>CM056059.1:52046211-53246211 GCA_029574335.1 Rana kukunoris | reverse complement strand
AAAAGCTGGTTTATCTTTGCACCTAACGTGCACAGGTCAGCTGGAGAGCATCTACAGCAGCACCGTTATGGACGAACTTAGCAAGCTGAGCAACCCCGCTTGCAGGGCAACACATCTGTCTGCCAACATGCCAGGGGCAGCCGTGGTCCTAGCACTACTAATGGGTCCACCGGCATGGAGGAGGGCACGTGAGAGGATAAACCACACGCGCATGAGCCTCTTTGGCATGGGTGATTCGGAGGTGTATCGCATCTTCAGATTCAGCCCTGATGCCATCCTGGAAATAACTACAGCCCTGCAAGATGACATCACCAGCAAGACACACCGCTCACAAGCAGTGCAGCCTCTGGTCAAGGTACTGGCAACACTCCATTTCCTTGCCAGTGGCTCGTTCCAGCGTACAAGTGGAGTCGTGGCTGGGGTGTCACAATCCACCATGAGCAGATGTGTGCACCAGGTTGTCCCCGCAATCCTCAGACGCATGTCCCACCACATCATCAGACCCACCAATGAGCACCTGCGGCAGAAGGCAATGCAGGATTTCTACAGGATTGCAGGATTACCACGCACCATCGGGGAAATTTATTGCACACATGTGGCACTACAGGCCCCCGTGCCACAGAGCACATATATCGCAATCGGAAGCACTGGCATTCCATCAGCGTACAGGTGATAGCCGATGCCCAATGTCTCATATGGCACGTCCGTGCCAAACACCCCGGGTTCAGCCACGACAGCTACATATACCGTCAAAGCAACATCCCAACGGAATTCAAACAGAACGTGTACAGGGACAGCTGGCTGGTTGGTGAGTGACATGGGAGTCATGCATGACTGTCCGACCCCATGATGCAGACATCACGAGGGGCACATGCATGACTAACATCCTCCTGTCTTTTCCCTTCCAGGTGACTCGGCATATGCACTTGGGCCCCATCTCCTGACTCCATTCCGGAATCCTCAAACCAGAGGAGAGAGAAAATACAATGAAGCACACATACGTACCCGTGCAGTGGTGGAACAAACATTTGGCCTCCTGAAGTCCCGTTTCCGATGCCTGGATAAGTCCAGGGGGGCCCTGTTGTATTCCCCAATCTTCGTGTGTCAGATTATCGGTGCATGTTGCATGCTGCACAACTACTCCATGAGAAAGGGCCTGCAGATTGACATATGTGATGACCTGAACCCCAACCCACACAGTCCCCACCTGCCCGAGGCTACCCCGTCTGCTGAGAGAAGAGCAGTCAGGAGGGTCTTTGAACGTTAAACATACACATTCATCATGGCACACGGACAATGCACGCATGCACACCACTGTGGTCCCTAGATCACACACACCACATCCACATCACATTGGATTAGCCCAAGTCCGGCATGCAGGACTTGGGAGCAGCAACGCCGCTGCAAGGCCTCAATGGTGTTGCTGTCCATTCATACCACATTCACACGGCCACGGGAATAACTTCTCCCCAACGACCGAGGGTGACACCCCTTACTGGCAGGAGTGTCACCCCCACATTCACACACCATTAACACTGTAGTCTGCACTACTGACCGTGTGCAGTATTAAACAAAAAAAAAAGGTCATAGAAAAAAGGAGGGGGTTCCCCGTTGGGGTTTTTAGGCAGCAAACAGGTTTGTGGAGTACTAAAAAGTAAATGGAAACATTATGCGTGGATGTATAAATGTAGAAAAGTAATTTAATGGATAAAAAGGATAAAATACAAACAGCTCTGGTATTGTGTACACTAGAACAACTGCACATGGGTTATGCACCAATGAAATGACAATTAATCAACATAAGTGGTTGATACATAAGTCAAGTATAATCTGACGCGTTTCAACCCATCAATGGGTCTTCTTCGGAGGAGTTGGGGTGCAACTGTAACAAAATACATAAGAATAAAGAAATAATACAATTTTCACAATAGACACTAGACAGTGAAACATGTATATATTTTATTCTGAGTATAGTTACCCATTCACAGTGTGCAGATTGGATTATGTATACAGCCAGAGTCAATCCACAGAGTAATTCCCAGGTGGGTGCCACCAAGACTAGGGGGCCAGCTCACTACCAGTCCCCCCAGAGTGCCACAGTGGAGGCCTACAGGGGCTCACGGATAGGGGTGGAGTCCAAGGGAGTCCAGACAAGGGGGGCAACACCTAATAAAAGAGTATATAGGTACAAATTGGTGGCTTGTCAGGTCAATGAATATAAATATATTTGAGAACATCAAGCATGCACATGGAATCCACAACCTCCCCATTAAGCAGGAGAACGAGAGTAAAATGATGTATTGAAGGTAAATAAAAAGGATAAGTGATGTGGTGAGGGGTAACTGAGTGTGATGAGCAATCACCACAATTCGGAACACCAGGCATGCACATATTTAAACAGCACTGCAGGCTATGTTCCTGGCAGACTGATTTCCCTCACCCATGCATGAGTAGACCTCTCACATACAGGGTAAGACCACTTGCAATCTTCATGCTTTATACCAATTGGATTTATCCAAGATTACAATTCACTTATTTGCAGCAGTATTCCCTTTCTATATTTCTCTTCCCCTCCCTCTTTTTTCTTTCCTCCCCCCCTCCTAAACCCCTTTCCCTCCCTTCCCTCCTCTTTGGTAGCACGGTAATATCCTATTCACTATTTTCAATCCAATATTATGTTATTATTTATACTATTAAGGTTTTAACAAACTCGCAGCCACAGATTTAGCCACTCTGAGTGGCCTAAGGAGGCCTGTAATGCACACAGTGCTCTGGACTGTGGTCTGAGGTGGCCTGTAATGCACACAGTGCTCTGGACATGGACAGTCTGAGGAGGAGGCCTGTAATACAGTACACACAGTGCTCTGGGCAGTCTGAGGAGGCTTGTAATGCACATAGTGCTCTGGATGGTAGACTGAGGAGGCCTTTAATGCATGGTAATTTTGCACAGTGATCTGGATGTTGGTCTGAGGGGAGGTCTGTAATGCACAGTGCTCTGGACCAGAGGTGTATTTAGGTTTTGTGCTGCCCTAGGCCTGACTAAACTTGCGCACCCTCTAATTTAAATATGACCCACCCCTTCCTGTCAAAGCCACATCCCTGTCATATTCATGGGAAGAGGACAGAGGGACGCGCTGGGAGAAGGACAGAGGGACGCGCTGGGAGAAGGACAGAGGGACGCCCTGGGAGAAGGACAGAGGGACGCCCTGGGAGAAGGACAGAGGGACGCCCTGGGAGAAGGACAGAGGGACGCCCTGGGAGAAGGACAGAGGGATGCCCTGGGAGAAGGAAAGAGGGACGCCCTGGGAGAAGGACAGAGGGACGCCCTGGGAGAAGGACAGAGGGACGCCCTGGGAGAAGGACAGAGGGACGCCCTGGGAGAAGGACAGAGGGACGCCCTGGGAGAAGGACAGAGGGACGCCCTGGGAGGAGGACAGAGGGACGCCGTGGAAAGAGGACAGAGGGCCGCCCCCCACAAAGTGCCGCCCTAGGCCTGGGCCTTGTTGGCCTAGGCCAGAATACATCCCTGCTCTGGACACTGGTATGAGAGGCCTGTGATGCCACACAGTGCTTTGGACGGTGGTTTGAGAGGCCTATAATGCACAGTGCTCTGGATGGTGGTCTGAGAGGCCTATAATGAACAGTGCTCTGGGACATTGGTCTGAGAGGCCTGTAATGCTGCACAGTGATTTGGATGGTGGTGTGAGGGGAGGCCTGTAATGCACAGTGCTCTGGGACGTTGGTCTGAAAGGCTTGTGATGCTGCACAATGCTTTGGATGGTGGTCTGAGGAGGCCTGTAATGCTACAAAGTGCTCTGGATGGTGGTCTGAGGAGGCTGGCTGCACAGTGCTGGATGATGGTCTCAGGTCTGATGAGAGGTCTGTAATGCACAGTGCTCTGGATGCTGGTGGTCAGAGGAGGCCTGTAATGCACACAGTGCTCTGGATGGTGCTCTGAGGAGGCCTGTAATGCTGCACAGCGCTGGATGGTGATCTCAGATCTGAGGGGAGGCCTGTAATACTCAGTGCTCTGAATGCCGTTGGTCAGAGGAGGTCTGTAATGCACACAGTGCTCTGGATGGTGGTCTGAGGGGAGGCCTCAAATAGAAGGGGAGATGGCCTAACTGGGCTAGGTGTGTAGCTAGTTGAATCAACAACGAGTGGTTAATTGGACCTGAACACAGGTCCTGTCATGGGATAGTAACAGCAGAACCTTGCAAGTTAAAGGGACACTAAAGTCAGAGATTTTTTTAAAAAAAAATAACAAACATGTGATACTTACCTCCACTGTGCAGTTCGTTTTGCACAGAGTGGCCCGGAAACCTGTCTTCTGGGGTCCCTCGGCGGCTGTCTGGGCTCCTCCTCGCAAAAGCTTTCCTTCTTCATGCGAGGGCGCTCGCATGGAGGAAATCTTTTGCGCCGCGTCATCCGCCCTGATTGACAGCAGCGCTAGCCAATGGCTGCGCTGCTATCAATCCGCCCAGCCTAGCCAATCAACGGCCAGGCTGGGAACCGAAGAGGACGACGTGGACGCGCCCGGGAGATTCGAACGGTCAGGTAAGTACAACGGGGGCTCGGGGGGGGGGGGGCGGTGCTGCTAGATGTTTTTTTACCTTCATGCATAGGATGCATGAAGGTAAAAAAACTTGTACCTTTACAACCCCTTTAAGTCATAGAACTACACGTACCAGCATGACCGCTGGTCTTGGGGAATAGAAGAATAGTGTATTTTTCATTGATAGAAAAAAAATGGCCTGGCAAAGCAGAAAAAGAGCATGGCTTTGTGTTACCAGAACCCCAGGACATTTTACATTTATGAGTCTGGATCAACTATGGCCCATACCAAGTGTCATAAAGAATGTGTAAAGCAGCTCTAATCTGAAAAAATAAAAAAATGGTATACATTACTTTAGTATCACTTTGACTTGGAGTACTTCAGACTGCACACAGACTTAATAAAGTCTTGTTTTTTGTTTAAAAATAATAAACATGTTGGGCCAGATTCAAAAAGCATTTACGTCAGCGTATCTAGAGATATGCTGCGTAAATACTAAAAATAGCCGGCGTATCTTTTTTTGCTATTCAGAAAAGAAGATACGCCGTCTTTCTTCTAAGATACGAGCGGCGTAATTCGCTTACACCGGTGGTCTTAGTTGCATATTTATGTTGGCCACTAGGTGGCGCTTCCATCGTTTTTCGCGTAAAATATGAAAATGAGCTATTTACGCAGATTCAGAAACTTACTTGCGGCGGCGCGTCATATGTTACATCGTTTGCATAAGCGTTCGAGCGGCGTAAGGTTACCCCTGCTATAGGAGGCGTAGCCAATGTTAAGTATGGACGTCGGGACGGCGTCGAATTGAGCGCCGGTTACGTCGTTTGCGTAAATCGTTCGGGAATGGGGCTCGACGTTAGTTACGTTCACGTTTACATTGAGAAAAAGCGACGTGATTTTGCGCATACGCACTGGGAGCGTCCACGCATGCGCCGTCCAAAAAAAACGTCAATTACGTGGGGTCATGATTCATTTACATGAATCACGCCCCCACTTCAGACATTTGAATTGCGTGGCCTTACGCTGGGCACTTTACGCTACGCCGCCGCATATTATAGAGCAAGTGATTTCTGAATAAGGCACTTGCCCATAATATTTGCGGAGGCGTAGCGTAAAGACGAAACGCTACGCCGCCGGAAAGATACGCAAATGTATCTAAATCCAGCCCATAATACTTACTTGCTCTGTGCAGTGGTTTTGCAGATCCTCCCTCTTGCCAGATGCCCGTACAGCAAGTAGCTTGATACGGGGGCACCCAAGCAGGCTTAGTACTGAGCCGCTGGCTGTCTGTCCATTCAGACACTGTCCTCATCCGCTTGCTGAATTTGATTGACTTTGCTGTCTCAGCCAAAGAGGAGGGACAGTCCTGGACAGCCTAGGGGCTATTGTGCAACATCGCTGAATTGAGATGTGGTTCAGGTAAGTATTAAGAGGCTGAGGGGGGCTGCTACACACAGAAGGCTTTTTATCTTAATGCATAGAATGCATTAAGGTAAAAAAACTCCCTTCTGAACCACTTTAAGGTTTGGAGTTTTGGGTAAAGAATGTAAAATTACAGTCCCTAACATCAATTAAAAATAAAACTGCTGCAATGCCTCTGTGACGAGATTCTTGCTCGCTCGCTACCGCTCTCCCAACACTCTTCTGCTACTAGTGGATCAGATTGCCGATCGCAACGTCTGATGGTTCAGTCATCCAAGGTTCCGGGATCCGAACTACAGCTATGTGCTGTTCGGACCCATTAGAACAGACACCAGGCAGGCTGTATGTAAGTTCAAACAGGACTCTTTTAATGGAAGCATTCTGCTGGTTATATACAGTTTACAAGCTTGTCATCAATCAAAGAACAATGAAATCTCCACCCCCTTTTCCACACACCGGGGGCTTCCATACCGATGTTAGAAAGACATTTTAACATGGCCTAATTACTACACCTGAGAGGTCACATTCCTTTAGATAATGACATCAGTGAAGTTAATTACCAATTGTAACAGAATATGTTATCTAGACAGCTTGGCTCCGCATATAGAGGAGGTAATTACTACAATTTAGCAATCAGAACAATAATTAACATGAGCCAATTATCTAATTATTTAGCCCGACGAGGTGACTAGGCGTCCCGTCTGCAATTGCCCACTATACAATACACAACCTCTTAAGCGTAAACACAGATCCTCTTAACACACACACAATAAACTTCAATCACATTCTAAAAGACATTCAGTTGAGGTAATTACCCCCCCAGACGTCCCGTCTCGGACAACAACTATTCACCTGCAGAACACAATGAAAAGTCTTTCACAAGCCAGCTCACTTAGCATCCTAAGGTCCATGACATTGAAAGATGGGTATGTGTATTGAGACAGAAGCCCCAGGAGGCAATCAATGTACACAATAGCCCCGGTAGTTTGAATAGAAAGACTTTGGCATCCCAAGGTCCATGACATTTTACTCCCCCTGGGAAGCAGTTCAACAGCCACAGTGGGACCCAAACGGGTCAACTCGAGGATGTTGGAAAAGTAGTCTTAAGGTTCCAGGACTGTCTGCTGGGATAAACCATCCGCATTCCCATTTTGAGGCCCTGGCCGATATTGTATGGTGAAATTGTACGGTTGCAAAGCCAGGCTCCACCGTAGTAATCACCCGTTCTCTCCTGCTACCCGGTTAAGCCATATCAAAGGATTGTGGTCCGTCATGACGGTAAAAAAGTGTCCATACACGTAGGGCTGCAATTTCTTTAACGCCCAGACTAAGGCCAAACACTCTTTTTCCACAGCAGCATATCCAACTTCACGGAGTAACAACTTGCGGCTGAGATAAGCCACCAGGTGCTCTTTCCCGTCATCACCAACTTGGCTTAGTACAGCTCCCAGTCCGAACATGGAGGCATCTGTATGAACGACAAAGCGTTTGTTAGGATTGGGTGCCGTCAGTATGGGAGCTTGCGTTAGGGCGGTTTTTAACTGATGAAATGCTGTCTCTCACTCCGGGGACCACAGGACCTGTTTAGGGAGAGTCTTTTTAGTCAGGTCCGTTAGGGGTTTGGCTATGTCACTATAGTGGGGTACAAACTTCCTGTAGTACCCTGCTGTCCCTAAAAATGCAAGTTCCTGGGTCTTGGTTCTGGGAATCGGACAATTTAGGATGGCCTCTATTTTTGCAGGTTCTGCTTCCCACATCCCACTCTATGTCCCAGATATTGCACCTCAGACATCCCGATATTACATTTGTCTGGCTTGAGGGTCAGGTTTGCGGCTCAGATCATATCCAGCATTATTCCCAGGTGTCTAAGATGTTCCTCCCAGGTCTGGCTATAGATTGCGATGTCGTCAAGATAGGCACATGCAAAATCTTGCAGACCATCGAGGAGTTCATCTATCATCCACTGGAAGGTGGCCGGAGCATTCTTCATCCCAAATGGCATCACCAGAAACTGGTAAAGGCCGAATGGGGTGATGAAGGCCGACTTCGGAATTGCTTCTGCGTCCAAGGGAATCTGCCAGTAGACCTTACTCTGCCATGTTAATTGCTGTAAGGAATAGGCAGAACCGGCTGGCCTATTATCCCAAAGGCATTCTCCACGACTCTTCTGGCTCTGGCCAGTCGGTAATTAAAAACCCTCTTCTCTGGGGTGAGGGTCCGCATGGGGAATGGCCTCATCAGGTCACTTTATCAGCGACAAAGACAAACGGGAGTCCTCCCACGTTATTCTCAGCAGGTGGCAATCCCAAGCCACCACTCTGGAGCCATCTGGAAAACTCAGTCTGGGCTAAGACTCCACCATCCGACATCTGACCATTCTTCCCCATGTCCACATATAAAAACTCATATGTTGCCGACACCACCACCGCTAAGCAAATTGGGAAGCCACAGTGTGACATTCCTGTGGCGTTGAAGGAAACTGTGGAGTCAAACCAGAAAAAAATTGTACTTTTGAACATAATATTGCAAGCAGATTAGACACACACATTCTTGGTCAACAACAGTATAATATTTTTTAAAGGAGTATTTAAAGACAAAAATATAAGTTCCACTTATCAGATTCCTCACCCCCTCTGATGGCCCATTGTAAACATTTTTAGGGGGGTTCTAAATGAGTTTGAGACCCCAAAAAAAAGCCCCTGACACTCTGCCCGAATTTAATGACAACAATAACATGTGTACACATTTTAGTGGGTGTTTAGGGTAAAGCACTACAATGGAGCTGACAAAATACCATGTTAAGTGACTAGGCTAGGTGTGTATGGGCTCAGGATAGCATGCTGGAAAGGTTAGTGAAGACAAATATGCATGTAGGCCAAAAAAGGAGCATTAAAAGCTTACAGCATGCATAGGGACAAAGGGGACATTCACAGCATATTACAATCATGGTAATTAGGGAATGATGAAATAAATACAATACATTCATACATTAAATATATAGAATGTGATGTTAAAGGAGAAAACTTATCTTAATATAGTTCTTCTGCAGGACTTGCATATTGGCAAAACAGGCCTCGAATGATGATCCCCAGAGCCCGGGGGAGATGCCTGTCATGAACTTGATGTCTTGCAGACTTCTCCCTGTCGCCAAGTAACGTAACGTGGCGACTAGCCTTTGCTCGGGAGTGATGGATTGCCGCAAACAGGTGTCTTAGTAGTGCTGGTACAACTGAAAAAGGATTTCTTAGGAGAAAAAATCCCGATATGTGTGTAGCACTACCCCCACAGGGGCTGCAAGTGAAAGTGTTCTCCACTGCTGCACAGCCAGTCACTTAGCATTTAACAGAAATCAGTCTCGGCACACCATGGTCTTCAAGAGAGCACTGCAACAGCTGGCAGCCTCTCCCCTTGTCTGTCCCTGCACTGTGCTGATCTACTCACTGTCTCTCCTTGCTCTCTCACTGCCTCAAGCTCGAATCCCTACAACTGCTTCCTGTGGTAGAATCCTTTCAGGACAGCCTCCCGAGCTCCAGACTGAGGTAACCTCCCAGGCAGGGGTCCCTCAAGAGCCACCTACAGCCTTCCTCAGCACTGCTTCTCTATCTTCCACCCAAACTCCTTGCTGGCATGGCTCATGCCTATTTAAGGGTTTCCATTCCAGGCCCCCAACCTGGGGATTAGGCAAAGTCCCCTACATATTCAAGGCAACCCCTCCTAGCCCCCTCCCACTATATTCTAGAATGTTCTCCAACATTCTAGAAATGCGGGGGGGGGCACCAGAGAGAGGCCAGGATGAGTCACCCAGCCCTGGCCTCTACAAACCCTGACCCACATTCAATGACTCAGGTTTATCCCAGAGCCAGGCTGTTTTACCTGCACACACTAGAGGGTACTACCAACGATTATTTCCCTCTAATCACTACGTCATGAGCTATGGGTATGACTCTACTCAAGCTGAAACAGTAGAGTCCTTATTCATCCCTTCATTTCTCTGAAGGTGGAGCCTAAGAAGTAACTGGTGTTCCAACAGAGATCCCCTCAAGGCATGGTGCTTTGGACCACCAGGCCAATTACTGGTATTTATGGAGGCCAAGGTGGATTGGTGTTTGGAGCAGTAGTGTATTTAGGTTTTGTGCTGCCCTAGGCCTGACTAAACTTGTGCACCCCCTAATTTAAATATGGCCCACCCCTTCCTGTCAAGGCCACACCCCTTGCTGTTTAAGACCAGCCCTGAAATTTTTGAGTGGAGACACTAGTTCTGAGTGCCGGGGGGGGGGGGCAATGGATTACCTTAATTTGCATAGATTTCCTCTCACTTCCTGTTTGGCTATGAAGTAAAGGGAAATCTCTGCAATGGGACAAGGATGGTAATTTATTGACAGGGGCTATAACCCTCCCTTACTCTATCCAAAGTGAAAAAAAAGTGTTGCCTATTGTAAAATCAATCATGCAATAATAACTATATGGGTCAGATTCAGGTAGATGGGCGTTTCTTTACTTTGGAGTAACGTTTCTCATTTACGTTACTCCGCCGACACTTTCGGCGCAAGTACTGTTATTCACATAGCAGTTGCGCGTAAACTTGCGCCAGAGTAACGATAATGCGCTGGCGTAACCCGATGCAAGTGGAAGTGGGTGTGATCATATGTAAATGATGGGCGGAGCCCAGCGCAGAGGCTTACGTTCAGCGCATCATCCACGGAGCATGCGCGGTGATTGAGGCTCCACTCGCCCCCTTGTGCGCATGCTCACAACTTCCGTCGGCACCACTTCACGGGAAACGCCAGCGCAATGTGTTCCGTTGCGCGTATAAAAGCGCTAGCGGAAACGCCATTCCGGCGCAAAAGTATTTCCGTTTCCCCCCACCACAGGGAAGATACTTTTGCACTGTGATGGCTGCTCCCGCTACCCCCAAAGAGAGGAGGAACCTCAATTTCAACTCCCAGGAGGTGTCTGTGATCATCTCGGCTATGGAGACGTTTAATCAGTTCCTCCACGGGAAAAAAAGTAGGAAGACCAGCCGGGAGAGGAAGCAGGGCATCCTGGAGACCATTGCTGCCAGGGTCAATGTGTTAGGGTACTCCACCCGGACTGCTAGCGACATACTAAAAAAAAATTAACGACCTGCTGCGCAAGGTCCGTGGCAAGGTGGCCACCATCAGAAGGCATGAGAGGGGCACACGGAGGAGGAGGTGGTCGCCCGCTGCCTGGACAGGGAGCAGTTGGAGGGGGTCCCTGGCTATGACTCCATGGAGGAAGGCTCCAGGACAGGTAAGTGTTTTTTATCCCCTATTTGGTGTGTTGCATGTGGGGGGGGGGGGAGGGTACATGTGCCAAGTGTGTGGGACCACCAACATGTGTCTGCTTTGTGTCATCCACAGATGACGGAGCTGGGCCATCATCTCTTACCGGCCAGTCCACCCCAACCTCCCAACGGGATCCAGATGACGAGGCCCTGGGTGCTGGAGACACCGAGGTGGAGGAGAGTGCCCACACCACTTCTGCAGAGGTGGTTGTGGAGGAGCCTGTCCCTGAGCAGGACTTTATGTTATTATTGGAGGAGTCCTCCTCCTCTGCAGGGCCCTCTGTCATCCCCTCCCCCATCCTAGGTAGCCCCTCAAGAGCGACTCCATCCCCACGGGGACAACCTTCTCCTGCCCCCAGGAAGGCGACCCGTAAGACCAGGGGGGTGTCTGATCTGGTCGAGGACCAGCTGCTGTTGGACCACGCCAGGCAGACCCAGCAGATGGGGGAGATTGCTGGCCACTTAGACCGGGTCGCTGACAGCCTGGGCTCCATGTCACAGCTGCCCAGTCGTGTGCAGGACGTTGTGACCAGCCTGGGGGAGGTGCAGGCTGATGTACGGCACCTGACAGCAGCCGTCAACGCCAACACAGCTGCCATCCGGGAAGAGGGGAGGCAGCGGCAGCATGAGCAGCGGCATCAGATCACCCGCCAGCTGAGGATGCAGGCCCAGACAAACCTGTATCTCAGCCGTATTGCCGTGGCCTTGGAGGGCAGGCAGCCAACAGCTCCCAGGAGTGGCCCACCCGGGGATCAGCCTCCTCCAGATGCCCCCCCACCCCCACCACCACCCACTCCCTCCAGGCAGCTGAGGAGCCCGAGAGTGCCCCCAAGGAGGAGCCCCCGTCATCCCAGATGAGGGGTTTTCTTTATTTTTTGTTTATATATATTTTTTTTTTATACTCAGGTTATGAGTTTTTGTTTATTTTTGTTTATTTTTTTATACTCAGGTTATGAGTTTTTGTTTATTTTTGTTTATTTTTTTTATACTCAGGTTATGAGTTTTTGTTTATTTTTGTTTATTTTTTTTATACACAGGTTATGAGTTTTTGTTTATTTTTTTTCTCATGTTATGAGATATGTATTTAATTTTTTACTGCAAACGGTCAGGAGTGCAGGGGACAGTGTGAAAGATGTGTGAATGTGAGGGGGTGGCACTCCTGCCAGTAAGGGGTGTCACCCTCGGCCGTGGTGGTGAAGTTAACCCCACGGCTGTATGAATGACGCGTGAAAGGTGTATGAATGGACAGCGACATCATTGGGGCCTTGACGCTGGCGTTGCTGCTCCCAAGTCCTACATGCTGGACTTGGGCTAATCCAATGCGATGTGCATGTGGTATGTGTGATCTAGGGACATCAGTGGTGTGCATGCATGCATTGTCTGTGTGATTAATGTTTTGGTTTAGTGTCCAAAGATGCCTACGGCGAGTCCCCTCCTGACTGCTCTTCCATCAGCAGACTGGGTCTCCTCTGGCAGGTGGGGACTGTGTGGGTCGGGGGTCAGGTCATCACGTATGTCAATCTGCAGGCCTTTTCTCATAGCAAAGTTGTGCAGAATGCAACATGCACCGATGATCTGACACACGAAGGTAGGGGAATACAATAGGGTCCCCCCAGACTTATCCAGGCAGCGGAAACGGGACTTCAGGAGCCCGAATGTTTGCTCCACCACTGTACGGGTTTTGATGTGTGCTTCATTGTATTTTCTCTCTCCTCTGGTTTGGGGGTTCCGGAAAGGAGTCATGAGATGGGGTCCCAGTGCATATGCAGAGTCACCTGGAAGGGAAAAGACAGGAGGATGTTAGTCATGCATGTGCCACTTGTGAGGTGTGCATCATGGGAGGGGATAGTCATGGCTGCCACCCATGTCACTCACCAACCAGCCAGCTGTCCCCATACATGTTCTGCTCGAATTCTGCTGGGATGGGGCTCTGATTGTATATGAAGCTGTCATGGCTGGACCCGGGGTGTTTGGCACGGACGTGCCATATGAGGCGTTGGGCATCGGCTATCACCTGTACGTTGATGGAATGCCAATGCTTCCGATTGCGGTATATGTGCTCTGTGGCACTGGGGGGCTGTAGGGCCACATGTGTGCAATCAATGGCCCCGATGGTGCGTGGGAATCTGGCAATGCTGTAGAAATCTGTCATTGCCTTCAGCCGCAGCTCCTCAGTGGTTGGTCTGTTGAACTGGTTGGACATGCGTCTGAGGATTGCAGGGACAACCTGGTGCACACATCTGCTTATGGAGGATTGTGACATCCCAGTCACCACTCCACTTGTACGCTGGAATGATCCACTTGCAAGGAAATGAAGTGTTGCCAGTACCTTCACCAGTGGCTGCACTGCTTGTGAGTGGTGTGTCTTGCTGGTGATGTCACCCTGCAGGGTTGTGGTTAGTTCAAGTATTGCATCAGGGCTGAATCTGAAGAGGCGATACACCTCCTCATCACCCATGCCAAAGAGGCTCATGCGCGTGCGGTATATCCTCTCACGTGCCCGCCTCCTTCGTTCCGGGGGACCCAGTACTAGTGCTAGGACCACGATTGCCCCTGGCATGTTGGCACACAGAGGTGTTGTCCTTGCAAGTGTGGTTGTTCAGCTTGCTAGTTTCGTCGGTAACGCTGCTGCTGGAGCTGCTCTCCTGCTGACCTGAGGCCGTCTGGAGTAAAGATAAAGCAGCTATTTGTAGAAATAACTTTGCGCCGGACGGACGAGATACGCGCGGCGCATGTAGCCGGCGTATGGTGCTAATCCGTTCGCGAATCGGGAAATCTCCCTCATTTGCATATTTGCAGGGGAAATCAATAGGCGCGACTGATGCGCCAAACGAAATTATGCGCTGACGAGACTCTGGCGTCGGAAAGTTAAGCCGATCGGAAATGGCCCGTTTTCTGTCGCATCTAGTTTGGTGGGTACGGCCACATAGAAACGACGGCGCATATTCACAGTTACGCAGCGCATATCGAATTACTCCAGCGCAAGTCTTGCTGAATCTGGCCCTATGTGTCTATTTATCCTTTACTGTAACTTATAATATATATATAGCTCACAATGTAAAAAGAGGAAGGCCTCAGCCTGGAGGCCTTTCCCGGGTCCTCACTCAACCTTGCATGGACGATAATAGAGACCTCTGTGTTGCAACCAAGCATTTTTTACAACAACTCACTCATTACTTATTCAAACTCCCTCATTGCCAACCCCCTATGACTTCTGTCCAATAGTTGCACTTCCAAGACATTCCCTTCTATATGGGGGAGGTATTGCATCCCATTGTCACAAAACTCTTTGAAGCTTACAGCACAGGTTGGGAAACAAGCCCTTTTGCTATGCAAACTGCCTTGGGCCAAATTCCTCTGTAGCCTCACAGCACATGTCAGTATGGTTAACCTTGGTTGTAAAAACAAATATTAGCAAGACATCAGGTTGCCCCAACATATGCTGCTTTTCACCTGAAGGGGCATATCACCCTTCTTCAAACATGGCTCCTATTGAACAGCTGAGCTCACAATGTAAAAAGAGGAAGGCCTCGGCCTTGGCCACATGGCTAGGCCCAAAATACAAGCTGAAGGCCTTTCCCAGGTCCTGACCCAACCTTGCATGGACAATAATAGAGACCTCTGTGTTGCAACCAAGCACTTTTTACAACAACTCACTCATTACTTATTCAAACTCCCTCATTGCCAACCCCCTATGTGTTCTGTCCAATAGTTGCACTTCCAAGACATTCCCTTCTATATGGGGGAGGTATTGCAGCCCATTGTCACAAAACTCTTTAAAGCTTACAGCACAGGTTGGGAAACAAGCCCTTTTGCTATGCAAACTGCCTTGAGCCAAATTCCTCTGCAGCCTCACAGCACAGGTCAGTATAGTTAACCTTGGTTGTAAAAACAAATATTAGCAAGACATCAGGTTGCCCCAACATATGCCGCTTTGCACCTGAAGGCGCATATCACCCTTCTTCAAACATGGCTCCCATTGAACAGTCTATATGGTCTTAACGCCCCATCATGTGTTTCCAGACCAGAACCTATGGAACAGTCTTTAATTGTTTTTGCTTCAGAAACAGCTCCTATGGAATAGCCCACAATAGTTTTACCGTGTTGCGCCTCTCAACATAGGCTTCAGAACCGGCTCTTATGAAACAGTCCATAACTGACTTCCAACATGTGTTTCAGAATCAGTACCTCTAGAACAGTCCTCAAATGTCTTTCAACATGTGCTTCTGAAACATCTTCTTGGAACAGTCCATAATGGTTGTAATGTGCTGTGCTTCCCAACATGTGCTGCTTTGCTACTGGGTGACACACCAACATCATTATTCCGTGACGGCTTTCATGTCACTATTCCGTATCTTCTTCTTTCTGACATCTTCATGAAGGGGTGCAGTACAGGCAAGGGGTATCCATTCACTCACCATTCACCAGCACACACACAGAGCAGCATATTAACCAGCTTTCAGATACAGAGTCTCAAGGAGGGCCTTACTAGCCTAAAATATATTGTTATCACACTACACCATGACATAAATCAACCCATTACCATAATATCTACATATATGCATATGACCCATCAAAGTTCATATTCCGCTCCCAACCTTCTATAACTCATTACTGTAAATACGGGTCCAGATTATGCAAGCTTGCTTACAGTGGTTTTTCCTACTGCAACTTGGCCTGTCTGTGGTACCTCAGGGATCTAAACTAGCAGCAAAGACTCTAATTTGTACCAAGAGATCCCACCGTCAATTCGTCCCTCAACCTGCATAGATAAGCAGGAGAGCTTTCTATATAAGTTTTGAGTCTAACAAAACATATAAATATCAAACACTGACAAAAACCCACACAATTCCATCCCTGTGACTGAATTCCAGTGACCATGCCCAGGGTATATCCTGCGCCTCTACCTACTGTTAGGTTCAAGAAATACCATTGTTTCATGACTGACGTTACATCGGTATCCTTTAGGACAGGGAAAAACTTGTCTACGTCCTAAACAATACCCAGGTGTTTCCTTCCCAGCAATGATCTCTCCATCCAGAACACAGAGTACCGTGTATTGACCTGGTATGCAGAGGACATCATGGTCATGCTTTCGACAGAGGGAAATATAAACCTGCCCCCAGCTTCTGTACTCTCTGGCCACATGTGGGTCATTTAGCCACACATGCAACAAGATAGAATCCCCAGTCAGTAAGTCCATTGACGCCACAAAATATACAGACCGAGTCTGCACTTCTGTACATGGATCATACAGCACAACCTTTCACAATCAAAACCAGTACAGCCCATCCAGGCATTCGACTACCACTTTGGATTAGTGTAAGCGACGTGTTTTGCGAAGTCTTACTGATTGGTGATGCTAACTCATCAGGCCACTGCCCCTTAATAGAGAGACTGTACAATCAGCTTTATGGTGGTCGACTCCACATGCTGCTGCTTGCACACCAGAGCCAATGACATGTCTGTCCTATACCATCTCACACTCTCTACCAAACTCTCACCCTGGTTGACAAAATCTTGGGCCACTTTACACTGGATCCTATTCCCCCAATATAATGCTGAATACATCCCTTCTCTTCTGGTTACTCCTCAGAGATAAGAGCCCTGAACCTCACTCTGTGTCCGCACATCTCTGGGAGCATGCCACTAATATCCCGCATTTGATTCAGAGTATATTCAGCACATAGAGGGTACTAGGATTCTATCAACCACTATGAGATGCTGAAGCGCCATGTGGTGATGCATACTGTACCCTGGTAGCCAGCGTTTATTGCTGTAGTCACTAGTGTTGCTCACGAATATTCGTATTGTGAATATTCGGCTCGAATATGGCATATTCGAGTATTCGCGATATATTCCGAATTTCGCGGTGAATATTCGCTATTTCGAATATTCGTATTTTTTCAATTTTTTTTTTAGAACAGATCACATCCTAGAGATCCCCATCGATGTCTAAAAGCATTGCTGGTATGATTAGAGACCTTGGGCCGAGTAGCTGCAGCGATCAATTTATATTGCCGATAAATCGCAATGCGATTATTTGGCAATAGCGATATCGCGCGATTATTTTCGAGAAATTCGCAATATTGTTTTTAGCTAAAATAACACATATATTCGATTTCAGAGTGTTACTGTCGAAATTCCGCAATAAATTTCTCATTCGCATTTTTGCGAAATTACGATAAAATATCAAGAATATTCTGAGCCAATCAGAGTGCTCCATTCCGCATTTCTCGAATATTCGCAATTATTTTGTATTGTAATATATCAATAATATTCTGAGCCAATCAGAGTGCTTCTTCCGCATTTGCCGAATATTCGCAATTATTTTGTATTGTAATATATCACGAATATTCTGAGCCAATCAGAGTGCTCCTTCTGCATTTGCCGAATATTCGCAATTATTTTGTATTGTAATATATCACGAATATTCTGAGCCAATCAGAGTGCTCCATTCCGCATTTCTCGAATATTCGCAATTATTTTGTATTGTAATATATCACGAATATTCTGAGCCAATCAGAGTGCTCCATTCCGCATTTCTCGAATATTCGCAATTATTTTGTATTATAAAATATCACGAATATTCTGAGCCAATCAGACTGCTTCTTTCGCATTTCTCGAATATTCGCAATTATTTTGTATTGTAATATATCACGAATATTCTGAGCCAATCAGAGTGCTCCATTCCGCATTTCTCGAATATTCGCAATTATTTTGTATTATAAAATATCACGAATATTCTGAGCCAATCAGAGTGCTCCATTCCGCATTTCTCGAAATTTCGCATTCGCATTCGCAATAGCGAAAATTCGCAATCATTTCATTTCCAAAAAATATCACGAATATTCGTATTTAGCGAATATATCTCGAATATTCGACTATATATTCGAGATATATCGCAAAATCGAATATGGCATATTCTGCTCAACACTAGTAGTCACTGGCATTACCTATGCAGGGTTTCAACCTCTCAGGTAAGACATCAATTAGGTGTATCTCCCATATGTCCAGTATCCGAGAGATTCTCTATCGGACTGCTAAGATTGAGACACTGCCCCTATGAGGAAGTTTTCACCCCATTGATGTGTCACTTGGTACCTTCTAGTCTGGCCAACAGACACCTTATTATGCATAAGTGCCAGCATCCTAGGTAACTGCACCATATTCAGTTATGTCAATACATGTAAACAAAAAAACTTCTCCTTTCAATTCCTCCTCCCATAATAAAAAAAAAACATATTTTACAACTTATGTCACATTCCTTCCCCAACCTCAAACCCATTGCATTTGTATTCATAGTGCGTTTGCATCCATAAATGACAGGAGAGACTTTGGCAAAATGTTTCACGTGTCTCGTTGTTGGGCAAAGTCTTTCAGATTCAGTATTAGGCGGCGTACAGACGATCGGACATATCCGATGAAAACGGTCCGCGGACCATTTCCATCGGATATGTCCGATCGGGAGTTTGATCCGATGGCGTGTACACACCATCGGATCAAATTCCCCGCCGCCGGACGGCGCGGTGACGCGGCGGTGACGTTGACGCCGCCGCGTCACCGCCACGTCACCGCACCAGGAAGTAAAACACTTCCGCGCATGCGCCGAATCCATTCGGCAGCGGCGCGGCGGCGGTGGTGGCCGACATGTCTGCTGGTAAGTGTACTAACCAGCAGACATGTCGGGCGGACAGATTCCACCGGATAGATTTCAAAGCTTGCTTTGAAATCTGTCGGGTGGAGAAATCTGTCCGCTAGCCCATACACACGAGCGGAGATGTCTGCTGAAACGGTCCATCGGACCGTTTTCAGCGGACATATCCCCTCGTGTGTACGCCGCCTTAGTGCAAAAATTGTCATTAAGAAAAAGAAACCTTATATTTCAAGTATTAATCTAAATCTTTTCTCTCCTAAACATTTATCAGAACACATTTTTGGTGTGGTATGGCACAGGAAAACTGCCAACTGGATGAACATTCTTCATCTCTGTTCCAGAATCCTCTCCAATTTCGCTCCACCAAGATTCTGGAATTAAAGAACAAGAGCAGAATCAAATTCTTATCGATAATATCTCATAACACAGGAATTTAGTGTTCCTGACTTCTGAACAAATTATCAAAACAACCATGATCCCTCTAGGATTACATTTACCCGAACCCCTGGTTCCGTCACTATGTCATGTTGGATCGTGTTGGTCAGTCCGGGTAAGGGGGAGAAAAAGTCTCTATTTTTTTGCACGAATGCCCTAACGTCACTTTGTTGTGCTACGGACAGGGAATCCGTGATGGGGACGTCAGGAGTCACGGGTATCCGGTCTGTTGGAGGCGGGGACGTGGCCAGTAAAGTCTCTCGGTCCTTCCAGGGCTTTAAGAGATTTACATGGTAAATTTGGTGTGGTTTCCTTTTCCCTGGCTGGTAGACTTTGTAGTTTACCTCCCCCACCCTTTCGACAATCTCGAAGGGACCCTGCCACTTGGCTAAAAACGTACTTTCTACTGTGGGAACCAGTACCAACACTCTGTCCCCCGGGCTGAAAGTACGGACCTTGGCACCCCGGTTATAGACCCTCCTCTGGGCCTCCTGGGCTCGCACCATATGTTCCCGTACCAGGGGCAGGACAGCTGCGATTCGATCCTGCATCAAAGAGACATGCTCTATGACGCTCCTATATGGGCTGACCTCTCCTTCCCACGTTTCTTTGGCAACATCTAGCAGGCCCCTGGGATGCCTACCATACAAGAGCTCAAAGGGGGAATAGCCTGTGGATGCCTGCAGAACCTCTCGTATGGCAAACATGAGATATGGTAGCAAAAAATCCCAGTTTCTCCCATCCTTGTCGACCACCTTTTTCAACATGCTCTTCAATGTTTTATTAAACCTTTCGACCAGACAATCTGTCTGGGGGTGGTAGACAGAAGTACGGAGATGGGAGATTTTGTACAATCTACACAATTCCTTGGTAACCCTAGACATAAAAGGGGTGCCCTGATCGGTCAAGATCTCTTTTGGGATCCCCACTCGACTAAACACCTGGACCAATTCCTTGGCAATAGCCTTAGCGGAGGTGTTACGCAAGGGTATGGCCTTAGGATAGCGAGCCGCATAGTCCAGAAACACCAGAATATGCTGGTGACCTCAGGAAGATTTCACCACCGGCCCCACCAGGTCCATGCCAATCTTCTCAAAGGGGACCTTGATTATTGGTAGAGGGACAAGGGGGCTGAGAAAATGGGGCGACGGTGCTGGCATTTGGCACTCGGGCACGATTCGCAGTACTCCTTGACCTCTGCATGCAAACCGGGCCAGAAAAATCTTTGGGTGATTCTCTCCCTGTTTTTTTCGACCCCGAGATGTCCCCCCCATTACATGACCATGAGCCAGGTCTAGTACCACCCTGCGAAAGGGTTTGGGAACCAGTAGCTGTTCTGCCTCTTCCTCTCCATGTTTTATCACTCGATATAACAAATGGTTTTTAATTGCCATGTAGGGGAAGGACACCACCTAATTTAGGATCCACCGGTTCCCCATCCAACATCTTAACATTTTCCCTGGCTTTCATGAGGGTGGGCTCTCGCAGCTGCTCAGTACAGAAATCCTCTCTCCTGACCTCAGGATCAGATGGGATTTCCTGTTCATTTCCCTCAGGCTGGGTGCTAGCTTCCAAGTCCTCCGGTTCCCCAGCCATGGCAGGGAAAGGAAGAGGATCTCCGGCTTCCTCGATCCCACCAACAGCATGTTTTTCCCTTTGGCAAAACAGGTCTGGTGAGAGTTCCCGTGTTTCCCCGACAGGGGGAGCTCTATCTACGAGCCTCCCTTTGCTCTCCTATAACTGCCAAAAATGGGGAAAGTATCTCCCCACGAAAGCTTCATGGAGCAGTGAGGGTACCACCCCCACTGAATGTGTTACACTGCCCCAGGGGGTATCAACCTCAACCACCGCTGTCTGGTAGTCCCGAGTGTCCCCATGGATGCACATTACCCCAATGCTACTGGGGTGTAGTTTTGCGGGGTCTACACAAGCACTCCTGACTAGGGTCACCACACTACCAGAGTCTAGCAGGGCTGTAGTAGTCTTGTCATCTACTGAAATAACGCACATCTGTTTTTCAAGGCGACTCTGACCTGTCGCAACACATGCGACCTGTGCAAACAGAGAAATGCGTCTTATCCTATCAACATAATCACATTGCATAGGTTCATCATTTAGAGGGCAGTCTGCAGCAATATGGCCTAATGCATGGCAACGAAAACACTGTATTTGCCCTACCCCCAGTCCTCTTAATGGTCCCAAAGACCTTCCTGGCTTCTTTGGCCAGTCTTCAGGTCTAGAATCCACAGTCTCATCTGCTGCAACAACAGTCTTATCCACTTTCCCCAAGCTCTTGAACCCCGGAACAGTCTTACCCGAACCGCTGGGAGATCTTGCACCCCTAGACACACCGAAGTGGGGCGTAGGTGGGTTTACCAAGTCCTCAGTAGCACTGTACCTCTCCACTAGGTCCACCATATGGGCTGCAGTGTTGGGGTCCCCCCGTCCGACCCACTTCCTCAGGGCAGCAGGGAGCGCACGCAGGTACCGGTCCATTACCACACGCTCCACAATCTGAGAGCTGGTCAGTGTCTCAGGCTGCAACCACTTCCTGGTGAGGTGGACCAGGTCAAACATTTGTGACCTGGGTGGCTTGTTGCTGGAGTAGGACTACTGATGCATGCGCTGGGCCCGGACTGCCATGGTGACACCCAAGCGTGCGAGTATCTCTGTTTTTAGAGTCTCATAATCCTGGGCCTTATCTGGTTCTAGGTCAAAATAGGCCTTTTGGGATTCTCCTGTTAGGAATGGGGCCAATAGTCCTGCCCACTGCTCTTTTGGCCATCCTTCGCGGACAGTGACTCTCTCGAAAGTCGTCATGTACGCCTCAACATCATCCGCCACGTACTATCTTTGGTTCTGCTGACACAGGAGGTGCGAACCCCTTTTTCAGTTCCACCAGAGCTTTGGCGAACTGTCGGTTCATCTCCTGCTGGGCAGCCTGTTGTGCTGCAGCGGCCTCTGCGACTTGGCGGTTGGTTTCCCACTGGGCTGCATTGGCCTGTAGCAGGGCCTTTAACGTTTCCTCCATCTTCAGAAAAGTGCCCGCTGAATCCACCACGTGTGGGAGACTAGCTCGTGGGGATCAACTTTTCTGAATGATAGTCCGCAAGCAGGCACTTTCTTTTAAAGTCTGACGGGTGCCAGGTTTTATTTATAAAAGGTTTGCAGGTTAAAAAATAAAACAAAACAATGAATTAAATCCTTGCCGTCTGGCGCTAACTAAACAAATAGTCTCCTCTCTATATGGTGCAGGGCTGGTCACTGTCACCCACAAAACATGCAGTAAAGCAAACCTTTTTTTTTAGTCCAGCACTCAGTGCTCCACTCACTCAGGTCCCTTCCTGAGTCTCAAAGCCAGAGCAGTGTTGTGCTCTCTTCCTGGTTGTTTTAAAGTCCAGCTGACATTGGACTCCAGTGGACCACAACATCCGGACCGGAACCCTAGCCAGCCCCAGAGGCTGCAAAACCCGAACCAGATTCCGGTTCAGTCCCTCATAATAGAATGAATGCGAGGTGAAATATACCTGTTGTCATGTATCGCGCCTTGCATACCGTCACAACCCACTTGGTGCATAGTGCTAGTGTGCTGCAAATTACTTTGCAACTAAACCCACTTGGTGTGTACTGCACGTATCCTCTGCAGTTTGCGCCTAAAGCTACGAGGTGTGTGTACTGACTTTGTCCTCTGCAGGCCATTATAATGTCTGGAAGGACAACAAAGAGAGGCAGAGAGTCACAAGGGCAAGCAGGCTCTGCATCTAGAGGCAACAGTGTTGGTAGTGGACACGGTGCAACCTCTTCAGCAAGTGGCCGTTGCACACACTCATCCTTCTTTTCAGGAGCTGGCCGTGTTGAGCCTCAACACGCAGACAAATTGGTAGAGTGGATGACCAAGCTGTCCTCATACTCCTCATCCTCTCCCACCCAGGCTGAGCTTACTTTGTCTGGCAAAGCAGCTGCCAAGCTGATGAGGAGGGAGGGGAAGATGAAGTCACTGACTCTACGTGGGTGCCTAATAGAAGAAGGGGAGGAGGAGGAGGAGGAGGCACAGGCACATCTCCAAAGAGGCAGGATGCCCTCCAGGGGACAGCTTAAGGGCAGCACAGCAACTGCATTACATCGCAGAGCTACGCCTGTGCAGGGCGCTGCTGTGTCTCAGCGTTACTGCAAAAGTTCTTTGGTGTGGGCCTTTTTTGAGACATGTGCATCAGATCGCACAGTTATTCGAGTATTCGCGAATAACACGAATATCGCGGCGAATATTCGCTATTTCGAATATTCGAATGTTTTCAATTTTTTTTTTAGAACAGATCACATCCTAGAGATCCCCATCGACGTCTAAAAGCATTGCTGGTATGATTAGAGACCTTGGGCCGAGTAGCTGCAGCGCTCATTTTATATTGCCGAAAAATCGCAATGAGATTATTTGGCAATAGCGATATCGCGCGATTATTTTATATTGTAATATATCACGAATATTCTGAGCCAATCAGAGTGCTCCATTCCGCATTTCTCGAAATTTCGCAATTATTTTGTATTGTAATATATCACGAATATTCTGAGCCAATCAGAGTGCTCCATTCCGCTTTTCTCGAATATTCGCAACTATTTTATATTGTAATATATCACAAATATTCTGAGCCAATCAGAGTGCTCCATTCCGCATTTCTCGAATATTCGCAATTATTTTATATTGTAATATATCACGAATATTCTGAGCCAATCAGAGTGCTCCATTCCGCATTTCTTGAATATTCGCAATTATTTTATATTGTAATATATCACGAATATTCTGAGCCAATCAGAGTGCTCCTTCCGCATTTGCCGAATATTCGCAATTATTGTGTATTGTAATATATCACAAATATTCTGAGCCAATCAGAGTGCTCCTTCCGCATTTCTCGAATATTCGCAATTATTTTGTATTGTAAAATATCACGAATATTCTGAGCCAATCAGAGTGCTCCATTCCGCATTTCTCGAAATTTTGCATTCGCAATCGCAATTCGCATTCGCATTCGCAATAGCGAAAATTCGCAATAATTTCATTTCCAAAAAATATCACGAATATTCGTATTTAGCGAATATATCTCGATTATTCCACTATATATTCGAGATATATCGCGAAATCGAATATGGCATATTCTGCTCAACACTATTTGCAACATATGTCTCAAGCGTATCTCGCGTGGCCAAAACATCACCCGCTTGGGCACCACATGCTTGACCAGACATATGTCGACCTGCCATGCAGTTCATTGGCAAGCGTACCTGAAAAACCCACACCAAAGAACAAAGCGGACCTCCCCTTGCCCCTCATCAGCTGGGATCTCCAACCCCACTATACCCTCATTCCTCTCTAAAGCCTGCACTGATAGGACTGAAGGTGTAGAATTAGGTGTGTCACAACCTAGTAGTACATGCGGGCAATCTACTATCGGTACACCAATGGCAGATTGTAGCAGACAAATTTCCCTGCCCCAGCTGCTGCAGCGCCAAAATAAGTACTCTCCCAGCCATCCACATGCCCAGCCTTTGAATGCTAGCTTAGCGAAATTGCTAGCACTTCAACTGCTGCCTTTTCAGTTGGTAGATGCTGCCCTCTTCCATGAGTTTGTGGAATGTGCGGTACCTCAGTGGCAAGTTCTCAATCGCCTTTCTAACGGAAGGAGATTCTGGCTCTCTACCGGCATGTGGAAGGCAATGTCCATGCCTCGCTGGACAGGGCGGTCAGTGGTAAGGTGCATATTACCGCTGACTCATGGTCCAGCAGGCATGGACAGGGACATTACCTCTCTTTCACGGCACATTGGGTGACTCTGCTGGCAGCTAGGAAGGACGCAGGGCAAGGTACAGTAGTATTTTAGTAGTAAATTTTTTTTTGGATAAAATATCACGAATATTCGATATTAGCGAATATTCGCGAATATTCTTCTATATATTCGCGCAATATCGCGAAATCGAATATGGCATATTCCGCTCAACACTAATCATAAATACTTTACTGCAAATATACTATTGTGCTACACTGATAAGGAGATTATACAGTATATAATACATATATATATATATTTATAGTGTCTCATAAAAGTGAGTATACCCCTCTCATTTATGTAAATATTTTATTCTATCTTTTCATGTGACAACACTGAAGAAATTACAATTACAATTACAATTTTCTACAATGTAAAGTAGTGAGTGTGTAGCTTGTGTAACAGTGTAAATGTGCTGTACCCTCAAAATAACTCAACACACAGCAATTAATGTCTAAACCGCTGGCAACAAAAGTGAGTACACCCCTAAGTGAAAATTTCCAAATTGCGGCAGATTAGCCATTTACCCTCCCAGTGTCATGTGACTCGTTAGTGGTCTCAGGTGTGAATAGGGAGCAGGTGCGTTAAATTTGGTGTTATCACTCTCACTCTCTTATACTGGTTACTGGTCACTGGTTCAACATGCCACCTCAAGGCAAAGAACTCTCTGAGGATCTGAAAAAAAATAATTGCTGCTCTACATAAAGATGGCCTAGACTATAAGAAGACTGCCAAGGCCCCAAGTTGCAGCATGGTGGCCAAGACTATACAGGACAGGACAGGTTCCACTCAGAACAGGCCTCGCCATGGTCAACCAAAGCAGTTGAGTACACGTGCTCAGCGTCATATCCAGTGGTCTTCTTTGGGAAATAGATGTATGAGTGCTGCCAGCATTGCTGCAGAGGCTTAAGGGGTGGGGATTTAGCCTATCAGTGCTCAGATCATATGCCACACACTGCATCAAACTGGTCTGCATGGCTGTCATCCCAGAAGGAAGCCTCTTCTAAAGATGATGCACAAGAAAGCCCGCAAACGGTTTGCTGAAGACAAGCAGACTAAGGACATGGATTACTGGAACCATGTCCTGTGGTCTGATGAGACCAAGACAAACATATTTGGTTCAGATGGTGTCAAACGTGTATGGCGGCAACCAAGTGGGGACTACAAAGACAAGTGTGTCTTGCCTACAGTCAAGCATGGGGGTGGGAGTGTCATGGTCTGAAGCTGCATGAGTGATGCCGGCACTGGGGAGCTACAGTTCATTGAGGGAACCATGAATGCCAACATGCACTGTGACACACTGAAGCAGAGCATGATCCCCTCCCTTCGGAGACTGGGCCGCCGGGCAGTATTACAACCTGATAGCAACCCCAAACACAATTTCAAGATGACCACTGCCTTGCTAAAGAAGCTGAGGGTAAAGGTGATGGACTGGCCAAGCATGTCTCCAGACCTAAACCCTATTGAGCATATGTGGGGCATCCTCAAATGGTAGGTGGAGGAGCTCAAGGTCTCTAACATCCACCAGCTCTGTGGTGTTGTCAGGGAGGAGTGGAAGAGGACTCCAGTGGCAACCTGTGAAGCTCTGGTGAATGTCATGCCCAAGAGGGTTTAACAACGGTGGCCTCACAAAATATTGACACTTTGGGCCCGATTTTGACATTTCACTTAGGGGTGTACTCACTTTTGTTGCTAGCGGTTTAGACATTAATAGCTGTCTGTTGAGTTATTTTGAGAGGACAGCAAATTTACACTGTTATACAAGCTGTACACTCACTACTTTATATTGCAGCAAAGTGTAATTTCTTCAGTGTTGTCACAAAAATTTGAGGGGTGTACTCACTTTTGTGAGATACTTGTGAGATACTGTATATATACATGGGGTATATGAAAATGGGGCAATGGGCCCATGGGGATCAAACGGGAGTACAATGTGTTCAAGATAGGCCACCCCAAGGAACCTTAATCCCCCATTCCAGAATTAGTATCATCTCAAGGGAATATGTTTATGGCTAGGTTGAGACATTACCTAGATAAAACCTAGTGAGGACTTTGAGCTCGCTAAAACATTTGAGAGCATGTGTGCGAAGATGTCAAAACCTAGCTATTTGCTTTCACAAAAGTATAAGTTAGTTCTTAGTGAACAGAATAGCACAATTCCCTACTTTATTAAAGGGGAGGTTCACCCAAATAACATGTATATAAGATCATATTCTTTATACTTCCAACATGTACAGTATGCCCTTTTTTTTTTGGCTGTACATACCTTATTATAGCTATTTTCCACCTGGCTCCCGGGTACTCACTCCCGCAGAAGTAGGCGTTTCTATGCTGTGCCGCAATGTCATCTGGGACTTCGCCCAGATGATTGACCTTGGATAAGGGCCCCCCATTGCGTAGGTGCGTCACAAGTCACAGAGTTTCCGAAAGTAGCGGAACTGCGAGTCAGCTCTACACTGCACCTGCACACCGACTAGAAGCCGTGTAGAGCTGACTGCGCAGGTGCCGTATAGAGCTGACTCGCAGTTTGGCTACTTTCGGAAACTCAGTGACTCGTGACACGCCTATGCAATGGGGGGGCCTTATCCGCTGGGGGGAACTTTTTCTCAAGGACGTCAATCATCTGGGCGAAGTCCCAGATGACATTGCGGCACAGCATAGAAATGCCTACTCCCGCAGGAGTGAGTATCCAGAAGCCGGGTGGGAAATAGCCATAATAAGGTATGTACAGCCAAAAAAAAGGGCATACTGTACATGTTGGAAGTATAAAGAATATGATTTATATACATGTTATTTGGGTGAACCTCCGCTTTAAAGAATAGGAAAAAGAGCAAAATTATACATTTACACCAGTTAAAAAACTAATAGAAGCAACATATTCAACATCTATAAGTTCTAACATTCAAGAAATGTCATATACGTTTATGTCCAGATGGTATTGGACTCCAGCTCGACTAGCACAAATATACCCTACAGCTGATGAACGCTGCTGGAGGGGATATAAAGAAAGAGGTGCATTTCTTCACATTTGGTGGTCTTGCCTAAAGATTAGACCATTTTGGGAAGAAATAACACCATGGGTTAAGAGATAGGCCATTAAACCTATAGAATTATCACCCATACATTTCCTGTTCCGTGGGATGCCTGGATCTATAAAAAAAATATATAAAAAAAGTGTAATACCTAATTTATTGAATGCAGTTAAAATGTTAATATCCAGATATTGGAAACAGGCCACATGCCCCACTCTCATGGAGTGGAAAAAATAAGCAAATGTAATAATGGTGGCCGAGTGATGGGTGCATGAGACCAGAAATCAACAAGACAAATTTAAAGACACATGGGCAGGATGTAAATATTATTCCCCCAAGATATGTGGAGAATAAAAGTATATTGGGTGATAGATGTGGGCTCTCAGCTCTTTCTCTTCTTATGTTTTGAATAGAAGAGGCCGCATGTAATCACTCCCCTCAAAAGTGTACCTGATGTAACATACATGAAAAAAAATAAAAAAAAACTACAAATGTATGTGGATATGTATATTGGTTGTATGTTTGGTTGTGGGTTTTCTGTTTTTTTTTGTTTTGTTTTTATTGCCTCCTTGGGGAGGAGGAGGTAAGAGGGGATGAGGAGGGAGGTAGAAGGGGAGAAATTAAAGGAATACACAACTCACTAATGAACAATGCATTATTTAAAGTGGAGCTCCACCCTCTTTTTTAACTTTATTGCATCCCCTTTCATACTGCCCCCTTAAATAGAATTGGCATGTCATTTTTAGTCATTTTAAAAACTCACTGTGCTGTGCAGATGAGTTTATTTTCTCAGCCGCGGCCACAGCCGTCAATCACAGCCGCTATGCCTCCTGGGACATGACCCCTCTCTCCTCTCCTCTCCTCTCTCTGTGTATTACGAGCTGCCTGGCTGGGTGTGTTTTCGGCGGGGACGCTGTAACACGGTCCCGCCCCCCTGGGCTGGCTCATGTGATAGTGGATAGACAGCCAATGTGATCTGTGTTCAGCCAATCACACGAGCCGGTCTAAGGGGGCGGGACCGTAGCATCACCGCCGAAAACACAGACCCAGCCAGGCAGCTCAGACAGCAGTGATGCCGCCCTACGTGTGCAGCAGGGGGGGCTGCAAATAGAAGAAATCACCTTGCTGGATTCCTCTATACAGGCGCTGATTGCTTGCAAGAGGTAAAAGGTAGGAGAATCAAGCATTCAGCGCCTGTATAGAGGAATATAGAAAGCTCATTTCCTCTGTATGCACCCTGCTTCTCCTCCCCCATCACACTCTCCAGCCCCCCCCCACAGTGTTCTCCTCCCCCACCACACTCTCATAGGGCAGGAATCCCGCAAATCAGCCCCCCCCCACCCGCGATTCGCGGTAAACCCGCCCCCCCCACCCACGGCAACTGCCCCCCCCACCTGCGGCAACTGCCCCCCCCACCCGCGATTCGCGGCTAACCCGCCCCCCCCACCCGCGGCAACTGCCCCCCCCACCCGCGATTCGCGGTAAATACAGTGATCCCGCGAACCCCCCCCTTCAAAAACTCAGGCTCAACAACTTCCAACAACCCCCACTCAACAACTTTGATCCGAACCCCCCACTCAAGAACTCCTGTGCGCTGTGATCTGTGCGGTGTGATCGGTGCTGTGTGATGTGATCGGTGCGGTGTGATTGGTGCGCTGTGATCGGTGCGCTGTGATTGGTGTGATCGGTGCGCTGTGATTGGTGCGGCGTGATCGGTGCGCTGTGATTGGTGTGATCGGTGCGCTGTGATCGGTGTGCTGTGATCGGTGCAGTGTGATCGGTGCGGTGCGCTTTGATCGGTGTGGTGTGCTATGATCGGTGCGCTTTGATCGGTACGGTGCGCTGTGATCGGTGCGCTGTGATCGGTGCAGTGTGATCGGTGCAGTGTGATCGGTGCGCTGTGATCGGTGCGCTGTGATCGGTGCAGTGTGATCGGTGCAGTGTGATCGGTGCAGTGTGATCGGTGCAGTGTGATCAGTGCAGTGTGATCGGTGCGCTGTGATCGGTGCGCTGTGATCGGTGCGCTGTGATCGGTGTGATCTGTGTGGTGTGATCGGTGTGATCTGTGCGGTGTGATCGGTGTGCTGTGATCGGTGCGCTGTGATCGGTGCAGTGTGATTGGTGCAGTGTGATCGGTGCGCTGTGATCGGTGCGCTGTGATCGGTGCACTGTGATCGGTGCGCTTTGATCGGTGCGCTGTGATCGGTGCGCTGTGATCGGTGCGCTGTGATCGGTGCGCTGTGATCGGTGTGATCGGTGCGGTGTGATCGGTGCGCTGTGATCGGTGCGCTGTGATCGGTGCAGTGTGATCGGTGCAGTGTGATCGGTGCGCTGTGATCGGTGCGCTGTGATCGGTGCGCTGTGATCGGTGCAGTGTGATCGGTGCGCTGTGATCGGTGCGCTGTGATCGGTGCGCTGTGATCGGTGCAGTGTGATCGGTGCAGTGTGATCGGTGCGCTGTGATCGGTGCGCTGTGATCGGTGCGCTGTGATCGGTGTGATCTGTGCGCTGTGATCGGTGTGCTGTGATCGGTGCGCTGTGATCGGTGCAGTGTGATCGGTGCGCTGTGATCGGTGCGCTGTGATCGGTGCGCTGTGATCGGTGCGCTGTGATCGGTGCGATCTGTGCAGTGTGATCGGTGCGCTGTGATCGGTGCGCTGTGATCGGTGCGCTGTGATCGGTGCAGTGTGATCGGTGCAGTGTGATCGGTGTGCTGTGATCGGTGCACTGTGATCGGTGCAGTGTGATCGGTGCGATGTGATCGGTGCGCTGTGATCGGTGCAGTGTGATCGGTGCGCTGTGATCGGTGTGCTGTGATCGGTGCAGTGTGATCGGTGCAGTGTGATCGGTGCAGTGTGATCGGTGTGCTGTGATCGGTGTGCTGTGATCGGTGTGCTGTGATCGGTGCGCTGTGATCTGTGCGCTGTGATCGGTGTGCTGTGATCGGTGTGCTGTGATCGGTGCGCTGTGCGGTGCAAATATATCTACATAACAAATCATTTAGTATATTTCCTGGAAGGAGGAGGGGAGGAGAGATTTGCATAGATAAGGAGGCGTCAACTTCCTCTGACACTCCCGTTGCTATGAAAACCTGACCTGAAACCTATTACATTGCTTGTGCAGCACTGAGCATGTGCGAGATCAGCAAGGCTGAAATCCAGGAAGTCATTGGCCCAGATTCAGAGAGCCATTACGCCTGTCTAACTGGTGTTAGACTGGAGTAATTTCCAATTACGCGCGTTTTCTAGCTAGTTGAAAACCTCAAACCATGAATAGACGGCTGCGGGCTTCAATTCGACTGGATTACGTGTTCATACGCCTTCGGATCTATGCTGCAATAAAATTGCGGCCACTGGGTGGACTTCCCGTCGTTTTCCGCGTCTGGGTATGCAAATGAGCTTTTGCCGACGATCCCCGAAATTACGATCTTTATTCGCAATCTCTTACGGCACCTTTAGTCATCTTTTTTTTGCGTAACACTATACCAGCTTTTTGCTGCTCTAATATTAGACAGCCCATGTTAAGTATGGCCGTCGTTCCCACGTCGAAATTTCTACGTTTTCCGACGTCTTTTATTTTTTTTGACGTAAGTCGTCCGGGAATAGGAATGTTCGTAAACGACACTACTCAAACAACGAATGACGTAACGACGTGATTTCGCGCAATGCACGGCGGGAAATTTCTGAACGGAGCATGCGCAGTTCGATCGCCGCGGGGACGCGCTTAATTTAAATGCTTCACGCCCCCTAATCTCGTATTTTGAGTACGCAGCGAGAAATAGACTACGCCACCGTAGCGTACGGGCAAAAATCTACCAGAATTCGATGTAGAGCCTGGTAAAATACGGCAGCGTAGAGTATTTCAATTACGCAGTGCAATATTAAGTGTATGTGAATCTGGGCCATACAGTCTGGCTTTATGGATGCCCACACTTAAGATGGCCACGGTCAATTCCTGTTTTATAAAGTATCTAAATGCTATAACAACCTAACAAAACGGACCTTAGTTTACAGACTAACTTTACTAGAATACATTAAGCTTGTGTATTACAGGGGTATTTATATTTAAAAAGTGAAATTGTGCCCGGAATTCCGCTTTAAGTAAACACATTGGGCCAGATCCACAAAGATGGGACGCCCGCGCGGCGTATCCCATTTACACTACACCGCTGTAAGCCACAAAGAAATTCCGCTGTAGCTTATGGCGGCGTAGCGTAAATGGGCCGGCATACACGGGTGTAATTCAAATTAACTAGTGGGGGCGTGTTTTATTATAATTATGAATGACCCGACGCAAACAACGCTTTTTTTTTAACTGCGCATGCGCTGGCCGAGGACGTAACCTAGTGCGCATGCGTGAAATCACGTCGAAAATAGTCAATGAAAACGACGTGTACGTAATATACGCAATTCCCTATTCGCGAACGAGTTACGCAAGCAATGTCCAATACGACGTGGTCACGACGTCCATACTTAACATTGGCTGCGCCTCACTATAGCAGTTTTATCTTTACGCCGTACAGACGCTTACGCAAACGACATAAACACACTGCGCCGGGCGTACGTACGTTCGTGGATCGCCGTATCTACCTCATTTGCATATTTAACCCTAGCATCCAGCAGAAATATGTTTAAGAAACTTACGCAAGTCGTATCTTAGTGTAAGTCCGGCGTCTCTTGTTTTCTGGATAGAAAACAATGACACGCCGGCGGGAAATTCGAATTACGCCGGTGTATCTATAGATACACCGGGCCAGATTCTCAGAGGCGCTATGACGGGCTATCTCAGATACCCCGTCGTATCGCCGTTTTTTTCCCCGGGTATCTATGCGAGTGATTCCCAGAATCACTTTGGCATAGATACGGGTGAAGATCCGACAAGTGTAATACAATTACACTTGCGGATCGTAGATGTAATGACAACTCCGTCCACTAGGTGGCCTTTACATTGTTTTCTCATTTGCCTATGCAAATGAGGCTACTACTCAGATTCCCGAACGCTTTTACGCCGCCCCGTCGTCACTTACGTCGTTTTCGTCCGCGTAAGGTTACCGCTGCTAATATGTGGAGTCGATAACAACAAGAACCTGGGGAATGCCCAGGGAATAACCAAGCCTACTTACCGACAAGCTAGCAGAACAACCAATTAACCTGTCTAACAATGTGCGTTAAAAACAGGGGTTTTGTCCGCACGCATTTGCAAACGCATGCGTGAGCCACAGAGCCGCGCCAAGGCACCCCATAATTCTGTGGTCCTAACACTAACAGTGAGTGTCCTCACAATGGAGGCACATGCATTTTAATGGATAGATAGGGGCAGGTGGACTGAAGGGGAGCCACCCCTCCTTAAAGGTACAGAAGCACACCAAGCACCCAGCATATAGCACAATGGCTGCAAAGGTGTTGGTGCACTGCTGGACCAAAATAAACACCACAGGTGAAACAAAACGTGTCCACCGCCCCCATCTATGGCTGGCAATCACAGTAAGTAGCAATGGAAGGCTAAGCAGATAACAACAAGAACCTGGGGAATGCCCAGGGAATAACCAAGCCTACTTACCGACCAGCTGGCAGAACAACCAATTAACCTGTCTAACAATGTGCGTTAAAAACATGATAATGTTAAAAACATAATATGTGGAGTAACCTTACGCAGTACCGTCGATGCCGTCGGGTGCCATCGGATGCCATGTTAAGTATGGCGTCGGGTCAGCGTCGGCTTTTTCCGTCGGTCACGTCGTTTTACTAAGTCGTTCGCGAATAGGGCATTGCGTAAGTGACGATCACATCGTTTTGATGTCGGTTTCAATGACGCTTTCCGACGTGAGCTGGAGCATGCGCACTGGGCTTTTTCCCCGGCCGGCGCATGCGCAGTTCGATCGACGCGGGGGCGCGCTTAATTTAAATACAAGCCGCCCCTTTTGAATTACGCGGCCTTACGCTGGGCCATTTACACTACCCCTTCGCAAACTACGGAGCAAGTGCTTAGAGAATACGGCACTTGCTCTGTTAAGTTGCGGCGGCGTAGTGTAAATGGCTTACGCTACGCCAGGGCAAATCTATGAGAATCTGGCCCACCGGCGTGATTCCTTTGTGGATCTGGCCCATTAGATCTTAGTTGACTAAAATGATTTTAGTTGACTAAAATGTACTGGAGATTTAGTCGACTAAATATTACTAAAACTAAAACAATTGCAGAAGACTAAAATGGGACTAAAGCTAAAATGCCATTTTAGTCCTAAGACTACGCACGATTGGAAATTCCAACAGGAAAACCGTGGATTTTTTCTGATGGAATGTTGGCTCAAACTTGTGTTGCATACACACCGTCATGATAGGAAATATAGAGAACCTGCTGTCAATCTTTTGTTGGCAGAAATTCGGACAGCAAAAGTCTGATGGAGCATACACACGGTGGGAATTTCCGACCAAAAGCTCACATTGGACTTTTCTTGTCGGAATTTCCGATCGTGTGTTGCGGCATAAGACTAAAACTAAACTTTGCTGCCATAATTAAAGTGGTTGTAAAGGTTAATTAACCACTTAAGACCCGGACCTTTACGCAGCCAAAAGACCCAAGGTGTTTTTACAATTTGGCACTGCGCTGCTTTAACTGGTAATTGCGCGGTCATGCGATGTTATATCGAAACAAAATTTGCGTCCTTTTCTTCCCACAAATAGAGCTTTCTTTTGATGGTATTTGATTGCCTCTGCGATTTTTATTTTTTGCGATATTAACGGAAAAAGACCGTAAATTTAAAAAAAAAAACGATTTTTCTTATAACAAAAAGTAAAAAATATCGAATAAACTAAATTTTAGTCAAACATTTAGGCAAAAATGTATTTAGCCACATGTCTTTAGTAAAAAAAAATCGCAATAAGCGTATATTTATTGGTTTTCGCAAAAGTTATAGCGTCTACAAACTAGGGTACATTTTCTGGAATTTACACAGCTTTTATTTTATGACTGCCTATCTCATTTCTTGAGGTGATAAAATGGCAGGGCAGTACAAAACCCCCCCAAATGACCCCATTTTGGAAAGTAGACACCCCAAGGAAACTGCTGAGAGGCATGTTGAGTCCATTGAATATTATTTTTTTTTGTCCCAAGTGATTGAATAATGACCAAAAAAAAAATTTTTTTTACAAAAAGTTGTCAGTAAATGATATATTGCTCACACATGCCATGGTTATATGTGGAATTGCACCCCAAAATACATTCTGCTGCTTCTCCCGAGTACGGGAATACCACATGTTTGGGACTTTTTGGGAGCCTAGCCGCGTACGGGACCCCAAAAACCAAGCACCGCCTTCAGCATTTCTAAGGACGCAAATTTTTGATTTCACTCCTCACTACCTATCACAGTTTCGAAGGCCATAAAATGCCAAAATAGCACAAAACCCCCCCAAACGACCCCATTTTGGAAAGTAGACACCCCAAGCTATTTGCTGAGAGGCATGTTGAGTCCATGAAATATTTTATATTTTGACACAAGTTGCGGGAATATGACAAACTGATTTTTTTTTGCACAAAGTTGTCACTAAATTATATATTGCTCACACATTCCATGGTTATATGTGGAATTGCACCCCAAAATACATTCTCCTACTTCTCCTGAGTACGGGGATACCACATGTGTGGGACTTTTTGGGAGCCTAGCCGCGTACGGGACCCCGAAAACCAAGCACCGCCTTCAAGATTTCTAAGGGCATACATTTTTGATTTCACTCTAACTACCTATCACAGTTTTGAAGGCCATAAAATGCCAAGATGGCACACAACCCCCACAAATGACCCCATTTTGGAAAGAAGACACCCCAAGCTATTTGCTGAGAGGCATGTTGAGTCCATGGAAAATTTTATTTTTTTGCCCCAAGTCATTGAATAATGACCAAAAAAAAATAAAAATTTACAAAACGTTGTCACTAAATGATATATTTCTCACACATGCCATGGGCATATGTGGAATTACACCCCAAAATACATTCTCCTGCTTCTCCTGAGTACGGGGATACCACATGTTTGGGACTTTTTGGAAGCCTAGCCACGTATGGGGCCCCAAAAACCAAGCACCGCCTTCAGCATTTCTAAGGGCGCAAATTTTTGATTTCACTCCTCACTACCTATCACAGTTTTGAAGGCCATAAAATGCCGAAATAGCACAAAACCCCCCCAAATTACCCCATTTTGGAAAGTAGACACCCCAAGCTATTTGCTGAGAGGCAGGTCGAGTCCATGGAATATTTTTTATTTTGACACAAGTTGCGGGAACATGACAAACTGTTTTTTTTTTACACAAAGTTGTCACTAAATGATATATTGCTCACACATGCCATGGTTATATGTGGAATTGCACCCCAAAATACATTCTGCTGCTTCTCCTGAGTACAGGGATACCACATGTGTGGGACTTTTTGGGAGCCTAGCCGCGTACAGGGCCCCGAAAACCAAGCACCGCCTTCAGGATTTCTAAGGGCATAAATTTTTGAATTCACTCCTCACTACCTATCATGTTTTGAAGGCCATAAAATGCCAAGATGGCACACAACCCCCCCAAATGACCCCATTTTGGAAAGAAGACACCCCAAGCTATTTGCTGAGAGGCATGTTGAGTCCATGGAATATTTAATTTTTTTGCCCCAAGTCATTGAATAATGACCAAGAAAAAAAAAAAAAACATTTACAAAACGTTGTCACTAAATGATATATTTCTCACACATGCCATGGTTATATGTGGAATTGCACCCCAAAATACATTCTGCTGCTTCTCCTGAGTACGGGGATACCACATGTGTGGGACTTTTTCTGAGCCTAGCCGCATACGGGACCCCGAAAACCAATCACCGCCTTCAAGATTTGTGTGAGTGAAATCAAAAATTGATGTCCTTAGAAATCTTGAAGGTGGTGATTGGATTTTGGGGTCCCGTACGCGGCTAGGCTCCCAAAAATTCCCACACATGTGGTATCCCCGTACTCAGGAGAAGTAGCAGAATGTATTTTGGGGTGCAATTCCACATATAACCAGGGCATGTGTGAGGAATATTTCATTTAGTGACAATGTTTTGTAAATTTTTTTATTTTTTTTTGGTCATTATTCAATCACTTGGGGCAAAAAAATTAAATATTCCATGGGCTCAAAATGCCTCTCAGCAAATAGCTTGGGGTGTCTTCTTTCCAAAATGGGGTCATTTGGGGGGGTTGTGTGCCATCTTGGCATTTTATGGCCTTCAAAACTTTGATAGGTAGTGAGGAGTGAAATCAAAAATTTGCGCCCTTAGAAATGCTGAAGGCGCTGCTTGGTTTTTGGGGCCCCATACGCGGCTAGGCTCCCAAAAAGTCCCACACATGTGGTATCCCCGTACTCAGGAGAAGCAGCAGAATGTATTTTGGGGTGCAATTTCACATATAACCATGGCATGTGTGAGAAATATATAATTTAGTGACAACTTTGTGTAAAAAAAAATCAGTTTGTCATATTCCCGCAACTTGTGTCAAAATATAAAATATTCCATGGACTCGACATGCCTCTCAGCAAATAGCTTGGGGTGTCTACTTTCCAAAATGGGGTCATTTGTGGGGTTTTTGTGCTATTTTGGCATTTTATGGCCTTCAAAACTGTGATAGGTAGTGAGGAGTGAAATCAAAAATTTGCGCCCTTAGAAATGCTGAAGGCAGTGCTTGGTTTTTGGGGCCCCGTACACGGCTAGGCTCCCAAAAAGTCCCAAACATGTGGTATTCCCTTACTCGGGAGAAGCAGCAAAATTTATTTTAGGGTGCAACTCCACATATAACCATGGCATGTGTAAGCAATACATCATTTAGTGACAATTTTTTGTAATTTTTATTTTTTATTTAAATTTTTTTGTCATTATTCAATCACTTTGGATAAAAAAAAAAATTTTATGGACTCAACATGCCTCTCAGAAGTTTCCTTGGGGTGTCTACTTTCCAAAATGGGGTCATTTGGGGGGGGAGTTTGTGCTATTTTTGCATTTTATGGCCTTCGAAACTGTGATAGATAGTGAGGAGTGAAATCAAAAATTTACACTCTTAGAAAGCCTGAAGGCGGTAATTGGTTTTTGGGGTCCCACACGCGGCTAGGCTCCCAAATGTGGTATCCCCTTACTCAGGAGAAGCAGAAGAATGTATTTTGGGGTGTAATTCCTCATATGGATTGATCGGTGGGTATGCCCACCATTAGAATACCTCCCTTCATCCACCCACTTCTAATGATGGGCATACATGCACCATTTATATATGCCGAAGCATGGGGGCATCCTCCCGCAAAAAAGTTATGCCGCGTACACACGGTCGGACTTCTCTATGCCGCGTACACAGGGTCGGACTTTTCTATGCCGCGTACACACGGTCAGACTTTGTAGGAATGTCAACCGTATGTACACGGCATTAGGAGCAAAATCACTCCTCCGACCCTAATGCCCCCATGCTTCGGCATATATGCTCTTTTTTTAACTGTGGTGGTGAAATCACCTCCTACAGCACTGGAGTCACGGCTTTATATATCGTGGGAGCAAACGCTGTTGCTGTCACGCTAAATAATTCCGCGCAACAGCTGAATGGCATACCTGAAAACAGTAAAGTAAATTACATACCTGAAAAGCAAGCATGAAAAAACATAACAATAAAACTTTGAATAGAATATAGTAAAAAAGAGCAGAACAATAGAGAGAGAATAGAGAGGGAGAGAACAATAAAACGCCAACAATTAGAAAAAAAGAGCAGAACAATAGCGAGAGAATAGAGAGGGAGAGAACAATAAAACAACAACTATTTTTGTTTTTTTTATTTTATATTTTTTTTGTGTCTTTTTATTTTTTACTTTTTTTTGCAACTGTTGAACTTTTCGGTTCCAGGTTTGAGTCTCTCAAAATGCGATGGCATCTTGGGAGACCCTGTGTACGTGTGCCTAGCCTGTGAAAGTTTTGCCCTACACTAATACTTCACTCGTGTGTGGAAGCGTTCAAAACATTCACCAATACAAAGACCAGGATCGGCAGGACATCGGGGACAAAAATAACGGGTGTCACGCCTCCATCCGCGCTTGGTACAGACACGACATTTTCTTTGGGGGGCTCGTTGGGTAGGGGTACTCTCGAGGGCATATATAAAATGCCTCTCATGCAGTCGGCTTACTGCATTTGGTAGGGGATGGTGAGGTGGAGAACCGCCTGGATACAGGAGTCCGTTGATGATTTCCTTCTGGAATTGGAGGAAGGATCCATTCTGTCCTGAAGTTTTGCATAAGACAAAAGCATTCAGCAAAGTCAATTGGAATAAATGTAGAGACACTTTTTTGTACCAGCGTCTCGCCTTACGGGCAATATGATACGGCGCCATCAACTGGTCGTTGAGGTCCACCCCTCCCATGTTTTGGTTATATTCGTGGACACAGAGGGGTTTCTCCACAACACCAGTCGCCGTACGAATTTGTACTGTCGTGTCTGCGTGAAGGGTGGTAAGAAGGAAAACATTCTTATTGTCCCGCCACTTCACAGCGAGCAAATTCTTACATCTGCAGCAGGCTCTCGCCCCCAGCTTAATACGAGAATCTACAAGCCGCTGGGGAAAGCCCCGGCGATTAGGTCGCACGGTGCCACATGCTCCAATCTGTTGATCAAACAAGTGACTAAAAAGTGGCACGCTGCTGTAAAAATTGTCCACATACAAGCGGTACCCCTTTCCGAATAAGGGTGACACCAAGTCCCAAACGATCTTGCCAGCGCTCCCCATGTAATCTGGGCATCCTTCCGGCTCTACCTGACTATCTTTGCCCTCATAAACCCTAAAGCTCCATGTGTAGCCTGTTGCCCTGTCACAAAGCTTATAGAGCTTGACCCCGTATCTGGCACGCTTGCTGGGAAGGAACTGCTTGAAAGACAAGCGGCCAGCAAATTTAACCAGGGACTCGTCAACGCAGACAACTTGCTGGGGATTAAACAAGGCTGCATAACGTTCGTTGAAATGGTTTATGAGGGGCCGAATTTTGTAGAGCCGGTCAAATTCAGGGTCTCCACGTGGACGACAGAGTGCATTGTCGCTGAAATGCAGGAACCGCAGGATCGCCTCGTATCGTTTCCTGGCCATGTGAGCAGAGAATATGGGCATTTGGTCAATTGGCTCTGTGGACCAATACATGCGCAATTGAGGAAATGGATGTATGCCCATATTGAGGGTAAGGCCCAGAAAGGTCTTAAATTCGGAAACCGTAAGAGGTCTCCAATTTTTGGCAAGGAGGGTCTGGGGATTAGTGGCGATGTAGGCACCAGCATATAAATTAGTCTGGTCCACAATAGATCTATAGAGATCTTCCGTGAAATACAGCGAATAAAAATCAAGTGGCATAAAATTCGCTGTATTCACCTGAATACCGGGTTGGCCAGTGAATGGGGGAAGTACAGGTGCTGCAGAAGTGGTGGGGACCCAAGAAGGATAGGCAAGATCTGCAGGAAGGGCACTATGGGCACGACGGGCCTGTCTTTTTCTTCTTCTTGGTGGAAGCGGGCCACTACTTGTGCTTGCCACCTCGTCAGCTTGAACTGCACTTATGGGACTCGCCACGTCACCAAGTGTTACTGCAGTGCTGGATGAATGACCAGGGTGTACTAGGCTGCTGGTGCTTGCCAATCCACCAGAAGGAATAGCGGCGCTAGTACTGGCTCTCTGCTCCATACAAGGGTCCTGCGGTTCTTGCTCCTCAACAACCTCAGGATGGGGTCGGGTACGCCTGGCCTTAGCAGGGACCACACCTCCGTCGTCAGAGCTATCTGACATGGAGCCGCTGTCGTAAATAGGATCATATTCTGAGCCCGAATCTGTCAGATGCGTGACCTCCTCATCATCATCTGACGACATGCACAGGATCCTAACAGCCTCTTCACCAGAGTACATCCGCTTTGCCATTTTGGGCTCTAAATTTAGTCGTAGACTGGTGATGATTCACGGGTAAAAAAAGCACCTGACTATAGAAAAGCAAATGTAGAAAACGCTTCAAAAAAACTGTTAGCGATCGCAGGGATCAGGCCTGTCTCTGCGAACGCTGCAGTTGTGTGTGATGTGTTTTTGAAGTGACAGTGATCGATCGATACTGCACTTAAGTGGGTTGGGCTGGGCTGGGCGGCAAAACACAGGTGCTAGCGGGTATCTGGGCTGATTCCGCTAACAATGCGTTTTTGGGTACCCTAAACTGCTGGGTACGCTAGTATAGATCTGATCAGATCAGGTATCGATCCGTTCAGATACTATACCACTAAGGGGGGGTGTATGCTTTGCGAGTGGGTGTAAGCGTTACTGGCACTAACCTAACGCTGCCTGGGGTGACGCTGACCCCTAACTGGCGCTAAAATTGTATTTATATCACCCGCCGGGCGATCAGGGGGTTAAACCTTTATTGGGTAATATACGGCGGGTGCGCTGATGCTATAAACAGCAAACTAACTAACCAGCGTCAACCGTAACACTTATACGGTGATCACTGGTGAAAGGGTTAACTAGGTGGCAATCAAGGGTTAAAACTTTTATTTATGGGGGTACCTAACGCTATAGAACCTGGCGGTGAACCTCAAAAAAACCTAGCTACCTGGCGGCAACATTGACACTAATACAGCGATCAGAAAACCGATCGCTTAGTGACACTGGCAATAGGGGGTGAAAGGGTTAACTAGGGGCAATCAAGGGTTAAAACTTCTATTTATGGGGGTACCTAACGCTATAGAACCTGGCGGTGAACCTCAAAAAAACCTAGCTACCTGGCAGCAACAGTGACACTAATACAGCGATCAGAAAACCGATCGCTTAGTGACACTGGCAATAGGGGGTGAAAGGGTTAACTAGGGCAATCAAGGGTTAAAACTTCTATTTATGGGGGTACCTAACGCTATAGAACCTGGCGGTGAACCTCAAAAAAACCTAGCTACCTGGCGGCAACAGTGACACTAATACAGCGATCAGAAAACCGATCGCTTAGTGACACTGGCAATAGGGGGTGAAAGGGTTAACTAGGGTGGTGATCAAGGGGTTAAACCTTTATTGGGGGGGTAGGGGGCTACCCTGGACCTAAAGGGACCTAAAACTAACTGCCCTGCAACTTTTTTTCTGTAACAATGACACTAAATGCAGTGATAATAAGTAAATATAAAATCACTGCATTCAGTGACACTGTGACAGGGGAGGGGGGGGGGTGATCAGCGGTGACTGGGGGGGTGTGCCTATGTGTAACATGTCAGTGTACTGTTTGGTGCAACTCACGTTACTGATGTCCTCTCTCCTCGGTATCCGGTCGGAAAGACCAGACACGAGGAGGAACACAGCACTTCCCTCTTCCTGTGTTTACAGTTAGCACAGGAAGAGGCGGGAGGCGGACGCCCATTGGCTGGGAGCGATCGCGAGGGGGTGGCTGGAAGTGAATAGCCGCCCCCTCATCCCGGATCGCTCCCGACCACTTACCGACCACCGCACGGAGCGGGGGGGGTCCCGATCGGACCCCCGACCCGCACTAAGGCGAGGACGTAAATTTACGCCCTTGTGCCTGTACGTGCCATGTTGTGGACGTACATAATCGTGCGGGGGTCCTTAAGTGGTTAAAATAACAAACATGTCATACTTACCTCCACTGTGCAGTTCATTTTGCACAGAGTGTCCCTGATCCTCAACTTCTGGTGTCCCACGGCGGCTCTTGCGGCTCCTGGAGGGGGTTATCTTGCGGGCGATCTCCAGAGTCAGAGACAGGAAGGCTAATGATGGCAGGCTAGCAACATTGACAAGAAATTGTAATGGTGACAGGACAGCAGCGGAGCAGTCCTGACACCAGTGTTAAAGGGGTTGTAAAGGTTCATGTTTAATGCCGCGTACACACGGTAGTTTTTTGCCATGAAAAAAACAATGTTTTTTAAAACGTCATTTAAATTGATCGTGTGTGGGCAAAACGTTGTTTTTGTCTTAAAAAAAACAACCCAAAAAAATTCCAACATGCTTGAATTTTTTGTGTCGTTTTTCAAAACGTCGTTTTTTGTGTCATAAAAAGTGATGGTGTGTGAGCAAAACGACGTTGAAAACGACGTTTTTAAAACCGCGCATGCTCAGGAGCAAGTTATGAGACGGGGCTTCAATGGAAAAGAGTGCCGTCAAACGTGGTGTACGTAGCCGCGCTTTGCTAGAGCTTTGTAGAAAAACGATGGTGTATAGGCAACGTCGTTTTGGAAAATTAAGTTTGAAAAACTTCGTTTTTTTTCATGATTGAAAACTTCGTTTTTTTTTCATCGCAAAAAGTGATCGTGTGTACACGGCATAATACATAGTAGATCTAAAGAAGATTGTACAGAGACTGTACAATCAGATTGTAATGTGTATGGCTACCTTTATAGACCTGAAATAAACAAATAACTAATACATTTATTGTAGAAACAAATACACATTTTGCAACGTGAAAAAACAATCAACAGATGCAGCAAAATGTGCAGTAAAAAAGTCAAGACACAATTAAGGTTGGAAATGTAATTACTGTACAGAAGTGACATATAGTTTTTGAGACTAAGGAGAGGGGAAGATTATCAACAAAATGGCAACCGTCAGCAAGAAGAGACAGGAGCAAGGCTGGAGACAATTTACATTACACCCCAATTTTAGCAGCATCATTTTTAAAGTGGTTTTAAGACCTAAACATTTCTTACCCTACCGTGTTTCCCTGAAAATAAGCCCGGGTCTTATTTTAATTTTGGCAACAAAAGACCCAGTAGGGCTTATTTTCAGGGTAGGTCTTATAACGTGCTGTTTCTTTCCCTCCCTGCCTGTCAGGAAGCCTCAGTTTGAACAAAGTAAAAATACTTGTAAAATGCCAAAATCATGTTACAGTAGCACACAATACATTACACAATGGGCCAGATTCAGGTAGATTGGAGCATCTTTGCTCTGGAGTAACGTTTCTCATTTACGTTACGCTGGCGAAATTTTAGGAGCAAGTGCTGTTATTCATGAAGCACTTGCTCCTAAAGTTGCGGCAGCGTATCGCAAATGAGCCGGCGGAATTCAAATCCCAGTGCGCATGCTCCAAATTCTGTCAGTGAACGTCAATGACGTCAAATCCCCATTCATGGACGTTTTACGCAAGCGACGCGATTTTTTTTTTTCCGACGTGATGACGACGGCTATACTTAACATAGGATACTCCACTAGGGGGCTGCTTTATCTTTATGCCGCGTATCGCTTACGGAAACGTCGGAAAGTCACTGCGTCGCGCCCAAATACGATCGTGAATTGCCGATTCCCGCTGATTAACAAATTTTTTCAGCGTAAATCAGCGGGAACGCCCCTGGCGCCATTTTTAAATTAAAGTTGCGATGCGATGGCGAAATTCAATTACGCCGATCGCATCGGAACTCCAACCCGGCGTTTCTTGTTTTCTGGTTACAGAAAACAGAAACGCCGGCTTAAAGTGACAGTTAGGCTGGAGTATCACTGATACTCCAGCCTAACTCTACCTGAATCTGGCCCAATGTGTGTGCCCCTGCAATCCAATGGTGCCAAATGCCTCAGCAGCTCTTCCAGCCACCAACCCCCCCCCCTTCCCTCCGCAGCTCTCTGAGTGGGGAAGAGAGCACACCGGCATGTAGCGAAAGAAAGATCTGTAGCATTTTAGTGCTTAAGTCTGTATGGAGTTAAATACGGTACCTTGTGGAGACAGGAATATCGTTATGCACACAGTGTGACATGTTGATTTAGTGCTGAGCCTCTGCACTGAGACGACTGTACCTTCCATGACTGCAGGGGAAGGAGGGGCCCCGAGATCCCCTGCCGACAGCTGGGAGAAGGAGGAGGAGACCAGCAGGGAGATGAGCTGAGCGCCGCTTTGTAACAAAGGCACCTGACACCGTAGATCAAAGAGACACATACACAGCCACAGCACACTGCACACCACCGTATCAGAGTACACACGCACCTCAAACTAGGGCTTATTTTCGGGGTGGGGCTTATATTGCAGCCCTCCTGGAAAATAGCACTAGGTCTTACTTTCGGGGTAGGTCTTATTTTCGGGGAAACACGGTAATGTATTCCTTGCATTCAGGTAAAAAAAAAAAATGGGAGAACTATATTTTACTAGTTTTCTCTGATGGACTTGTGTACGTGTGGATAATCTGACGGCACACATTTGTTGTTGGAAAAATGCATGCTATCCAACATTTGTTATCAGATAAAAACCGACAGCAATTGTCCGATTTGACAAAAACCCTGCCATCGCACATTTGTTGTCGGAAAATCCAATCGTGTGTACAGGCCTTTAGACTACTAGAGATAATACATAAAGTGTACACAAGACACAGCACAAATTTACATTTCTGACATGATCAACGGTGTTTGATTTTTTTTTTTTACAATTATTGAAGTAGAGTATTGTAACAGAATGGCCCGTGACACCCAGAGACGTTGGAAGGATGAGAGATACTCTTGTGCCAGCAGCACCAAAAACTCTTGGGTCGAAATCCACCCTGTGCCCTTTTGGGTATAGGGTGGCTAATAGTGAATCATAATTCATATTACATGAGATGGGACATTAATAATACTTCATATTGCAGGACTGAGATATCACAAGGAGTCATGATGACATGACCAGGTCAGCCAGTGAGTCATACCTTTTGTATAATAGGCTATTGAAATATCCTAAGGTGTTGGCTATTCAATGTAAAGACACCCACTCTCACTGCCATTGTGTGACAAAGCTGTATAGAGAACTTATTCAACTAGATGTCTGTGTTACTATTCAAGGTTAATTGAACCCTATTGATAATACGGTGCCGTCATGTCTAGCTACCAATTAAAGAATTATCCTCAGTGAGTGAATAGGGGGGGTGGAGATTATATTGTCCTGTGATTAACTGCATTCTGTTGTACTGGATATAAGCAAGCTAAGAACCAATAAAGTTATTCATACATTTTGGAAACTAGAGAACGGAGCGCTGTCTCGTTTATTCTGGGAAATGGAATGGATCATGTCTGCCTGGTTGTTGGTGTGTCGGATAAGCTTGTCGTGGTTGGATGGAAGGTTGTAAGCGGTGGTAACCGTTACAAGTATTTTTAAAGCCACAACCTTAACTTCAGCACTAAACCCCCTCTCAAAAGCTAAGCCCAAACCATCCATCATCCGACTATCTAATATAAAATCTCACCCTGGATAGTAAGGCAACTGACTAGTGAGTCAAATCTTAAATTTGCAGGAAGGCATGTTCAGTACACGGAAAATAATATTATAGACAAGAAATTCATTACCAGGCCCCATCTGTTACAGGTGTTTTCAATGCCGTTAACATATATTTATTAAATAAAGGAGAAATGTGTGTCATCTGTGCTCAGAAAACCAAGCAAGTATCTTTTAGAACTTTCTTGATACAGATTAGCTTGGTTGTCCAAAATAAGTAAACTTTTAATATGGGATTCTTTCCATTGGATGACAGTCAGAATTGCAATTAATTACAAGTCAACTCATACTTGGCAATATGCTCACTTTGCCAGTGTATGGCATGAATCCATCATCTCCATCATCTCTTAAATACTTATTGCACTGCAATACTAATGAGATTTGTACTAAAAGTCTGTGAAGCATGTATAGAAATGATGGCACTGACATTCTTCAGCATCAAGTCCTCCCACAAAATTGCTGACCAGTTTCAATTGGGGGCAAGTCAGTGTTTTGAGTCAAGATTCTGAGACATGATTTATTGAAGATAAAGGAAAGAACAGGTTAGAAAGGAACAATTATCAGATGTATCTATGATGTCATATACAGTAATTCACAAGTTTTATTTTTGGTTTTCTGGCATCCTTGTAGCAAACAACAGTAGATAACCAGCATTAATTATGGTTAAAAAAACACACAAGAAGAAAAGCAACAATGTGAAAAATTATTTTAACTATACTGTATATATAAAGTAACTCACAAAAGTGAGTTCACCCCTCACATTTTTGTAAATATTTTATTATATCTTTTCATGTGACAACACTGAAGAAATTACACTTTTCTACAATGTAAAGTAGTGAGTGTACAGCTTGTATAACAGTGTAAATTTGCTGTCCCCTCAAAATAACTCAACACACAGCCATTAATATCTTAACCGCTGGCAACAAAAGTGAGTACACCCCTAAGTGAAAATGTCCAAACTGGGACCAAAGTGTCGATACTTTGTGTGGCCATCATTATTTTCCAGCACTGACCTAACTTTCTTGAGCATGGAGTTTACCAGAGCTTCACAGGTTGCCACTGGAGTCCTTTTCCACTCCTCCATGATGACAGAATGGCAGTGGCGAATCTAGGGTATAGCAGCCATGGCAAGTGCCATGGGCGCCATATGAAGGGGGCGCTGTTGAGTGGCTGGGCAACAAGGCACTTACCAGGGTCTGAGGGTCTCTTCTTTCCTCATCCCGAGCATAGGCAGGATCTCCTTTTCAGCACCTTTGCTAATGGACAATGGCAGCGCTATCCCTGTGGCGTTCATCCACAGCCCTCCCCTGCTCTCCCATTCCATTTGGTCGGATTGGCAGCGCACAAAGAAGAAGGAGGAACATCAGTTTCTCGCTCTCCTCTGTGAAAACTGAGGCCTTAAGTGATGAAGATTATATCACTTCCAGTATTGGTTCTGCATTTACCTGGCCTTAGAGGCCAGAGGAGGGATCAGGGGTCCAATAAACCCCAGATTTCTCCATAAAGAGGATATGTCACTACCCAAGGGATTATAAATACACTAGTTTTGTTAGCTGTTTTCTTTTGTTAAGGTTATCTGAAAGATGGGTTTCAAATGTTTCGACAGGGATGCAGTTTCAGTGCTTGCCATAGGCGCTATTTTCACTAGATACGCCTCTGCATAATGGAGCTGGTAGGGTTTAGGTCTGGAGACACGCTTGGCCAGTCCATCACCTTTACCTTCAGCTTCTTTAACAAGGCAGTGGTCGTCTTGGAGGTGTGTTTGGGGTTGTTATGTTGGAATACTGCTCTAAGGCCCAGTCTCCGAAGGGAGGCTCTGCTTTAGTATGCTACAGTACACGTTGGCATTCCTGGTTCCCTCAATGAACTGTAGCTCCCCAGTGTCGGCAGAACTCATACATTTCGAGGGGGAGGAGCTATGCGTGACATCACCCGCGATCGTCAACCCAGGTGACATCCAGCCTTTTTCCTACGCTGTGATTTTGTTTTATGCTGAGTCTTTTTACACAGCACAGAGTGTGCTTATATGTATATGCTGATTCGTTGCACTCACCGAAGAGTGCATTTACATGTGAGTGTATCCCTTTTACTTTTAATACATTTAACATTGGTTCGCTTCAGAGAGCACTAGATCTCCCCCTTCTTTTTTGTTTGTTTCATATGCCCTGACTGCCTACCTTGCTTCTGAGTGAGTCTCCCATATTTGAGCTGCTGCTGCTTGCTGTCTCTGTGAGAACCGGAGGTTCTGCCTATATTCCATGCTATGTGACCCATTGTTGGTAGAAGTATTAAGGTGAGAGGCCATTCCTGCTATTTGGTGGAGGTTCTCTGGACATCACTCTTTGGATTCTTCTGCACCTGTTTGGATATATTTTTGCACTTGAGCACTTTATGGACTCACTTTTATTTTATTTATTACTGCTTTCATGCTAAAATTACCTGTGTTTAGCTGACATTTTTGGTGTTATATCACTTTATTATATATGTTATATGATGTTGTAGTTTATATTTATTGTTTTGCGCTGCACAATTTTCTTTATATGCTCTGTTGAGTGCTGGCTTTCATAGTTTTAGTTGTTTATTCCAGCGCTGAATATTTATTTCTTATTAGAACTCATACAACCCATGCTTAAATGTAGCAAGACACACTTGTCTTTGTACTCCTCACCTGGTTGCTGCCAGACACGCTTGACACCATCTGAACCAAATAAGTTCATCTTGGTCTCATTAGACCACATGACATAATTCCAGTAAGCTCCTTAGTCTGCTTGTCTTCAGCTAACTGTTTGTGGGCTTTCTTGTGCATCATCTTTAGAAGAGGCTTCCTTCTGGGATTACAGCCATGCAGACCAATTTAATGCAGTGTGCAGTGTATGGTCTGAGCACTGACAGGCTTACCCCTCACCCCTTCAACCTCTGCAGCAATGCTGGCAGCACTCATACGACTATTCTCCAAAGACAACCTCTGCACATGACATGCACTCAACTTGTTTGGTTGACCATGGCAAGCCCTGTTTTGAGTGGAACCTGTCCTGTTAAACCATTGTATGGTCTTGGCCACTGTGGTGCAGCTCAGTTTCAGGGTCTTTAACAATCTTCTTAGAGCCTAGGCCATCTTTATGCAGAGCAACAATTATTTTTTTCAGATCCTCAGAGATTTCTTTGTCATGAGGTGCCATGTTGAACTTCCAGTGACCAGTATGAGAGAGTGAGAGCGATAACACCAAATTTAACTAACACACCTCCACATTCACACCTGAGATCTTGTAACACTAACAAGTGACATGACACCGGGGAGGAAAAATAGCTAATTGGGCCCAATTTGGACATTTTCACTTAGGGGTGTACTCACTTTTGTAGCCAGCGGTTTTGATATTAATGGTTGTGTATTGAGTTATTTTGAGCGGACAGCAAATTTACTCTGTTGTACAAGCTGTGCATTCACTACATTACATTGTAGCAAAGTCAAATTTTTTCAGTGTTGTCACATTAAAAGATATAATTAAATATTTAGAATAATATGAGGGGTGTACTCACTTTTGTGAGATACTGTGTATATATAAAGGGATACTTAAGTGCTGGGTACCAGGAGCCGATGACAACAATACTAATTTACTATTATATCGTATAAGATTTAAAGTCAGTTAACTGATTACTTTTAAAAATGATTAAAAATTGATAAAAATCAATCATATAATGTGCCTTCAGTTTAGTTTCACTTTTAAACTGGTTTCATGTTTCTGTGAAGTAGAAATAGACACACAGAACAAATCCAGGGCAGTGTTTTGTTTTTAAAATGAATCTGATTGGTTCTGAGGAGTTTTAGACACACAGTAATGACAGCTTGGACCACAGTGAAAAGCTGCCATGAGATTTTTCATAAGGAGCCAGACAAGCAGGAAGTGTGGAGATCAGAGCAGAATTACAGCAACTTCAAAGCAAAAATGAACAATGAGGACATGAAACCAGGATTGCAGTAAGGTAAAGGAAATAAAAAATAGCTAAAAAAAAAAATTCCTTTAGTGATCCTTTAACTTCCAGGATTCTGAGGTTTGCCTTTATCACTCTTATGCCACGTACACACGTTTGGATTTCTCGGCGGTGAAAACACCGCTGTGAAGCCCGACGGGAAAACCGAGGACAGGCTTGGTCCCTTTTCCCCGTGTACCATAGCCGATTTTCCTGACAGGTTTTCTCTTGGTCGAGAAAACCGGCCGTGTGTAGGTTCCCTAGCAGTGTTTCCATATAGGAACATGTTCTAAATTTTCCTGTTGTGATTCTCTGCATTTTTCTCGACGGGAAAACTGATCGTGTGTACGCGGCATTAGGCATGGGTTCCCATGTTGTGAACCTTTTCATATTCCTAGTTCTCTAATCCCACTGTCTGTAACATCTCTGATTTATCCTATATAACAAAAAAATGTAACCTAGAAATAAAGACACTTATTGGTAAAAGTATTGCCCTTCGCCAAAATTAAAAACCTTATGAGCCTTGCACCCATGACCAATCCCAATGGTACTGCTCACTGAATGACAGCTTCTCAAGCTGTCATTAAGAATATAAGGTAAGAGACAGGGATAGTAGTGTCATTGCCCAAATATTGCATTGAGATATTGCAACCCCTCCATAGCCTACATCTTTTAGATTTACAGTATATTACACTTTATGTAAAATAAAAGTCCCAAGAGTAGTTAAAGTTTATCAAATAAAGTGCGTATCCCAAAGTCTTTAATGTGTCTTGTGCTGTTTCCTCTCAATTCCACAAATAAAAATCCAATGTGTCAGTCAATTATGTGTTCATCCTCTTTTCCACCAAGAAGTGCAGTGGATTCCACAAAATCGTTCCATACTTCTTACCAGACTTCCAAATAAATGCGTTTATAAATTCCTCTGGTTGATATTTCCTCTCCTTAATTCTAATGATAGACTTGATACAATCCCCCCAAAAAACAAGCACAATAATATAGCGCAATACTGCTTTAAATTTGTAATATAACTCCCGAGTCCCCACCCCCCTCCTGTACCACCATATTTGATTGACAGCAGTGGGAGCCAATCGCTCCCACTGCTATCGATCTGTCCAATGAGAAGAGAGACAGCAGTGGGAGCCGCTGCCCTCGTGCACATCGCTGGACTGGACAGGCTCAGATAGGATGCATTAAGGTGACAAACCTTAAGGTTTTTGAACCACTTTAAGACCCCTTTCACACTGGGGTATCCGTGAGATGTTGAAAGCTTGGGATATTTTTTTTATAACCTAACACTGCTTTAAACTTCTCCACAACTTTATCCCTCACCTGTCTGGTGTGTTCATTGGCCTTCATGATGCTGTTTGTTCACTAAGATTCTCTAACAAAACTCTAAGGGCTTCACAGAGCAGCTGTATTTATACCAAGATTAAATTACACACAAATGGACTGTATTTAATAATTAGGTGACTTCTGAAAGCAGTTGGTTCCAATCGATTTAGTTGGGGGTATCAGAGTAAAGGGGGCTGAATACATACAAATATTTATTTGTAAAAAAAAATGAAAACCATGTATCATTTTCCTTCCACTTTACAATTATTTTTCACTTTGTGTTGGTCTATCACATAAAATCCCCAAAAACTTTTTATTTACATTTTTGGTTGTAAAATGACAAAATGTGGAACATTTCAAGGGGCATGAATGTTTTTTCAAGGCACTGTATATGCTTGTATTTCTTTTTGGAGTACTGGCCTGCATATGATTCTCAGCCATATTCAATAGCATTGTCCTATATCTGTCGACTTGTTATTCATCTCCATATGTATTTTCTTTTATTTGTTGAAAGTCCTGTTGAGTTGGAGATGCTGTTACAGAAGTTTTCTTCTGCGATGTTAGCTTTAAATTTTTGTCATGTAACCTTTGTTTTGACTTATTGTGTGTAACTGTCTTACTTATACACTCAATAAAATTGTTTTAAAAAAAAATGAACAACTCTCTTGTAAAGATAGTAGGTGAAAGTGTTAATTGATTACATTTAGCACTTTTAGTAGATAACAGACCAGTTTACAGATTTGCAAACACACATGCTGCTTTCGTCCAAAAATAAAAATTTAGCTAAACCACAGAATTTGCTAGAGCTGGGCATGCGGCCTGCATCTGCTGTTTAGTGCTCGGGTCCCATTGGAGTGACCATCCATTTTCTTTTCTCGTATGTCACTTATGGAGCTGCCAGCAGAGAATAGCCTGCCACACCTGTAGCACACAGGCTAGAGGATTGCTTTGAAACTCTTCCTGGGGTCTATGCTACAAATCTCACAGGTGACAGGCACAACAGGGCGGTGGGTACAGGATCCGACAGCTTCATACGCAACACATGGAAAAAATGTGGGCAGTTGTTATTTCTCTACCTGGGGCACTTAGGCCTCTTTAACACGGGGCAGATCAGTGATGATCCACCCCGTGAACCTCCGCTTGCTCAACAGGGATCGCTCCGCTGATCCCCGCTGAGCCGGCGGATGACAGGGCGGTCCCCGCACACTGTGCAGGGACCGCCCTGTCTTTTCTCTGCTCTCCTCTATGGGGGGATCGGATGAACACCGACCGTCTGTCCGTGTTCACCCGATCCGATCCGCAGTTGGATAGAAAAATAGGGGTTTCCTCCGTCTGCAGAATAGGAGGATTGTGGAAACGGCGAGATCGAGTGTCAGCGGACACCCGCAATCTCATAGGGACCAATGTATGTCCCTTTTTCATCTGCACACGGATGGATGAAAAAGCGAACATACGGTCCGCCCGTGGGAAAGAGCCCTTACTCTATGAGCAGATGCAGCACAACACCTAGACATGAGCTCTGTGCATTATGTACTCCTGACCCCTGTAATCTGTGCATTACACACTCCTGACCTCTGCGTTATATGGGTTATGCACTCCTGATTCCATATTCTGTGCATTATTTACCCCTGAACTCTACTATCTACAGTACCAACTGACCCATGTGTTCTGTGCATTATGTATTCCCGAGCCCTGCCCTTGGCATGCTATAAACTCCATACCCCTGTGCTCTGTGCCTCATGAATGACTGACGTCTGCACTCTGTGCATTGCGCATAATATATATATATACATACATACATACAGCACTTTGCAAATACTTACTCCTGACCTTTGCACTCACTGTGTCACATACCCCTGATCTCTGCACTTTGTGAGCTACCCGTGACCCCACCACACTCGACATTCCTGACACTCTATGCATTTTGCACTCCCGACCCCTGAACTCTGTGTGTTATATTATATAAAAGGGTTGAAAGGAGGAAAAACTCTAAAAAAATTGCAGACTTTGTGGACATAACAGAAGGCAATAAATTATAAAATGTATCTGTGACGGTAGTCGAACACATCCCCGTCAAGCATTCCCTTCTTCTTCCATAAAATAAATCACCCAATATTCCACGAGTAGGAATATCCCTGGAATCGCAGAATAATCCACACATGAGCCAAGGCTTAATGCTGGATGTAAACAGGACACACTTTATTGAAAGTACACAGCACACTTTTATACAGGATTTGGAACATCCTGCCCCCAACAACTGCTTTCCCATTGGTCCCCTCCAATGTCCCATCAGTTTCCCATCAGGTCCACCTTCCATGCAAATGAGGACTTGAAAATGACACAGCAGGGATTGGTCACAATGGTTTGAATAGAAGCCTGTGATGTGTATTCAGACAAAAGCCCCAGGGGGGCAATCAATGTACACAATAGCCAGCCACAGAACAATGGAACCGTCTGGAGAATTGAGACAGGGCAGACGTCATTTACACCTGATAATAGAAAGGCTTTAAATAGGGTTATCACACAATGGACAATGAGTTTCTCTTATGAGTCTATTGACCTGGCTGGGGTTCAGAATAAAATCTCTTGTAATACATGAATTAGGATTTCAGTATTTCATGGTCCATGACATTACTCCCCCTGGGAAATAGTTCAACATCCACAGTGGGACCCAAACGGGTCACTCAAGGATGTTGGGCAAGTAGTCTTAAGGTTCCAGGACTGTCTGCCAGGATAACCCATCCGCCTTCCTGCTTTGAGGCCCTGGCCCATAATCGGACGGCAAGAGGCTCGCATTCAGTCCTCTCCAAAAGCCCCTGTCCCGGCTAGGCCTGTCACACATCCCCCCTTTTGGCAGGGGACTAACCCAGTAGGAGACACCAGATGGGTTGTCTCTAAATTTAGTCAGTAGTTCCAGTCCCCCAATGCCGGTATCCATACAGTACCCCAAATCACTTGCTCCAAACCGAGCATTACTCACCCCGCCATCCTCTGCCTCTCTCAGGGAACACGTCTGCCGCTGGGGAGAGGCCTGGACTAGCCCTTCTCCCTGGAGTCCTTTCAGCCGCTGGAGAGATGACAGGGTGGCTGGGCTCAGTCCATCATGCTGTTGGGGATCTAGGCCAACTGGCCACCATTTATGGGGTATACCAGTGGAGACTGAAGTCCCATCCACTGGTGTGAGGTGAAAATCCCCCGGTTTTAGCAAAGCAAAGGCGACATCCTCCTGTTTCAGTCCTGTACCATTTTCTGGGGTTGTGCCAGTGGAGACTGAAGTCCCATCCACTACCCCAGGAACCCCTTCTTCTGTTAGGTGAAAGCAGAGGCCCGGGGCACTCTGCTCTGTTGCCAGCTCTTCCGCTGGGTTGCTGTGAGTGGAGACCACCGTCCCATCCACCGATATCCACTCAAGCTGTAGTGGGGTGCAGCTGCCAGTAGCATCCTGTCCTGCTGCCAGTGATTCAGCTGGGAGTAAGAGCTTTACCACCTCAGCTGGTTGCTGGGAAGGGGGGCCAACCGCCCCGGCTCCCTGGAACTCCACAGTTGGTCCCGGTGCTGGGCAGAGATGGCTGGCACTCTGCCCTGTTGCCAGCACTTCTGCTGGGGGTGCATAATCCATAACATCCTCTGAACAGTCCATACATTCTGTAATCTGTGGCTGGGGAGTGATCGCCATCTTCTCACCCTGAGCCTCCGAAACTGCCACAGGGGTGGGGCAGAGGTCTTGAACCCTCTGTCCGGTGACCAGCGCTTCAGCTGGGGAAGTTCCGTGTAACTCCACAAATACTGCTCTTGGTGCTGGGCAGAGCACAGTGACTATTGGCCCTGATCCCAGCTCTTCTGCTGGAGGCCCATCAGGTTGTTTTTCCTCAGCAGAAAAATCTATTAAATACCCTGTCTCTGCAACTGGTGTCTGGGGATAGAGGTTCACCATCTCCTGTCCATGTAACCCAGAAGATGCTCTAGGTACTGAGCAGAGGTTAGCAGAGCTCGGCCCTGCGGTCAGAACTTCAGCTTTGGGAATGGCAATCTCCAGATTTTCCACTGCCGATTCACTGGCATACTGCTGGACAGTCACATTCCTCCATTCAAGATCGTCCCATGCAGAAACGGGATCATCAAGGTCAGTCGGTACTTGCTGCATCCGCCATATAACCTCCTGGTCCATAGCTGCAGGGGCAGGTTGGAAAAGCACACTGTTACCCTGCCACATGGACGATTCTTCAGCCAGGATTTCAGCATTGTCCACTGGTATTTCCTGATAGTCCCAGGCAAAGGGAGCCCGGCCCTGGCGCTGAGCAGAGTCTAGCAGCTGTTTGTAGGCGATCTCCAGGTCCCATTCCCGAGCGGCCAGAAATTCCAAATCTTCCTGTAGCCAGTGCGCTTCCGAGATATTCAATTTTTTCTCTCTGTGCTCCATTATGTCCTCCAAGCGCCACTCCCGATCATCCCCAAAGTCGGGATCACTGGACATCCTCCAATACAACAATCCCAGGCCATCATAGTCATAGCCTTCTGTGGGGCTGTCATCCGCTGACCATGGGCACTCGTGGGCTACATACCACCGGTATCCACTCCTGCTTCGGTTGTTCCCCCAACAACGGCATTCGTACGTCATACTGCGACCAGTACCTTGCATAGATGTAGGGCAGGACCTGCTCGAGAGCTAGCGCTTCCTTCCAGAGTTGGCACCGAATCACATCCGCCCATCCCAGCAGGACCTCCTCTGATTCTGGTCCTGTGTGCTGTATCCGCATCTCTAGTAACCTTCTTCTGAATTCCTCTTCCATGGTTACTGGTATCTGTACCTCTCCTCGTCTTTCATTTGGTGCTGCTTCTTTAGGCGTTGTCACCGATCGTCGTATTTCTGCAATTCTCAGCTCATGTTGCCGCTCTCGTTCTTTCTCATCAAAAGCTTTAAAAGCGCTAAACGGAATCTTCCTTGTGTCTGCTGTGCTGTACTCACTGTTTGGAGAATGTGCGGCTGCTTGTTGGACTGCTGCCAGTTTTAACTGTAGCTCTGCGTCTCTTATTTTTTTAGCCTCCTCCGCTAACAGGGTCATCACTTTCAGCACCACATCCGCCATTGGGTTCGGACCGAACCATGCTAATTTCTCTCTTATTAGCTTGTTGGCTGGTGATTCCTCATCCTGAATCACTGGTGTCTCCATCTCTTGTACTGCTGGCCTTGCTGCAACCAAGTTCTCCTGGTCTAGCTCCATTAATTCTGCTATGATGACACGCTCGGTTTTGTTGCTAGCAATCCTTCCACGAACTTCCAGTAGTTCTTTCAGTGTATTTCTTTTAAGCCGGGTGTACCAGTCTTCCATTCACTGTTCCCAGTGTCTGCTTGGAATCCTGGTGTAAAGGAAAGTAGAAGGGAAAATCCCACTGCTGCCAACCAGTTGTGACGGTAGTCGAACATATCCCCGTCAAGCATTCCCTTCTTTTTCCATAAAATAAATCACCCAATATTCCACGAGTAGGAATATCCCTGGAATCGCAGAATAATCCACACATGAGCCAAGGCTTAATGCTGGATGTAAACAGGACACACTTTATTGAAAGTACACAGCACACTTTTATACAGGATTTGGAACATCCCGCCCCCAACAACTGCTTTCCCATTGGTCTCCTCCAATGTCTCATCAGTTTCCCATCAGGTCCAGCTTCCATGCAAATGAGGACTTGAAAATGACACAGCAGGGATTGGTCACAACAGTTTGAATAGAAGCCTGTGATGTGTATTCAGACAAAAGCCCCAGGGGGCAATCAATGTACACAATAGCCAGCCACAGAACAATAGAACCGTCTGGAGAATTGAGACAGGGCAGAAGTCATTTACACCTGATAATAGAAAGGCTTTAAAAAGGGTTATCACACAATGGACAATGAGTTTCTCTTATGAGTCTATTGACCTGGCTGGGGTTCAGAATAAAATCTCTTGTAATACATGAATTAGGATTTCAGTATTTCATGGTCCATGACAGTATCTTTATTACAAAATAGTTTAACCACTCCCCGACCAGCTTATGTACATTTGGGGCGACAGCAACACATTTAACCCCTTTATTGCTCCCTGGTGTTAACCCCTTCCCTGACAGAGACATTTACACAGTAATCAGTGCATTTTTATAGCACTGATCGCTGTGTGTATATAATGGTCTCAAAAAAGTGCCAAATGTGTCTGCAATGTCGCAATCCCACTTAAAATCGCAAATCATTGCCATTACTAGTAAAAAAATTAAAAAAAATACCATAAATCTATCCTCTATTTTGTAGACACTATGGGGCTGATTTACTAAAAGCAATGCGCTGCGCAAGTTCATGGCTTAATCGGCACGTCGGATGAATCCTTAATTAGGCGCATGAACTGGCGCAGCAGCCAGCCCCATGCAATTAATATGTAAAGCCGCCGACGAACTCCCTTTAGAAGTCTAAGGGAGAAATCAAAAGTGTTAATTTTCGAAATAAGAATGCAAGGTTTTGTCCTAAATGTGTTTGGGGAGTCCTGCCCCAGGTATTAATGCATTTTTTATTTTTGAAAAGTGTCGTTTATTCGGGAGCAGTGAATTTAATAATGCTTAAAGTGCAACAATAAAAGTGAAATATTCCTTTAAATTTCGTACCTGGGGGGGGGGGGGTGAAGTAAGCATGTGAAAAGGCACATGTTTCCTGTGGTTAGAACTGTCCCTGCTCAAAAAGTCATTTAAAAAATCACTTGCAGCTATAATGAATTGTCGGCTCCCGGCCATTCAGAGAGAATTCATTTATAAAAAAAAAAGAGTGTGGTCCCCCCCAATTTCATTACCAGGCCCTTCAGGTCTGGTATGGATATTAAGGAAAACCCCACCGTAAAAAAAAAAAAAATGATGTTTGGGTTTTCCCCCCAAGATCCATACCAAACCCTTATCCAAGAATGCCACCTGGCCGGACAGGAATGGGGGTGGGGACCCCAAAGCACTCTTGTCCCTATGTCGATGGGGACAGGGGCCTCTTCCCGACAACCCTGGCCGTTGGTTGTCGGGGTATGCGGGCGGGGGGCCTATCAGAATCTGGGAGCCCCCTTTAATAAGGTGGTACCCAGATACCGGCCCCCCAGTCCTTGTGAATGAGTATGAGGTACATCGTACCCCTACCCATTCACCTGGGGGAAAAATGTAAAATTTAAAAAACACACTACACAGATTATTCAAATCATGTATTAGTCAGCTGGGGGTCTTCTGCCGGGGGCCCCTTCCCCCCTTTAAGCTCTTTTACATTTTGGGGGGGCACCCGGTCTTCGTCGTTTTCTGCGGGGGGGGTGGGCACCCTGGTCTTCTCCGATGTCTTCTACTGGGCTCCACCGTGGGGTCCAGTCTTCTCCTTCGTTGTCATCTCTGTTCCCTCTTCTGCCGGGCTCCACCGTGGGGACCAGTCTTCTCTCTTCCTTCTTCTGCCGGGCCGACAGGTCTTCTCCTCCGCTGTCTTCTATGTTCCCTCTTCTGCAGGGCTCCACCGCAGGGGCCAGGTCTTCTCTGCTGTCTTGTTTCTTTTTCTCTTCCAGCGATGTTGACATGACGAGCTCTCCCACTGTAATGCCGTCTGACCGTTGCGCAAGGACTTATATATGCATAGGGCGTGGTCACCGGGAAATGCCACCCGGCGACCCCACCCTTTGTTACATCACATTCACATGAGTAGGTTTTCCCCCTTACAGTTCATACCAAAGCTAAGGGCCTGGTATGCTCCTGGAGGGGAACCCACGCCATTTTTTTTGTTTGAAATTTGGCGGGGAGTTCCCCTTCATGGTCAGCGTAAGCTGAAAACGATTTGGGAATTCACATGCACCGGTTCAAGCCACGCAAAGGCAGCTACACTGCTTGGTATTTACCAAGATTTTGCCAGTGTAGTGGAGCGGCAGGCGTGAATGTCCCAAATTGACGCTCACAAATGCGCAGTACACAAATAAACCTCCAGCAGGTTTACATGTACTTGCCAACGTACGCGCTCATTTAAAAAAAAAATCACTTTCACTTTCAATTCGGCCCGTAAATGTTAAGCAAACACATGTCATTACACTTCCCCACATCATCCCACATCCCCTCCCTAATAAACACACTCACATACACCTTCATTTTACATTTCTAAATGCCCTGTGTCAGGTCCATAGAGGTGCACCATGCGCCCCATTCTGGGCGCACTTGACATTATAGTAAATAAAGAAATGTGCTGCTTTGCCAGCGCATTTCTTTAGTAAATGTCGAAACTGCTGCTACTCCAGCCTGTGCACTATAAAAGACTTTTATGCAAACCAAATCAAATATACGCTTATTGTGATTTTTTTACCAAAAATATTTAGAAGAATATATATTGACTAAAGTGATTAGAAATTAGATATTTTTTACTGGCTATGTTATATAGCAGAAAGTAATATATATATATATATATATATATATATATATATATATATTATTTTTTTCAAAATTGTCTCTGTTTTTTTGTTTACAGTGCAAAAAATTAAAACCTCAGAGGTGATCAAATACCACCAAATGAAACTCTATTTGTGGGAAAAAGGACATCAATTTTGTTTGGGTACAGCATCACACGACTACACAATTGTCAGTTAATAACCACTTAACCACTTAAGGACCTTTTTTGGGAAAAAAACTATTTTTTTAATTAAAAAATAAGACAACAATAAATTTGGCACAATTTTTTTATAAATTGTGAAAGATAATGTTACACCGAGTAAAATGATACCCAACATGTCACACTTAAAAATTGTGCCCGCTCGTGGAATGGTGTCAAACTTTTACCCTTTAAAATGTCGATAGGCGATGTTTTAAAAAATTCTTATAAATTCTTATCCTATTTTGAGCTACAGAGAAGGTCTAGGGCTAGAATTATTGATCTCGCTCTAACGATGAACACCGTTTTCATATGCGGGCGCTCCTCGCGTATGCGTTCGCTTCTGCACGCAAGCTCGTCGGGACAGGGTTCTTTAAAAAAAAATAAGGAAATTTTGTCATTTGTGCCTTTAAGACGCACCTCCGCCCTGCTATGCTATGGGGACAGGTGGGGGCCATCTTGCCCTTACTCGCATCCCCACACAGCAGGACACAGGCGAATCCACCGCGAAGACCACCGTTATCGTTAACAGGACCGCTAACGCTAAAGATAGATATCTCGGTTGTGGCAGCAGCTGCTGCCATTACCAAGATATCCATCTTTAAAAAAAGGACGTATATCTGCGTGAGGAGGTCTATAAGTGGTTAAGTTCTGCCACAACCGAGGTATCCATCTCTTCAGGTGGCGGTCCGGTTAATGATAATGGTGGTCTCTGCAGCGAATTTGCCGCAAGATCACGGTTTTCAGTGGCGGGAGAGGGCCCGCTGCCCTCCCATGTCCTCCGCCGTGATCGGGTTCAATCCGTGGCGGGGTATGTATTCGAGTGAGGGCAAGATGGCCCCCACCCATCTCCATACCATAGCAGGGTGGAAGAGACTTCAAAACGTCACTTTCACCCATACGTCTTAAAGGGCCATTTTATTTTTGTAATTTTTTCAAATGTAACATTTTATTATTTTATTTTTTTATTGCAAAATCACAAAACAAAGAGAGGTGGTGAAGTGAAAAATGCTAGGAATGTGTGATGGTGTGTGTGGTGATGTGACATGAAAAAATCTAATGGAGAAATGGTGTGTGCAGTGACTAAGAAGAACTCCATGGGGGCTATTTACTAAAGGCAAATCCACTTTGCAGTACAAGTGCAAAGTGCACTTGAAATTGCACTGAAAGTGCACTTGGAAGTGCAGTCGCTGTAGATCCGGGGGGGGGGGGGACAGACATGCATGGAAAATGAAAAAAACAGCATTTTAGCTTGCACATGATTGGATAATAAAATCAGCAGCGCTTCCCCTCATTTCAGATCTACCCCTCAGATTTACAGCGACTGCACTTCCAAATGCACTTTCAGTGCAATTTGAAGTGCACTCTGCACTTGTAGTGAAACATGGATTTTTCTACTCCTTTACTAAATCAACCCCACATTGTGTTATTAAAGCCTATGAGCATCTTTTTATGAGATAAAATAAAACTGTGGATATGTTGAAGGAAAAGAACTGAAAAGGTAAATGACATTAAGTAGACAGCTTGGCCAAGGTCAATCCTTGCTGCAAGGCCTAAATGATTATTCTTATGCTTCTGTAAGCTTTAGTAGTCAACCAGGTACTTATTGAGAAATAACAAAAAACTAGCAGTTTCTTAACTGAAATAAGTAAATTAGGAAAAGCATAATGTCAACGAGGAAGTCTATTATGGGATTGTAGAGAGGCACTGGAGGTGAAGTGGTGTGGGGGCAAGTGCGACCTAAAGAACTCAAGTCTGTATTAGCATATCAGCGCTCCCTGGGCATCAAGGCTTCTGAAGAGCTCCACATGGTATATAATTATGAATAAATGTGTCTGCAATATTTTTTTGCTTGCAGTTTAGAACATTTAAATAAGCTATGTTTACAGATTTTTCTATTAATATATTCAGAATAATTGAGTTAAAACACACAATTCTAAGATAAAATAATCATGGGCGTCCGCTCCATAGGGCAGGGGGGGGGGGGCAATTGACCCCCCTGGAAAATCAAGAACGTGTTGAAGAGTTTTGCGGTCACGGGCTGTCTGAGCAGTCCCGGGTTGGATATCACACAAGCACAGTGAGCAGAGTGAAGCTGTCTCCTCTCCAGTGTTTATGTGTACACAGGGGGAGGGAACCTGCTGTGCCTGTGCTGCGATGATGGATGATCTGAGGTACTGAATGGGATGGGGGGGGGGGGTTTGCGCTGAATGGGGGTTCCATCTGTGCTGAAGGGGGGTATGTGCTGAAGGGGGGTCGGTGCTTAAAGGGGGTCCATTTGTGCTAAAGGGGGGTCTGGGCTGAATGGAGGGGTCTGTGTGGAATGGGGGGTCCATCTGTGCTGAATGGAGGGGGTCTGTGCTAAAGGGGCGGTAAATCTGTGCTGAATGGAGGGGTCTTTGCTGCAGGTGGGGTCTGTGCTGAAGGTGGGTCCATCTGTGCTGAAGGGGGTTCTGTACATTCTCTAGGCTATATTTATATGGGCATGGAGTGAAGCTGAATTATCTCAAGAGCTATTTCACACTGCCAGCTGACAGCGTTATCGGTAAAGTGATGCTTTACCATCGTTTTAGCTCCGCTTTTCGGCCGCTAGCGGGATGCTTTTAACCCCCGCTAGTGTTTGAAGAAAGGGTTAAATGCGACTGTGTATCGCCGCTGCCTAAGTGCCCTCAGTGGACGCCCATGTAAGGCATATATCCAAATAAAATATATTGACAATTTGGAAGCATCTCCTGGACTGAATGTGAGGTTTCATGAGGTCACACTGTGCTGTTTCTATATTATATGATCACTTTATCAGGGAAAGTGATATAAGGTGTACAGTTTTTGTAATGGCATGCAAGAGGGAGGGAATTGCTGCTGCACCTGTCTCAGAAAATTCATGTGAGCATTCATTCATAGCTCAGTACATTAAATGTGTGTTCCAGCACATTGATATTTTATGGCTGTGCTCTGCACCACAATTAATATGCCTGATGCAAATTGAAAAGCAAGACACAATCCATCCTTCTTTTTCACAGGGAATGAGATGCTTTTATTACTGCCAGAATACATAGATATGGGCTATTCTTTAAACGCGAATGCTCGTTTCCTTAATTCTGCATGTGCAAATGAGAATTGAATTAGTATTCATGCAACCTCAGCGGTTAAACAGAGATCATGCTTTGGAAAAACACATGCAGGGTACAAGATATAAAGTGTTTGAAGCATGGAATTGCATACAGACAACAAAATAATACTACAGCATTATCAGGCAATGTGTAGTTATTCATACCAACCATTTAGATTCCACAATCATCCACCATCATCTTTCACTGCCTGGACCCAAGTACAATGAAACATGTTAATTTTACCAAACACAAGTCATATGATAAGAAAGATGTAGATCGGGTGTTGCTGCACATATTTAAAAGGATCATCTAAAGCTGCTAAATGACTAGGCACTAGAAATTGTCACACCGACAATGGGGGGATCTACGCATCCATGTTTACCACTGGGACCCTTGGTCTCTTTAGATTTGCTATGCAGTGGTTGGTAGCAGTTTCATACTACACACATTCAGCATCAAAGAAGAAGCAGGCTCTGAACAGCAGTTGTTTACATGTTTGGAAGCACTAATTAGTGCACCAGCTTGGACCAATATAAGTATGCATATTTCATACCTTAGGGTTCTATGGGAAGCTGGCAATCACTGTAGTACTTGGCACAGGTACGATTTTCCAGGTCTTGTGCCACAGGGGGGTCACTCACTCATCGCTGACACTATTCACAGAATGCCTTGTATGTTTTCAATTAATGCAAGCCAAGCTGTGGATGGAGCCAGGTGGTTGATACCCCAGTGAGAAAAGTGGCCCACAGAGTCCAATGGAAGGTTGTAGATGTATTATTTGATTAAATGGGAGACAGCAGATAACAAGAGGAGTAACCTTCTAAAGGACCATCCCTTGGGATGATGCTTATGATAGTAATTCTAACTACTTGCTCTAGAGTTTCCAATAGTATAAAAACATGGCACTCAAAACTAGGCCAGGAGCAAGGATTTGGAAGGTTTATACAAAATTGACACACAAGGCAAGTTCCCAACAGCGTAGTTGTCCCTTTGATAAATCCTATGTTTTTGGAGAAGCTCATGAGAAGAGAGTGGCTGATAGGCAAGGCGTGTCCAAACAGCAGCAGAAGACTGATGTGAGTCTAGATTACAGTACTGTGTTGCAAATATACAGAACAGCAGACCGTGATGTCCCTAGTCTGTCCCTCCTCATCAAAAACAACCAAGGTGGGTGGGGGTTAGCAGCATCCTTAAAAGCTAGTTTCATAGCTGCTCCCATTATAGTTGATAAAGTCAGCTCCCATCTACGAAATTATGACCTGGGCTTCACCACATTGGCAGGTACCTAGACATCAATTTCAATGCCCAGAAGGTCTTACCTGATCTCCACCTGCATGTATAAAGTAATGTCTCCACACAGTTAGTGATATCATCCACGTGACCACAGACATATGGTCTAGCAATAATGGGCAGGGACTTCTTTTTTTATGACTCTCTGGGTGAATTTGCTGGGAAAGATGGGGAACATGGAACACCAGTAGAGTTGGTGGTGCTGCCCCGAGTCCTGCATTTTGTTAATGGTGACAGCACAGCTCAATGAGTATCTGTGTGAGTAAATAACGAGGAACCATTGATTTAGAACATGTGAAAAATCTTGCCACAATTCGACTAGGTGTCAACTAGACATGTGCACACTGAAATATTTTGCTTCAGAATTTCTGTTTTGTTCAAAAAATAAATGTATGTAGTTACTCCCGAAATTCGTTTTATTTATTCTGTTTCGTTAAAAAAATGCATTCGTCCGAAAATCCAAATTAATTACGGTCAAATCTGTCATTGAAGGCTTATGGTGTCTGTCAAATTTTCCAAGAAGCAGCCAAACTTTACGACACCAAAATCGTACATTTCAGGTTGAATGCTCCGTTAATGTGAAATCTTTTCTCTCTATGTCTCTATGTCGAATCTTTCCTCCCTATGTAGAATAATCTTGGACTAAGAGTTAAGGTTAGGCACATTCGGCCACAGATAAAAGAGGAAACAGTGCAGCGCAAAACCAATAAGAATATATCCAAATTAATATATACTGTATACACATGTGAAAAAAACAAAATAATATATAAGAAAAAAAAAAATTCTATCTTGGCATAGGAGACCAGGAAGCAGGGTAGCTTAGTCCGCCCCACTGAGGAAGTTGCAAAACGTAACGCGTACAGGGGTTCAGGAGCCTGAAGACACGTCACTCGCTGCCGTCCTTTGGAAAATCAAGTTGTCCATACACATCCTGTATGTTTTACTGCCGTTTTATATTGGCTAAAATGTGAGTAGCCTGTGCTTTTACTACTCTTAAATAAATGTTTGAGTCCAGTGGAGAGCTCTTAGATCTGTGATTCCTTTTTTCATGTTTGGGTCTGTATGCACCGCTGACCTATGAGGATCTGAATTGCTACCCTGCTTCCTGGTCTCCTATGCCAAGATATCTGCTTACTTGACCATCTAGTAAAACAGTGGTCTATATGCGAATGTGAGAGTACCCATCCTTATTGGTGGAGGGATCACTTTAAAGTTTGGCTTTTCATCGTCACGTGGTGAAGAATTCTAAGATTTGGTTACCTGGATTTTCCTTATACATTTTTGTGGACTTTATTTCACCATTATAGAATTATTTATTTTCTTATATATTATTTTGTTTTTTCACATGTGTATATATATTCATTTGGATATATTCTTATTGGTTTTGCGCTGCACTGTTTCCTCTTTTATCTTTGTCACTTTTGGATTTTGTGAATGTCCTGTTTAGTGTTCAGCTAGCACTACCGGGGAAATTAATCTTTGTGGTTTTTCACTTTTTTACTATATTATGATCTTTGCTCAATTTATATTAATTGCTTATATTTTTGCGCTGACTGCACCCCCTTTTTTTGCACATTCGACCACAGGTTCGATAGACACAGAGTGCTATTGTCAGCATCATGTCGAACCTCCTATCTATATCACACTGTTGTAGGAACGGAAAAAAAAAATGTATATGTCGGTTCTTTCAGATTTCGGATTCTGTGGGTTAGTTTTAGTTTGTTAAAATGATAACAAAAATACCAGAACTTCGGACAAAAATGCATTCATCTGAATGCACATGTCTAGTGTCAACAATGAGTTCAGGATTAGTGACACAATCCCTCTAGTGTTCCTGCTGGGAAAACAGCATGTTGTGTAATAGACCATGCATTGGATGTCATTTTTCCAGCCACAGCGAACAGGTTCATCTTGAGGCAACAATCACAGGCAGAGCCTAAACCATTGAGACTATGAGGCCGCGTACAGATGAGGAGATTTATCCGATGAAAACAGTCCGACAGACCGTTTCCATCGGACATGTCTGCTGAGCTATTTTGGTTTGATCAGTGTACACACGATCAAACCAAAATCTCCGCGGACAGACAGTGCGATGACGTGGCGGTGACGTTGATGCCGCCACGTCACCGAACCAGGAAGTAAAATACTTCCACGCATGCGTTGAATCCATTCGACGCATGCGGGAGATTTTTGGCCGCTGGTTAGGCGTACTAACCAGCGGACATATCCGACAGACGGGTTTGCAGCAGACAAGTTTTAAAGCATGCTTTAAAACTTTTGTCTGCTGGAAACCTGTCTGCTAGCCCGTACACACGATCAAATCTGTCCGCTGAAACTGGTCTGTGGACCAGTTTCAGCAGATATATTCGATCGTGTGTACGCAGCCTGAGGGGGCCAGGGCTGATGTTCACCCTGGTCAAAGTAAGGACCCCCATGGACAATTAGGTGTCTAGACTTGACATAAATACAACAAACGTCACTGACCCTACCTATGACTGGTCTATACAATAAGGAGCACTGGAAAGGGCGGATATACATACAAAAACATAGAATATCCAGGCTCAAATTTACCAACCAATCAGCAACCAACCAAATTCACCTGTCTTACTGTGTGTGTTAAAAACAGAGGTTTAGTTGCACGCATTTGCAAATGCATGTGTAAGCTGCAGACCCCGTCAAGGCGCTCTGTACATTAAGGCGCTCTGTATACTGCAGTCCTAACTATAAGGCCTCGTACACACGAGGGGATATGTCCGCTGAAAACGGTCCGATGGACCGTTTCAGCAGACATCTCCGCTCGTGTGTATGGGCTAGCGGACAGATTTCTCCACCCGACAGATTTCAAAGCATGCTTTGAAATCCATCCGGTGGAATCTGTCCGCCCGACATGTCTGCTGGTTAGTACACTTACCAGCAGACATGTCGTCCCCCACCGCCGCCGCGCCACCGCCGAATGGATTCGGCGCATGCGCGGAAGTGTTTTACTTCCTGGTGCGGTGACGTGGCGGTGACGCGGCGGCGTCAACGTCACCGCCGCGTCACCGCGCCGTCCGGCGGCGGGGAATTTGATCCGATGGTGTGTACACGCCATCGGATCAAACTCCCGATCGGACATATCCGATGGAAATGGTCCGCGGACCGTTTTCATCGGATATGTCCGATCGTGTGTATGGGGCCTTACATTGTATTTTAGGTCTCCTCAGTAGAAGCACATGACTGCTGATGGATAGATAAGGGGCAGATGACTGGCGGTAGCCCAGCCCTCATTAAAGAGGCAGGAGCACACTGCACACTCAGCACATGAAAGCAAAGGTGCCAGTGTGCTGCCTGACCACAATGACATAAATACAACAAACAACCGTCACTGCCCCTACCTATGACAGTTCTATACAATAAGTCTAGACTTGACCATTGGCTAGAGATCGCAGACCATGCACATGTGCTTATGGCCAGTGAGATCTAAAATAGATTTCAGTACAACATGCATTTTTATAGCAAATAAAATAAAAACTATCCCTTACACTAAGGGGTGGCTCACTTTTATAAGTCCTGAATCAGTAATAAGCAGGGCTGGACTGGGACAAGAATCAGCACATCAGGGTACAGAGCCCAGGCACTTGGCACATCAGGGCACATTGTTTACCAGCCAGCATGCAAAGTAGCGCAGGAATCGTGTAATAAGTTCTCTCTCATGTCACACTGCAGCTGTTCCCCAGCGGCATCTCCTCTCTTCTCGTCCATCCCAGATGATATCGCATGCAAATGGGGATGGACGAGAAGAGAGGAGGGGCCTCCTGGGAGCGAGAACTTATTACACGCTTCCTGCGCTACTCTGCATGCTGGCTAAATCTCGATCTACCCGTCAGGCACCAGCTGTGGGCGATTGCCGGGTAGATTGCCGTAGACCTCCGACTGGCCCACTGAGCCATCGGCCCACCGGGAATCTCCCAGTAGTCCCGATGGCCAGTCCATCCCTGGTAATAAGCACTAAACCCCTTTAGCTGATTCTTCCAACAAATTTTTCTATTTAACCTCAAAAAGGTACCTTACCATTACTAGCTCCTGCCACCTCTGTTGGCCTGCCATCACCAGCTTCCATGGACTGCCACCATCAGCAGCCTCTTTTAAGGCTCCTAGACTTCCATTACCGCCATCTCCTGTCATCTTTCTTGGCCTACCACTATTACCATCAACTTCTGCCACTTCAGCTAGGCTGCCACCATTACCACTGGATCCTGAACCCTCTAATGCCTTGCCACCATTACCAGCGACTGCAGCCTCTCCTGCCCTATATTAGGTGCTCTGGCACTAAAAATGTGCCACACATACTGCTGGGCTTCAGCTATAACATTTCTAATGTTGTCTGCAGGGTAAATAATGCTCAGTTTCTTCTACTGTTTGGTCTATTTCAGATCTCCAACACTCCAAAATATTTGTGGCTACAGACTCTAGAGAAATACACTCAAAGGTTTATTTCAAGATAGTCAATTAGTCCTACATTGCATCCCCTTCATGTTGCTTACCTATACCCCTTCACCACTGGACTATATGAGTGGCCGTTGTCTCTGAAATAATACACTGTAATTTTTATTTCAGGATTCACAAAACAATTACGCCTGTTTCTGGAACTGGGGTTAGACAGGAGTAATTTCAAAGTGTTTTTCCCGCGGCGTATCACTAGTTTGAATTCTCGATAAACCATGACAATACGCCGGCTTCGGGCTTCGATCCGAGAGGCTTACGTCTTCGTGAAAAAAAAGCCTTCACAAATCTACGCTGCCATCTATTTGCGGCCGCTGGGAGGAGTTCGCGTCGTTTTAATGCGTCGGGATATGCAAATGTGTTTTTACGGGGATTCACGAACAAACGAGCGAGCGTCGCAATCGTTTTCGTCTATTTTTTTATACGTAAAGTTAGAGCAGCTTTTTGCTGCTCTAACTTTACGTAGCCCATGTTAAGTATGGCCGCCGTTCCCTAGCTTCGAATCAGCCCTTATTTAATTTTTTATTTTGTTTACGTAACTCGTCGGGACGTGGATCGCCCGTAAAGTACGCTACATAAACAACGAATGACGTCACGACGTGATTTCGCGCAATGCACGGCGGGAAATTTGCGAACGGAGCATGCGCAGTCTAAATCGATCGCCGCGTATAGTTGGAACGCGATTCTACTTTAAATGTTTCACGCCAGAAATCTACGTTTTTTGGTCGCGCGGATGGATTACGACGGGAGAAATACACTACGCTTCGCCGTCGTGCAAAACTGCGCTAGACACACCATTGATTTGCTAGTCAAAAATCTACCTGAGGGATTCCACGTAGATCAAGGTAAAAAACGCGTTGCGGCAGGTAGCGTATTTCTGATACGCTACGATAATCCATTTCTGTCTAAAGTGAATCCACCCTAAAAGCTGTCTAATTTGAAAAAAAGTTATTTCAGGATAAAAACCACCTTGTTTCTGGAATATGGTGTTGTAATTTTGAAGTGTTTTTTATGCACTCTCTTTCGAAATTTCGATAAACATTTAAGACAATAAGGTATAGAACTGAAAAAAAGGAGGAGGGCTCACGGAGGATGGCACTATACTCGGGAGATGAAACTATTTTTCTTACTGGACATTTTTTTATTTAACGCTTATATAAAATTTACAATTTAAATTAATTAATACAATATTCTTTTGATACAGCCCCTCACTTTTCTATTGCTTTCACACACGCATAGACATCTACATATTGGGGTGCATCTTCAGATTCACCCCTCAGAGAAATGGATTACCACAACCCTCAGGTAGCGTATCACCAGAAATACGCTACGCCGCCGTTTTTTACCTTGATCTACGTGGAATTCAGGCCCCATCCCCACAGATTTTTTTCCAACGGTAAACATGTATGGGGACGGCGGCTGGTTGGTAGTGACATGGGTGGCAGGCATGACTTCTCCCGTCGTAATCCATCCGCGCGAGTAGGGGGCGTGAAACATCCTCCTGTCTTTTCCCTTAAAGTAGACTCTGCATATGCACTGGTTCCCGCGGCGATCTCATGACCCCATCTCTGCGCTCACATTATGCATCTTTCCGTTAAACGCAAATTAATCCCGCAATGAGAATGCGTGCATTGCGCACACACACCCCAATCCTCATCACGTCGATTGACGTCCACCATGCAGGACTTGTGAGTGCAACGCCATGCCACGGTCCAATTATGTAGCGTACATTCTACACCATTCACACAGACGGCCGATCACTTCTCCACCACAAATGAGGGTGACACCCCTTTTCCCAGGAATATCACCCCCACGATTCCAAAATCATACGTAAACAAACCATAAAAAATTAAATAAATTCGAAGCGGGAACGGCGGCCATACTTAACATGGGCTACGTAAAGTTAGAGCAGCAAAAAGCTGCTCTAACTTTACGTATAAAAAAATAGACGAAAACGATTGCGCCGCTCGCTCGTTTGTTCGTGAATCCCCGTAAAAACACATTTGCATATCCCGACGCATTAAAACGACGCGAACTCCTCCCAGCGGCCGCAAATAGATGGCAGCGTAGATCCGAAGGCTTACGAAGACGTAAGCCTCTCGGATCGAAGCCCGAAGCCGGCGTATCATGGTTTGAGAATTCAAACTAGTGATACGCCGCGGGAAATTTGAAATTACTCCTGTCTAACCCCAGTTAGACAGGCGTAATTGTTTTGTGAATCCACCCCATTGTGGCTGCTGTTTCCACTAGCCAATTCAGCCCTATCATCGATGGATAATATATATATATATATATATATATATATATATATATATATATATATATATACGGAAAAGTGGTTGCACTCAAAACGACCTAAAATACTATATTTTCAAGTTGTATTCAACTGGATTAGGCTGCTTCTGCATGATGTAGTTAAATCAGAAAATACAAAAGTAAAACGTATTAAGACCAAGAATTACCTTCCACAAGACACTACATTTCCTCTCTACAGTCCCACCCACACTGTATTTCAAAGGTATGGATCGCTACCCCCGAAAGAGCCGCTGGTTTGTTTTGGGATCGGCGTGTTACATTTGTAGCATGTCTAGGGGTATGATGAAAGTAGATGATGTGAGCAGTAATAGAATGTCCAAACAGCAAGATGTCGTTTTCTGTGCTTTTATTCCTGGCCCAACATGGCCAACAGTCAACTTCAGGTAGATAGCGAAAGATGGTGAAAGGAGAAGGAAGTTGCAGGCACAGGACTTAACTCTTTATAGAAGCAGTCCTGCTTCAAACAGTACCTTTTTATTTGTCGCCACCCCAGCCGGAGTGGGTATAGCGCACCCGGAAAGTCTCTTTCACAGAACTGGCAGCCGTAGTGTCGCTCGGACCCCTGAGAAGGAAACAAACCTCTGCCACAGGCTTGGCTCAATAGAAATAGGAGAGGTACCTCTACGACAGGCCCTTGCTCTGAAACACGACTTGACGGAGCAATTCCTTTTCAGTAAAGCATTTGTCTGAAGTGTCTTCAGATAGTTCTCGACTATTAGGTCACCGACTGACAGGTTGCCATATAACAAACTCCCAGTGTCCGGTCACCTTGATCCCCGATGGTTAGTCTAGGCCCTATTGGATCGCCTGCCACCGGGCTCTCCTCAGACTGACTCCCCACCGAACAGCATAACTCGCTTGGGATATTCTTTTAGAAGTGGGCGGTCCAGTAAGTCACTGGGGCCCCTTTTCAGCTTTGGTTGCTCCGGGCCATGAGGGCCCAGAGTCAGGAACTCTGCGTAGCACGTGCCCCCGGCCTGGTAGGCCACATCGCCGGGGCCCGTGATGTGCGCATACCCTAAAGGGTGTGAACTCCCGATGCCAAGGTGGTGCCCTAAAGAAGTACCCTCCCCCAGCATGCCCCGCGAGGGAAAACCTCCTCTGATTGGCTGCTGGCGAGAAGGCGCTCTCGCTGGTCTCCACTGCCGGCACCTGTCATTCCAAGATGGAAAGGTATCTTTGGAACACAGAATGAAACAACAGCACAGCACTAAACTAAACTAAACTAACATAAATCATATGGATGAGAGCTGTGTAACTCTCCCATCCCCCTCTAAATTTAAACAGTGTCTGTACTTGGAAGTACAGGGGTGCTACAGGTAGTTAAAAAAAAAATGTGCCCTTTGAATCATGAAGCATGTATCTTAGAGAGAGATTAAATGGTGCAGTGCACAGGATGTGAGGGATTGTGCTACTTGTCAAACAGGAGTACAGCAGTCAGGGCCAACATCCCTAATGCACTCAGACTGCAAACAAAAATCTATTTCTTCATCATCTGGACCTATCTAGACCAGGACTTTAGCAGTAAGGAGACCCGATAAGCGAGACACAAAACTTCCTTCTCAACATCTATACTCTTCTGCCTCCTCCACACCTATACCCACTTCATCCTCCTTCACATCTGTACCCTCTCTGCTTTCTCCAGTCCTGTACCCTCTTCTTCCTCCTCCACACCTGTACCCTCTACTTCCTCCTCCACACCAGTACACTCTTCTCCATTCTTCACACGTGTACTCTGTTATTGTTTCTCCATATCTATATGTTCTTCTTCCTTCTCCATGCATGTACCCTCTTCTTTCTCTTCCACACTTGCAGCCATTTCTTCTTCCTCCACACCTGTATCCCCTTCTTGCTACTCAATACCTGTACCTTCTTCCTTGTCCACACCTTCCTCTTGCTACTCCACATCTGTAATCTCTTATTTCTTCTCCACACATGTTTTTTCTTCTTCCTCACCCTCCACTCATGGACTCTCTTCTCCCTCCACACCTATCTCCTCTTTTTCTTTCCTTTCACATTTACCCTCTTAATTTTCACCACTAAAACCTGTCAACTCAGATTCCACGACAACTGTTCCGTCTGTTTCTTCATATATATATATATATATATATATATAAATATAAATATAAATATAAATATAAAATATATATATAAAATATATATATAAAATATATATATATATATATATATAAGCTGGCTATCTTACCGTGTGTTTTTCTCATTGGTTATTGCACTTACACTATTGCCAGCTGTGCCAGAGGGGGCTGAGACTGTTACTGGGGTTGAGAGGCAAAGTAACAGACTGAACAAACTACACGGCTCCTTTTTAGTGGTAGCGCTATATATATATATATATATATATATATATATATATATATATATATATATATATATATATGTTCCTATATATAAATATCAGAGGACCCTTTGGCTTGGGTCATTGCTTTCCTGCCTGTCTTTGGTGGGCATTTCTAGCTTTATCTTGGTAAGCATTGTAAATTTAAAAATTAAGCAGAAAAAGCCTTGTCCCTCTTTTGGCACTCACAAACTTTTTGACCTACTGTATATACATTTGTTGATATTGTTAGGTGGATCCTAAAGATGTCCTCCATACAATTAAGAGGAGATTAACCATTGTTACCTTCTCCATTGTATAATTGAATAAGTGTTATGTAAGCTTTTTAAATATATTCATATTGGGGTATGGTTGTATTGACGTGATAAATTGTGCCCATTATGGTTACCAAACCTTTAATATATTGATTTTTAGGTCCTCACCATAGATTAAGTTAATCTGGGTGGACCTTTTGGCAATTGAGCCTTATCACAAATTTATAACAAATAATTGTAAGATTGAATTGTAAGATTTCCCCCTCAAGAACTTTTTCAGACATATGCGCTCCTCATGCCTACTGAAAAGTTTGCTAGCTTATATGTGCAAATCCTTTTGCATTAAGTATTGACTTTTATTACTGACCTTTGTTATCCTTACAGCATTAGCGTTTCGCCCATCTAGAACTGGCTCTGCTTTCTGACTATTTTATCGTCCCTTGTTTTGAATTTTATGTTTGACTTGTTACCCTAAGAGCCCATTCACACAGGGGCAACACGACTTCTAGCACGACTTTGGGAGGAAACTTGGACACAACTTGAGTATGAATCATCAGGCAACTTACAAGGTAACTTCAAGTTGCCTCCAGGACAGTACAAGGCAACTTCAAGTCGCCTCCAGGACAGGAGGCTTTCCAGTGGCCAATCAAACAACAATCAGCTCTGTGGGAGGGGTTTGCCTGAGAAATGTATGTTATCTTTCTGTATTGTTGCTTCAATTAAGACAGTGATCCGACTTCTGACGTGGTTTCCATTGAAATCAATGGGTACAAGTTGCCTACAGGTCGCCTAGAAGTCGGATTGAAGTAGTACAGGAGCCTTTTCTGAAGTCGGAGCGACTTCAGTAGTGTACATTTAGATGGCTCCATTCACTTCCATTCATTTTCTCGACCGCGTGTGAACCGGCTCTTAGGAACTCAAAGCCTTATTTCCAAAATATGCTTTGGTACTGACTCCAGCGTTTATGACCTTTTAGGTAGCTGTTACAACTGAAAGGTGCCACGTCAGGGCACTAGAGAGCTACCAGGATGAGTCTTCCTGCCCTGAACTCTTTTAACCCTGACCCAATTACAGATTCGCCAGTTAACATGCGTCAAAGTATAGTTTGCCTATGCTCACTACTAGACATGTGCAGACTGAAAAATGTTGTTTCGTAATTTCGTTTTCATCCGGAAAATAAATGTATTTTGTTACTCCAGAAAATCTTTTTTGATTTATTTTGTTTTGGTTGGGAACGTTTTCGTCCGAAAATCCTTGTTTTCTGTCGTTGGTTTCTGTCAAATGGTCAAAGAATATTCGACGGAACATCGAAACTTAACATAAGCCATCAATGAGATCAGAGTCGACGATTTTCGATGCTTTGTCGAATTTTTGTTGTTCAATTCCTACCTATTCACTATATTCAGTCAGCATCATGTCTTACTGCAACGAAAAAGAAAATAAAGCATTTTTTATGTCGGATCTTTCAGTTTTAGTTTTCTGCGCTTTTGTTTTCGTTCGTTAAAACGATAACGAAAATACCCGATTTTCGGACAAAAATGCATTCTAACGAAAACAAATGCACATGTCTACTCACTATTAGACATGTGCAGACTGGAATATTTGGTTTCGTTTTTTCGTTTTCGTTTGGAAAATACATTTATTTAGTTACTTAAAGTTTTCGTCCGAAAACAAAGATTTTCGATGCTTTGTCGAATTTTCGTCATTCAATTCGACAAAGCATCGAAAATCGTTGTTCTGAATACAGTGAATAGGTAGAAATTGAACGGCGAAAATTCGACGATTTTCTATGCTTTGTCGAATTTTCGTCGTTCAATTTCTACCTATTCACTGTATTCAGAACAACGATTTTCGATGCTTTGTCGAATTGAACGTCGAAAATTCGTCAAAGCATCGAAAATCGTCGGATCTGAATGAAAACGAAAATAAAGCATTTTTTATGACGTATTTTTCGGTTTTCGTTTCTTGCGCTTTCGTTTTCGTTCGTTAAAACGATAAAGAAAATACCCGATTTTCGGACGAAAATGGATTCTAACAAAAACAAATGCACATGTCTACTCACTACTAGTAGCAAACACCAGGGTGCCACACATGTGTGCAAACCTAAACAAAATCCACAGACAAAGTTGTAATTCAGAAAAAGTACAGTAATTGAGGAGAGTAGATAAGTTAGACACAGCACTTCCTTTTCCAGCAATGAAAATAGGGCAAATTTATTTGTGTTTTTTGATCAAATACTATAATGCAAAAGAAACTTAGCCATGCGTACTTACACCTAATAAATAAAACTTGGAGTCCTGTTCTATATCAGGTACCAGCAAAATGCTCAGTGCTTTCCTTTTTTGAAGGTTATTACTGGCCCTGCTTCCATTGAAATAAGATAGAGAAGAGTCAGGCCGCGTACACATGTCCGAGAACCTCGTCGGGCTAAACTCATCGTTCCGCCCGACGAGGTTCCCGATGAGCGGTCGGAAAAGCTTGTCGAGCCAAAGTCCTCATTGAACAACGAGGAAAAATAGAGCATGCTCTCTTTTTTGGCTCGACGAGCTTCCCGACGGGACGCTCGTCGGAAGTGTACACAGGACCGAGAACCTCGGCAGAATATGTCCGGGGCCTCACAGGCAGCAAACGTGGAGAGCCACAAGAGGAGAAATAGAGATGTGGGGAAATTATAAGCATTTTTTTTTTTTTTGCCAACCTGTTTCTCATGGGTCTTGGGTGCAGATCAGCAGTGGTGTTTTCACTTTTGAGTTCAGATTGGGTATTGTTTTTTTTTATTAAATCCATGCTGGTCTCCGGCACACACTGTTCGCACAATAAAAATAAACTGGCTGACTAAAAGAGGATATCTGAATAGAAGTGTCAAACTGATCAGCTCTAGATTTAGTGCTATAAAGCAGAATTAAGGATCCTTTCCAATGCCCACTTGCAAGCTAACAAATAGCCATGCTCCCAGGAGTAATGAATAAAACACAGCAGCCCGAGGCAAAGACTAAAATCATTCTGCAGATCTTAATCAGTAATTTTTGCTGCAGACCTCGGAAACATGGCTATTTGGTCAGCACTCTTGTATTGCTGGGATCCTGGGTTAGATCCCAAGCACACTGTCTACAAAGAGTTTGTATGTTTATGTGTCTTTGTGATTTTTCTAAAACAGTAAAAAAAAAAAAAATTCTTGTAGGTTAATTGGCATACACCCGACTGCAATCATTTTATTTATCTCTAGCCCTGGGTGAAACATCTGCTGGGGAGGCCTTGATTCAGCAGTGAATCTTGTATCTGCAATTCCCTCTGCCTATCAGTCTATATGAATGCTACCAGGAAATCAGTCCCTATTTAATGAGCAGACCAACAAGGTCAAAGCTTTGGCATCCCTGATTATGGGGGTGTCAAGAAAGCTGACATTGCATACTCCCTAATAACCTATTACTGTCTGTATGCCATGCTCTGCAGTAAAAGGTCAGATCGGTAATCAGGCATATGCCATATAAACCTCCCTCACTGCTAAATTAACAACTCAAACTAACACAGGATTAGTTTTATAAACACAATCTGGTTTTGCATTCGCACCATTCAAATCACAATTGCCCAAGGACAGGAAAAAGAAGACGAATGTGAACCTGCTAAGAAATCCATGCAATCTCTTCTCATTCTACCCGGACACTCCAAGGTGGGTGGAGGGGGAGAGAGGACATTATGTATTCCTCACCACTAGTCAGTTGCTTAGCGACTGCATCACAGCTAATTGAAAGCGCAGAGGATTACTGACTGCAGGACCACTGGGCCAGGGAGAGGCAGATGTGAAGTCAGATGTAATCTCGCCAAGGGATGAAAGTAAAGACCCCATGTCCCTCTCTTACATCTAACCCTCCCCTCTTGCATATCACAGTAATACAAGGAATGCAGTAACTTGCCACTGGGGCATTATAGGCATGTTTCTGCACATCAATAGGTCTGTGTATGGACATAGCAGCACTACAAATAAACAGATTGCTGCAGCAAAGATAAAATAAAGATTTTACACTCCTAGGTCATTAACATTTTCAAATCAGGTTACGTGACATCTCTGCAAAGTCGCATTAAGAAAAAAGATCAAGTGGATTTTTTGTGTCATTTTACACCAGTCTATTCCAATATCAAATCACTATAAATAAAATACATACTGGAAATAGTACAATCTTATAAATGCAGAGCACATTAAAACACATCTCTAACCTTCAGAACTCTGCCACTATACCCACACCCACTGATTGGAAATTTCATAAATAGATACCTTGAACCCAGCCGCCTTGACTGAATGACACGCGTGAGGCTGGTGTGATGATTCCCCCATAGGGAGTGTTGGCCTATGGGACCATCATTTAACCCAGAATTGGACAGCCCTGGAGAGAATTTAAAGTGTTACTAAACCCACAATTAATTCTCTGTTCCCATCAATGCAGCCCCTCAGTCTTTGCTCATCAATCCAGGGCCCCTTGGTCTGTGCCCATCAATGCTGACTCTGAGCCCCTCAGTGGGTGCCCATCAATCCTGAGTCCCTCAGTTTGTGCCCATCAATCCTAAGGCCCTTAGCCTGTGTCAATCAATGCTGACTCTGAGACCCTCAGTGGGTGCCCATCAATCCTGATCCCCTCAGTCTGTGCCCATCAATGCTGACTCTGAGGCCCTTAGTCTGTGCCCATAAAACCAGTGATCATTAATGCTGAGTCTGAGCCCCTCAGTCTGTGCCCATCAATGCTGACTCTGAGACCCTTAGTCTGTGCCTATCAATCCTGAGCGCCTCATTTTGTGCCCATCAATGCTGACTCAAAGCCCTTCAGTCTGTGCCCATCAATCCTGAGCCCCTCAGTCTGTGCCCATCAATCCTGAGCCCCTCAGTCTGTGCCCATCAATCCTGAGCCCCTCAGTATGTGCCCATTAATGCTAACTCTAAGCCCCTCAGTCTGTGCCCATAAATGCTGACTCTAAGCCCCTCAGTCTGTGCCCAATGCAGACTCATCAGTGCCTAGTTCACACAGCAGGTATCTCCCTCTGTGTCACGGAGCTTGCATATGAATTCTTTTGCGGCGATGTAACAGGGTTCAGCCTCCTACTTCCATCTATCACAGGAGGAGTCGGTGTAGGAGGCAGGACTTTGTTACAGCGCCACCAAACAATTCAAACACAAGCTCCGTGACATCTCTATGTTGTATACAAGAGGAGGAGGAGGAGGGAGGGGACTCAGGGAGGACTCTGCAGTCTTCACTTGGATCGGCCGCGGACACTGCAAGGTCCGCTCATAAACACCAATGTCCGTGTACAAACACCTTGTCCATCCCTGGCAGTGCTCAAATAAATGTCAATTTGGAAAATGCAGCGTTTTGCATGTAATCAACTTTAATGGACCAGCATCAAAAAGTACTGCATTTTACCGCGATGTTACTGCGATTTTGCAGTGGTTTACATTTTGCGATTTGTGTCTTTTTTTTTAATTTAATGTATATAGCTAGTTGCTAAGGAGCAGGTCGGGAAGCTGGTTGCCACATGCTTAGGCTTCCCTGCTGACAGCTAAATGTAAAAAAAAAATGCTTAAAAAAAATCATTAAAAAAAACGTTGTGCCCCCCCCCCCAGTCCATGCTAGGCCCTTAGGTCTGGTATGAATTTGGAGGGGACACCCTCACGCAAACATTTACAAAAAAAATTGGCTTGCCCCCCCCCCCAAATCCATACCAGACCCTTATCCAAACATGCAGCCCGGCAGGTCAGAAAAAGGAGAAGACGAGCGAGTGCCCCCTCCCCCTCTGTACCAGACCGCATGCCCTCAACATGGGTTATTACAGGCCAGGGCTGGATGACTCATCTTGGCAGCTCTCTGATGCCGTCCCCTGGTGTCTGGAAGAACTTACTAAAACTTGAGGGTGGGGGATAGGATTGGCTGCGAAGAATATTTGTGGGACTTCAGCCAATCCCCAGAAGTGGGCTGGCAGGGGGCTGGGCCTACCCCATAAATATTACTGAGGACAGTAAAATCCACACAGAAAATATCTGCTATTGCCCGTAACAACTGGAGTGAGCTGGTGGTTCATGCAGGAGGGAGTCTAAAGGCTGAAGCTAAAGGCTGTCCTGAATCTGCTAGAAACAGTGTGATATGTGTTACAGACTTTGCTGTTGCTTGTGGCAACCACAGTGAACTTTTATTGCTGTCTGCTTTCAGTTCAGCTCAGGCTGGTGTGTGGCTGGAGCATCAAGGGTGATTTGCCCTAGGATTGATTGATGGGACAGAGAGGCTTTGTCTGTTGTGTCCTGGCTGCAGGAGACCAGTGCCTGGATCAATTGTGGGCACTGCAACGAGAAGCTTACAAGACTGTCTCTGAGCGAGCAGGAGCCGCTCACAAACATTGTAGAGCTACAGTCAGGCTTCTACACAGAACAGCCACAGAAGTCCCGGAAGGCCGGAATGGGCCAAGGAGCAACTAGAAAAGGTGGGGTTGAGTCTAAGGACGGAGACTCCCCTGCCAACAGGAGCCTAAAGATGTTCCCAGGAGGCTGTCTGTACCCATTCAAGAGGTAATAAATTGAGTTCCTATAATCAGAGGAATCCTCTTTCAGAGGTGACACATATGCCAGCTGAAATGGCCAAAGTATCCATGCAGACCCCTGTTTGTGTCCGGGAGCAGATCCAAAACAGACCATTCACAACCCAGACCAGAAGTGTGGATTAAAGGCAGTGTGTAACAAGGTCACCCATGGCCTTTATCCTACTTGGGAAATGCAAGCCATGGGAACTGACAAGATTCTCAAGGTTCCAGAGGGAAGTGCAGTGGAGGACAGTGCATCATGGTGGGCTAGCATTGCCTGAAGAAGTGGTGCTGGGATCAGTGGCCACAAAGAAAGCAGAAGGAAGGTTTACACGCTGTTTCACTCCACATGTGCTACTGTTAAGGGACTGAGAGTTCCTGTCTGTAATTGGCCGCTACAGAACTGACAAGATGTCAGTCAAACTCCTCATGAGTGAACCAGCAGAAGGTGTGTAAAGTACAGCAAGTGTGTGCAGGAGGAAACCTACCCCTGCTATATGAGGGGTAGGTTTACGAAGTTCTGTCATTTCCATGTTAAGTATGGCGTCGGGTCAGCGTCGTCTTTTTCCGTCGGTTACGTCGTTTTACTAAGTCGTTCGTGAATAGGAAATTGCGTAAGTGACGATCACGTCGTTTTGACATCAGTTTCAACGACGCTTTCCGACATGAGCTGGAGCATGCGCACTGGGCTTTTTCCCTGGCTGGCGCATGCACAGTTCGATCGACGCGGGGGTGCGCTTAATTTAAATACAAGCCTCCCCCTTTGAATTACGCGGGGATATGCAGGGCCATTTACACTACGCCGCAAGTGCTTTGGGAATACGGCACTTGCTCCATTAAGTTGCGGCGGCGTAGTGTAAATGGCTTACGCTACGCCAGCGGCCATTCTATGAGAATCTGGCCCTAAATGTGCCTTTGAAGATTTGATGTGCCTGGCTGTGTAGGAGTGAGGGATCCCTGTTCATGTGCAGCTCCTATATGGGGTGTGCTTCACATATAAATACTGGCCTAGATTCATGTAGGGCGGTGGAACTATGAGCGGGCGTAGCGTATCGTATTTACGCTACGCCGCTGCAACTTAGAACGCAAGTGCAGTATTCTAAAAGCACTTGCGTCCTAAGTTACGGCGGCGTAGCGTATATATTCCGGCGTAAGCGCTCCGAATTCAAATGGGGAAGAGGTGGGCGTGTTTTATGCAAAATAATTGTGACCCCACGTAATTGACGCTTTTAATGAACGGCGCATGCGCCGTCCGTGGTTGTATCCCAGTGCGCATGCGTCAGATAGAATGCCTAAGATACGTCGCACACTGCCTACAACGTGAACGTAACTTACGCACAGCCCTATTCGCGTACGACTTAGGCAAACAACGTAAAAAGATACGCTTGTTCCGACGTCCATAACTTGCATGGGCTGAGCCACCTAGAGAGCAGCTTTATCTTTACGCTGGCGTATGTCTTACGTAAACGGCGTAACTAATTGAGACAGGCGCACGTACGTTCGAGAATCAGCATATCTAGCTCATTTGCATATTCTACGAGGAAATCAACGGAAGCGCCACCAAGCGGCCAGCGTAAATATGCACCCAAGATACGATGGCGTAGGAGACTTACACCGCTCGTATCTTGGCCGAATTTATGCGTAACTGATTCTGAGAATCAGGCGAGCATATACGACGGCGCAGTTTCGGACTTACAACGGCGTACGTGGAGATACGCCGGTGTAGGTCTTTGAGAATCTGGCCCTCTGTGTCTTAACAGCACATACAAAAACTAAAGAAAAGGGGAATACAAGAGAAGAGGATTTGCAAAGGAAAAAAAAAGGGGGGGGGGGGGACTTGACTTCACTATCAGCAACTTACAACACCTGCTTTATGTGGTTTATATTATATATCACCAGTTTGTAAGCTATGTAACACAAATGATTGTTAAATGTCAAATTGAAACTAACTACAACTCTAAGGCCCATTTCACACTGGGGTGATTTGCAGGCCCTATTGCGCTAAAAATAGCGCCTGCAAACCGACCCTAAACAGCGGCTGCTGTTTCTTCAGTGTAAAAGCCTGAGGGCTTTCATACTGAAGCGATGCGCTAGCAGGAACGCTCCAAAAGTATGTTTACCGCTCCTCCACCGCTCATTCCCATAGAAAGCAATGGGAAACTGCGGCTATACCGCCGGCAATGTGCCTCTGCAGAGGTGCATTGCCGCTGGTATTACCCACTTTTTCAGCCGCTAGCGGGGGTTAAAACCGCACAGCTAGCAGCCGAATACCGCCGCAATTCCAACGGTATAGCACTGTTAAAAATGGCAGCGCTATACCGCCACCGCACCTCCTGCCCCAGTGTGAAAGGCGCCTAAATAAACAACCTTTTTAACATGTCAGTGGATGCAAAAAAAAAAGATCCATGTCATCCAGTGATCATGGATTTTTTTTTTATTCATTGTTGCCTCTATATCTCCATTCCTCCACCTCTTTAAGTCCTTGTACTTTTACTATCCTATCCTTCACTGATGGAGCCATAGATGATTTCCAATTCACGGATATCATCAAACTCTTCCCTGCATTCAAAAGATGAGGCATTACAGATCTTTTATTTTTTCCCACCGAGAGAGATGGGAAACATGAAACACTCAGCATCATTTAACCTACTTCCTGTGAGCCCAGGAAGTCACAGACCACCCTGCTGGCATTACATCATAGCATCTTTCAAGGATAACAAGGGAATACTGCAGAGAAGCATCACTACATGATTGTCCCTCTCTGCGGCATTCAACACCCCCCACTGCAGTAAGAAGAGAAACCCTGCACATAACAAGACTAGCTAGGAGGCACAGCAGATAGCAGCCTTGTCAATCTGGGGGGGGGGGGGGTGGGTAATGGTAAATGTCTAACAGGTCATACACTAAGCTGAGGGCTTACATATGAGAGAGCTTGGTAATGAAATAGCATATCTGGAATAAAAAAATAGTATGCATATCTTAATTAATCACTGTAACAATCTGATCTTTATTCTCAGAGCTACAAGAAGACTGTCCAAATATTACTACAATGGAAAAAAAATGAGGAATTGGAAGTGTGACTATATTTGGCAACTACATTTATTAACAGATACAGTACTTTGTTGGGAGAAGATGCATTCTACTGCATTAGGTTTTATTTCTTGTAACATAAAATGTTTAAAGATTCTGGTCCTTGTTGAGGCTTCCATATCAGTCAGTGATCCCAACTATCACATTAAAGGTTCAGTAGGGTAGTTTGTGGGGGGTTTATATTCCTAAATCTATTGATCATTGTGTGCTGATCATAAAAGTGCACAGTCTATTGCATTAGGGTGTGCACCCCGATGGTCAAACACACACTACTGATCACTCACGTTGTTCATTCAGAAAGGGAAGGGGGTGGTCAATTACATATTTACCGGCCCCTTCCTCCACTCATTCTAAAACATCCTTGCAGCAACAGCTGACGGGAGAGGGGGGAAGCTGGTAGCACTGCAGGGGGAAGAAGGGAGCCAGGGCAGTAGGGAGAATCTGTGCTATAAAGGGTGATTAGGGTGTGCCTGGGCACACCTGGCACACCCTGTGCGCACGCCTATGGTGCCTGAGGCTGAAACAGCAGTTTACAGCCTGATGGCCTGAGGCTGAAACAGCAGTTTACAGGTTGCCGCCACACTTCAAACCTTTATATAAACAAAGTTTTATAAGTGCAATTATACGAGTATGTTTAAAAATGATAGTAAGTCATGAATAGCATCATTTACCACAAACCTATTTGTTTTTATGTCTCTATTGCTATAAGCAATTGAATACAAAAAACAATTAATTTTGACATTTACTGAGATTAAACACCAGCAATGGCAACAATAATACACTGTTACATTGCGTTGATAAGGTGGTTGGCATTTTCACCAGACACATAAAAGTTCAGTGTTGATTCATCTAAGCAATAGCTTGCTGGTTAAGGATCACAGCCACAATATGCCTAGCTGTTTCAACATTTTACTTAGAGGATTGCTATGTGCTAATATGTACAGCTGAGACAGAATACGTTTAAGTTCAAAAGTAAATGTAGTTGCTTAGATAGTATATAGAAGTATAAAAACAATAAATAAAAATAAAACAGATTAAAGTGACCCTTTACTTTGCTTACTCCAATGTAAATTACTTAAATGTCCCCTTTTTGGACTTCCATGCAATCTTGGAAGAATGCTGAGGCTGTGAGTAAGAGGCATACAACAGTCAGCTCTCTGTGTTTTTGAACTACATATGCTTGTATCCAGCGGCATGAAACTCAGTACTTATTTGCTTATATTTAAAAATAACGTGAGTGCCATATTTGTGGTTATTTTCTTTTATCAATAAATACAGAAGTGAGCACTATAATCTCTTGTTTGTCTTCCTTGAGCCTGACCTGTGTAAAGGGAGTAGCCGCTCCAGGTGGGAACCCAGATGAATATCCTCCGCTGCAGACAACTCAGGTGCAGGCAATGCACTTAGCAAAGCAGGAACAAAATTGTCTCTGGACAGTCACACTCTGAACAATTTGTAGCCTTTATTAAAAGAAGGATATCACTACAAGTCACAGCAAAATAAAGTAAAATCCAACACGTTTAGCACTGAAACTAGCGCTTAGTCATAGCTAAAAAAAATACAACAAATGATATCAAATATATACACAATAGACATGTGCATAGAAAAAAAATCTTTTTTTTTTTGTTTTGTTTTGTATCGTTCCGTTTTTTCGTTTTCGTTTGTTTTTCATAAGACGCCTGTTTTCCTGTTTGTTCCTGTTCGTTTTTCGTATGACGCGATTTTTTTGTATTCCGATCGTTTCGTATTTTCGTTACTGTTTTATTTTCGTACATGCGGGATGGTTCGTTATTCTGTTTAATTCATGTTCGTTACTTGTTAGACAATAATTTTCGTGAATTTTCGTCAATGATTTGCAGTATCTTGAAACCCTTTTCTTTTGCTATTTTCAGTTGTATGTTCATATGACATCTATAACAAAAGATTTGCATTCTGTATTTTAAATTCCTTTTTTCTGTTCGTATTTTGGATTCAAAATACAGCATGCAAATCTTTTGTTATAGATGTCATATGAACAATGAACATAGGACTGAAAACAAACAGAAAAAGGATTGAAACAAAATACAGCATGCAAATCTTTTGTTATAGATGTCATTTTTGTTCTTTTTCGTCTGATCATTTGTTCGTATTTGCGGTTGTTCGTCATGCGGCTCATTCGTAATCTCGTAGTTTTCGTATTTTGGTGCTTTAATTTTTTCGTATGTACACATTATCCTGCGGGTACGAAAATGAACATTTTCGTACGAAAATAACATTCGTACAAACGGGAATGCACATATCTAATACACAACCTTAATGAGACCATATGACTGAAGACCCAAGAAGACAGATGCATGAGCACAGCTGCCCTGGCTATTGCCAAAGGTGCCAGTGATACCCACTGACAGCAGACAGAAACAGCAGCAACAATGAGCTTAGGGGAAAACCAAGTAAGATGCTACAAACAAGTTTGGCCAGATTACCATCCAACAGAACTAAGTTTGATTAGTGACCTCTGCTTATGGCAGGGTGGCTATACAAAATGTAACAGCATTATTAAGTACTTGTGGGGTGCTTAACTGATCCTGCAAAGAAGACTGATGCAGTCAACCACAACAAATTTTTTTTTTTAATTTTATGTGTAGCGCTCACCCCCGAAGGAGCCACCGATTAGTTTGGGACCGGAATGTTGTGTTACCAGTGGTTCTTGTTTAGGGATAATATTGGTGAGGGTGGATACAGAGCAAGTGTCTAGACATCAACTTGAGTTTTCAATGCTTTATTCCAGGGCCCAACCGGGCCAACATCAACAAATTCTTTTTTTTAATTTTATGTGTAGCGCTCACCCCCGAAGGAGCCACTGATTAGTTTGGGACCGGCATGTTGTGTAACCAGTGGTTCTTGTCTAGGGATAATATTGGTGAGGGTGGATACAGAGCAAGTGTCTAGACATCAACTTGAGTTTTCAATGCTTTATTCCAGGGCCCAACCGGGCCAACATCAACACAGCACACAATAGAGAAAGGTTGATGAGCAGAGAGAGAACTACAGTATCAGGCCTTGGATATCAAAGAGAGAGCAAGCCTGCTCTCAGCATCGTCAAGTTCAAACGTCGCCACTCTCACCAGAGTGGGTAAAGTGCTCCCGGACAGGCGATTAACTTGAGTCTGGCAGCCGAAGGGCCACTTTCAAACAAAGTCACTGGGAGGAAACAGGGCCTCTGCCACAGGTAAATTTCGAAGTTGTCAGAGTTAGAACTAATGAGTCCTCCCAGTAAATCTATTTTTAAGGTCACCAATTGACAGCTGAAGTGTACCTGTCGTGTGACGTGGTGACCGGATCCCTGGTGGTTCGTCCAGGCCTCGTGGATAACCTCTGTCTCTGGGTTCTCCCGAGCCAATTCCCCACCGTACAGCTCCCAGCTTAGGATCTGGGACCCAGCAAGCCGCTGGGGCCCCTCTATGCATCAGAGTGAAGCTCCGCTTGATGCGCAACCTTGACCAGGCGGGCCTTGATGGCGGGGGCCAATGGATGCGCGCATCCTGAAGGTGAAGATGATTTAGTGATTATTTTGTAGCTTTGGAGTGGTATGCTGAAATGGCTTATTCTCATGTAATTAAATTAAATGTTTTTTGTGCTACCATGGACAACTTTGTTACTGTGTGCTAACTTGTTAGCTAGAACAAGGGTGAACAACAATTGAACATTGTCACCACATCTGTTTACTATTGAGTTGCAACCACATGATTAACGGTTTGGCTTTTTGTCCATACTGTAACCTTATGATATATATTTTTTTTGTGTTTGCACAGGCTTAAAAATTGGCAATGAATTGTCAAATCTTTTAGGTCTAGATTTCTTAACTCTAGTCAAACTGGTCATGAACTTAACCTAGTGATAGACATATAGCTACAAAGCTACCAGAAGATCTGACCACCCAACAACAACTTTCCCCTATACAATGCATTAGTAAGACCATATCTTGAACATGCAAATTCGTTTGAGGGTCCACAAATAAGGATATTGTGTAACCAAACAAAGTAAAGAGAAGGGCAACTAAACTAATGGTGGCCATGGAGAATTGAATCCCCTCTTATATTAAATTGATAAAGTGTTTGGCATTTTTAGTAGACACAAAAAATGTGAGTGTTGATTTATCAGAGCAATACAATGCTGGTTATGGATCATAGTCACAATGTTCCTAGCTGTGTTAATACTTTACTTCAATTGCTTTGTGTATTGCTTATTTACGGCTAAATCATAAAAAGTTTCAGTTCATTAGTAAATGTAATTGTGTAAATATATTGTATCTAAAACAAAAAATAATACCAATAATTAAATACTCTTAACAAACAGAATAACTGAAATGTTTGGACTTTAAATACGTTATTGAATTGTTTTATCTAAAAATAAATGCTATCGAAACATAAGGTTGAAGAAAAATATCGAAATTTGTCTCAGAATGAATATCCTACTCCTAGGTGACTGACTGATTTACAAAAAGGGGAAATATATATATATTTAAATGGAGAAATTGTATATTAGAATACGCTTATAGCTAAGCTTAGTTGTTTTCATTTTACAAAACAATTAGTCTATTTATTTGTGTAAGTGTATTTACATTTTTAACACCATTATTCATTATTTAAAATACTGCTTATTCTTTAGCAAAATATGAGTATGTTATTTTTTATTTTTTTGGTTAAATTATGCAAGACCACCTAAATTTATAAGTAGCATGGAAGATCTCAGCTATGAGAAAAAATGTACTGAGAATGCTCAGTTAATTTTTTTCTCATAGCTGAGATTATCCATGCTACTTATAAATATACCCCCCACACACATACACACACATTCATGGAATTGTGATTAAGGGGGAGTATGGTCGTTTTGCGTACATAAATATTCCATATAATAAAATCAAGGAACAGTTTATCACTTGAAGATCACAATGAAACACACGGCACTGATTGGCACTGTTAGGTGGCACTGATGGGCACTAATAGGTACCACTGATTGGCATTGATAGGCAGCACTGGTTGGCACTGGTAGGCAGCACGTATAGGTGGAACTGATAGGCACTGATGGGGGATACTGATGGGCATTGATGGATAGCATTGATGGACAGCATTGATAGGCAGGACTGATAGCCAGCAATGACTGGCATCACTAATGGGCACTGATTGGTGGCACTTGTGGGCAGTGGTGGGCACTGATTGCTGGCACTGGTGGGCACTAAATGGTGACACTGTTGGCGCTATAATGTAATCAGGGCACGGCTGATCAGTGACCTGATTACATGTTTTGTTGCCCCCTGCGAGAAGATGCCGCTGAACGGCTCTCCTCGCCACACACACTCTGTCAGTGTGAGGCGAGGAGCCCCGATTACCGGCATCTCAGGGTTTACAGCCAATCACATGGTTAAAAAGCTGAGGACAGAGATTTACAAAGATTGGGGTTGCACCGTGTCCTAGCAATGCCCCTGTGGGCGTGCGACAGCAAGCGTTCTGGAACACCATCATATGACGGTGTCCCAGAATGAGAGCCGCACCTTCATTTGACAGTGGGCGTGCGGCAATTGGTTAAACTTCCTTCCACAAAAAAGTTTTATCCCTATTGTGGGGTCCCCAGTATGGTATTTGTATATTGAAATCATATACCCTCTTAAGAGTCTCTTGTCCAGAGAAAATAAGTTCAGTGCTCGCAATTCTATAATTATAGCTTGAATATGTTTTGGTAAATACCTGAAAAGAACTACATTTGTGCCTTTATCCAAATGTATATAGACCAAACTGTATGCTTCAGACATCAGGTTCCATGTTTTCCTACACACGGCTGGATTATTAAAGGGGTTGCAAACCTTCGTGGTTTTTCACCTTACTGCATCCTATGCATCAAGGTGAAAAAACACCTTGCACTCACTCCCCCCCCGGCCCCCGTTTTATTTACCTGATACCCGAATCTCCGTGGGCACGATCCTGTGTTGCTTTCCCCCAGGTCCTATCGGCTCTTCATTGGATGATTGATAGCAGCACCGCCATTGTCTCCCGCTGCTGTCAATCAAATCAATGACACGACGCGCTGGGGGGCGAGGCAGAGTCATACACTTGGCGGCTATGGTAACCCCCTCGTGAGACAGCTTCATGAAGGAGGTTAGCTCTTGCGGGGAGGAGCTGAGAGAGCCACGGTGGGACCCCAGATGTCAGGGACTTGCCATAACGGGACATAGGAATGTGCATGTAGACAGAATAGGCAGCGGTGCATGTATGTGCACCAGCGCGTGCCTCAGGCTCAAACACACTTGCTCTGTTTGGTACCAATGGGCTTTTAAAAGGACAGCAGCTGCACTTGTGCAGTGCTGGTTGATCAGCTGCTCCTGTGCCTTATAACTCGTATCTGCTATCTGATTACCTGTACCAACCCGGTTCTGTTGACCTACTCGTTATCTCCAATCCTGACCTCAGCTTGCCTTGACCCTGCTATACCTCTGCCTTCTTATACGACTCTGCTTCAGTTTACTGCATTGCTCTGCCTGTCCACCTGATCTGACCCAGCTTGTTTGACCCTGCACCTGTCTGCTGCTTGCTCTGTGTGTTCCTGTGCTGACCCGGCTTGTCTCTCCCTGCTCCAGCCTGCTACTGATCCTGCTGCCACCAGCTCGCCAGGTCGCCGACCTGCACCTGTCTCTGCTGTCACCTGAAGTTCCAGTCATACCTGGAGGATCATCATCCAACCATAGTGTCAACTACCACAGATTCCACAGTCACTCCTATCCCACTGTGTTCCCGAGACCACTGTCCCCACTCCAGTGGCTCCTGAACCAGCGCTGTATGAGAGGTCTCCTCCTACAAGGCTAGACCTGGATTGAGCCTTATACCATTCATTCCAAGGTTCCCAGATTTTATTAATCTTTGTATATGTACCTACCCCCGAGGCAAATAGTTGTTCATATGAGCCATGGGTATTGATTATTTGGATAACTTTAGATAGTGTAGGTCGTGGAGTGGTCCTCCAATGTCTGACCAAGGCAATCCTACCAGCTAAAAGGATGTGGGATAGAAGCATCCTCAAGTGGTAAGGCAAAGGAAAGTAGCGCCAACCCGGGGACAGGGTCAGATTAAGTTTAAGGACCTGTGCTACAAGGTTTTGGATTAGCTGCCAGTAATGCATTATAGCGGGGAAGGACCATAGAATATGGAACAGCGTACCTGTTCCCCCACATGCCCTCCAACACCTGGGGGATAGACCATTCACGATCTTGGACAATCTGAATGGGGTGAGATACCATCTCGATAAGATTTTTTGGAATAATTCCCAAAGATTAACACATTTGGTGGAGGAGTATGTTACCCTGATGCCGCGTACACACGATCACTTTTTGCGATGAAAAAAAACGACGTTTTCTCTCATGAAAAAAAACGACGTTTTTCAAACTTCATTTTCCAAAACGACGTTGCGTACACACCATCGTTTTTCACAAAAGCTCGAGCAGTGCGCGGTGACGTCCATCACGTACGACGGGACTATAAAGGGTCATTTCCATGCGGAAGACGGCCTCTTTTGCTGATATCGTGTTGCTGCGTGTTAGTAAAAGTTTGGTGAGAGACGATTCGCGCTTTTCAGTCTTCGTGCTTTAAAAAACGTTTTCTGTCTTACAGTTTGTGCTTTTGGGTTCGTATCTGTGTTACAGTGCTTGTTTTCCGATCGTATCTGTTTTGGCAGTGCGTTCTTGTTTGCACGTTACTGTTTTGCAGGTCGTTCTTCAGAGGCCTTTCTGTTCTTCAGCGCGTTTTTTTTTAGTCCGATCTGATTTGACGACCGTTTTCTAACCATGTTGCGGGTACGTTCTCGTCGCCGAGAGCGTGCTTTGCATCTTGTTAGGATGTGTGCTGCATCCCGGCTCCGGTCCTTGAGGAGGGCGAGAAGGACTTTGTGGGCCAAGGACTGGTTTCTTCGCAGGGACCAGTTCTCTCATATGCCTCTGCTGCGGGAGATCCAAGAAAATAACCCTGATGATTTCAGGAATTTTCTTCGGATGTCTGACCCCGTATTCCAGCAGCCTTTTGCTTCGGTGTCGCCTTATATCACCAGGCAGGACACCGTTATGCGGGAAGCCATCACTGCTGAGCAGCGGCTAGTTGCCACCTTGCGGTACCTGGCAACAGGGAGGAGTCTGCAGGACTTGAAGTTCTCGACGGGCATCTCCCCCCAGGCTCTGGGCCTCATAATCCCGGACACCTGTTGTGCCATAATCCAGGTTTTGCAGGAGGAGTATATTAAGGTAAGTGGTGTCCTTTAAATGCACAAACTGTTCTTATTTTTCATATTTTTGAGTAATGTACAAGCCCACCTAGCCTAGTCCCTATATCCCCCTTGATTTTTGTTCCCTATTGTTGTTCAGTATTTTGTAGTCCCTATATCCCCCTTGATTTTTGTTCCCTATTGTTGTTCAGTATTTTGAAGTCCCTATATCCCCCTTGATTTTTGTTCCCTATTGTTGTTCAGTATTTTGAAGTCCCTATATCCCCCTTGATTTTTGTTCCCTATTGTTGTTCAGTATTTTGAAGTCCCTATATCCCCCTTGATTTTTGTTCCCTATTGTTGTTCAGTATTTTGTAGTCCCTATATCCCCCTTGATTTTTGTTCCCTATTGTAGTTCCCCCTCCCCCCCCCAATCTTTTTTACAATTTCCCTTTTTTTTTGTTAAAAGAAATGTTTCAAGGTCTCAAACTCATCTTGGGGCCCCCCCCTCACCCTATTTTGTTTGTTTTTTGTGACCATCAGAGGGTGTGATTAATATGCTTAGTAATTATTTTGAATTTATGATTCGGTCAATAATTAATACTTGAACTTAACGCTCTTCTTTTTTTAGGATCCAAGAATGTTTTTGGATATTCTATATTAGGAATGTTTGTTTGCTTAATTTTTTTTGGTTTTCTCTACAGTTCCCCACCACGCCACAGGAATGGCAGACTGTGGCAGCGGAATTCTCCCAGCGCTGGAATTTTCCGAATTGTGGAGGAGCTATTGACGGCAAGCACGTCCGCATCGTGCCACCGCCCCATTCCGGATCCCATTTTTTATAACTACAAGGGGTTCCACAGTGTCGTGCTGATGGCGGTGGTTTCAGCAAATTATGAATTTCTATATCTAGACGTTGGGAAGAATGGGCGGATGTCGGACGGCGGGGTCTTTGCCGAGACCGAGTTTGCCCAACGGCTTCAGTCGGAGGAGCTGGGATTGCCACCTGCGGAGGAGAACGAAGAGGGGCTTCCTTTTGTGTTCATTGCAGACGAGGCATTTGGCTTGGGTCCCCACCTCCTGAGGCCATTTCCCCAACGTGCCCTCACCCATGAGAGGAGGGTCTTTAATTATCGGCTGGCCAGAGCCAGAAGAGTGGTTGAGAATGCGTTTGGCATCATGGCCAGCCGGTTCCGCTTGTTTTTAACGGCCATAAACATGGCTGAATACAAATGGGATACCATCATTTTATGTTGCTGTATCCTCCATAATTATCTCAGAAGACATTCTGTCAATTATATTGCATTATTGCCTGACGAGGCAGTTCATGTACCTGATGTGGCCCGTGAGGCAGGCCATCCAGGCTTGGCCCCCCAAAATGCACGTGATGTGCGCCAGGCCTACGTGGACTACTTTATGGGTAGGGGGGCCATACCAATGCCAGATCTTGGCTGATTTGCATAATAAAAATCTTTAATGAAAGAAACAGTCTACTTATTGTTTTTACAATATTGTGAATGTTTGTGTATTTTCATTGCCTCCTAGGTTATCATAGTGTTTTATGTGTTTTGAATGGTCTAAATATCCATCATTGTTTGATGTCACCAGCAGTAACATATTTTGAAGGTCAGCATTCATATAAAATAACAAGCCACACAATTGTGAAAGTGACAATTTTTTTAATTTTTAACATTATTTGAACAAGAAAACAGGTACAATCCTTTGGTTGTTTTTCTAGTGATTCAAACAAAAACCCTTTTTTTTTTTCTGGTGATTAAAATAACTATACAATCATATTATTTTTTTTATTTTTATTTTTCTGGTGATTAAAATAACTATACAATCATATTATTTTTTTTTTTTTTTTTTCTGGTGATTAAAATAACTATACAATCATATTATTTATTTTTTTTTTTTTTTTCTGGTGATTAAAATAACTATACAATCATATTATTATTATTTTTTTTTTTTCTGGTGATTAAAATAACTATACAATCATATTATTTTTTTTTTTTTTTCTGGTGATTAAAATAACTATACAATCATATTATTTTTTTTTATTTTTTTTCTGGTGATTAAAATAACTATAAAATAGTGTTTGTTCCTCTCATTAACATAACGTACATAAAAAAATAAAAAAATAAAACTTTAAACCCTCCCCAAAACATCCAGGACATTTTTGAGCTGGAGTCCCACCCTTTTTGTATTTTCCAGGACTTGTCTGGATGCTTGCTGGATGTCCTCAATTTGTTCGGCGCAGGACCATATTTCTCGAATTAGGTAAGGTGCAGTGTCCTTATCAAGTGCTGACCCAGCACGACTTGCTCCTGAAATGTGCGAGCAAACCAGGTATTAATAAAAATTAATCCTACCTACATAACCTGTGTATCTGTGTTATCAGACACATTACCGGATGTGGTGGCAGCTTCCCCTTCATCCAGATCCCTCGGGGGTGTTACTTGATCAGTACTTGCGTCCTGCCTTGATGCTTCCTTACGCCCTACGAAATAGAAGAAAGGGAAACCAGAAAGGTAAAAGATTAGAGGGATGAAAGATAATTAAAAATACAACTACAGAGTCCACATGTGTATAATCCACTGCTGAACACACTCTCCTTTTTCTGCGTATTGTTATTACTATTAATTATTCACATATACTAGGTACACATCTACATTAATAAAAAAACAATTGATGTCACATTAAAACATAATATAGATGTCACAACTTTAATGTTTGTGAGAACAATAACTGGTCGTAGGAGTCGTCGTATGTTCAAACTGCAATCATACAAATACGATCTTTTTAGAGGATACAGTGATTGCACTCCGATTTGTCCACGGGAACTAGTCATGAAGATGGTCGTTTATTAGTACAAAAAGCGACGAATGATCGACTACTCCTACGACCAATTTTAGTGTGAGCACAAACAGATACAGTACAACCTGAAAGAAGAAGCACATGGCACAAAGAACAAACACCAAAAATGAGGCCACATCAAAATTACTTACTTTTGTTTCGAATCATTCTTTTTATTCGCTGCAGCTGCTCTGGCTCTCTATTCTTCAGGTCACACCACCTCTTTCTGACTTGTTCTTTGCTCCTGCTTTGTCCAAATTTCCGCCTGAGGCTCCTAATGACTTTCTCCATTATGTCCGCCTTCACCTTATTGGGGTGAAGGTAAGGGCCGTGCTTGCCATCATAGTCCTCTTGCTGAAAGATGGTCACCATCTCCACCATCTCCTTGAAAGCCATGTTTGAGGCCTTGTACCTCCGCCTGGAGCTTCTTCTGGTCTGGCTCTGGCCTGCCTCCTGGCTTGAGCTTGCCATCTTTTTGCCCGGGCTTGTTCCTCCAGAAATGACACCCACCAAAAAAAGTTAGAGAAAGGGGCGTGTAAAGGACGAGACCGAACGTCAGGGGCGGGGTATGCCTCGCATCACACGTGTGCGTCGCGTCACACGTGCGCAGTGTTTAAAGGGATCCGACATCATTGAAAGCGACGTTCACAGTCTGCGGAAGAAGGCGCAAGTCACGATCGAATCATACGACGGTATGTAACTGAATTTTTGACGTTAATATTATTGAACAGTGGATGATGTTGTGTGCTAGAGAAGATATGGTGTTTTAAAGCTTTTAGTAGTAGGAGTGGCTTCACTGACACTAGGTTTTTCCATTTTACATGCAGACAACATGGAGGCCTTCAAGGAGCAGGAATTTTTTACAGAATTCATACAAAGATGGAGGGAGCAGCCAGTCCTCTGGCAAACAAAAAACAAAAAAAATAAAAACAAACAGGCCAGGAAGCAAGCACTGGAGACCATTCTGGTATTTGTCAAGACAAGGGTCCCAAATGCAACTACTGCGACTGTGAAGACCAAAATAAATTCGATTAGGGGCACCTACAGGACCCAACGGTCATTAGTCCAGGCCTCAATCCGATCAGGAGCTGCAGCTGAGTCCGTATATAGGCCAAACCTCTGGTATTATAATCAGCTGCAGTTCCTGGATGACCATATAGAATCCCGGCCATCCGTGTCGACCCTTCCCCCAAGGAGACAGGCCCCTCTTCCCTGCAGTCAGTCCTCCAGTCTTCCCTGCAGGCAAGAGCAGGCTACCTCGGAGGAAGAGGCTGAGTTACTGGAGGACCCAGATTGTGACCCATGGAGCCAGGTATTGCATTTTACTAACAAATTATGAACTGCAATGTAGAATAATGTTGTCAAATTGATGTTACAAGTGTTGTAAATTATATATGATTGCAGCAAAAATTAGGAACATGTCACTAGGCAATAGCCGCAAAACAGAATGGGGACAAAATCCATAAATGCACAGGTCATAATGATTGTGTGTAAATTTTGGGTACACCTCTAGGGGGGTAAACACAATACACCGGGAAGGGGTCGCAGATGAGAAACAGCCTTTTTGTTAATTCCATTTTGGCCACCCCCACAAAACAAAACATCCATTTTTAGTTTGTGGAAAGGCCCCCTACTGAGCAATTTCAGCCAACATCAACCCCCCACCGCTAGGGGGCACATATCTGTAGCTGGGTAAGAGGCCACAAAATTAGGGATGTGTGCCCTGTGTGTAAACGATTTTTGCAGACAATTAGCATATGTCAGGATTTTAGAAATGGGTGTGATTAATGAGGACAACAAATTAACTAGGTCCCTTTTTTTCCTACACAGACAGAGCAAAGCCAGGAGGAGGCAGAGCCCACTGGGAGCCAGGAGGAGGCAGAGCCCACTGGGAGCCAGGAGGAGGCAGGCCCCACGGGGAGACAGGAGGAGGCAGGCCCCACGGGGAGACAGGAGGAGGCAGGCCCCACGGGGAGACAGGAGGAGGCAGGCCCCACGGGGGGACAGGAGTCACGCCGGCGAGATTGCATCTCCCAGATCCCTCCTCTACGCACTCCCGCAAAAAGGGCATGGAGACTCATGCAAATGGAGGAGGAGACCCAGGCCATGCTCCGTGAAGCAACAGCGGCCATCAGAGAGCAACCCAGTGAAGAAGAGGGCTTTGGAGCGCTGATCGCGGCCAAGCTCCAAAAGCTGGAGCCGGGCCAGCGTGTGCGCTGCGAGCTCTTAATCTTTAAGGCCATAAGCATGGCCACACTGGGCAAGCTCAATGACGACATTGACATTGGGCTGATCGGCACTCCTGTCCTCTCTGCTCTTCCTGCTCCGGCTCCTGCTCCTGCTCCTGCTCCTTCTCCTGCTCCTCCTCTTCCTGAGCCTGCTCTGGCTCCTGCCACAACCTTGCCTCCAGGAACCCAGCCCCCGAAGACTCGGGCTGCAGGGAAGGCTGCAGGGAAGACTGCAGGGAAGACTGCAGGGAAGAGTAAAGGGAAGAAGAAATGATGGTGCCCCTAATCGAATTTCTTTTGTCTTGACAGATGTCAGTGTTGCTTTGTTGGACCCTTGTCTTTTCAAATACCAGCAGGGTCTCCTTTGCTTTCTTCCTGGCTTTTTTGTTTTTATTTTGATTACATTTTTATTTGCCAGATGTGTGTAATTTTTTGATTTCCTTTATTGCTTTGCGACAGAAATAAATGTCTTTTTTTTTTTCGTTGCAAAATTTGTACATGTGTATTTTGAACAATATATAGAGATCATTTACTGAGTAGGCAGACACATTTAAAAAAAATAAGGAACATGGGACAACAACCTCCTTGTTGGTAATTTATTAAAAAAATAAATAAAAAATATGTTGGGTCACTTCACACACTCCAAAATCAACCAGAATTCACATTTTGATAAACATTTAAACATTTAAAAAAAAAAAGGGGAGATGATGTGCTTAAACAAAAAAAGAGGAAATAAAGACATAAAGAAAAAAAAAAACAAAGGTTAACAGAAATATGTAACAAGGGGCCAGATTCACGAACACTTGCGCTGGAGTATTTGGATATGCGCCGCGTAACTGTGATGATGCGCCGTCTTTTCTATGTGCCCGTACCCACCAAACTAGATGCGCCCAATAACGGGTCATTTGCGACCGGCGGAACGTTCCGACGCCAGAGTATCGTCAGCGCTTATTTTCGCTGGGCGCATCAGTCGCGCCTATTGATTTCCCCTGCAAATATGCAAATGAGGGATTTTTCCCAATTCACGATCGGATTAGCACCATACGCTGGCTACATGCGCCGCGCGTATCTGGTCCGTCCGGCGCAAAGTTATTTCTACAAAAGGCTGCTTTATCTTTACTCCAGACGGTCACAGGTCAGCAGGAGAGCAGCTACAGCAGCGTTACCGACGAAACTAGCAAGCTGAACAACAACACTAGCAAGGACAACACCTCTGTGTGCCAACATGCCAGGGGCACTCGTGGTCCTAAGACTAGTACTGGGTCCCTCGCTACGGAGGAGGCGGGCACGTGAGAGGATATACCGCACTCGTATGAACCTCTTTGGCATGGGGGATGAGGAGGTGTATCGCCTCTTCAGATTCAGCCCAGATGCAATACTTGAACTAACCACAACCCTGCAGGGTGACATCACCAGCAAGACACACCGCTCACAAGCAGTGCAGCCACTGGTGAAGGTCCTGGCAACACTTCATTTCCTTGCCAGTGGATCATTCCAGCGTACAAGTGGAGTGGTGGCTGGGATGTCACAGTCCTCCATAAGCAGATGTGTGCACCAGGTTGTCCCTGCAATCCTCAGACGCATGTCCAACCAGTTCATCAGACCCACCACTGAGGAGCTGCGGCTGAAGGCAATGACAGATTTCTACAACATTGCCAGATTCCCACGCACCATCGGGGCCATTGATTGCACACATGTGGCCCTACAGCCCCCCAGTGCCACAGAGCACATATACCGCAATCGGAAGCATTGGCACTCCATCAACGTACAGGTGATAGCCGATGCCCAACGCCTCATATGGCACGTCCGTGCCAAACACCCCGGGTCCAGCCATGACAGCTTCATATACCGTCAGAGTCCCATCCCAGCAGAATTCGAACAGAACATGTATGGGGACAGCTGGCTGGTTGGTGAGTGACATGGGAGTCAGGCATGACTATCCCCTCCCGTGATGCACAACAGAAGTCGCACATGCATGACTAACATTCTCCTGTCTTTTACCTTACAGGTGACTCTGCATATGCACTGGGACCCATCTAATGACTCCTTTCCGGAACCCCCAAACCAGAGGAGAGAGAAAATACAATGAAGCACACATCAAAACCCGTGCAGTGGTGGAGCAAACATTTGGGCTCCTGAAGTCCCGTTTCCGCTGCCTGGATAAGTCCGGGGGGACCCTATTGTATTCCCCTACCTTTGTGTGTCAGATCATCGGTGCATGTTGCATACTACATAACTTTGCTATGAAAAAAGGCCTAGAGATTGACATACGTGATGACCTGACCCCCGACCCACACAGTCCCCACCTGCCAGAGGACACCCAGTCTGCTGATGGAAGAGCAGTCAGGAGGGTCCTCGCCGTAGGCATCTTTGGACACTAAACCAAAACATTACTAACACAGACAGTGCACGCGTGTACACCACTGATGTCCCTAGATCACACACATCACATGCACATCGCATTGGATTAGCCCAAGTCCAGCATGTAGGAGTTGGGAGCAGTAACGCCGCGTCAAGGCCCCAATGATGTCACTGTCCATTCACACACCTTTCACACGTCATTCATTCAGCCGTGGGGTTAACTTCACCACCACGGCCGAGGGTGACACCCCTTACTTTCAGGAGTGCCACCCTCTCACATTCACACACCATTCACACTGCAACGTGTGCAGTATCAAAAAATAAAAATAAAATCTCATAACCTGAGAACCAAAAAAATTAACAAAAACTCATGTCCTGAGTATAAACAATAATAATAAATAAAATAAATAAACTCATGTCCTGAGTATAAACAATAATAATAAATAAAATAAATAAACTCATGTCCTGAGTATAAACAAAAATATATAACAACCAAAAAAACAAAAAACCCTCATCTGGGATGACGGGGGCTCCTCCTTGGGGGCACTCTCGGGCTCCTCATCTGCCTGGAGGGAGTGGGTGGTGGTGGTGGTGGGGGGGCATCAGGAGGAGGCTGATCCCGGGTGGGCCACTCCTGGGAGCTGTTGGCTGCATGCCCTCCAATGCCACAGCGATACGGCTCAGATACAAATTTGTTTGGGCCTGCATCCTCAGCTGGCGGGTGATCTGATGCCGCTGGTCACGTTGCCGCTGCCTCCCCTCTTCCCGAATGGCAGCAGTGTTGTCTCGAACAGCTGCTGTCAAGTGCCGGATATCAGCCTGCACCTCCCCCAGGCTGGTCACAACGCCCTGCACGCGACTGGGCAGCTGTGACATAGAGCCCAGGCTGTCTGCGACCCTGTCTAGGTGGCCAGCCATCTCCCCCATTTGCTGGGTCTGTTTCGCGTGGTCCAAAAGCACCTGGTCTTCGACCAAATCACACACCCCCCCTGGTCTTCCGGGTGGCCTTCCTGGGGGCAGAGGAAGGTTGTCCCCGTGGGATGGAGTCGCCCTTGAGGGGCTACCTAGGATGGGGGAGGGGATCACAGAGGGCCCTGCAGAGGAGGAGGACTCCTCCAACATTAAAATGAACTCCTGTTCAGGGACAGGCTCCTCCACAACCACCTCTGCTGAAGTGGTGTGGGCACTCTCCTCCTCCACCTCGGTGTCTCCAGCACCCAGGGCCTCGTCTTCAGCATCCCGTTGGGGGGTTGGGGTGGACTGGCCGGCACGAGATGGCCCAGCACCGTCATCTGTGGATGACACAAAGCAGACACATGTTGGTGGTCCCACACACTTGGCACATGTACCCACCCCCGCCCCCCACATGCAACACACCAAAAAGGGGGTAAAAATCACTTACCTGTCCTGGAGCCTTCCTCTACGGAATCATAGCCTGGGACCCCCTCCAACTGCTCCCTGTCCAGGCAGCGGGCGACCACCTCCTCCTCCGCGGTCAGGGTGACAGGACATGGGGGACCACCACCTGTGCCCCTCTCATGGCTCCTAATGGTGGACACCTTGCCCCTCACCTTGCGCCGCAGGTCATTGATTTTTTTACCAATGTCTGAAGCACTCCGGGTGGAGTACCCCAGCACATTGACCCTGGCAGCTATGGTGTCCAGGATGGCCTGCTTTCTCTCCCGGCTGGTCTTCCTGCTTTTTTTACCATGGAGAAAATCATTAAATGCCTCCATAGCCGATATTATCACTGTGACCTCCTGGGCATTATAATTTAGGTTCCTCCTCTCTCTGGGGGCAGCGGGAGCAGCCATTACAGGGCAAAAGTATCTTCCCTGGGGTGGGGGGAAATGGAACTACTTTTGCGCCGGAATGGCGTTTCCGCCAGCGCTTTTAAGCGCCCAGCGGAACGCATTGCGCTGACGTTTCCCAGGAAGTGGTGCCGACGGAAGTTGTGAGCATGCGCACAAGGGGGCGAGTGGAGCCGCACTCACTGCGCATGCTCCGTGGATGATGCGCTGAACGTAAGCCTCTGCGCTGGGCTCCGCCCATCATTTACATATGATCACACCCAGTTTCACTTGCGTCGGGTTACGCCAGCGCATTATCGTTACTCTGGCGCAAGTTTACGCGCAACTGCTATGTGAATTACAGGACTTGCGCTGAAAGGGTCTTCAGAGTAACGTAAATGAGAAGCGTTACTCCAGAGGAAAGATACTCTCATCTACCTGAATCTGGCCCAAGATCTGTTAACCTTTTGACTTTCTATTTTTTTTTTTTTTTTGGTCTTTATTTCTTTATTTCCTCTTTTTTGGTTTAAGCACATCATCTCCCTTTTTTTTATTTTTAAATAAAAAGTTTTTTGAAATGTCAACTATGTAACAAGATGAGCCACAACAAACTAGGAATTTAGTGTAGCATTTAAATGCATTGATTCAAATGCAGCGCATTCTTTGCTTCATTATACTTTTAAAAAGAAACGAATGTGCTTAATCCATTCTGAACAGTAGTTTTACCTGAACAAGCGCTCCCGTCTGAAAAAATTGCTTCTGAGCAGGCGCGGGTTGAAAACGTCGTTTTGCACATCGTTTTGCCCACACACGCTGACTTTTTATGACACAAAAAACGACGTTTTGAAAAACGACACAAAAAATTCAAGCATGTTCGAATTTTTTTTTCATCGTTTTTTTGAAGACATAAAACGACGTTTTGCCCACACACGATGATTTTAAATGACGTTTTTGAAAACGTCGTTTTTTTTCATCGCAAAAAACGACCGTGTGTACGCGGCATTAGAGCTGTCTGCCACTGATCGGCTGAATATACTGCATTGAATTCTCTCTCCCAGGCTTGCATATCAAAAGATTTGGTGAATGCATATTTGTCCTGTAGGTAAGAGTAGAACAATGATATGCCTTTAATATTTGTGCATTTTTCTAAGTAATATTCAGCTATATGCTATGGGAGGTAAGTATATAGGATGGTTTGTCATTTCAGTAGGTGTGATATTTGCCCATATCTAAAGTATTCAGTCGTGAATATAGAGTACTCCAGTTGGAGAGCTCTAATTGTTTTAAGTGCAGGTCCCACATATAAGTCCTTCAAGTCCAGTTCCCCACCAGGACCCCAGCCTGCCATAGAGATATCAGGGATAAGAAAGGATAGAGCAGTCAGCAGAAATCTCATTGGGGTAAGTTTGTACTGTGGGGAAGCTTGCGACGTTAGTATTCGCCATGCATCAGTAGATGCTCTTATAGTCGGTCCAGTGTCCGGGGAAGGGCTCGAGCGGAGGTTGCTTGTGATGAGATAGTTAGCAGTCCACAAGGATGGAGTGGAGTAAGCACTTGGGCTAAGATTGAGGCTGTATAGTAATCCTTGATATGGGTGTGGCCTATACCTCCCGCCCTCCTATGCTTACCATCGCGCCGTTTACCCCCCCAAATAAATTTGTTGAGAGTAGATTATGCTGAGAGGAAGAAGGAGGGTGGGACCGGGATGGGCAAAGTTCTAAAGACATATAGTAGTTGTGGGAGGATTTTCATTTTGAAGGCGGCCAGTCGTCCTGGCCAGGATAGTTCAAATTTTGCCAGAGCCTCTAATTTAGTAGGTAGCAATTGCAAAAACGGGGTGTAGTTCTCTCTCACCAACTCAGAGGTTGTGGATGTGAGAGTTATACCTAAGTATGTTATACCTTTCTCCTTCCATGTAAAGGAAAACCTTGTACTAAGGGCATGTTTAATTTGGACAGGAATTCCCAATCCTAAACCCTACGACTTGGTCCTGATTCACAAAGCACTTGCGCCGACGTATCTCCAGATACGCTGCGTAAGTGCAAATATGCGCCGTCGTATCTGTGCGCTGGACCCACAAACTAAGATATGCCTAAAAATAGGCTTCATCCCACCGACGTAACTTGCCTACGCCGGCGTAGAGTGTGCGCATATTTATGCTGGACGCATGTGGCGCTCCCATTGATTTTCTATTCAAATATGCAAATGAGGGAGATACACCGATTCACGAACGTACGTAAAAAGTTATTCTCCATAAAGGAGGTGTAACTCAGCAACAGACGTGCACATGTCAGCTGGAGAGCAGCTGCAGCAGCATTGTTACGGATGAGCTGAGCAACCACACTTGCAGGACAACACATCTGTATGCCAACATGCCAGGGGCAGCCATGGTCATAGCACTACTGCGTCCACAGGCACGGAGGAGGGCACGGGAGAGGATATACCGAATGCGCATGAACGTCTTTGGCATGGAGGAATCGGAGGTATACCGCATCTTCCGATTCAGCCCTGATGCCATCCTGGAATTAGCCACAGCCCTGCATGATGAAATCACCAGCCAGACGGGAAGCTCACATGCAGTGCAGTCACTGGTCAAGGTACTGGCAACACTCCATTTCCTTTCCAGTGGATCTTTCCAACATACAAGTGGAGTCCTGTCTGGGATGTCACAATCCACCATGAGCAGATGCGTGCACCAGGTTGTCCCCGCAATCCTCACACGCATGTCCCACCACATCATCAAACCGACCCATGAGCAACTGCGGCAGAAGGCAATGCAGGATTTCTACAGAATTGCCGGATTCCCACACACCATCGGGGCCATTGATTGCACACATGTGGCAATACGCCCCCCCCCGTGCCACAGAGCACATATACCACAATCGTAAGCAGTGGCATTCCATCAATGTACAGGTGATAGCCGATGCCCAATGGCTCATATGGCACTCCGTGCCAAACACCCCGGGGCCAGCCACGACAGCTACATATACCGTCAAAGCACCATCCCAACAGAATTTGAATAGAACGTGTACAGGGACAGCTAGCTAGTTGGTGAGTGACATTGGAGTCAGGCATGACTGTCCGACCCCATGATGCAGACATCACGAGGGGCACATGCACGGCTAACATTCTCCTGTCTTTTCCCTTCCAGGTGACTCGACATATGCACTTGGGCCCCATCTCCTGACTCCATACCGGAATCCCCAAACCAGAGGAGAGAGAAGGATACAATGCTGCACACATACGCATCCGTGGCAGTGGTGGAGCGCACATTTGGCATCCTAAAGTCCCATTTCTGATGCCTAGATAATTCCAGGGGGGCCCTGTTGTATTCCCCAAACTTTGTGTGTCAGATCATCGGTGCAAGTTGTGTGCTGCACAACTACGCCATGGGAAAGGGCCTGGAGATTGACATATGTGATGACCTAACCCCCGAACCACACAGTCCCCCCCTGCCCGAAGCTACCCCGTATGCTGAAGGAATAGCAGTCAGGAGTTGCCTCGTGGGACGTATCTTTGCACGTTAAACACACACATTCATCATGGCACACGAACAATGCACGCATGCACACCACTGTGGTCCCTAGCTCACACACCACATCCACATCACATTGGATTAGCCCAAGTCCACCGCACAGGACTTGGGAGCAGCAACGCCATGCCAAGGCCCCAATGATATTGCTGTCCATTCATACCACATTCACACGGTCGTGGAGTTAACCTCTCCCCCACAAACCAAGGTGACATGCCTTGCTGGCAGGAATGCCACCCACACATTCACACAGCAGTCACACTGTAGCCTACACTCCTAACCGTGTGCAGTGACTAAAAAAAAAAAGGTATCATGCCATTGGCCGACATGGCATGCCCTTACAGGTGGATGGCACATACCTGCACGTCCAACCTTAAACAAAAACAAAAAAACAGCTCATACTCTGAGCAAAAAAAAAATGTTTGCCCTCTTGTGGGCCAGGCCTGGTGCCACAGGTACGGCTCCTCAATTGTCTCGGGGGAGACTCGGGTGGGGGGGGCGCATCATGTCGAAGGTGCATCCCCTGGTCTAATGGAAGATGCCGCCTGCATGCCCTCCAACACTAGGGCAATGTGGGTGAGGACCGAGGTATTATCCGCCTGCACCTGCAGCTGGCGGGTGCTGGTCTGCTGCTGGAGTCGCCTGTTCTGCCTTCCCTCTGGATGGGGTAGCCCTGGAGGGGGTAGCTCTGGAGGGGGTAGACCGGTAGGGAGTTCCCCTGATGGGCGGGGAGGTGTCTGTGGGTCCGTGGAAGGTGGAAGCCTCCTCCAAATAGAGGCATTCCTCCTGGTGGAGATCCACCGGCTCCTCCTCAGGCTTCCCAGGGGGTCAGGCTGAGGCAGAGGATGTTCCGGGGATGGCATGGGTCGGACACCGGCAGATGACGGCCCAGCTCCCTCCAGCACATCTGTGGATGACACAAAACATTCACATGTTGGTGGACCCACACTTGTCACATGTTCCCTTGCACCCCCTCACATACTACACACCGGATGGGGGATAAAACACACTTACCTATCCTCAAGTCCTGATCACTGAAGTCAAAGCCCTCCATGCCCTCCACCTGCTCCCACTCCAGACAGCTGGTGATGACCTCCTCCTCATCCGTCAACTTCTGAGCAGAAGCTGGTCCTCCTCCCGTGCCCCTGATGTGCCTTCTCATCATGGCCAGCTTATCAGAGACCTGACGTCTCAAATCGTTTATCTTCTTCTGGATATCGTCGGGGGTCCTGCTTTCATGCCCAAGAGCATTGACCTCCAGGGTGATCTGCTCATATATCTCCCTCTTCAGTGCCTTACTGGTCCTGGCACTCTGTGTGCCATGGAGGTACATATCATACTGCCGTATCGCAGAGGTCAGGATAGCCCTCTCTTCAAAGGAGAAGTTTTTCTTCCTCCTCTCCTTGTCCAACTTAGCAGCTGCCATGGCCAAACAAAAGTACTCTGCTCCAGGGGGAAAGCAAGCAAACAGGTGTACTTTTACGCTGGACAGGCGTATGGCTGGGCGTATTTATGTGCTCGGCGTAAGCCGGTGGGCCGGCATATCTCAGGAAGTTGTACTGGCGTAGTTGTGAGCATGCGCACAGGGGTGCTGGTCATACGCCCGCGTCACGGCTCATTCAGTCATGATACGCCGGGCGTAAAGCATTGTACCACGCTCGGACCATCATTTGCATTGGGTCACACCCACTTCCACCTACGCCAGCTTACGCCTACGAAATTACGTTACGCCGGCGCAACGTTGGGAGCATTTGCTTTGTGAATTCTATGCTTGCCTCCCTGCGCTGCGTCGGCGTAGCGTAAAACAGATACGCTACGGCGGCATATATATGCACCAATGTATCTGAATCCGGGCCTTGGTTTCATTTACTTTATAATATGACACTGTCATAAATAATTGCAATACCTGTTGAGCCAGAGAGGACTCAACATTGGTAAGCATCAAAATTATGTCATCCGCAAAGAGGCTTATGGTATGTTGTACACCTCCAACCATGAAGCCACTTATCTGGGGGTGAGAACATATATAAGTTGCCATGGGTTCCATAAGGAGATTAAATATAAGAGGGGACAATGGGCATCTCTGGCGGGTTCCATTGGAAATGTTGAATGCCTTGGAGAGCATCCCCGATATATACACCTGGGCTGAGGGAGTTGTGTAAAGTGCCATAATTGCCGAGTATATTCTGCCCTCAAACCCAAATTTGGAAAGCACTTTGGCCAAGTAATCCCAATGGATTATGTCAAACGCCTTCTCTGCATCCAAAGCAAGGAGCAGAGAAGGCGTCTTTGTTTGATTAGCTAGGTGCACGATATAATTAAACGCCTAGTGGCATCGGATGTCTGTCGGCCCTTTGTGAACCCCGATTGGTCCAGGTGTATCAATGATGGCAAAAGGTCCACCAATCTATTGGCAAGGAGCTTGGCATATAACTTCAAATCATTGTTAAGCAATGAAATGGGCCTAAAATTTTGGGGCATGTCAGGGTCCTTCCCGGGCTTCGGCAATGCCACAATCATAGCCCTGAGCATCTCCGATGGAAAAAAGGACGAGGAGGCAGTTTGATTAAAAATACTTGCTAAATAGGGGACTAGTTGCATTTTGAATGCCTTATAATACTCTCCGGTGAAGCAATCAGGCCCAGAAGCTTTGTTATTAGGAAGGGAATCTATGGGTTTGGCGATTTCAGTTTCTAAAAAGGGAGAATTTAAGTCCTCTAATTGAGCAGATGATATTCAGGGGACTATTGCTTGTGGGTGGGACAATTTATCACGGGTGAAGGGGTGAAGAACAAAGGGGATTTTAGTTTTATGTCTTAATTCCTTAAGGTGGTTGGCCAAGAGCTTCCCGGCCTTGTTGCCACTTACGTAGTATGTCATTTTTAAGGCGTTTGGAGGATTTTTTAAAGTTGTCAAGTAGAACCAAGTGGAGCTCACTTTTAAGTTGTGTTAATCGACTAGAGACTAGCGGGGGTGCATTTTGTTTATTCTGGGGTTCTAGACTCTAGAGTATGTATACTAGAGATGAGGCTTTGTATCTGTTGCCCCCTCTTCCTCTTGGCCCTCGCACCCATCTTAATCAAAACCCCTCTTATAAAAATGCCTTATGGGCATTCCACAATACTATAGGGTCAGACACAGAACCGACATTACAAGAAAAAAAATCAGTTAGTTTCATTCTGCAAGGTCTTTTTGGAGTGATCAGCTTGAAACAACCTCGGGCTGATACGCCAGACGAATGTAGTATTCACGCCCGGTGAATTAGCATCCGAGAGCGTCACAGAGGCATGATCCGACCATGTGATAACATTAATTTTAGAATCCACAATTTTAAGCAACAACCATTTATCCGCAAGAGAAAGATCTAATCTTGTGTAAACACCATGACTCGTTGAGAAGAAAGAATAGTCCCTCTCAGTTCTATGGAGACATCTCCAAGCATCCTGTGAATGTAGTGTTGCCAAGGAGAGTTGCCTCCACAGTCAGACGATCATGTGTGAGTCCATTCAGTATTCCATCAGTGGATAGGAGAACGTTTATGTGACCAACTGCAGAGGGGGGTGTTAGACTGCAACCTAGATAATGAGAAACGAACAGTAACTACAAAAAAAAAACACATAAACAGAGAAAAAAGATCCATAGAAAGTGAACATAGGTCATGGTGACCTGAGTGCAGCCCATGGCTGCAAATAACCAGAAGGTTGAAAATCAAGTTCAGCAAGGTGCCTCCAGAACAGGGCAAACAAGAATAATAGAATAATTCCAGCAGCCCACAACCTCTTCATCGGTGTGAGTGAGCATTCCTGGAGTTGACCACATTCCAGTCATCTCCAATGCGATCTGGACTGTGGTTGTTAGACCCACGGAGGAGATCATCTGGAATGATATTCCATGTCTTGAGCAATTCCAAGCCTTTAGCCAGGGAGTCCACTGTATGCTTTTTTCCATCATTGGTGATAATGAGTTTGGTTGGAAATCCCCATTTATAGACCATTTTGTGGTTATGCAGTGCCTTGGAGATGGTGTTGAGACTTTGTCGTTTCTGCAACGTAAATTGCGACAAATCGGAGAAGAACTGGAGATCTTTGTATTGTGGGGGGATGAGATCCCTATTACGCACCTTGGACATCAGGCGTTCTTTTACGTGAAAAAAAGCAGGCGTAGGATAACATCCCTTGGTATTTTATCTGGAAGGTAGGAGGATTTTGGTAGCCTATGGATTCTATCCATTGTTATGTCCATTTCAGTGAGATCAGGCAGGATTGAGGTAAAGATATTGGCGACATATTTGCGGAAATCTGATTGTGGAACAGATTCAGGAACCCCCGTGTATTTTGAGATTGTTCCTCCTGTAACGGTCCTCTATATTTTAGCCTTGACCGCATCCATCTCTTCGTCTCTCGTGTCATGGGCGTCCACAAGGCTGTTGATTGTGGTGGCAAATTCCCCCATCCTATTCTCAACATGATCTACCCATGATGTCACAGCCTGCAGCTCACTCCCAAATTTATGGACGCATGCCATAATTTTGCTGTGTAGGGAACTCCTCAGAGAGACTAGCATATCTTTAAGCGTGGTATCCAACATTGGTTGGTTACTCGTGGGGAAACGGTCGATGGAGTCCGGGAGTTCCCTGGTGTCATCTCCAGATTCAAGGCTCGCACTCACCTCGTGGGAAGATCCTGTGCTATCCAACTTAAACTTTCTCAGGGCTCCCAGATGAAAAGGAGGAGGCAGGAGAGTGTCTGTTGCCAGCAGGAGATGATCGTTTAGAGGGTTTATCCTTCCTCTGCGGTAGATGAGGGGTGCTGGCTTCAGAGGGCACAGGTGTGCCGGTACTATCCTGCCTCTGTTCTAGAGTGAAGTATTCTGTTAGTTTCTGCGGCTTCTGAGGCCCCATTTGTTTCTTGGTCATGTTTGCAGAAGACAGCGCAGGGTAGTTATAAAGGTAGGTTGTCCCAATCTCCACTGTGTGGGCTGCTATGTGCCAATTATTCCCTGTGGGGCCCAGAGCACCGTTTTTATGCGACCATCTCGGAACAAGGCAAGCCTCGCCTCAGATGGGTCATTTCAATTGTAGTGTAGAGAGCAGACTATATCCATCCTCTCCAATCATAGAGAGGAGAGCTCCACCCTAGTCCCCCACTGAGGTGTAGGTCCGTTAGGTCTGGGGGCTCTGGTGATGGGACAGGTTCTGGCTCAGTTTGCAGGAGGACTGTAGGCCTCGGGTGTACCAAGATGGCCACCGTAAGTCTGCTGTATAGCAGTTTCACAGTTAGGTATGCAGTTCCAAATAGCGGACGTAGCAGGGCTTAGGATGGGTGGTAGGGTGGATGCTAGTGGGGGCCCGTACTAATGTGTATGGTTCGGCCGAGGCGCGCTTCTGCGGAGCACAGCACCAGGAAAGTCTGGGGATTCTCGGGCCCAACTAGGCCGCACCAGACCGCGGCTGTTGCGAATGATTCTGGGACTCGCCGCGGCCTCCGGACAGTACTAGGATAGGTGGGGAGGAGGAGGGTGAAGGCTGGAAGTGGTACCTTACCTCCAGGAGTGGTTAGATCTGGCTCCCTCGGTAGGCCTCAAGCGGTGGCCTCAAGAGCTGGTGGCGGGAATCCGGGCTAAAGATGCCTTTATGTTTTGGGTGTAGATGGGTAGTTAAATACCCCGATGGCTGCGGATGGTACTCGTGGGACTCGGAGCTTCTCTCTAAGATGTCCACCGCTCTTTAACGCCTGGCCACGCCCCCCCCTAATTTTTATTTTTGTTTGACTCCACAGTACCCTTGCACGCCACAGAAATGGCAGACTGTGGCTTCCCAATTGGCCCAGCGGTAGGACTTTTCTAACTGCAGAGGGGCAATAGATTGAAAACACACCTGCATAGTGCCGCCACCCTGTTCTGGGTTATACTATTTCAACTACAAAGGTTTTCATAGTATTGTGTTGATGGTGGTGGTGTCAGCACAGTAGGAGTATTTGTATGTGGACGTGGGGAAGAACAGCCTGATGTCCGACGGCGGAGTCTTTGCGCAGATGGAGTTTGCCCAACGTCTCCAGACTGGTGGCCTGGCCCTGCCACGGGATTAAGACAATGTGGGCAATGTGTTTTTTGTCACAGATGAAGCTTTCGGGCTTGGACTACACCTCATGAGGCTGTTTCCCCAGAGGACTCTCACCCCAGAGAGGAGTGTTTTTAATTTCCGGCTGGCCAGAGCCCGGAGGGTTGTCGAGAATGCCTTTGGGATATTGGCCAGACGATTCCGCCTGTTCCAGACAGCCATCCACATGGCAGACTATAAACTGAACACTGTCATTTTACCTGCTGCATTTTTCCTCATTTTTGGCGCAGGCATTCAGAGACATACCTTTCAAACATTGGGCCTGAGGCCAGACAATCATCTGATAACCTGACTGGCCTGGACACTGGCCATACTGGATTTACCCCCCGAACTGCTCGAGAGTCCCGTGTTATATACGTGGAGTACTTCTCTGGTAGGGGGGCCATTGCTATGCTGGACCATATATCTTAAAAAAAAAAAAAAGACAGAGGTGCATGTCAAAGCTGGAGGAAGAGTGTCTGCAGGTTATAAGGGAGGCAGCTTCCATCATGAGGGCCCCCTTAACCCTGTTGAGGACTACAGCACCTACCTTGCTGACCAGCTGCAAAAAATGGAGGAGCGACAACAGGCCCTGGCAGAGGATATTTTAGCCTGAGAATATGATGCGATTCATTGACAAACATCGCAATGTAAAAAACCTGTGAGAAATAACAAATCCATCCTGTTATAACAAGAATGTTCGAAGGGCAACAAATGACCAATTGGTAACTTATATGCAGACCTGGATACCAGAGCTAACTTCCAACATGATAAGCAATAAAATCAAGAACATGAGGAATGCTCAAAGAAGCGTTTTATACAGGTCCGTGCTTCTCGGAGGTCAGGAGCAGCAGCAGATGAAGTACAGGAGCCCAAACTGTGGTACTACAAACACCTCATTTTTCTGGACGATCAGATCGAGGCCAAAGAATCACACTTTACAGTCTTCCTTCCACCCTTCCCTCCGCCGTTCCTTCCACTGTTCCCCCCCACCCCTGCACAGGGTGCCGCAGAGCTGGCTGAGATTGAGCAGCCAGATCTGTACATCTTCAGTCAGGTATAGTAGTTTACAACATATTTCTTGGCCTCAAATTATTGATGGTTTAACAAGATGTTTTTTGAAAACCCAAACAAAAGTCGTGTGCAGAAAATATAGTGACAGGGATGCCAACTTCAGGGGTCAGAATGAGAGTCTGTTCAATTTACCAAGAGTGGCAGACAGCAGGTGCCCAGGCCCAGTGGCAGCACTGAATCACAGGTGCCTCCCCTCCAGTTAACCCTGTTGAGGGCTTCTACCTTGCTGACCAGCTGCAAAATATGAAGGAGCGCCTGGCAGAGGATCTTTTTGCATCTGTGATTCAGAGGGGAAGAAGGGGCCGTGGAAGGAAGGCTGCAAGGAAGACCAGAAAGTGAATCCGTGACTTCAAGCTGATATGCCATTAAACGGAGGTTGTTGTTGTAGTAACCACAGCTTGGGGTTATGTATGACATCTGCTGCTTCAGATTTCTGGGATTTGGGGAGCACATTGTGACCCCAATTAGAGGTTATTGATTTTGATGGTTATCATGGTGCAATGAGCCTTTGGGCTCCAAAGTCTACATAGATTTGGCTGAGTGCTCAATTGTTGCCCTTCATGTTTAATTGTTTGTACCAGAACAAACAGAGATTTATTTAAGTTGAATACTTGTCTATTGTGTTTTTCTGGTGAATAGCCATCAAACATTTCTGAAATACAATGTGTAATTAACAAAGGACACAACCTCCTTGAGTGCAAGCGGTTATACCCTACCTCAATCATGCCTCTGCCCACACAGCACCATCTACCACCAATTTTTTTGGTAACCCATCTCTACCTACTGGTGAGCATAATGTTGTTCACATTGCCTCCCTTGTAATCTCATCTAACTTAGGTGTCGGGCACCCCCCCACCTTCTCCTCTCCCCCCCTCCCCCCCCCCCTTGTGCCTTCCTTCCACTCCTTCCTTCCCTTCTTTTCTTTTCCTCCCCCCTCTCTTTTACCCCCCTCATACACACTCTTTCCCTTTTCCTTTACTTTCCTATCTCCATCCTTCCTCTCCCTTCCCTCCCCCCTTCCTTCTGCCCCCCCTCCCCTCCGTGTTCCCTTCCCTTCCCACCCTGCCCCTTAATTCCCAAACTGCACTGTCATTTTCACAGTAAACAATGCAATTTAAATGCATTTTTTCCTGTGAAAATGACAATGGTCCTAAAAATTTGTCAAAATTGTCCGAAGTGTCCGCCATAATGTCGCAGTCACGAAAAAAATCGCTGATCGCCGCCATTAGTAGTAAAAAAATAAATAAAATAAAAATGCAATAAAACTATTCCCTATTTTGTAAACGCAATACATTTTGCGCAAACCAACCGATAAACACTTATTGCGATTTTTTTTACCAAAAATAGGTAGAATAATATCACCAAAAGAAAGCTCTATTTGTGGGAAAAAAGGGACGCCAATTTTGTTTGGTAGCCACGTCGCATGACTGCGCAATTGTCTGTTAAAGCGACGCAGTGCCGAATCGCAAAACCTGGCCGGGTCCTTTAGCTGCCTAAAGGTCCGGGTCTTAAGTGGTTAACTAATCCTTAAAATGTTTTTTTTTTTCTAAGCTATTACTCATTACAGGAACAAGGTATAGAATTTAAGTTCAAAGCAATAAAATTTGTTTATCATCCAAAAAAAGCCTAGTTAGTGGTAATTTAATGGGAGGTATTTTTTTCCTTGTAGTCACATAATAGTTTAGTGTTTTATTCTGTTATATGAGAGTACACAATGCTGTCCTTGGTAACCAAGAAAAGACATCACTGTTTTTCACTCCCACAACAGTCTCTGGGATGTAAACACTAATTTAGAGTGGTTGCTTATGTCATTAGTTCACATAAACATGTTTAAGTGATAGTTAGGGCATTATTATAAGTCTATAAGTCATATAATAGTCATATAATATAAGTCATAGCACACTGTGTATGTTGTATTTGAAAATGACCGCTGTAAATACTGAATATCAGCTGTCTTCAGGCCGGTCTCATCACTCACAGCTGCTTTCCAGCTCTGATAGATGTCTTCTGTGGGAGGGGCCGTGGTCTCCCTCTGACATCAGAGGGAGATCAGGAGGCCACTTGTCTCCTCTGCAGAAGCCACCCATCCGCGAGTCACGTGACGGGCCTGAAGACAGCTGATATTCAGTATTTACAGCGCACCTTTTTAAATACAACATACACAGTGTGCTATGCCAGCCTCTAAGGCCGCATACACACGATCAAACTTGTCTGCTGAAACTCAGGCGCACAGCTGGAAAATGGGGACAGAGCGTTCTCACCTAATTACATGAAATGCTTGCAAAAGAACCATAATAGCAAGATCTCCAGGTATTATTTTAATACAAAGTTGTAGGTTAAAAAATAAATAAACATTACAAATTAAATTACATTAACATGTTAAAGCTTATATAAAATAATAGTGATTGGGTTTGCATATGCACAATGGAAGGGAAGGATAATTGCTATGTTATGTTACAGTCCTACAGAAATGATAGTGGAACAATGTCTCTTAAAGTAAATATCTAAAGTGACTGTTTCAATACCCCAGGTGCAATATAGCTGGTTGCATACTGAAGTAAAAATTTGCAATACTATACACTCTATTGAAACCTATATAGCTATTGCATATATGTATTAATTTGTAAAAGAATTAGCTAGTCTATCAGAGTATGCTAGGCCTAATGATATAATGTTAGCTATGAAGACAGACATATTTGCTTAGTAAACAATGTCACATTTATTTCCCAAGAAAATAGGAATATTACGAACTAAATAGCAGTATTCTATTCAGTCTATGACAATAATAAAAGATACTTATCGCCTCCTCTAGGTAGAATCCTTGTTGGCTGAGCTCAAGATGGAAAAAAGAGGGCTAAGCCTCATGGCTTAGGCCCAATCTCCATGAGGCTCTCAAAAGACAGCCTCATGGCCCCAGAGGCGATTCAGTTCGCATGCGTTGCGCTATACAAGTCATTCATTCATTCATGGCAAAGGCCTTGCAGCGGAAAGAGACAGATCTCTCTGAAACAGCCCTTTTTACAAAACGCATTTACAGACTCATTTAAACTCCCCCCATTGCCAAACCCCCATTTGCTTCTGGACCAATCATAGTGTTCACAGGACAATTATCCTCAATAGATTATATTACTGACTGTCCTGCCATACTTGGCCTCTGAGGGCAGTATTGCCCATATCATGCGCCCTGGGCTATCTGTGTCATCAATCTCTTTGAAGCTTCTATCACACCATTTGAGCTGGAGCCAAGCCCTCTTACTATGCAGATTCTGATTGGGGTCACATTCCTCTGTACCTTTTAAAAACATAGAACTGCATGTATCAACCTGAAGAATCTTCGTAATAGTAACCAGATATGTAGAACTGCCAGAAATGTTATATTAACTCATGTTGCCCTCCAACACATACAGTTTTGAAACAACTTTTGTGACAGATTTTTGGTGACATTGTGGTATTGAGTCCAAACATAATTTTGACCTTTAATTAGATATGCAAATTATATAGTGGCTTTTTAGGAGTTATTTCTTTAACCAGTTCAGACCCGCGCTATTGACAAAATACGTCAACAGCGCGGACCTGAGGTGCCAAGTTGACGTCTTTGGACGACATTTATAATGCATTACCTGCGCGCACCACTGGGTGGCACGCTGCGGGTAAACACCGTCCCGCCGCATCGCTAAAGAGTCGATGCATGTACCTGGCGGGTGCAATGTCCGTCGGGTACATGCGATCGGCGGGAACACAAGCACAAACACAACGTGCTGTCAGAGGAGAGGAGACCGATCTGTGTCCCTTGTACAGGGACACATCATCGGTTACCTCCCCCAGTCACCCCCCTCCCCCCACACAGTTAGAACACACCCAGGATACACATTTAACCCCTTCCTCACCCCCTAGTGTTAACCCCTTCCCTGCCAGTCACATTTATACAGTAATTAGTGCATTTTTATAGCACTGATCGCTGTATAAATGTGAATGGTCCCAAATTTGTGTCAAAAGTGTCCGATATGTCCGCCGCAATATCCCAGTCCCAATAAAAATCGCAAATCACCGGCATTACTAGTAAAAAATATAATAATAAAAAAAAATCATAATTCTGTTCCCCATTTTGTAGGCGCTATAACTTTTGCGCAAACCAGTCGCTTGTTGCGATATTTTTTTTACAAAAATACGTCGAAAAATACGTATCGGCCTTAACTGAGAAAAAATATATATATATTTTTTTTTTAAATGGGATATTTATTATAGCAACAAGTAAAATATATATATATATTTTTTTTAAATTGTCGCTTTTTTTTTGTTTATAGCGAAAAAAATAAAAACCACAGAGGTGATCAAATACCACCAAATACCTATTTGTGGGGAAAAAAGGACCAATTTTGTTTGGGAATCGCACGACCGCGCAAAGCTAAAGCGACGCAGAGCCGGAAGCTATTTGTGGGGAAGGGGGTTTATGTGCCCAAAAAGGAGCCCTGCGTCAATTCCGTTGTTTTTAGAACAGGGGTTCAAACTGGGCCCTCCAGTTGTTGCGCCAGTCCCATGAGGTCGCACGACCGACTCCCACAGGCAAATGTGGGACTTGTAGTTGGCAAAGCTGGAGCAGTTTGAGACGCTAGAAGGTGAGAGCGTGGATAGATGTTGCTTTTATGGATTTTTAGTAATTCTGAAATTTCTAATTTTGAATTTTATATTCTCATCCTTATTGGGCAATGATGTAATGAGGATAATGAGGGAGTATTGGTAATATAGGAAAAATAGAGGGCGCGAAGGGGGTTTACAAACATGTGCCCAGATAATTAAGTATTAAATAACCCAAAAATGTATATATATGGTGAAGTGAAATCAAAAATGTGCAATAAGCCAATTATGGTAACTGTATATCAGTACTAATATGACCAAACCCCTTAAACAAAGGAAAGAGAGGTGAAGAAATAAAAAAGAGAAGAAATTCTTCAAAGAAAATCCGTTCCTTCACCAGGCAAGTTCACCCCAAGTCTCAAAAATAGATCCGCTTACAGGGTCATGTCTCAAACTGGTGGCCCTCCAGTTGTTGCGAAACTACAAGTCCCATGAGGCATGAGGCTGCAATCAACAAGCTGGGGGCTGCACACTCACGTGTGGCGGCCTCGCTGTGAGTTACAAGCATGACTCCCACAGGCAGAGGACACAATGAGGCTGCGCTGGTCACATGACCCTGTGTCCTTCTCCCGGCTTGTCACAGAGACGCACCACGAGTTTCACAACGCGGGTTTACTCACACAACGGTCCTCAGAACTACTGCTCCCTAAACGCATCACAGGGCCGCCAGTTTGAGACCCCTGCGGGATAGGGCACCATTTTTTGTAAGTAGCCATTTGGCTTGTTTTTGTTTTTATTCCATTTTTAAATTAAAAGGTGGGAGATTTTCTTTGTCCATTTATTCCATGTACCTCTCTATGGAGTACTCTTTTCTGCTTGGTTGAATTTCTTCTAAATGTGGATATCCTGATAAAGCGAGTTGACCTTCTTAAGAGGTTGACCATGTAAGCTTATTTTTGAGCACGATTGGGGTTTACTTGCCTGGTGAAGGAACTGTGGATTTTCTTTGAAGAATTTCTTCTCTTTTTTATTTCTTCACCTCTCTTTCCTTTAATAAGGACTCTGTTTGCAATATTAGTCGTTATATGATAACAGTTACCATAATTTTCAATATTGTATTGCACATTTTTGATTTTGCTTCAATTTTATTTTTGGGTTATTCTCAATTATCGTTTGGAGACTTAGCGTGTTTTGTATAACCACCCGACCCCACGCCCTCTATTTTTCCTTTATCACTTTGTCCATGAATACACTAATGTCACTTAATGATATTTATATGTGTGTTATTTTCCACTATATTTATATTTTTTCAATTTTTAACAGATACTCTATGATTGGCGGGAATTTTTTCTTTATTTACACAGTATTGGTAATATACCTTCTCTCTAAGTTATGCACCTAGGGTATATGCCAGTATACAAGATAGCGATTCTCTAGCTGGGACAATCAGGAAGTCAAAGCTGGGCGTTACCTATTGCATTGTGTGATATTTAAGCGGTGAGTCAGTACGCAACCATGCCCCTGGAAGATGTCTATTAAGACGAAACGGCGTAGGGTTAGCGGCATGCTGACGTCATCACGTACCGTGCCAGTCCCGGAAGCTACGAGCTGTGATCGAGAGCCGGCCGGCTTGTTTTACAAATTGTATCGCCTATATACATCTACCAAATTGTAAGTACAATTTTAAACTTTTAAATAAATACATTTTTATGGGTTACACTATGGAAGTGTTTTCTTGTTCCACATGGGCCATCTAAACACCTGCTGAGGTGGACGTGGGAGCTGGACATTAGTGAAATTCCTTTCCGTTGAGACGCAGAGACCCAGGGATGGGAAATAAGCCACAAAGCATGTGTGATCTCTTTTAATTAGGGGATTATACAGTCTGATAAGCGGCTAGTACCTGGTGGTGGAGGATTCCTTTACTCGTTCACTCTTTCCTGGGTGTTATTCATATGTCTCCGTGGACTCTTGTATAAGAAATCTACACTTTTGGGAGATCCCCTTATGTTTGGAACTTTACCTTTGCTGTGGACATTTCAGTGTGTTTATATTATTTAGGGGCAATTAGCCCGCAATTTTAATCACTTATATATTTAATGATTGTGTAGTGAGTACAAGGTAATATACAGGTGTGTGAATGTTTCCCCTACTCACCTTTCCATTTAGCTTATTGAAAGAGCCTTCCTTGACATCAAGGAATATGAGGGCATCGCCCACATGCAGAGAGATCTTTTCCTCCAGCAGACCATATCATATCCCCCAATCTCTGCCGTCTGCTGCACCACCAGCGCAAAAGGCTTAGATCTGGTTCACACTCACTGATTGGTTGCTAGAGGTTACTGCACATCATTACAGCTCACTGATTGGTTGCTAGAGGTTACTGCACAATATTACCATTCAATGATTGGTTGAGTGAGTGAGTGAAGAACTTATATAGCGCATCACATGCGAACTAAATCGCCTCTGGGCGCTCGTTGTTACTTTCTCCTTTGTCATCAAAAAAGATGAGTTTTGATCTTTCTTCTAAAGGCCAAGTGGTTCTCCTCCAACAGAACGCTGGTCGGTAAGGCGTTCCACAGTCTGGGGCCCTGGACCACGAATCTTAGCTCTCCTTTGGATTTGTATCTGGCCTTGGGTGTCTGGAGAAGATTTTGGTTAGTGGATCGCAGAATGCGATTTGGGTTGTGAGTTGTGTTTTTCGCATAGATATTGGGGGGGCTTCCCTTGAATGCACTTATGTTTCAGACAGAGTGCTTTAAAAGCAATTCTGTCTTTTACTGGCAACCAGTGAAGGGTTCTCAGCGAAGCCGAGATTGATTCCCAGGGGTTTTTTTTTGTTCAATAAGTGTTTATTGAAATTAAAAAGAAGAAAATCAACACAGTTATAAATGACATACAGACAGCATGAGGATGTACATTAGAATGTTGGTAGATTACAATCTTCACAGGTAGCATGTATTAAAATGGTCATATTCAAGTCTAGCATACAATAAAGACCAAATCTATGTATCGAACCTCACAATAATACGTGTCTCTATGCTGAAGCACCAGTTATCCAGATCTGTGTGCATAGCAAAAAAGTAAAAGAAGAGGAAAGAATCAAGAGGAAAGAAAAATAAAGAAGAAAAAAGAGAGCAGAAAGAGAGTTATAGCGAGAAAAGGTGAAGGGGGGGAAGGGGCAGGGTGGGGAAGAAGGGGGGAGGGGGGGTATACCAGCCACCACGGAACATTCTGAACTGTAACAGTGCATTACCAACATATAATCATTAAAAACTTGTTGCCACAGCATCCGCATACATAGAAGAAAATTTAAAAGCGATCCAGTAGGACCATATCTTATGGGCCAGGTCAGCTTTATTACGAAGAGTCAACGTGCTACTTTCCATGTGGTAGATGTGATCTACTTCCATTTGCCATTGGCGAATGGTTGGGACAGTAGATTGCTTCCAGAACCTAGGTATGAGGGCTTTGGCCGCATTAAGGAGATGGGGAGTAATCGATTTAGAGTATGCTCCTGCTGGCTCGCTCGTACAATGGAACATTACCACCCATGGATCCATCACCACGCCAGACCCCTGGATTTTCTCAATCCATTGCAAAACTGATGCCCAGAAAGGTTTGATCAACGGGCAAGACCACCAAATGTGCACATGAGAACCCCCCTCCCCACATCCCCTCCAGCAGCGATCTGATATCGATAGAAAAGTTCTATGTAAAACTTCTGGGGTGTAGTGCCAGCGCATTAGTAACTTATAATTGACCTCTGCGGTCTTTGAAGATATGGCTGATACGTGTGTTAGTTGGAATATTGATGCACGTTGAGCCTCAGGCAGCTGGCTTTGGAGATCCCGTTCCCATTTAACAAGACACGAATGGTTTGCGACAGGAGGAAGGGACAACAAGGCTTGATAAAAACATGATACAGGTCTCTCTGGAGGTTGAGATCCTGCAAGTAGGTCCTCCACTGCGGTCAGTTCTGATGCAGACCGCAACGGGCGGGGAAGGGATCGCACAAATTGAGAAAGCTGATGATATTTCCATTGATCCATAAAAGAAATAGGAACTGATGTGAACAGCTCAGTCATAGGTATAACTCCCGTTTCGGAGGTCACATGGTGCAACAATAAGGGCGAGGTAGAGGACCGGTCAACAAAGCTTGAGTCCATGTTGCCAGGTGGAAAGTAATCATGCCCAAGAATAGGCATCAGTGGAGAGTTACAGGGCCACTTTTGTGCCTTACAGAGCGAGTCCCAGACAGCTAGTGAGGATCTAGAAAGAGGGGACGCAGTCAAGTCCTTCCTGCGAAACTTAGGAGGTAGCCACAATGAGATAAAAGGATCAGCTCCGTATAATTCCATCTCTAATTCAACCCAGAGTTTAGACTCCCTGCGATATCTCCAGTCAGACAACCTAGTTAACACTATGGCATGAAAGTATTTCTTAAAGTCTGGGAGCGCAAGGCCCCCTTCTCATTTAGGTTTAATCAACCAGTTGTATGTGATCCTGGGGCGTTTACGATTCCAGACATACCTGCGAATTAGAGATTGTAACAGCCGAAAAAACCCAATGGGGACCCCAAAGGGGATCATTTGAAAAAGAAAGAGCACCCTGGGCAACACATTCATTTTTACCACGCTAATCCTCCCCAGCCAGGAATGAGCCAACTGAGTCCACTTTTGTAAGTCAGATCTGATTGAGTTCAATAAAGGGATATAGTTATACCGGAAAAGGGATTTCAAATTAGGGGTCAAAAAGATGCCAAGGTATTTTAGTGATTGCGTTTGCCAACTAAATGGAAAGGAAGGCTTCAATTGGACACTAAGTTGCGGGGGGTGGAGATGTTCAGTATTTCAGATTTTGCAAGGTTGATTTTAAAATTCGAAAGGGAACCGAATATTTGGAAGGTCGACATTAGATTAGATAGTGTAAGTAGGGGCTGTTGAACATAAAAGAGAATGTCATCTGCGTAAGCGGCATATTTGTGTTCTGAAGTGCCAATTTTAATGCCACAGATATTAGGATCATTGCGAATTGTGGACAAAAAGGGTTCCAGGGAAAGGGCGAAAAGTATCGGGGACAGGGGGCAGCCCTGTCGGGTGCCGTTATGCAATGAAAAGGATTCGCTCAGGACCCCGTTAATGCGCAGTTGAGCTGTTGGAGCCCGGTACAGTGCCGAGATCTTGCTCAAAATACTTGGGCCCAATCCTAGGTGCTCCAGTGTAGCCATGAGATACTCCCAGTCCACCCTATCGAATGCTTTCTCAGCATCAGTGGATAACAGAAGGGTGGGCTGGGAGCACCTACGCACATATGAGATTAGTGACAACGTTCTGAGTGAATTGTCCCTCGCTTCCCGGCCAGGTATGAACCCTGTCTGATCTCTAGAGATCCACTGAGGCACAAAGGGCAATAATCTCAATGCTAAGGCTTTCGCATACAACTTAGCATCTATGTTCAGTAAACTAATAGGGCGATAATTGCTACATAGGCTAGGGTCTCTGCCAGGTTTGGGGAGCACCGTGATGTGGGCATGAAGGGTCTCTGGGCGAAAATCATCCCCCCCAGAGATCCTGTTTGCGTAGGAAGATAGGAACGGTAACAGAGTGTCAGCAAATGCACGGTAATAGGCCACGGTAAATCTGTCGGGTCCAGGTGCTTTGCCACTCGCCATAGATTTAAGAGCCACTTTAAGCTCCGTAGCAGAAAACTCGGCATCTAAAGCCTCTAAAGCAGCTCTTGGAAGTTTCGGTAACTGTGCCCGTTCCAGATATTCCCGTATCAGAGTAGCTCTTTGTTCTCCATGTTGTACATTCTGTCCCACACTATAAAGTTGTTGATAGAAAGAGCGAAATTCCCTTGCAATTCCGCCAGTTTCGAACAACAAGGTGTCAGAGGATGATTTTATTTTAGCTATAAAATTGGCGCTCTTTTTCTGTTGTAGGGACCTGGCAATTGCGAGGACATCCTTTCCCTCTTTTTCCTAGCGCCTAATTCCATAAGTTTGCCACGTATGTAAGCCTTATGGGCTTCCCATAGGACCCCTGGAGAGGAAACAGACGGGGCGTTATCTTGAAAATATAGAGAGAGCAGGGAATAAATCTCCTTCCTATCTACCTCGTCCGTGATAAGGGAATCATTTAATTTCCAGTTAGTGGATCTCAAAGGCAGGGACGGGATACGTAAAGTTACACTGATGGGGGAGTGATCAGAGATCGTGGACACTTATATTCGGGATTTTGAGAGCAAATTCAAATAGTGATGGTTGACAAAAAAAAAATCTATCCTGGAATGGGAGCTATGCACGTGGGAGAAATGCGTATAGTCCCTATCACGCGGGTGCATTATTCGCCAGACATCCATGAGCTGAGCCTCATGTAATCTCTTGCGAACCTGCGCAATACGCCTATGGGAAATGCAAGACCTGCCCAGTGAAGTATCTAACGCGGGTTCCAAAGGCACATTGAAATCCCCCGCTAACAGCACACATCCCTGCGCGAAATCACTCAGCTTGTTTAGAGTGGAGGTCAAAAAGCTCACCTGTCCCTGGTTCGGTGCGTAGAGGTTAGCAAAGGTGCATTTCATCTTGCCCAGAGTGCCCTTCAAGAACAAATAACGGCCGGACGGATCAGCCAATGAGTCTTCTAAAACAAAAGAAGATCCCCTTCGGAACCTAATAGCCACACCTTTTGCTTTAGGTATGTCCGAGAGGCTATAATACCACGTAGGGTAGTGTTGTGCAAAGAGCCTTACAGAGGTGGTATGTGTTAAATGTGTCTCTTGCAAATAAATTACATCGACTTTCAGGCGTTTAAGTTCCCTATAAAGAGTATGGCGCTTGCTGGGGGCATGAAGCCCCCTTACGTTAAGGGATAATAAATTAAGCGTGGCCATCGGTTCCAGAGGAGAAAATCAGCATAATAACAAACCGCGGAGCTGGTGGTAAGAGGGGGAGGGGAAGTAAGGAAAAAGAAAGGGAGAGAGGAGGAAAGCAAAGAGAAAGAAAACCATGAGAAATAACATTGAAACAACAGTAAGGAATTGACTCCAAGCTGCACGCAAAGCCTTGCAGTGCAACAGACGGAGCGACGAGAAACCCGGCCCCCCGCCGCAGGCCACCCCGAGGCGAGCTGCCGCCACGGAGAACCGGATCTCCAGCCGACCCGTACACGGGAGTAGGGCCGTACCCAAAACCAGATCACCCATGGCCACAGGGGTCATACGTAGTCTGCAGGGTCCGGCGCCGGCACAATTAAACCAACGAATTTAAAAGAGTACTAGTCATACATTAAAGAATCCAACAGAGCCCCATGTACAACGAAAACCTGTATAGCCCAACTCTGGATCCCCCGTGTCTCTGTGTACTGACCGGCCTCTAGGACACTAAGGGCGCTCTAAACAAGCACCGTAGGGGACATTTAGTAGCCACGGAGAACACTTAGATCCATGAGTTTAAATAAAAAAATAAAAAAAATAAAAACAAAAGTTGAACAGGAAAAAACTGTGTGTGGTCAGGGAATACTTGCATGACCAGGGCTGAAAGGCATGTCCGTTGAGGCAAACCAAGAAAAGAGCATAGCCAGCTCAATCAGCAGGAGAAGTGGATGCTGCAGTGGCCGAGCGGCGTCGGCGAGAAACCTTCTTCCAGTGAACCTCTGGAGCAGGGGGAGTAGTCGGGATGCCATCTTGCCATCCGGGAAGCTCCGGGGGTTCGATTTTAAGATCCATACAGAAAGCATCCAGATCTTCTGGAAAGCGCAGGATCGCGGTCTTCCCATCTCTGTTAGCAATCAGGGCTGCGGGGAACCCCCACCTGTAGTTGATTGAGGCCCCCCTGAGCTTTTCCGTTAGCGGTTTTAGCGCCCTCCTCCGTTCTAGGGTTTCCTTCGCTAAGTCAGGAAAGAAAGATAACGTGGCGCCATCAAAATCCAGTGTAGATGCTTCTCTGGCCTTTCGCATAATTAGCTCCTTTTCCTCATAATAATGCACTCTGCATATCACGTCTCGAGGCACGTCAGAAGCCATGTTACGGGGTCGGAGGGCTCTGTGAACCCTGTCCAGTTTCAGTGGATAATCCGCTGCATTGCCCAGTAACTTGTTGAAAACCCCACGGATGGAGGCCGCCAAATCTTCATCCCTAGTCGCCTCGGGCAGACCCCGGACACGGATATTGTTCCTCCTGTTCCTATTTTCCTGATCTTCGATCTTATACATCGCCATTCGGTGAGCTATGGCAAGAGAGCGTATGGTGTTCTGTAGATCCCTTATCGCCACAGCGTGTCTATCAAGGCGAAGCTCTGATTCCTCCATGCGCTCTAAGACCTGGCCCAAGTCAGCTCGAACCCCGGAAAGTTCCTTTTTGATAGACTTCTCCAAGCTCAACAGCATCGAGGCCAGGTCTGATTTGGTCGGGAGTCCACTCACCAGTTCCGCTACACCGGAGCGTCCCAAAGGGCTTCGCTCGCAGTCCGAACCACCGGAGGAAGCAGGAGAATGGTGTCTGGCGGCAGATCTGGATCCGGAAGCGAAGCTGATCACACGTGGTGAGCGGCCTAGTCCATCCGCCTCCGAGACATCCTCCGGTTCTACAGCGAGAAAGCGGCGGATGGAGCTCGTGGATGTCCCCTTCTTGGTCTGTGTCTTTCCCGACTTCCTGACCATGCTGGCCATGGGGTTGGATTCGAGCAAGAAATGCAAAAATACGATTAAACTATGTGACGGTGCCGGAGCTCACACGAGACGCGTCTTCACAGTCTCATGTCCAAGCCACGCCCATGATTCCCAGGGTTTTATCCCGGTTGCTAGAGGTTACTCCACAGGTTTGAAAGAGACGCCGCTCAAGACAGGAGCTCCCCAGTGGTAGTTACGATCCAAAAACCCAGTGGGTGCGGGCAATGCAGAAGGCAATAACAAAGAAAAGAAGGAGATGGACAGCCGCACTCCAACACGATACAAAAAATGTAAAAAATGGTGCCATTATTAACAGTAAAAAAATGACACTCCACAGCAATAAAAAAGCAAACAGTGGGGTAACAATGAGCTATGACTAAGCATCAGTTATTGATGTGAAACGCGTCAGCATTGTTACCCCACTGTTTGCTTTTTTATTGCTGTGGAGTGTCATTTATTTACTGGTATTAAAGGCACCATTTTTTACATTTTTGGTATCGTGTTGGAGTGCGGCTGTCCATCTCCTTCTTTTCTTTGTTATTACTGCAGAGGTTTGGAATCTTAGGCTATCTTAATTAACTGGCATTGGAGTTAATTCATCCCAAGACACGGAAAGGCGCTGGCATTGTAAACTGAGCTATGCGTGCACACTAAAGAAAATAAATAGTGAAAAGAAATGTAAGAGGCCTTTATTGCAAAAGAAACATACAGTAATGTCACGTACACACGATCGGTTTATCCGATGAAAACGGACCGATGGATTTTTTCATCAGATATCCGATGAAACTGACTTTCATCAGTCTTGCCTACACACCATCAGTTAAAAATCCATTCGTGTCAGAACGCGGTGACGTAAAACACTACGACGTGCTGAGAAAAATGAAGTTCAATGCTTCCGAGCATGCGTCGACTTGATTCTGAGCATGCGTTGATTTTTAACCGATGGATTTCCCCACAGACGATCGTTTTTTTTCTATCGGTTTTTTAACCATCAGATAATTTTAAAACCGATGGGAAAAAAAAACGATGGGGCCCACACACGATCGGTTCGTCTGATGAAAACGGTCTATCAGACCGTTTTCATCAGACGAACCGATCGCGTTTACGCGGCATAATATGTATCTTCTACAATAAGGTAAAAACCTAGACTCTAGATTTCTCAGCATTTTCAACCTATAGCATGACATTTTCCCTCAACAAGGGTTCTTGTCTTCTTCCGAATAAAATATGGTTTCTTAAAAATTTGCTGTTATTTATAAAAAGACAGATGTTACATTCCCCAACAGAATTTGACCATTAACAGTAACACCCAACCCAAGGGGCGCTATTTAGAATGAATGGCACTGCATCGCAGAGCACATAAAGCAGGTGCATTGCCATGCAATATGAAAATGCATGTAAATGCGTAGAACACATTGCCAATAATACTGTTGTGTGGATTTAGATCATTATCACTCACACACTGATTGCTAGAAGTTACTGCACACCTTTACTGCTTACCCATTGGTTTTTAGAGATTACTGCACACCATTACCACTCACTGATTGGTTACTAGAGGTTACTGCACGTCATTACTGCTCACTGATTGATTGCTAGAAGTTACTGCACATTATTACAGCTAACTTATGGATTGCAAGAGGTTACTGCACCTTTATTACTGCTCACTGATGGGTTGCTAGAGGTTACTGCACATTATTACCACTCACTGATTAGTTGTTAGAGGTTACTGCACATCATTACTGCTTACTGATTGGTTGCTACAGGTTATTGCATACAATTAACGCTCACTAATGGGTTGCTAGAGGTTACTGCACATTATTACTGCTCACTGGTGGGTTTCTAGAGGTCACTGCACATTATTACTGCTTACTAATTGGTTGCTATAGGCTACTGCTTTCATTATCACTCATTGATGATGGTAGAGTGGTGGGATGGCAGGATTAGGACGAGGATGGAGATGATGACAGGGGTAAGTTGGTAGGAAACTGACAGTTGGAAGTATTACAGGAGGAAGGGCAGTAGGATGCCAGGACTAGGGTGATGATAATGAGGAGGATAATGATGATGGGACAGGGTGAGTAGATAGCACCATATGCCAGATGGAATGCATATTAACACTCAGGGCTGAGTGTGTGAGGTGACACGGGCGGAAGACATCGGTAAATCTCGGGCGCCCTCAGTCAGATGTTGACGTCATGGGATGTGTCAGTGTCGGGCACGTGCAGAACCATTATACTGCTGTAATTTTGAGGCTGTTAGTTGCAGGCTGACTCCTGGATGATCGATAGGCGCCAGCTCTAACTGGTGCTCCATTTCAGATTGTCCACCCTGCATAGGAGATCAGGGAGCTGCTCAGCTGCTGTGGGAATTATCCAAGCTCTGCACACAGCTGCAGTGCACAAAGATCCGCAGTGCACGGCAGGAGGTTAGGAGCCGGGGATTATGTGGTAGCATGTCATGGTCAGGACCTGAATCACCTGCTGGTGGCACTGTGTTTCCCAGAGCCAAAAGTTTTAGTTCCAGTGTCCACCAAGGGCAACTCCCAGAAGCCAGCAGGTTCTAGTAATCAGGATCCACCTGAGGTTGACTGCTAGGAGGGCACGTAAGTCCCTCTTCTGCTTATACACCTTTCATCGGTGTTATGTCATATATATGACTATATATACTGTATAATGAAGTAAATGTAATAATAATAATAATAATAAAACAAATGACATTTACACACCAAAAAAAAAAGAAAGGAAATATAAAGATACAAGTGAACTACAACCATATATCTAAAATGCCTAACTAAGCAACAGGAAGACTAACAAACAAACTATTTACAATATGTACAGTACACATACAAGATGAGGAACATGGGTAACAGGGAATATCAGGAATGCAAGGAAGAGGGGAATTAAGATTGGGTAGAAGAACAGTAATATAAGAATATTATTTAAGAGACAATAGACACAGACATTTAACGGTAGCCCAACACTATGTAAAAAGCTTGGTAAGTTTGCTTTACAAGAGGGGAAGACAAGGCAGGTGTTTTCTTGAAATAAACATTAGAGTGCATTATTTGAGAGGCAATATCAACAAAAATTGCTCAGTGCCTGGACAGTCTATAAGTAGCCTGGTTAAGCTACAATGTGAAATAAATAAATGTATTATTTGAGTGTGTAGCCAGGTGCTGGGTTACAACAACATGGAGAAGGAGACATTGCTCTTTATTTGCCTTTTATCCCTCTACTGTGATATTAATGGTATTCTGCACCATCCTCCTCTGGCCAGAAAGAGGAGAACTAAAGCCATGCAAGCCCATAGACTTCAATGCAGAGCACTGAGAATACTGGGAGTTGTGGTTTAAAACGACAGTCATATAATGACTTTACAATAGAGGTTACAAATCCCAATAGTATGAGGTGTACAGAAAGGGTTTTTACTAAACTTTGTGGGAAAGTTATCCCTCTTAGCACCGAGGCAGTTAAAGGGAGAGAATCTCTGTCCAAGGCTGATACTAAGAGTGAGAAAAACCTGGGGGCATTGCTGCACCTCTGTAGCAGGGGGACTGGAACAGTCATTCACCCTCTGCTTCTCACCGCTGATCAGCAGAGGCTAAAGAGGTGAGATAGTGGAGGCCCCCTTTCTACAGTGAGATGTCATTACAGCATCCCAGGGACTAGTGAGACGGCCATTCGCTCATTCCTGATAATGAAACTGCAGAATACCAAGTGTACTCAATCTATACCACACCCATACTGTACTCTATAATGCACTTATTCCAAACCTAGACTGCACCTATACCAACCCTATACCACATTATACCAAACCTTTAACACGTCTGAATCTATCTTGCACTTGTGCCACGACTATACCATATGTATACTGTACCCATACTGCATGTAGATTAACTGGGACTGTCATTAAATGCAAAAGCACTCCTAAAGGGCCCCAACAATAGCCACCAGAAGAACATCTCAAAGGACTGCATCTCCTGTAATAATTAATTTCTGAGCCTGCTTTGTCTCCCTGGCCCCTTGCCGTCATTCTCCTTTTCTTTTGGACAGTGCATAACCAGTTGGTCTAGGAATAGCATCACAAATGCACGCTGGCAGTATAGTTCATGCACTTGATAGATTAAACTTTAATACTGCTCACTGCTGCACTTGAGGTGGCCTTGCTACTGCTTATGCTGATTTGGATGCCAAATGTCATCTTATAAGAAAAACAACAAAATAATATTGCGCTTGTGTGAATAATAATGAAATAGCTCCAACAAATATTGTAAGATATGACACAACAAACTAGTAATGAAAAAAAAGTGATAAATCAAAAATCAATACATAACATGATCATAATAATCCAAAAAGTGCTCGCATGAGTCCATTCAGCAACTGAATGAAGGAAAACTGTTAATTAGATGAATCAACAACAATCTAAGGTGCTTATGCAAAGCAAAATGCAAAAGGAAGAGAGCAACCTATTGTTGGTGACGTCGCAAGGTGGAGGATTTATTTTGGATTTTGCTTTACATAAGCATCTTAGATTGTTGTTCAGATGTCATCTTCTGCCTATTCTTTACTGTTAATGCCTCTGTATGCTAAATTGTGTTATTATCATTGTTAATCACTACTGCTATTGGGTGCTACAAGTAGTTATTTTGGGGATTTCCTGTGATATTGTATGTTTGAACACTCAACCTGGTGTGTCACAGGGGCTAAGCTTCTTGAAAAGGTTGAGGCAAAGAACAGAGGACTCATCATATACAGCAACTCATCATATCCAGCAGCCCCTACGAGGGTAGTGATACAAGTGTCATGTAGTATGTAAGAAGCTTATATTCTTAGAAAAAGAAGTACATATCACACACATTACACATAGTTAGGCACACATTTAACCCTTTGATTGCCCTAAATTTTAACCTCTTCATACCCAGTGTCATTAGTACAGTGACAGTGCATATTATTAGCACTGACCACTATATTAATGTCATTGGTAATGTCAGTGACAGTTAGTCAGCCCCCAGTTTCAGTTAGTATCAGGTTGCCCGCCACACTGTTAGGCCTCGTACACACGAGGCAATTTATCTGTTCAAATCGGTCGGACCGACCGATTTGAACAGATCTGTCTGTTTGGATTTTGGTTTGCTCGCGTGTACACACGAGCAAACCAAAATCCCCGCCAGCAGACAGCGCGCTGACGTGGCGGTGACGTGGCGGTGACGTTGACGCCGCCACGTCACCGCACCAGGAAGTAAAACACTTCCGCGCATGCGTCAAAATCATTTGGCGCGTGTGCGAGAAGACATGTCTGCTGGTTAGCGTACTAACCAGCAGACATGTCGGGCGGACGGGTTCCCAGCCGACAGATTGGTGAGCATGCTTTCAAATCTGTCGGCTGGCCAAATCCATCTGCTCGCCCGTACACACGATCGAATCAGTCTGCTAGGACGGTCTGGCAGACCGTTTCCAGCAGACAGATTTGGTCGTGTGTACGCGGCCTTACAGTTCCATTATAAGTTGCTCAATATGGAGGGCAACTGAAGTCTGCTTCCTCTAATATCAAAAATAATACTCCATGGCAGCCATTATCTTTAAGGGGTCCTCCCAGAAGGACAGATTCCTGCAGCTTTCCACATCCTTAGGTCATAGGGAAAAGACAGACTATACATATGCATCCACTTAAGGCAAAAGCCCTGGGGGAAAGACCATGTGCCAGGTAGTATCTCAAATATTTATTATAACTCCCAGCATACAACCAACTGGCCACACAAGTCCATTGATTAGCCAGGTATTAAACATCCTTTGCATAGAATATTATCCCTGCTGGAGCAAGCTCAACACAGTATGTGACTGAGAGAATGCATGCTGTGCTTGGAGAACACTAGCCAGCACAAAACCAGGCTGACCAAATCTCTCTACAAAATCATAAATGCAAAAAGGAATTGGAAAAATACTATGGGGTAGATTCACATACATCGGCACATCTTTATGCGGGCGTAGCATATCTTCTTTACGCTATGCCGGTGCAACGTTGAGAGGCAAGAATGGAATTCACAAATCAAATGCTCCCAACGTTGCGCCGCCGTAGGGTATAGTCGTCGGCGCAAGCCGACGTAAGTCAAAGTAGGTGGAAGTGGGCTGAAAGTGGGCGTGTTACATTTAAATGAAGCGTGACCCCATGCAAATGATGGGCTGAGCTTCAATCAAGTACTAAAAACGAACGGCGCATGCGTCGTATCTTGGACGCATCCCAGTGCGCATGCTCACAGTCACGTTGAAATTACTGCCTACGGCGTGAATGTAACCTACGCCCAGCCCTATTCACGTAAATGGCGTACACGATTAAAAATTTGACGGCGTCCGTTCCCTGGTCCATACCTTTGCATGGGTTGCGCCTCCTATATGAGAAATAACTTTACGCCGGACGTAACCCTTGCGCAAATCGCTTAAAACACGGACGTAACCCATGCGCAAGTACGTTCGTGAATCGACGTATCTTACTCATTTAAATATTTAAAATGGGAACGCCAGATGCGTCTAGCGTAACTATGCGCCCACGATACGCTGGCATAGGCAAGTTACGTCGGGCGATTGAAGTCTTATTTTTCAACGTATCTAGCTTAGGGAATCGGCGCATAGATACGATGGCGCACATTTGTACTTACGACGGCGTATCTCGAGATACGTCGGCGTAAGTGCTACGTGAATCCGGGCCTGTGTCCCTACATTTTAAAAAGTTATTCATTTCAAATTGCCACATTGCCTTATTATCACAAAAAAAAATTGTGAATATCTGAATTCATTTGTGTATGTGTAGAGTTTCAAATAGTGATTCAGCTAAGAAATAAATCATGTTGCAAAAAAATGAATATTGTCAGTTTTTTTAATGTTTTAAACTAATTACAAGATCCTATCTCAAATAGTGTGTGCCTGTCAACCAAGGTTGTGGTTATCAGAGCCAAAATAAGGAAGAAGTGACAGACTGCGGGGAAATGTAACTGTACAGCAATTTGTTATCTCACAGAACAGGAATGCAGAGTTCTCATAGAACATTTATAGGTGTCAGTTAAAGGCAAAGGATTAATTGATCGTATTGATAACAATCTACAAGTATGAAATTGCAACAGGCTCATTAGAAACCAATTGTGGCTGCTTGGAACCAAGGTCTTTTTTAATGTCACATATCATAAGTGTCTTTAATTAATAAACACGAAAATAACACAATGAATAAAATCACGTTGCAGGCTGATTAAATGTCTGTCAGATCAAACCATAAAATCTACGTGGAGCACAGAAGGATAGTTTAGGAATTATAGCAGTGATTCAAAATTTGAGATTAATAGGCTATGACTTTACTAAGATTATTGTACCTGTTCATCCCTAGTATAGAGTTAGATACCAACATTTGGACAGAGCTTGACAAATGGAGCCTTAAAAATGCACTGATTCTGGGTACAAGAGAAGACAAAGGCAAAGGAGTGAACAGTGGCTGTGCAGGGCACCGCAGCCGCTATGCAGCAGTGCCTCACCCAACAGGCTGAGCATACCAGCTCCATCTTGGACTGCCTGCAGGAGGTCAATGCCAACTGCGCAGCCATGGCCACATGCCTGTGTGACCAGTCTGAGACCCTTAATGGCATGCGTCACCACATGGTAGCAGGGGGTCCCTCAACATCTGGGGACCAGGCATCAGATGTGCAGGCCACCCTGGATCGGAACACCATGGCTATGGGGGAGCTGCAGGCCACAGCAGCAGGCATCGTGGCAGAGGTTAAGAGCCTGGGAGTAGTCGTGCAGGCCAACACTGCCGCTATCCAGGTGGAGGGTCGGTAGAACAGGCGCCTCCAGTGCCAGAACAACGCCCGGCAGAGGCAATTGCAGGTAGAGACCAACAGTGTGCTGACACGCATCGCAATTGCCTTGGAGGGGATGCAGGCAACATCTGCCACCAGCTCCAGGAGTATCAGCCCAGGGGATGCAAAAGTCGTCGCCACGACAGCTGCGGAGTCAAACCCTTGGCACAAGGCCTGGCCCGCGAAAGGGCAAATGACTTTCCTGAGGACAAGTGCCGCTCAGAGTTTGAGCTTTTATTTTTGGTGACGTGCACAGAGGCATGTGCCGTGCACCTATAAGGGCATGCCATGGCTGTTAATGGCATGATCCCCTTTTTCTTTCTTTTTCTTGTCACAGCACCATGCAGATGGTAAGCAGTGCAGAATTAGTGACTGGACACCATTTTGCATGGGCAGGGTTTGCCCGGTGAGGTCATTGCGACCGTGTGACTGGTGTGTGAGTGTGTGTATGTGTGACTTTTCTGCAAGCAAGGCGTGTCAGCTGGCAGGGGTCACCTTGGTTCGTCGGGGAGAGGTTATCCCCATGACCGTGTGAATGTGGTATGAATTGACAGCAACATCATTGGGGCCTTGGCGTGGCATTGCTGCTCCCATGTCCCGTGCAGTGGACTTGGGCTAAACCAATGTGAGGTGGATGTGGTGTGTGTGAGCTAGGGACCACAGTGGTGTGCATACGTGCATTGTCCGTGTGCCATGATGAATGTGTGTGTTTAACGTGCAAAGATACGTTCCATGAGGCAACTCCTGACTGCTGTTCCTTCAGCAGACAGGGTCGCCTCAGGCAGGGGGGGACTGTGTGGTGCGGGGGTCAGTTCATCACATATGTCAATATCCAGGCCCTTTCTCATGGCATAGTTGTGCAGCACACCACATGCACCGATGATCTGACACACAAAGTTTGGGGAATACAACAGGCCCCCCCCCCCCCCGGTTTATCCAGGCATTGGAAACAGGACTTCAGGATGCCAAATGTGCGCTCCACCACTGCACGGGTACGTATGTGTGCAGCATTGTATCTTCTCTCTCCTCTGGTTTGGGGATTCCGGTATGGAGTCAGGAGATGGGGCCCAAGTGCATATGCTGAGTCACCTGGAAGGGAAAAGACAGGAGGATGTTAGCCGTGCATGTGCCCCTCGTGATGTCGGCATCATGGGGTCAGACAGTCATGCCTGACTCCCATGTCACTCACCAACCAGCCAGTCCCTGTACATGTTCTGCTCTAAATTCTGTTGGGATGGTGCTTTGACGGTATATGTAGCTGTCGTGGCTGGCCCCTGGGTGTTTGGCACGGATGTGCCACATGAAGCATTGGGCATCGGCTATCACCTGTACGTTGATGGAATGCCACTGCTTACGATTGCAATATATGGGCTCTGTGGCACCGGGGGGCCGTAGTCCCACATGTGTGCAATCAATGGCCCAGACAGTGCGTGGGAATCTGGCAATTCTGTAGAAATCCTGCATTGCCTTCTGCCGCAGGTGCTCATGGGTTGGTTTAATGATGTGGTAGGACATGCATGTGAGGATTGCGGGGACAACCTGGTGCATGCATCTGCTCATGGTGGATTGTGACATCCCAGACATGACTCCACTTGTACGTTGGAAAGATCCACTGGCAAGGAAAAAGGAGTGTTGCCAGTACCTTGACCAGTGGCTGCACTGCATGTGAGCGTCCCATCTGGCTGGTTGCTTCATCATGCAGGGCTGTGGCTAATTCCAGGATGGCATCAGGGCTAAATCTGAAGATGCGATACACCTCCGATTCCCCCATGCTAAAGACGTTCATGCGCGTTCGGTATATCCTCTCCTGTGCCCTCCTCCGTGCCTGTTGACGCAGTAGTGCTATGACCATGGCTGCCCCTGGCATGTTGGCATACAGCTGTGTTGTCCTACAAGTGTGGTTGCTCAGCTCGTCCGTAACGGTGCTGCTGCAGCTGCTCTCCAGCTGACATGTGCACGTCTGTTGCCGGGTTGCACCTCCTTTATGGGGAATAACTTTGTGCCGGACGTACAACTTACGCGCACCTCGCGCAGCATGCGTTGGGCGCACTCACGTTCGTGAATCGCCATATTTCCCTCATTTGCATATTTGAATAGCTAATCAATGGGAGCAGCACTGTGCGTTAAGCCCATATTTGCTCCGGCGTATGCAAGCTACGTTGGCGTAGGGTGGCCAGTTTTTAGGCGTATTTTGGTTTGTGACTCTGGCACACACAAATGCCGGCGCACATTTGCACTTTACGTCGGCGCAAGTGCTTTGTGGATCTAGGCCAAATTCTTCCTCTTGACCTTATTCTAGATGTCTGTGAATGTGATGTACTGGGGTGAGGCTAATTTCTCTGTTTGAGTACACCCTATCTATAAGACCTCTTTCATACATAATAGCGCCTGCAAAGGTACTTTTACTGCAGTGTGCAAGCCCGTCCCTTTTGGTTCCTGATCCTGTCTCCTGCCTCTGACTATGCTGACATATGGCTCCCTGATTTCCTGGCTTGTTCTGACTACCTGATTTGGCTACCGAACCCTGGCTATGTTTTGACTATGTTTACCAGTTGTACCGCTTTATTTATTTTTTTATTAAAAGATGTGAATTTTACTGCATTTTCTGTCTCTGTTTCATGGTTCCTGACAATCTTCTGACTGATCACAAGATTTCTGTTGCTTACCTCCTCACAAGGATCTAGATTCTCAGCGTATTCACACAGTAGGGCTTCACCTAACCTGTACCCATGCTGAGCCTAGCTCTCAGTTGTTTATTCTCTTTTCTTGACCATAAATACTTTCTGGAGGGAATCAAAAATGTAAATGTATTTTATTGGGATTTTATGTGATAGACCAACACAAAGTGGCACATAATTGTGAAGTGGAAGGAAAATGATAAATGGTTTTAATTTTTTTTTACAAATAAATATGTGAAAAGTGTGGCGTGCATTTGTTTTAAGCCCCCCCGAGTCAATACTTTATACAACCACCTTTTGCTGCAATTACAGAGAAAGGACGGTGTATGACGTGTGGTGGAGGGGGAAGACGACACGTCATACACCGTCCTTTCTCTCTATAGGCTCAGCAACGCCTTCATGCTTGGCCCCGGTCCCCCGTCCCCCGTGCGTCACGCCGTCATTCCCCTCCACTGTATGTTACATACTGGCCTCCCTTTCCACAGGCCACGCCCCCCCGCGCGTCATGCCGTCATCTCCCTCCATTGGTCAACACCGCCGATCCCCCCGCCCCCCGTCACTACTGCACTCGCCACAGCGTCTTGTAAATACACGCTCCCAGCACATCACGCTGTGTCTCTTCCCCATGGGCTCAATACCGCCGCCCTCTCCCAAACCCCCCCGGTCCCCACCATTGTCTTTAGTACCCCGCCTTACGTGTACATCACCGCATCCAACCCCGCCCCCTTTTTTGCGTCCGTACACACCCTCTGTCACCACCTCCTTCCCCCTATAAATATAGCTTTCACTCTCCAGTAAACAAGCTTGATAAAGGAGCGCGACTTCCGTACCATCGCAGTTCGTACGCTCAGGAAACGCGTTGCATACTCCAGCAACGTCACCAGTGCCATCCTGCTGCTGCAACATCTCCACCCTACCAGCCTGGCTTACAAGCTATCTTCACCGCCGCCGCCGGCCTCAACACCTCACAGCGTTGAAGGACAGCTCCACAGCACAGTGCCCAGCAGAAGAAGGACCATAAGTGACAGAACTGATGACCACTTTTAAAGAAACATGTACAAATGCCAATTTTAACCTCTAAAATGTGAGTTCCCTGTACTCTTTTATTTATTACAAAACATCTACACTTAGAGGCGCCCCTTTCCCTTATTTTTTGTCACAGTCTCGGAACATGGTTTTTTGTTCTACAATGATGGCAGCCCTGAGGCTATAGGTGTGACCCCTACAGAACTTTTATTCGTCCATCCCTGGACTTCCCCACCATGTTCGAACATTGGACTTCTCCTGTGATTTACTAATCTCGTGTACATTATCCACTAATATGTATTTTTAACAAAAACATATATGTACTTATTTATTTATAACCACCATCATTTTCACAAGCTTATAGTATCAAGGAATTATTGTATTCAGATCTTGCACATTTATCTCCTTGTGTATTGTTTCACATATAAGTATATCTGAGTGAAAATCAGATGATTAAAGATTAAGTTCAAAACAACAGACAGCTGATAATGAGTTATATGTATCCTTATAAGCCCTATTGCTCAAGGTTGATAAATTACAGAAACATTTTCTCTTTAATGATAAAAAAAGAAAATTGGTTAAACTTACAGCAGTATCCAGATAAACTGGATAGCTAAAGATGCCCAAAGGTATTTTTAATACCGCTGTTAGTTCCCAAATCCTAAAAGGAAGTGAAGGGTAGATAGAAACAATACAGGGAGTATCAAATAGTTGTACAGTACAGGCATACCCCACTTTTAAGTACACATTGGGGTTTACTTACTAAAGCTGAAATGTGCAAAATCAGGCTCACTTCTGCATAGAAACCAACAAGCTTCTAACTTTAGTTTGTTCAATTAAGCTTTGGTAATAAAACCTGGAAGCTCATTGGTTTCTATGCAGAAGTGAGCCTGATTTTACACTTTCCAGCTTTAGTAAATAAACCCCACTGTGTACTTAAAAGTGGGGTATGCTGTAAATACCAAGACAGACCACAAAGAGGTGGGGATGAGTGGGGCTTACCTAGAGCGCTGTTGATCTTGTGGCACAGCGTCCCTGTGAAGCAGCACTATAACCACGAGAGAGGGGGCTTCTTATAGCCCCGCGCAGTCTTGGGTAGGTTTTTAACTTCTTCTCCTACCACACAGTGTTGTCAGTGCTTGTTTGCACCATGTGGGTGTGGATCTTGTTTTTGTTCCCTGGCCTCTGTAGCTCCGCCTTATATCCTAGCTAAACTATATATGTTATAAAAATATACATTTTTGAATAATGTCATTTTGATGCATTTAATGAATAAATTGTTAAATAATGTTTGTTTCATCTCTTCAGAGCCATTCACTAAGTTGGTCATGTCATATATACCCTGATGAAGCCAATGGATTGGCGAAACTAGTGGGGAAGACTTGACCACTGGCCTGTACTTTGATGTTATGCTCCCACATTCCTGATGTACTGCTTAAATGTTTGAACCGATCTTTTATCTCTTGTAACCAATAAATCTTTTTTATTTTTATAAATCTATTGTGTTTAGTTCCTATTTGCTGGCACCGCAATAATCCCATACTCTTCCATTCCCTCTATCCATGCCCAAGAGTAACCCAGTGCTGGAAAATAAATGGTGGCCACACACAATATTGACACTTTGGGCCCAATTTGGACATTTTCACTTAGAGTACTTATGGAGGCATGTATGTGTATAGTTATTTGGATATTTATTATATCTTTTCTAGCTTGGACTATGTTATCCCCCTATGGTCATTGTTGGCGCCACTCTATTGATCTAGTGATAATTAAAGCCCCTTCTAGGAATAGTTTTGACTGGAATAAAAATTCTTCACTAAGATATGGATATAGGTGAGCATAAATTGTGCCAAAACTTTGCTTATGATAACACTTTGATTAATGTAAATAGAATTTATCATGTATGTATGTTATTTATGTACAGTGTATTAACTCCTGTCAACACTTCTCCTGAAGAAGCCAACTTTGACAAAACATGTAGAGGAATGAACGGTGTAGCCGTGATGGAAATAAATAAGTAATGGTATTCTTGCTGTTAATGGAAAATATTGCTGTATATTTTAATTGATTTTAATGGATATGAAATAAAAAAAATATTTTTAAGTAATTTTTGTTTGTTGTGGAACCAATATAGAAACATGTCCTTGAGCCCTTCCTCATCTGGTACACTATTGCACACACACTGGCACAAATTGATGGTTGGAAAATGAGAGTTTAAATTGAATTGTATTAGAAAAAAATTGTTCCTCTCTCAGACAAAGTTATAGAGACAATATAGAATATAGAATGTGCTAAATCTAAAACTAACACCTGATAAACACATTCATGTTCCAGGTTAGTGACATAATAAGCAGTCAAACAATGATTAGGATAATCCTAAGTCTAATGCCGCGTACACATGATCGTTTTTCGGCATGAAAAAAAAAACGTTGTTTTTCAGCATGTAGAAAAAACAAAGTTTTTCCAACTTCATCATTAAAAACAAAGTTGCCCACACACCATCGTTTTTTAACAATGATGAGCAAAGCGCGGTGATGTACAACACGTACGACGGCACTCTAAAGGGGAAGTTCTATTCGCCTTTGGGCGGCTTTAGCCGATTCCATGTTAGTAAAAGACGATTTGCACTTTTCTGTCTGTTACAGCGTGATGAATGTGCTTACTCCATTATGAACGGTAGTTTTACCAGAACGATTGCTTCCGTATCATAACTTGCTTCTGAGCATGCGCGGGTTTAAAACATTGTTTTAGCCCACACACGATCATTTTTTACAACCCAAAAAACGTCATCGTTTTTAAAAATGCAGCATGTTATAATTTTTTTTTTCGTCGTTTTTCAGAACACACACGATCATTTTAAATGACATTTTTTTAAAACAACGTTTTTTTCATGCCGAAAAAAGATCGTATGTACGCGGCATAAGAATCTAGAAATGCAGCCTCGTAGAAATATTTGGGGAGCTTTATGATATAATTAGTATCATTTGTATTTTTAGACATAATACACATCTTTTACAAAGTTTTATTCATACGTAATAAAATTGTTGCTAAATCCTTGCTCTTATGCTCACTGCTAGTTTAAATATGAAAGAAACATTTTGTTTAAGAATTGAAAAGACTGGAAATTGTTCTAGCACTTTGAATGATATATTTAGTTGTAGCTATACTAGTAAGGGATGCTTTCCAAAGCCATCTAATGACCAGTGTGGGTGAATAGTTGGAGGGTGGATATGAGGGTGAATATATCAGTGGCAGCAATCACGGTAAATGCATCTGTTGTATTTTGTGTAATGTTTTATAGCGAGTATGATTTATGTGGGGTTGAAGAGATGATGGGATTGTACAGGATATGATTAATTTCATTGATAAAATGGTTGGCAAGTCATTGAGCAGTAATCGGTGTGGGGGTTGGGAGGAATGAAGATAAATGATGGTATGTAAGTAGGATTTTCAAGAAATTGAGTTCTTGAAGTAATAAAGTAATTTTTGAGACTAAATCTGAACATTAACAGTTAGACATGCTTCTGCAATTAACTATAATTATAAAAGAATCATCATTCATATCAGTTTCATTAAAGAAAAAAACGAATGAACATTTTTTTTACGGTAGAAATTCAGTGTGCAAAATACACCATTTGAAATCTGATTACTTGTTAAAAGTTAACCATATCATACAAGTAATTGTTTCTATATATGCAGCACTCATCCCCTGGAGGGGCCACTGAGAATATGCCCTGGTCCCCCTTACTAGTATATAAGTCACCAATCACAAGCACAGTTTCACGTACATCGAGGAAAATTGCTCTGTCTAAAGGCTCATACATATGGACGTGATTTATTGGACAATCTGACCGTGAGTATGCTCCATCGGACATTTTTTTTTCGGTTTTTCATCGGACAAATGTTCATTCTGAATGCTCTCAAACTTTTCGGCAACAAATGTCTGATGAAGGATAATCCGATCATGTGTACACAAGTCCATCGGACTAAAGTCCAAAGTACAAACACGCATGCTCAGAACCAATGCTAAAGATCAGCCAGCAATAGCAGAAGTATGGCAGTAAAGAGCTGAAAAACCATGTGATTTGGTAAAAGTTGGCTAAAAATGTTCTGCCGTGTGTATGCAGAACAAGTTCACGGCCAACGCCCATTTGGACCAAAATCTATGGAAAAGTCAGATGGAAGTCTGATCGTTTGTATGAGGCTTTAGGGGTACGTTTTTACTGTATATTGCTGAACAAACCTAGGTGGTCCATTGAGTTTGCCTGTTTGTTTTTTTTATACATGTTTTTTTTGTTTTGTTTTTTACCTTTTTGTCTGAGTATAGATCTATGTTGTCCCAAACATGTTTAAAGCCATTTACTTTGGACTGACTCACAAATTCTGCTGGAATTTTTTTCCGAACATTAACCACTTGAGATCCGCCCCACGTCTAAAGACGTGATTTTTTTGAAGATGGATATCTCGGTAACGGCGGCAGCTGCTGCCACAACCAAGATATCCATCTCTTCGTGGGGCGGACCTGTTAACGATAACGGCAGTCATCGCGGCGGATTCGCTGCGAGATCGGCGTTATCGGCGGCGGGAGAGGGTGCCCCCCCTCCCGCCGCTCTCCCGCGCCCTCCGCCGCTTACCGGAGCCGTCGGTAGCAGCGGAGGCAATCGGGTCCTCTTGCTGGCTGTCCGGGGATGCGACTGAGGGAAAAAATGTCCCTCAGCCATCCCCATACCTCTGCTGGGCGGAAGTGACGTCAAAACGTCATTTCCGCCCAGCGTCTTAAAGAGACACTTATTTTGTTTACATTTTTTCTTTTTTTTTTTTTTCTTTTGCATTTAAGCCTGAATATGAGATCTGAGGTCTTTTTGACCCCAGGTCTCATATTTAAGAGGACCTGTCATGCTTTTTTCTATTACAAGGGATGTTTACATTCCTTGTAATAGGAATAAAAGTGATAATTTTTTTTTTTTCAGTGTTAAAAATTATAAAATAAATAAAAATAAAAACCAAAACAATATTTTTTTAAAGTGCCCCGTCCCGACGAGTTCGCGCGCAGAAGCAAACGCATACGCGAGTAGCGCCCGCATATGAAAACGGTGTTCAAACCACACAAGTGAGGTATCGCCGCGATCGTTAGAGCGTGAGCAATAATTCTAGCCCTAGAGCTCCTCTGTATCTCAAAAAATGCAACCTGTAGAATCTTTTAAACGTCGCCTATCGAGATTTTTAAGGGTAAAAGTTTGACGCCATGCCACGAGCGGGCGCAATTTTTAAGCGTGACATGTTGGGTATCATTTTACTTGGCGTAACATTATCTTTCACAATATATAAAAAAATTGGGCCAAATTTATTGTTGTCTTATTTTTTTATTCAAGAAAGTGAATTTTTTCCAAAAAAAGTGCGCTTGTAAGACCGCTGCGCAAATACGGTGTGAGAAAAAGTATTGCAATGACCGCCATTTTATTTTCTAGGGTGTTAGAAAAAAATATATATAATGTTTGGGGGTTTTAAATAATTTTCTAGCAAAAAAAACAGTTTTAGTCTCGTAAGCACCGAATCTGAAAAACAGGCTCAGGGCTCAAGTGGTTAACTACACTTTCAGTAATCTTAAGGCCGTACACAAGATCGGATATTTCGACAACAATTGTCAGATGGACGTGTTTTGTTGGATAATCCGACTGTCTGTACGCTCCATCGGACAATTGTTGTCGGAATTTTGGACAACAAATGTTGGCTGTGCATGCTCATAAATTGTCCGACAACAAATGTGTTTTGTTGGATCATCCAATCGTGTGTACACAAATCCGTCGGACTAAAATTCAAAGTGCAAACACACATGCTTGGAAGCAAGGACCAGCCGGAAGCTTTCGTTCTTGTAAAACTAGCATTCGTAATGGAGGTATCACATTCATTCAAATTCAAATTATGAATTCTCAAAATGCAGCGTATATTCTCTTTTTCTTTATATTGGGATACTAATGAAGCTGTTTTGGTGGTGATACTAATGGAGTAATGACAAACGTATTTACACAAGATTTGTGTTCTAGCGATATCAAGAATATATATATATATATATATATATTTTTTTTTTTTTTTTTTTACCACAACCCCATTATCCCCTAGTAGTTTTTAAGCTCAACGATCCAACTCTGTTTGTGTTCCTTGTTATTAATTTTACATTGTATTTTTTAAATGTACCTGCCTATTCCAAAACTGTCCTTTGAAGTTAAACACCTAAGCAAATATTTGTAATTTTTTTTTTATTGAATAGTAAACACAGGAATGGCATATACAAAACAAGAGGAAGGCAGCAATAAATACACTTGTGGAATTGGTGAAGTCTGTATCCCAGGGCAGACATCAATTATGTGAAGAGCCTTAAGAGTACATACAATAGGGAGCACAAGAAGGTCGTGGACTCTGAAAGATCAGGAGCAGCAGCAGATCTATGTCCAGAGGCTATGGTCTTACAACAGGCTGCGTTTTTTGACAGACCAGATGCCTATCGTCAGCTGTGGCCTCATTCAGGTTGCAGATCTCCATGGCCCTTTTTGTAGGAAGGCACAGGGGAGGGATTTGGCACTCTGTTTGCCTGCTGGGCCCGACCTCTTTTTGGCTCAAACTTTCCTGTGTGTGAAAATGGAACACAATTTTAGCTTTTATTAGGCGTATGGTTGAAGGGAGGGTTAATGGGAGTTCTATTTTTCTGAATGCTTTCACAGATTCCTTCAATTTTGTTGATGAAATAATCCGATAATTCATTGCAAAATTCTTGGGTATCAGAATTGGGGGATTCATGGTCTCGGTAACTTTTGCGGGGACGGTTTAGGGCATTAGTGATGAAATTATTTTTTTTGGCTTTAAAGATTTCTTTGTGGTATTTTTAAGTTATTACCTTTTAGCTGGTATGGTTTTCCTCAGAAGAGCTTCTTTTCCAGGCTGCTTTCGCTTTTCTGTGCTCTTGCTTCAGCAATGCCAGCTGGTCATTAAACCAGCTGGAGTTGTTTTTCCGGATGCAGGTTTTGCATTTGGGTGCTACTAAGTCGGCTGACTGTAGTAGAGCTGTGTTTTAGTCAATATATTTTTATTGTTAAAAGAGATTTGTTAACAAAATAAGAAAGGTCATACGTATTACAAAAACATATACTCCCTACATAGGAGTACGTGACATATACAAGAATACATATACACGCAAACCTGTACCATTATAATTAAAGTTGTGGTAAACAAGTACGGAATATTAACAACAATAGATTAAGTTCAGAAAATGTGTATGTCCACAGAAGTCATTCCAGCATCACTAATCAACATAAAGTTTCCTCTAGCCACAAATAAGAGGCTACAGAGTCCACGAGAACAGGGAGCCAGGTCCCGGGAGCCCCCCAAGGGAACAAGCTGCGCCCAGAGAACCAAATCCCTGCCCCCTATGAGCCTCCACAACACCTGCAAACCATTTTCAAGATAAGTAGCCCGTGTACACGCTCTCTGAGCTCCAATAACTAACGTGTAATAGTAGAAAAAAACAGCCAGAAAAGGAGAAGAGAGAAAGAAGAAGTAGACAGAGAAAGGTAGACAAAAAAAGAAAAAAATGAAAATACAGTAGGATGTGATATGTAGAAAAAAAAATATGGAACGATTCACGAATTTGCGTGTCATCCTTGCGCAGGGGCCATGCTAATCTTCTCTGTATCGTTCCAGTTTTAGTATATGTCCTGACGAAGCAAGGACAGTAGAGCTGTTTTTATGGCATCCAGTGTTTCTGTGGCTGTTTGATGTGGTTGGATTGTTTTTATTTTTTTCCCTAAAGTGGTTTTGAAGATCTTTTGCGATCTAGTCCAGTGTGTTGTCACCGGTTTTGACGTTGTTGTTAAGGGGGTATTTATGGTGATTGTGAGTGGTCTGTCCATGGCAACGATTCAGTTTTTTGAATGTTTATTTCCAGATTTTGTCTGAAAATAAGATTGATCGTGTAACTGAAAGTATGTGTGGGCCCACATACTAATTGCTGCAGACCTAATCTTTCCAGATAGTCAATGCAGGCATCGGCAACGGGATCCTGTGAGGAGTTGGCCCAGAGGTTGAAGTCTCCGAGTAGCAAAGGGTGTTTGCTGTTTAGGGTGAAAGTGGACATGAACTCTGTCCAAGGTGGGAGAAGCTGCGATTTTGGACCCGGTGGTCTATAGCAGAGAAGAATATGGACGGTCTCCTGGAGATTTTTTTGTAGTTTGTTTGTAGGTTTCCATGAAAGGAAGTGAGTACTGAAGGGCTGGTTTTTGTAATTGCGAGGTGAGTCTTGTGGATCACCGCCAGGCCTCCTCCTCTTTGCCCCACTCTGTTTTCCGTTATAATGCGATAATTTTCTGGCACCAGTTCACCTAGTATGGTGTTACAGTCGGCTGTGAGCCAGATTTCTTTGATAAAGAGGCAGTCTAAATCGCATTGTAGGATGAAATCGTGGATTTCTTGTCGGTCTGCCCCTTACATCAGAGTCTGACAGAGTGCCCCTCCCCTTTACCCATACCTTCATCACTGGCAGGTGGCTGGCATGAAGAAGCTTTAAAAAAAATCCTGGTTTTCTGGTTCGGCACTGTACATGCGCAGTTGTGGAACCAGCCAATTAGTGAATTGCTGGGTTCAGCCTAAACAGGTGTGGTGGGCCGTGCAAATATAAGCCATGCCTACTAAGCACCATGCCTACTTGCATTGGTCGTTATTTTTTTTATTTTGTACCCCTCGTTGTGTCTTCACTGATACTGTATTTAATAAAAAATACTGTATTTAATAAAAATGTTTTCCATATATTTTATTTGTTTCTGTACATCTTATATTTATGTTACCAGTACCATGATAGTCCAACAATGGCCCCACCCCCCTTCTTTGGCTCTCTGGTTTGGGGACCTCAGAACCAATTTTCTCTATACTAAGCACCATGATGTCACTGTGCAGGTGCACATCTGAACCTGCCCTGCTACCCGATCTGAGGCAGAGCCAGGCAGTTCTCTAAAAGGCTAGCTCTGGAAACATGTATATGCAGTTCAGGGCTGGCGACAACATGTTTTTTTTACAGGCACTTTTCTCCAGTTCACAGACATTTTTGGGCAGGAGAAATGTAAGGTACACATGGTGCCACTGATATTTTGATTCCTGTCAATGGCAGAAATTATACCCTCAATTTCTTTCTACGGGCACAGCACCTGCTTACCGTATTTCATTCAATGTGTGGGGATCTAGGGGTTAAATGCTTCATGAAGAGCGATCTGAATGCAGATTGCTCTTCAGAGACCAACACATATGTAAACAAGCCCCTAAAGGTATGCTAGAAGGGGTTAAACAGAGGAATAACAAACTTGAGAGTAAAAACCATCCTCCAATATAACTAAAGTTGTTCCCTAAGTGCTAACTGCACATGAAGAGAGAGGGGAGGGAGACAGATGGAGGAGAGAAGGCAGCGAGATAGGGAGAGTTCAGTCACAGTGCAGAGCTCCGCTCACTCACCCCAGGTTGGTCTGGTGGCTCAGGCAGAGGAACCAATCTTGTAGCCACCATGTAGTTGCTAGCTGCAATGCTTCAATTTTCCCACCCATAGATCTTCTCAGGCACAGCACTGGGCGGGAGAAGAGTGTGGGCGGGCAGACATAAGGAGAGAGGTGGGAGGGTGCTGTGCACATTGATCCCTCTCTCTTCTCCTGTCTGTGCAGGGAAGATGGGGAGAGGGTGCTGGGTGGGCTCTATGAGACTGTGTCAGGGAACCAACAGCAGGAAAAGGGCTTTAGGACCCAGCATCTCTGGCAGGAGAAGGGCTTTAGCACCAGTATCTCTACCAGCAGATCACATGGGCCTATACAAGGAAGTCTGCTAGGTTCCATGACAGACTGTCACAGACACTCAGCCTTTACAGATACAGCCATCCAATGCAGACAGCTTCTCCTGATAGACAACACCCATGGGTGTGCCACCTATAGGGGCACAACGGAAATAGGGGGGGGTAGGGGGGGTAGCCCACCCAAGCACCCCCTGGATCTGGAAATGCCCAAACTACCTTTTCAGTGGTCCCCTCAGGTCCATCTTTCTGGTGGGGTCACCAGAGCAAATGCCCAAGCTTTCATATAACTAGCTTTGGAGGGAACCTGGAGTGTAACTTACTCCAGGACAGTTAATCAGGCCTATTTTCTTTTGTTTATGCATTACAGTAAGATTGAAAATATAGATTTATCTTACCTTTTTTGAGTATAAGTTTTAACGCATATGCAGAAATCATATTTGCTAAATGATTGCAATTATGAAATTTAACATACTGTCAAGACATAATGTTTATGCCAACAGCAAACAAATGGTGGTATAAAGAACAAAAAATACATTCTGTTGTGTATAAAATATCTTTCGGTATTTTACACAGTTGTCTTTCCGACATCATTCTATGCTATAAGTGATTTCAAATTTTGTATGTGAATTGTTGATATATATTTTTTTTCAATACATTTTTATTGAAGTATATCAGTTGATATTTAAATCTCCTTTAAATATCAAAAGGCTAAAATCTTAGCTGATGTAAAAATATTTGAGTGAAGAAAAAAAAAATGTTCTCTGCCACAACCAGTTAAAGCGGAGCTCCACCCGCATTTTTTTTTTCAAAGTCGGCAGCTACTAACAGTGTAGCTGCTGACTTTGAATAAGGACACTTACCTGTCCTAGGCGCCTGCGCTGATGGCCCCCCCCCCCCGATGCCGGTCCCACGATCGCTCCGGGTCCCGCGCCGCCATTCACACTATGGGAAACAGGCAGTGAAGCCGTACGGCTTCACTGCCCATTTCCTACTGCGCCTGCGTGAGTCTCACGCTGGCTTGTGAATGGGCGCGCTGCTCTCTGAGTACACACACAGTTCCCAGAAAGCAGCGCGCCCCATTCACAAGGAGAAGGACAAGAAGAAAACACACCGCGGTGTGGAAGAGGCAGATTACGGACTTCCGCATAGCAACAGGTATTTCGGGTGAGTATTTTTTTACGTTTTTTTTTTATTATTTTTTTTAAAACTTTTGGCCAAATGTGGTTTTCCTGGGTGGAACTCCACTTTAAATACGTTTTTTTTTCATCTGCTAACCTGCACAGGGCAAATGTCAGACAAGATCTGAATAGTTGATTTCAGCTCTCCTTTCACACAAGCTGCTTAGATGCTATGAGGCAACAATTGTAAATAACAAACAGAATAATTCAGCTTACAACTCCTTATTGCATTTCAATAAATATATTTTAATTTCTGGTGCTTCAGTTGTAGCTGCTTTCATACATTCTGATTATAGGCACTAAGACTTAAGTACCTTTGCATGTATAATAAAATCAATGGGGCAGATTCACAGAGAATTAGATTATCGTAGAGTATCAGAAATACACTACGCCGCCGTTTTTTACCTGGCTCTACGTGGAATCCAGGTAGATTTTGTCCAGTAAACGACGGCGGCGTAGTGTATTTCTCCCGTCGCAATCCATCTGCGCGAGTAGGGGGCGTGAAGCATTTAAAATAGGCGCGTTCCCGCGGCGATCGAACTGCGCATGCTCCGTTCGCAAATTTCCCGCCGTGCATTGTGCGAAAACACGTCGTCACGTCGTAGTAGCGTCGTTTACGTACATTCCTATTCCCGAACGAGTTACGTTAAAAAAAAAAATATATTTTCAAATTGACGCGGGAACGACAGCCATACTTTACATGGGTTACGCACTGTTAGACCAGCAATAAGCTCCTCTAACATTACGTAGCCAAAAAATGACGTAGGCGATTGCGAGGGACACTCGTACCTTCGTGGATCGCCGTAAAAACTCATTTGCATATCCCGACGCATGAAAACGACGCGAACTCCTCCCAGCGGCCGCAAAAATATCGCAGTGTAGATCCAAAGGCTAACGAGGACGTAAGCCTCTCGGATCGAAGCCCGAAGCCGCCGTATCATGGTTTGAGGATTCAAACTAGTGATACGGCGCGCGAAATTTGAAATTACTCCTGTCTAACACCAGTTAGACAGGCGTAATTGCTCTGTGAATCTGGGCCAATGAGTTTAATATAGAGGAATAAGTAAGGGTTTCCAGGAGAGACTGGGAAAGTAATGTGTACTCGATAGCTATAATATAATTATACTGTTTGAAACATCAGTTCTTTTCCAGAGTAACAACTTGATGTTCATTGTGTTTTCTGTTTAAACTAAGAACAACCCATGGCACTTGCCATGTGTTTTTAGTAAAGCAGTAAACTACTCATGTAGTGATGAAAAAAAAATACAAAACTTTAAAAGTAATGTGAATGGATAGAACTCTAAAGCCCATCTCCAGACACAATTCCTCCATCCCCCCCATCCACCCCATTCCCCCCTAATCACAATGTTTGTTAGAAAAACTATCTATTCACTTAAATCCACCATGGGAGGCTGCTGCATTTTGTACCTTAATGGCCTAGCTGATGTATCAACAACAGAGGCCCATCATTGGGTGCAGTGATACTGGTATGGCCTCTCCTGTTTCTGCAGCCTTTGTTTATAAATTAGTGTTACGCAGTGGCGACCCGTCCATAGGAGGCGCCCGTGCGCCGCCCCCTCACCCCCAGTCAGTAAAAAAAAAAAGATATATATATAAAAAAAAATTTAATTAAAACATGTCCCTTTAAGGGAAAAATAAATCCAAAAATGGTCCTTATGTGCACTGTGTCCCGGCGCCGGGCACCGGGCACAGTGCAGTATGGGCTGCGCCACGTCTGCGCAATCACGGGATTGCAGACGTGGTGCTACATTGGCAGCCAAAAAATGCCATTGTGGCGCTCTCCATCGCGCCACTTGCTTCCGGCGCGATGGACTGTATGTATTATTATGGCCGGGCGGGTGCACTACACGCTATAGTGATCCGACGTTACTCAATGTACAGGAAGTGACGTCGGCACTCACTCTGCAGCTCAACGCCCGTGCGGTCCCTACTCCCGAAACTCCCGGTAAGCATCCTCTCTCCGCTCCTGTGCTCATTGCCCCTTATATTTTTCTTTCATTTTAAATAGCGGCCGTCCTTTTTCATGTACATCCCCCTCTGCTCATTAATCTTATGTGCCGCCGAAATGGCGGCCGTCACCCCCCCCCCTTATTAACTAAATGTCTTTTACTGTAAAACACATTTAGTTAATAAAGGGGCGGGGGGGGGGGGGTAACGGCCGCTATCTCGGCGGCACATAAGATTAATGAGCAGAGGAGCAGAGGGGGATGCACATGTTAAAGTTTAACATGTACATTCCCCTCTGCTCCTCTGCTCAGTAATCTTAACATATACATTCCCCTCTGTTCCTCTGCTCAGTAATCTTATGTGCCGCTGAGATAGCGGCCGTCACCCCCCCTCCTCCCCCGCTAATTAACCAAATGTCTTTTATCTTAAATGTACATTTCTGCCACAATGATAGCAGTCACTACCATCTTATGTGCACTTATGTGCATTTAAAATAAGAAATTTGGTAGTGACTGCTATCATTGTGGCAGAAATGTACATTTAAAATAAAAGACATTTGGTTAATAAGGGGGGGGGGGTTGTGGGGGGGGTGGTAATGACTGCTATCATTTTGGCAGAAATCTGCATTTAAAATAAAAGACATTTGGTTAATAAGGGGGGGGGGTGTTGTGGGGGGGATGGTAATGACTGCTATCATTTTGGCAGAAATGTGCATTTAAAATAAGACATTTGGTTAACGATAGCAGTCACTACCATAGACACCCCCCCCCGCCCCTTCCCCCCGGTTAAACCAAATGGTTTTTATTTTAAATGCACATTTCTGCCAAAATGATAGCAGTCACTACTACCATTGCCCCCACCCCACCCCACAGCTTATTAACCAAATGTATTTTATTTTAAATGTACATTTCTGCCCCAAAATGATAGCAGTCACTACCACCCCCCCCCCCCTGCTTATTAACCACATGTGTACATTTCTGCCAAAATAGATGCCGTCACCCCCCCCCCCCCCCCACACTTAATAACCACCAAATTTATTTTACACGTACATTTACATTTCTGCCAAAATAGTGGCCATCTCCACCAAACCCCCCCAACCCCCCACGCTTATTTACCTAATTTCATTTACATGTACATTTCTGCAAAAATACCGACCTTCACCCCTACGCAAAGTTTTTCATTAGAGCCACAATTCACGGAATTACATGTTATCTAATGCAGTTTGTCCACAGTATCTGGTAATCTAATGCAGTATGTCCACAGTCTCTGGTCATCTCATGCAGTATGTCCGCAGTCTCTGGTAATCTAATGCAGTATGTCCGCAGTATCTGGTAATCTTGTGCAGTATGTTCGCAGTATCTTGTACTCTCCTGCAGTATGTACGCAGTCTCTGGTAATCTCCTGCAGTATGTCCGCAGTCTCTGGTAATCTAATGCAGTATGTCCGCAGTCTCTGGTAATCTAATGCAGTATGTCCACAGTCTCTGGTAATCTTGTGCAGTATGTCCGCAGTATCTGGTAATCTTGTGCCCATTTAGAGTCCTTCATTACTAACAGTGTAATTTTTTAGTTTGTTTGCACCGATCTGTAAGGCTGCGCTATATACCATGATTTGCTATGCTGGGGCTATATACTCTGTCCTGTGATCCTGACACTATGAGTGGAAGCAAGTGGAATACAGGGGACGGAGTGGGTGGATTATATAAGGGGTGTGGCTTATGAGAAGTGGGAGGGGCCACACATGGAGGGGCGGAGTTTTGCACCCCCCCCCATCCAAAAACTTCACCAGCCGCCACTGGTGTTATGTACCGATCAAAGTACTTTCCAAATGTGTTGTCTGTATTTGCCAATTTTACCATACCTGAGAAAGTTTTTTTTTTTTAATAAACATTTAACCCAAAATTAAACCTCAGTTCCCTAATTTATTAATTTACTAGGAACACAAGTGTGGATACCTTAAGGCTCCATTCACCCTTGTACGACTTGGATATCAAAGTTGCATGACAAGTCGTTCCAAATGTTTTTCAATGATACCCATTTGTATATGCGTGACTTAAAGTTGCAGCAACTTCAAAGTAGTTCATGCACTACTTTGGTCTGACTTACATGCAACTTGAGGACCATAGACTTCAATGTTAACCCTCAGAAGTTGCATGAAATGTATCTAAATGTTATACAAATCAACTTGTGTGCAACAGTTGTTTATTATCACTGGCCTAAGCCAAAGTTGTATCCAAGTTGCACACATCCAAAGTTGCATCAAAAATACTCCTTTTAGGTATCAATGACTCAGAGGCTCAGTCTACTCATACAAATCTATTATTGTTTTATATAATGCTCAATATCGTAGGAGTGGAGATCTGGTGCTTTTTAGGATTCTTCTCCCAACCAATGTTATATATTCCTTTAATTTCAGAGTGGAAGGACTGTGGCTGAATGTCTTCCCAGCTCTGGGATGGTCCCCAAATCTCTTGCTGCCCAATCCTGGTGTACTTTTCAGTGGTGGCTTCTTCCTACTCTATTCTTCCACTATTCCTCCCCTTCTGTCTACTCTTCTTCATCCCCTCTCACCCCCCACCCCCTTTTTGCTTCCCCTCCAACTTATTGTCCTTCCCCTTGTTCTAGAACCTCCCTGCATGCTTCCTCCCTTTATCCTCCTATTCTTGGGAATACCCTGGGGGTAAATTGGGTTATGTTCTTTAGGTGGCTCCTTGTCTCCTGGAATTGGTATGCAAACTGATCAGCATAATCTTTCTTATGTATGTCTATAGACTCTTTTAGTATCCTGTCATGTAGTTCTTATGTTATAATCAAGATGATCTTGGCACTAAACTCTGAAAGTATTTTTTATGGTCTATCCTTTAAATCCACCATGTACGTCTAAAAGTTTCTACATATACATTCCCAATGCATGCTCTCTACGTGTATTATATACCTTGCTGTTTGTGATTTTTTTTTTTTTTATATTGCTTTATTGGTGACAAAAACGTTTCTGTTAAAAAAAAAAAAAATTGCACCCAAGTTGCATTCCAAAGTTGGAGCAACTTTGGAGTCATATAAGTGTGAATGTAGCCTTAATTTGACTGTGAATAAGTATTAGGAAATAGACACACGACCATTTAATTTATAGGTTTGGGGTAGAATAATTGGTGGTTTGAGGATAAATGAGCTTACAGATGGTAGGATCAGACTGCTAGGAAGTATGATCACTATGCTACAGTAACAAAATTGAGTTATGTACCACTAGACTGGAATCAACACATAAATCAGCAGTAAACAGTACATATATTTTTTTAAGTATTAACTTCAATGTAAATAATATTATTATAACTAGTCTAAAATGCACTCTAGGAGAATGGCTAGGATTTGGTGCAATGTGCCCTGATAGGTACTGTTTACTATAAGCAATAGGTAAAGGTCTCTGTGTAGTATCTGTAAAGGGGGAGTCTTTAGTCCTATCTCTTCAGCTTATTTGTGTTGGGACCCACCTGTACCAGTCAAGCCTGGGGGTAGCAATACGGCTAATAGATGGCTGTATGGTCAGTTCCCACAGCAGAAGTTCATTAGCTCCAGCAATTTTAAAGATCACTATCTGGTCAGACACAGTGTCTAGTCTACTCTGCTCTGTACCCAGGTGACTTTTGCTGTCAGCACACCTGGACTTGGCACTCTGGATCCCACTCAGGCCACCGTAATGAAGCAGTGATGGTGCACACTGGACAGGGATTTAAACTATCCAGTCTCCCTCACTACAGAGGGAATTTAAGTCTTGCACAGCCTGGGGAAATGCATCTCTTTCTCCCTGCCCTGGCAATATTTTTTTGGGGAATGTAGTTGTAAAAGTCTTGATTAAACAGTTGAGTCTTTCTCCTCTGGACTACAGTTCCCACAGTGCATTGCTGCCTGACTCAGTCTATTGGCTCAGCAGCCCTCTCCTCTCACTGATATAGTTGTTTCTCTCACTTTCATTCTTAGCCAAGCACTTGGCTACAGCTACATTAATTACAATAAAAAGAAAAGTGGTTGTAAAGACTCAAGGTTTTTTCATGCATCCTATGAAGAGAAGTGTTCTTGATAGTCAAATTTTGTACTAGGATTCCAGATGGCTTGAACGTTAAATGTGATGTTACTTATTATTATGAGTGACCTAGTGTTTACTTGTTTTTGTCTGTCCTTTAGTTTATATGCCTGAAATCTGGATATCAATACCTCCATTGGATGTTCAACTTCCTTAAGTCCTATGCATTTTAGTATTTTATGGTCATATTGAGATTTATTTTTCAAACATTTTGTGGTGTGTTAGTCCATTAACCACATTGTAAAGACTTTACTGTCGGACTGATTATTAATATATATATATAATATAAATATATATAAGTTTAAGGAAAAAACACGCTAAGCACACATAACAGTCTAAATAATAATAATAAAACAAAAATTGATATAAAAAAAAGCAGCAATTCTCCTGTGAATAACAAACAGTGGAGTGAAAATAGATAAAAATAGAATCGCACAAAAAGGCTTAGCAAATCTCAGTGTAGCAGTTCATGATGAATAACAAAGCCCACCAGTGTTCATAACTAAGGGCTAATTTATAAATCCATCCACCATCTTCCGCTTGAGTTCCACCACCGGATGAAATAGATGTTTCCTTACTAGATCATCATGACCCCCCCGTTACAGAGGGTCATAGAACACCCAGAATAGCCTAGGTCTTTGTCCACTAAGGCTCACAAATTGGAAAGGGAGGGGAAAAAAACATAAAGGCACTCACATATACCAACATCCGTAATATTCAATAGAAAAAGTTTTGGACTACCAGAAAGCAGCAACAAGGCAGACATTTGGAGGCAAGGACTGGAAAAGTGATATAAGAAAAAATACTTTAATACAAAAAATAAGATACATTAAAACCATACAGAGTATACATTAAATTTCAAAATATCCTCTCTTCTACGTGTTTCGCCTGTTGGCTTCCTCAGGACGAGGTGGGAGAATTTTGAGAGTAGGATAAAAAATGTTTCATTTATCGGAATGGCTATTAGACCTCCAATGTAACACGAACATTTATATTCGTGGGTATGCAGCGAAATAGTTTATATGTGGCCAAGAGAGAGCGCTTTTGCAGCCAGGCATCAAAGAATGACTCTGAGTAGCACCAGAAACAACATCAGATCTGTAGTAGAACCTTCACTTTAGCAAATAGCTGTAGTATTAAAAGGGACCGGGACCAGAGGAGCAGAGAGCAGGGCCACACCAGGAAAATATGTCCAAACTGGGCAACCAAACCGCACCATCCGGAGCAGAGCAACACCTTTATAGATTAAATCTCACGTATGGAGAAATATAGCGCGTCCCGGGGTATAGACAGTGCTGTACTATACACTGGCTATACCCCGGGACGCGCTATATATCTTTTGAAGATTGGAGCGTGGTCACCTCTTTTGCACATACTTTGACAGTCTTTTAGTTCATGGACTGGACCAGTACCAGATCGTCAGTACAGCTATTACATCAACTGGAGCGGTATTGCAGCCTCTCTTTGACCTATCAGTGCTGCCTATCCATGCCAATCAGTGCTCATCAGTGACTCATCAGCAGTGTTACCTATCAGTGCCGCCTATCAGTGCCCATCAGTGCCACCTATCAGTGCCAATCAGTGCTGCTTATCAGTGCCACCTATTAGTGCAGCCTCATCAGTGCCTCCTGATCACTGCCCAGCAGCGTCGCCTCATCAGTGCCCACCAGTGCCATCTCATCAGTGGCTATCTGTGCAGCCTCATTAGTGCCTACCAGTGCTCCCTCATCAGTGCCTATTAGTAGATATGTGCATTCCCGTTCGTACGAATGTTATTTTCGTACGAAAATGTTCATTTTCGTACCCGCAGGATAGTGTGTACATACGAAAAAATTAAAGCACCAAAATACGAAAACTACGAGATTACGAATGAGCCGCATAACGAACAACCGCAAATACGAACGAATGATCCAACGGAAAAAAAACGACAAAACGAAAACGGCAAAAGAACAAAAATGACATCTATAACAAAAGATTTACATTCTGTATTTTGTTTGAATCCTTTTTCTGTTTGTTTTCAGTCGTATGTTCATATGACATCTATAACAAAAGATTTGCATGCTGTATTTTGTTTCAATCCTTTTTCTGTTTGTTTTCAGTCCTATGTTCATATGACATCTATAACAAAAGATTTGCATGCTGTATTTTGTTTCAATCCTTTTTCTGTTTGTTTTCAGTCCTATGTTCATTGTTCATATGACATATATAACAAAAGATTTGCATGCTGTATTTTGAATCCAAAATACGAACAGAAAAAAGGAATTTAAAATACAGAATGCAAATCTTTTGTTATAGATGTCATATGAACATACGACTGAAAATAGCAAAATAAAAGGGTTTCAAGATACTGCAAATCATTGACGAAAATTCACGAATTATTGTCTAACAAGTAACGAACATGGATTAAACAGAATAACGAACCATCCCACATGTACGAAAATAAAACAGTAACGAACATACGAAACGATCGGAATACGAAAAAATCGCGTCATACGAAAAACGAACGGGAACAAACAGGAAAACGGGCGTCTTACGAAAAACAAACGAAAACGAAAAAACGGAACGATACGAAACAGAACAAAAAAAAACAATTTTTTTTTCTGTGCACATGTCTACCCATTAGTGTAACCGTGGCTATCAGTGCAGCCTATCAATGTCCATCAGTGCAGCCTCATGAGCGCACATCAATGAAGGAGAAACATTACCAGTTTGCAAAATGTAATAACAAACTATGAACATTTTTTTTTTCAAAATATTCGTTTTTTCTTTGTTTGTTTAGCAAAAAAAAAAGTCAAGGTCAATAAATACCTTAAAAATAAAGCTCTATGTGGAAAGAAAGATAAAAATGTCATATGGGTACAGTGCTGCACGATCGTGCAATTGTCATTCAAAAAGTGTGACAGCACTGAAAGCGGAAAATTGGCCTGGGCAGGAAGGGGGTAAAAGTGGCCAGTAAGTGGTTAAGGAATCAATCGTGAAATCTAGAGAATTTTCTGTGCATATTTCCAGCAAGTTTTGCCATTGGCCACTGTGTTTCTCTACATGTGAAAGTCTACATTTCAGTTGAAGTGTTTTGTGTGAAACCCCACATTTTTCATATTATTTGCTGACGTTCAATACAGAAGTCTGTCTGCTAGACACAAAGTTAAACAATGCCAGGGGCACCATGCTAAACAGAATAAACATTTTTTTCTGTTCCCAATCATGCAAACATTTAGCTTTTTCAAGTGTTGCAAGGATGGATGGATGGATTGATGAATGGATGAATACTATAAAATCACATCCATATTTGTTCATTCCCACGTACAGGGCCGATCCCCCCTATAGGCTCAGTATGCAAGCTGCTAAGGGCCCCGCAAAGCTGCGGAGGGCCCCCCCTAATTACTAGAAGCCCAGCCTGGTGAGAAGTAATTTTCGGCCCCTCAACCCGTTTCTCAACTCGCTGGCTGCATGGGAGAAGAGGTAAGAAGTCAGCACCCCTGCTTCTCACTTTAATGCAGTGTTTCTCAATTCCAGTCCTCACGCCCCCCCAACAGGTCATGTTTTTAGGATTTCCCTCAGATGAAAAGTCTGTGGGAATTACTAAGGCAGTGAAACTGATCAAATCACCTGTGCAAAATAATGGAAATCCTGAAAACCTGACCTGTTGGGGGGCGTGAGGACTGGAATTGAGAAACACTGCTTTAATGTAAGATGTAATTTCCGACAGCAGAACACCCCCTCCCCCTGCTTCCCAACTTTAATGTGACATGTCACTGTCGGCAACCCCCCCGCCCCCCGCTTCTCAACTTTAATGTGACATGTCATTTTGCTTAGGGCCCCAGAGAGGTCAGGATCGGCACTGCCCATGTATTACTTTATAAATTAGCTCATAAATATCTATTTGTGCCATTGGAGAAAAATTATGTCTTAACTGCTTGCCGACCGCCCGCAGGAAGTCGGTTCTGCTATAAGTCCGTAGCCCGTAGCTATACGTCCGTAGCCCGTAGCTATACGTCCGCTCTAAAGCGAGCACTAGGGGGCACGTGCTCACCGCTGGCCCCCCGCTCGCCCCCGAGTCCCACGTGCGTGCCTGGCGGGCACGATCGCCACCGGGCACACACGATCGCTCGTTACAGAGCGGGGAACGGGAGGTATGTGTGTAAACACAAAGCTCCCGGTCCTGTCAGCGGGGGAAACGCTGATCTTCTGTTCATACAATGTATGAACAGAAGATCAGTGATTTCCCCTAGTGAGGCCACCCCCCCATACAGTTAGAACACACCCAGGAACACACTTAACCCCTTCCCTGCCCCCTAGTGTTAACCCCTTCACTGCCAATGGCATTTTTATAGTAATCTATTGCATTTTTATAGCATTGATCGCTAAAAAAATGCCAATGGTCCCAAAAATGTGTCAAAAGTGTCCGAAGTGTCCGCCATAATGTCGCAGTACTGAAAAAAAATGCTGATCGCAGCCATTACTAGTAAAACAACAAATTAGTAAAAATGCCATAAAACTACCCACTATTTTGTAAACGCTTTAACTTTTGCGCAAACCAATCAATAAACGCTTATTATGATTTTTTTACGAAAAATATGTAGAAGAATATGTATCGGCCTAAACTGAGGAAAAAAAATTTTTTTTATATATTTTTGGGGATATTTATTACAGCAAAAAGTAAAAAATATTGATTTTTTTTTCAAAATTGACGCTCTATTCTTGTTGATAGCGCAAAAAATAAAAACCGCAGAGATGATCAAATACCACCAAAAGAAAGCTCTATTTGTGGGGAAAAAAGGACGCCAATTTTGTTTGGGAGCCACGTTGCACGTCCGTGCAATTGTCAGTTAAGCGACGCAGTGCCGAATCACAAAAAGTGCTCTGGTCATTGGGCAGCAATATGGTCCGGGGGTTAAGTGGTTAATCAAAATAACATAAATAAGACATATTAAAAGGACCCACAACACAATTTAACTAAAATCTCACTTGATTAATTAATCTTCAAGGTATTTTTTTTTTATCTTGTAATACATCTCTTCCTGTGAGGAAAGATTATCAGCTTGTTATGTGATTGTCTCTGTGTATTAAGGATTATGAAGGATGCTGGGGTAACTTGTGGAATGTATACACTTCAGATGAACCTCTCCGAGGAGTTCAATTAGCATTTTCTCTTACTGGATTAAATTAAGCCTGGGAACAGCAGATTAACATAATCACAGTTAATAAATGCTACCATAAATATTTTGTAGATATTTTTTTTAATTATTGTATTCGTATTAAGTTACCTGAACATCTTACCGTCCTTTCTGGACATATCAGTCAGGGGTTTGACCAGAGAAGAGACGTTCCAAATACATTTCCAATATTAATTGGCAAAGTTAAGAAAACTATGTAGCGAATGTAGACCTATGGGTCAAGGCCATTGTAGAACTGCAGATAATTTCTCTGGGTTCATCAAAAAAAAAAAAACAGCATTAGAAATGTCATAACCCAGAAATGTAAACTAGTCACAATGGAACTTGCACGTTTCCAACCTAAAATACACGTTTTTATCTCTAAGCCCCTGTAGCACACTGGAGACATCGGTGTGGTGGCTCTCTAGGGGTTTAGAATATATGAAAATATGGTCAAGATAGACCACCACACATTGTTGCAACATACAGTATCTTGGAGGACATGGTTGATGAACTCCTGAAAAACTGCAGAAGTGCTACAAAGACCAAACGGCAATACGAGGTATTCGTAATGTCCTGTCCTGGTGTTAAATGCAGATTTCCATTTGTTGCCCTCTTTGATCCTCACAAGATTGTATGCCCCTCTCAAAACAAGCTTGGTGAAAAACATTGCTCCCTTGAGGCTTTCAAGTAATTCCATAATCAATGGAATCGGGTTAACGTTTTAAATCGTAATGCAATTGATACCCCTATAATCGATACAAGGTCTCAGTTCACCATGCCTTTTTTTCACAAAGAAGAAGCCAGCACCAGCAGGAGACAAGGATTTGAAGATGAACCCTCGAGAAAGTGCATCAACAACATAGTCCTCTCTAGCTTTATCCTCCGAGACAGACATGGGGAGGCATAGCACCAGGTTGAAGGTCAATTGTGCAATCATACAACCGGTGTGGAGGCAAACTACCGGCTTGACCCATCAGCTAAATTTGCGATACTCCTCTGGCAATGAGGAGAAGATAGAGGTGCTCAAGACCTTAGCCACTTATGGAAAACATGTTTTACTGCATTTTTGGGACCTAGAAAGAACCTTAGCATTAAGCCAATCAAAAGAGGGGTTGTGCCTCTGTAACCAAGGATAACCAATAACCACCGGATAATGAGAAGATGACATTACTTGAAATTGGATTATCTCATGGTGAAAAGCCCCTACAGCCATGGTCAACGGAGCAGTCTCATGAGACACATGGGCAGGCTGTAGAGGTCTCCCATCAATAGCCTCAGTGGCAAGTGAGGTGGCATGAAGCTACAGCGGAATCTAGGGCTTAGACACAAAGGCACTGTCTATGAACAGACCTGCAGTTGATTAGAGCCTGTGTATAAACGGACGACTCAGACCACAAAAGGGTAACCGGAACAAGAGGCTTATCCTTGAAGATAACTTAGGACGTAACAATGCCACCCACCTGAGGTCTGTCCCTTATAGGAGCTCAGGTGCAAGCGTTTAGGACAAGACTTCAAGAAGTGATCAGCCTGGCCACAATAAAAGCACAATCTCTCCTTCCTCCTAAAGGCCCTCTCATCACAGATAGACATGTGAAGCCCAACTGCATGGGTTTTTACTTCACTTGCAGAATCAATACCAGGAGGCATTAGAGGTGAAGGAGGCAAAGCTGGGGACTGAAAAGCAAGGAGCCAAATGTACAGGAGGCTTCTGCAAACTCTCCTTAAAGAAAGGTCTCTCTCGGCGTCTGTCTGAGTCAATGAGAATGTCAAATGTGATCAACTTCTCCAGATTTGTAGGTATGTCTTGGGCTGCGATCTCATCTTTGATGTTATTCTAGAGATCAGGAGAAAAAGCTCCTGCCAGAGTACGGAATGCAATGGCGCAATCGGCAACAGTTCTCGTACTCTGTTTGATGAACATGAGGCTTTTGGCAACATAAGTGGAGCATGCAGGAACGTCAAATACTTTAAGCGGAAGCCACAAACTCTGGGTAACTCAGGACAATGAGTTGTTGCGTCTCCCATAGAGGGTTTGCACAGGCCAAGGCTCTATCAGAAAGAAAATAAATAATAAAGCTTGATTTGCGTCTGTCTGTGAGGAACGCCTGGGGCAGCATCTCAAAGTATATCCCAACTTGGTTGAGAAGTTGAGAAACCCTCTGCATTGAACTATATTGCACCCAAATCGCTGGGGAAGTGGAGCTGAACCAGACATACTGTACTGTAGCTTTTACAGAGGAGATATTTGAGGCGGGTGCCTGCACAGAGACTGGAGCAGCATCAGGGACTAGATATGTGCATTCCCGTGTGGCAGACGGCCTGTCCTCCTCGTCCCAGACAGCTGACAGCGTGCAGGATGTCAGTGGGAACTGTGCTGCGATGGTCACCTGCATTGGGGAGCTGCAGGCCACAACAGCAGGCCTTGTGGCAGAGGTAAAGAGCCTGGCAGTGGCTGTAAAGGCCACTACTGCTGCCATCGAAGTGGAGGGGAGGCTGACGAGGCACCACCAGCGGCAGACCACCACACGCCAGCTGAGCATGCAGGCGCAGACTAATGCGGTCCTCACCCGCATTGCCGTGGCGTTGGAGGGCAGGCAGCCAGCACCTGCCGGGAGTGTCAGACCTGGGGAACGATACTCCTCCTCCTGATACCCCACCCCCCCACCCGAGGCTCCCACAAGACAACTAAGGAGCCGGAGCCGTGGCACCAGACTTGGCCCATGACAGGGCAATTGATTTCCTTGTTTTTCTTATCTTTGCTCAGGTTATGAGCTTTTTGTTTTTCTTTGCTCAGGTTATGAGCTTTTTGTTTTTCTTTGCTCAGGTTATGAGATTTTTTATTTTTGTAGTGACTGCACACGGTCAGTAGTGCAGGCTACAGTGTGACTGGTGTGTGAGTGTGGGTGACATACCTGCCAGTAAGGCGTGTCACCCTGGGTCGTCGGGGAGAGGTTATCCTCACGACCATGTGAATGTGGTATGAATGGACAGCGACATGATTGGTGCCTTGGCGTGGCGTTTCTGCTCCCAAGTCCTGCATGGTGGACTTGGGCTAATCCAATGCGAGGTGGATGTGGTGTGTGTGAGCTAGGGACCACAGTGGTGTGCATGCATGCATTGTCCGTGTGCCATGATGAATGTGTGTGTGTTTAACATGCAAAAATACGTTCCACAAGGCAACTCCTGACTGCTGTTCCTTCAGCAGACGGGGTAACCTCAGGCAGGGGGGGACTGTGTGGGTTGGGGGTCAGGTCATTACATATGTCAATCTCCAGGCCCTTTCTCATGGTGTAGTTGTGCAGCATGCAACATGCACCGATGATCTGACACACAAAGTTTGGGGAATACAACAGGGTCCCCCCGGACTTATCCAGGCATCGGAAACGGGACTTAATGATGCCAAATGTGCGCCCCACCACTGCACGGGTACGTATGTGTGCAGCATTGTATCTTCTCTCTCCTCTGGTTTGGGAATTCCGGTATGGAGTCAGGAGATGGGGCCCAAGTGCATATGCCGAGTCACCTGGAAGGGAAAAGACAGGAGGATGTTAGCCGTGCATGTGCCCCTCGTGATGTCTGCATCATGGGGTCGGACAGTCATGCCTGACTCCCATGTCACTCACCAACCAGCCAGCTGTCCCTGTACACGCTCTGTTCGAATTCTGTTGGGATGTTGCTTTGACGGTATATGTAGCTGACGTGGCTGGCTCCAGGGTGTTTGGCATGGACGTGTCATATGAGGCATCGGCTATCACCTGTACGTTGATGGAATGCCACTGCTTACGATTGCGGTATATGTGCTCTGTGGCACGGGGGGGCCGTAGTGCCACATGTGTGCAATCAATGGCCCTGATGGTGCATGGGAATCCTGCAATTCTGTAGAAATCCTGCATTGCTCATGGGTGGGTTTGATGATGTGGTGGGAAATGCGTGTGAGGATTGCGGGGACAACCTGGTGCACACATCTGCTCATGGTGGATTGTGACATCCCAGACACAACTCCACTTGTACGTTGGAAAGATCCACTGGCAGGAAATGGAGTGTTGCCAGTACCTTGACCAGTGGCTGCACTGTATGTGAGCGTTGTGTCTGGCTAGTGATGTCATAATGCAGGGCTGTGGCTATTTCCAGGATGGCAGCAGGGCTGAATCTGAAGATGCGATACACCTCCGATTCACCCATGCCAAAGACGTTCATGCGCATTCGGTATATCCTCTCCCGTGCACTCCTACGTGCCTGTGGACACAGTAGTAGTGCTATGACCATGGCTGCCCCTGGCATGTTGGCATACGGATGTGTTGTCCTGCAAGTGTGGTTGCTCAGCTATATTTGTGGATGGGGGGAAACATAAAGATTTCATTTGGGTACAGTGTTGCATGACCGCGCAATTGTCATTCAAAGTGCAACAGCGCTGAAAACTAAAAATTGGTCTGGGCGGGAAGGGGGTGAAAATACCCTGTATGGAAGGGGTTAAAATAAAAAAATAACGGAAAAAAAAATTCCAGCAATGTAAATCCATTTCCGATCCCCAGCGTGGATATGAAGAAGAAAAAAACAAAAGGCGACTAGATCCTGCCTCCATGGGATGGGTGGCCCTGCCCTCCCTTTATAAGAGCTGTCAGGGCGAGAGAGCGTCATTACGCGGGTGCCTCCCATGGAGGCAGGATGGAGTCGGCTTTTTTTTTCTTCTTCTTCTTTGTATCCACGCTGGAGATCGAGAATGGATTTACTTTGCTGGATTTTTTTTCCTCCTAAATAAAGGAATTGTCTCAAGCTGTGTACTGTGGTTTTTAACATTTTTGACACTTTTTTTGTGAAATGGTAGGGGTACGATGTACCCCGTTACCAATTCACATAGGGGGGCTGGAATCTAGGGGTCCCCTTTGTTCAAGGGGCTTCCAGATTCCGATAAGCCCCCTGCCCGCAGACCCCCACAACCATGGGGCTGAAATCCTTGTCCCTATCAACATGGGGACATCCTCCCCATGTTGAGGGCATGTGGCTTTGTACAGTTCAGGAGGGGGCGGGGCGCTCTCGCCCCCCCTCTTTTCCTGTGGCCTGCCAGGTTGTATGCTGGTATGAATTTTTGGGGGTTCCCCATGCCATTTTTTTTAGGTCAATATCTATACTGCTACCTATTTTTTGTAAATAAAATCCCAATGACGCTATTTTGGGACCATTCACATTTATACAGCGATTAGTGCTATAAAAATGCACTGATTACTGTGTAAATGACACTGGCAGGGAAGGGGTTAACCACTAGGGGGCTAGGATGGGGTTAAGTGTGTCCTAGGGAGTGATTCTAACTGTGTGGTGGCTGGGCTTACTGTGACACGACACTGATCACTGCTCCCAATTACAGGGAGCAGACGATCAGTTTCCAGTGTCCTGTCACTAAGGAGAACAGGGAGATGCCTTGTTTTCATTTTTTTACTAGCAATGGTGGCGATCAACAACTTATAGAGGGACTGCGATATTGTGGCGGACAAATCGGACACTGTTTGACACTTCTGTTATTTTTTGGGGACCAGTGACACTAGTACAGTGGTTAGTGCTAGAAGGTATGCAATGTCACTGTACTAAGGACACTGGCAGGGAAGGGGTTAATATCAGGGGCAATCAAAGGGTTAAATGTGTTACTAGGGAGTGCTTTCTAACTCTGTGTGGGTGGTTGTTCTGCAGAAAGTCAGAAAATTTGTGTTTCTGATTAGCAGAAACGCAAGATCACTGCCTTCCCTTGTCAGAGAATGGTGAACTGCCTTGTTTACATAGGCAGATCGCTGTTCCATCTGTCTCCCAAAGATCGGCGGGTCCTGGTAGACATTGCATTCGCCAGACCAGTAGATTGGTTCCTGCTGTATCCAGTCACAGCAGGAGCAGGTCGCTGCCGACTCCCCAGACCCAGAAGTTACAGATCCCTTATCTATTTTATGATCATACACAAAGTGGCCGTCCTGCGGCCCGCAGGAAATCTGCGTGGGGTGGTCAAGAAGAGATTAAGCAAGCCAGCATTAGTGCTTTGACCACCCTGAGACTGTCTACCTTTTTATGTTCTCTTTTATTTCTTTGCATTCCAAGCATGCATCCTACTCAGCCCAAATACTCCCCTTTTGATCATCCTAAAATAAAAATAAAATTGATTTTGTTCTAGACAACAGTCTTTGCAATGTAGTATTATATTTTTGCAGTCAAATTTTTTTGACACTTTATGTTTTTTATTACCATAGAAGGAATATTTAGTCCTCTGAAACTATACATTATATATGACTGTAGCCATTTTATTGTATTCTTTGAATTTCATTTACACTACATCAATGCAGGTATCCCCTTGACAGCACTGTATTATACACTGAATATACAATCAATATGCACTTAAGAAAAAAAAAATGTATTGGATATGTGGTGGTTAAAGGCAAGAACCTGCCTTTGTTTAATCAGGTTTGATAATGGCAGGTTTCTCTGTGTATAGCGTAGTGACTCGATGTATATTTCATGGCGAGTAGCTGTGATTTATTCAAATCCATTCCCATACTCTATGCATTGACTTGTCTCATGAGGGCACAGAGATAAGCAGGTGTGGAATGAAGGAAATCAGAGTTCCCCGGGGCATACTAGTGATTTCCTGACATTAGTAGAGCATCTCTAACCCTCCTCAGCAGAATTCAGTGACATCTCCTTTCTGTCCTTCACCATTTCAAATATTGGTTGTACATGTTCATTCAGAATAAAATGCTGGTAGTCACATGTGCCTTCAAACTGCATCTTATAATAACATTTTCTAGCATTAATATTAATGGTAACGCAAATAAATACAACATAGCTATGGACAATGGCAATGACAGCAATTATAGAGGACAAGGTTTTTTTTTTTTTTTTTACCATAAGACGAGGCACGATGATTAACACTGTTGTTTAAAGGCATAGTTTGTCTTTATCAAATAAACTGTCTATGCAGGTAAGGGGTGTCTGTAGGTAAAAACAAACTGTGCAGCTTTGATCAAAGTTGAACAATGCTCTTGCTATTAGTGTAGGCAGGGGCGTTGCTAGGTGAGAAAAAGTACAGGGGCTCCAGGCGGAGTCCAAGCCCGGCACCAGTGGGGGGGAGAGCGTGTGGCGGGGGGGTTTAGGTACGTTTGCTGGTTGCTTCCTGCCTTTCCAGTGCCCATCAATGATGACCACTAAACTGACCTACCTGATACCTGCACTAACCCACCTGACTCCTGCACTGACCTACCTGACACCTGCACTGACCTACCTGACTTTTCCACGACAGACTTCAGATGACCGCTTGACCCTCCGCATCTCAGCCTTACCTGTAGTGTACAACACACCCATCCTATTCATGACCAGTAAGGCCGCGTACACACGATCGGTCCAAACCGATGAGAATGGTCCGATGGACCTTTTTTATCGGTTCGCCGCTGAAGTGGCCTGATGGTCTGATGTGCGTACACACCATCGGTTCAAAATCCGATCGGGCCAGAACGCAGACACGTAAACCACGTATAACATCACTATAAAGGGGAAGGCCAAAGCCTTCGACGCCGCCCTTGAGTCTGCTTTTGTTAGTTACGTGCACCCGCGTGTTAGCGAAGGTTTGGTTAGAGCCGATTCACACTTTTCAGTCTCCGTGCTTTTACAGGTCGTATTCTCGGGTTCAGTGTGTGCTTGTGGGTTCATATTTGGCATTCAGTACTGGCTTTCGGGTCGTTTCTGCTTTGCAGTGGCGTCCTGTCCGCTCGTATCTGTTTGCAGTGCGTTCTTTGCAGGTGTTGCTGGATTTGGGGGTGCTTTCTGTTTTAAGTGCGTTCTGACTGACTGCCAGTTTTAAGCCATGATGGAGCAGCGTGACTTTCCTCGAGTTCGTGCTGCGTATGGGCTGTCTTCTGCAGTTCATATTCACTCAAGGACTTTGGCCAGGAAGAGTGGGAGGAGGAGTTCCTGGGCCAAGAATTGGTTGCGCCAGCGTGACCGATTCTCTCATATGCCTCTGCTTAGGGAAATCCAGGAGAATGATCCTGATGACTACAGGAACTTTCTCCGTATGACGGACCCCGTTTTCCACCATCTATTGGATCTTCTGTCCCCCTATATCACGAGGCAGGACACTGTTAAGGGCGCCAAGCCATCACGGCCGAGCAGAGGCTTATTGCTACGTTGCAGTAACTGGCTAACTTCGAGGAACCTGCAGGACCTCAAGTTCTCGACAGGCATCTCTCCCCAGGCGCTTAGGATCATCATACCGGAGACGTGTTCTGCCATCATACAAGTGATGCAGGAGGAGTATATTAAGGTAAGTTTCCTCCTTTAACATCACAATCTATGTCTTTAATGTATGCTAATGTATTGTATTTCTTGCATTTTTCCCTAATTACCATGATTGTAATATGCTGTGTGTGAATGTTCCCTTTTCTCCCCATGCATGTTGGTAAGCTTTCCATGTTCTTTTTGTTGGCCTACATGCATCTTTCCCTTCACTAACCTGTCCAGAATGCTATCCTAGGGACAAACACACCTAGCCTAGTATTTTTCTAGCCAGTTTTTTGTCTGCTCCATTGTAGTTCTGCCCCCCCCCCCCCCAAAAAAAAAATGTTTATTGCCCCATCAGAGGGGTGAGGAGTCTGATAATAAGTGGGCCTATATTTTTGGCATGAAATACTCACTCCACAATAATATGAAATGTTAATACTGATGTTGCACAAGGATGGTTTTTGTATTGTGATTTCAATGTTTATGTGCCAAAGTTTTTTGTTTGTCAGACTGTGGCTTCCCAATTTGCCCAGCGGTGGGACTTTCCGAACTGCGGAGGGGCAATAGATGGGAAACACGTCCGCATAGTGCCGCCACCCTGTTCGGGGTCGTACTATTTTAACTACAAAGGTTTTCATAGTATCGTGTTGATGGCGGTGGTGTCGGCACAGTATGAGTTTTTGTATGGGGACGTGGGGAAGAATGGCCGGCTGTCTGATGAGGGAATGTTCGCACGGACAGAGTTTGCCAAGCGTCTACAAACTTTTGGTCTGGAACTGCCACAGGATGAAGACAATTTGGAGGGACTTCCGTTTGTTTTTCTCGCGGATGAAGCTTTCAGGCTTGGACCTCACCTCATGCGGCCTTTTCCTAGTCGAGAATGCCTTTGGGATACTCGCCAGCCGGTTCCGCCTGTTTCAGACAGCGATACACCTGGCGGAATATAAATTGAACAGTATTGTATTTGCCTGTTGCATTTTGCACAATTTTTTACACAGGCACTCCCAGTCGTACCTACCCAACATCGGTGCTGAGGCAGGACTACCCTCAGATACCTTTTCTGGCCTGGACTCTGGTCACGCTGGCTTGGCCACCCAATCTGCTCGTGAGGTACGCGACAAATATGTTGAGTACTTCATGGGTCGGGGGCCATTGCTATGCCAGATCATATTTATTTCTAATTCGGCCCCCAAAAGAAAGAAATATTTAAAGGAATAATAAATAATTTGACCATTGGAATTTATACAGTTGTTTGTCATTATTGCTTTGTTTTCTATTATCTGTCTTCCTGGTTCTTCAACATTTGCACTTCTATAGTGCCAAATTTAGTTCTCATGTTTTAGTAAATAGCCACAATTGCACAGTAGTCACTCATCTACAAAATGGTATTGATTTTGTGGTGTATTTATTCTGTGCTAAACTATTTTATTTTTAACATTTTCGTTTTCAAAGATTTTTGGATTTTTTATTTGGCACAACTTGTGTTTTTTTTTTTTTTTTTTTAGTTAACAATTATTATTTTTTTGGTATGTAGTACAAAAAGCATGTTTTTTTAATAAAAAAATATTTCTCCAAACAATGGAACTTACAAAGTTCAACCTTATTCGAAACACATGTGCCAAATTTAGTTCTCATGTTTTAGTAAATAGCCACAATTGCACAGTAGTCACTCATCTACAAAATGGTATTGATTTTGTGGTGTATTTATTCTGTGCTAAACTATTTTATTTTTAACATTTTCGTTTTCAAAGATTTTTGGATTTTTTATTTGGCACAACTTGTGTTTTTTTTTTTTTTTTTTAGTTAACAATTATTATTTTTGTGGTATGTAGTACAAAAAGCATGTTTTTTTAATAAAGAAATATTTCTCCAAACAATGGAACTTACAAAGTTCAACCTTATTCGAAACACATGTGATAGGGTGATGTCACCCCGGAACAAGCCAAAATTTGAGGATGCACACATTCTGTGTGAGTGGCCAAATGGGGATTTCTCTCCTGAACCCCTTCCTCGCTAATACTTGAGTAGCGAGGAAGGGGTTGCACCCACAAATCACAGACAATCAATATCCTGTGATGGCAGATAGCACATGTTGACACACTGGGCCAGAGCCACAAAGAACTGGCGCTGGCGTAGCCTATCTAAGTTACACTACACCGCTGTAAGTTACAGCGGCGTATCCTTATCCACAAACACTTTCCGCTGTAACTTACGGCGGCATAGTGTAATTGTTGCAGCGTAAGGCCGCACAATTCAAATTACAAAGCTGTGGGCGTGATTTAATTTAAATCAGCTTGACCCCACGTAAATTACGTATTTTTGAAAGGCGCATGCGCCGTCCGTGGAGATGTCCCAGTGCACATGCGCTAAATCACATCAAAAATAGTCAATGAAAACGACGTGAACGTAACTTACGCAATTCCCTATTCACGAACGGTTTACACAAAAGACGTGAATGACAGAAAAATTGACGCTGGCCCGACGTCCATACTTAACATTACGTACACCTCTATACAGCAGGGGTAACTTTACGCCGGACCTATGCTTACGCAAACGACGTAAAAACACTGCGCCAGGCATACGTATGTTCGTGGATCGGCGTATCTAGCTCATTTGCATATTCAACGTGGAAAATATACGGAAGGGCCCCTAGCGTCCAGCGTAAATAGGAAACTTTAAGACGATGGCGTAAGACAGCGTATCTACGCAACAAAACGGCGTATCTTGTTTTGTGGATACAAAACAATGATACACCGGCGCAGATTTGAAATAACGGCAGCGGATCTGGACATACGCCGCCGTAATTGTTTGTGGATCTGGCCCACTGTGTGCATCTTCAAATTTTGGCTTGTGGATTTTCTAAAACATACAAATGGTTGTGCAAAACATAGCATTGAAACTGGTTTGGGGGGGGGGGTTAATCTTGTATACGGCTCGTCGTGTCAATGATGTTTTTAAAATTCTGCTCAATGACAATCATCCTATTCCTTATAATGTCAATTTCAGTACTGCATTCCATAATTTGTTGGATGACAATTTGGGCACTAGCACGGGAAAATGAAGACTAGCAGAAGTTTTTTTTTAGTAATGTGCAGGCCTACCTACATCTTTTTCCCTGTGAAGCTGGGGTGACACTGACCTGTTGTGCTGATAATCTCCACCTCCCCATCTTCCACAACTCCTTCTTCCACAACTCCTCCTTCTTCCACAACTCCTCCTTCTTCCTCCTCTCTTTCTTCCTCCTCTCTTTCTTCCTCCTCTCTTTCTTCCTCCTCTCTTTCTTCCTCCTCTCTTTCTTCCTCCTCTCTTTCTTCCTCCTCTTTCTTCCACCACTCCTTCTTCCACATCCTCCTCCTCCACATGCTGAGGTTGGTTCTTTTTGGAGAGTCTGGGCCTCCTTGCCTCCTCCAAATGCTGTCCTCTTATTTCCCCTAATAACATGAAACAAAAGGTATACTCAGCACACAGATATTGGAGGGCAGAAATACAAAACATTGCTTAGAAGTGGGGTACAATTGTCTGTTTGGGCTCAATCCACCAAACCTAACCTTTGTTTTTATGACTTCTCCCAAGCTGTAATACTGCCGCTTTTTAGCGAAGTGACACACATGGATGCCCCCCAAAATCAATATTTGTGGGAGACCCTTTAAAGAAAAATGTTATAGTTATGAGGGAGACACAGGTGCTCTTGAGTCCAGATATGAAAACAGCTGCTTCTTTCACTGTGTGAATGAATCCTGTTTGCCTTTCACATTCTAGTAAGGTTGAACAAACACATCCTCTTTTCCTGGAATAACATTGGATTTGTGAGGAACGATGTGATGGAACGACGTTTACAACGAACGTGAAAATACTTCCTATTGCCAAATTCGACAAAGAAAATTTACATGATCCAAAGTACAACCAGGCCAAAGAAGCAGATGGAGAAAAACATGCCCACAAATTAATAAAGACAATTGCAAATAAAAGCATTAAAATGACCTACTTTTCTCAATAATTCTCTTGATCTTCCTATACTGCTCTGGCTCACGCAATTTCAAGTCCGACCAACGTTTTTCGGAGCTGCTGACCATGCAAGTGGTCCCAAAAAATATGTCAAAAGTGTCCGAAGTGTCCACCATAATGTCATAGTACCGAAAAAAAAACGCTGATCGCCGCCATTACTATTAAAAAAAAATATTAATAAAAATGCCATAAAACTACCCTCTATTTTGTAAACGCTATAACTTTTGCGCAAACCAATCAATAAACGCTTATTGCGATTTTTTTTACGAAAAATATGTAGAAGAATACATATCGGCCTAAACTGAGGAAAAAAATGTTTTTTTATATATATATATTTTTGGGGGATATTTATTGTAGCAAAAAGTAAAAAATATTATTATTTTTTCAAAATTGTCGCTCTATTTTTGTTTATAGCACAAAAACTAAAAACCGCAGAGATGATCAAATACCACCAAAAGAAAGCTCTGTTTATGGGAAAAAAAGACGCCAATTTTGTTTGGCAGCCACGTCGCACAACTGCGCAATTGTCAGTTAAAGAGACGCAGTGCGGAATCGCAAAAAGTGCTCTGGTCTTTGACCAGCAATATGGCCCGGGGTTAAGTGGTTAAGCATTATTAAAATCACTGCTACCAAAAAAACTGCAATTTTTCTTAACTTTTTTTTTGCATTGATACATGTTCCCTGGGGAAATAACCTTTTATGGCAATAAGGTGCATATAAGCCTTTAAAATGAGCACTTTGATTTTTCACATTTGCGCCCCATAGACTTTAACAGTGTTTGCAGCATTTTCTGCTGCAAAACAAACTGGGGGGTGTTCGGCTCATGCCTGAAATTGAGGATGAGGGTTATATATATATATATATATATATATATATATATATATATATATATATATATATATATTGCATGTTTGGATATCCATGCTTAGCTATCAAATTGTAATATCCTAAGTTTAAAATACCCAAGTAATCAGTGTTATTGTTATTCTAAGGCCTCGTACACACGATCAAATCTGTCTGCTGGAAACGGTCGGCCCGACCGTCCCAGCAAACAGATTCGACCGTGTGTACGGGCAAGCCGACGGATTTGGCCACCCGACAGATTTCAAAGCATGCTTTGAAATCTGTCGGCTGGGAACCTGTCCACCCGACATGCCTGCTGGTTAGTATGCTAACCAGTAGACATGTCTTCTCGCACACGCGCCGAATGATTTCGACGCATGCGCGGAAGTGTTTTACTTCCTGGTGCGGTGACGTGGCGGCGTTAACGTCACCGCCACGTCACCGACACGTCAGTGCGCTGTCTGCTGGCGTACACGCGAGCAAACCAAATTCCAAGCAGACAGATCTGTTCAAATCGGTCGGTCCGACCGATTTGAACAGATAGATTGCCTCGTGTGTACGAGGCCTTAGGCCTCGTACACACGAGCAGACAGATTTGTTCAAATCTGTCTGTCCGACAGATTTGAACAAATCTGTCTGCTGGGATTTTGGTTTGCTCGCGTGTACACACGAGCAAACCAAAATCCCCGCCAGCAGACAGCGCGCTGACGTGTCGGTGACGTGGCGGTGACGTTGACGCCGCCACGTCACCGCACCAGGAAGTAAAACACTTCCGCGCATGCGTCGAAACCATTCGGGGCATGTGCGAGAAGACATGTCTGCTGGTTAGCATACTAACCAGCAGACATGTCGGGCGGATGGGTTCCCAGCCGACAGATTTCAAAGCATGCTTTGAAATCTGTCGGGTGGCCAAATCCGTCTGTTAGCCCGTACACATGATCGAATCTGTCTGCTGAAACGGTCTAGCAGACCGTTTCCAGCAGACAGATTTGATCGTGTGTACGAGGCCTAAGATCCACATAGCATTACATTTATTATATATTTATTTTAAATGGTACAGAGTTCTGTTCTCTTATTAAAATTTTGTAATTTGTGATGGCTGAGCTGAGGATATAATTTTGGGTGGTGATCAAATCAAATTGTAGTCACTATACTCCAGTTGGAATGATAAAATTAGCTAATAGGATCCACTTATTCATGCATGGGTTTCTGTGGATATTAATTGATGTGATCTAGAAGGCATGCAAATTCAGAAAGATTAATTTCCTTATTTCCAGTGAAAATAATCTACTGTTCTGCTAGGAGTTATTATAGGACAATCTGTACATTTTATTAATTCTTTATTATTGTTTGATCTTAAATATTGCCTGCAGATCTAATTGATTTATAGCTGCTAAAGAAGGGTTTTTCATTGCATATCTTAGCAAAGGGTATTTATTATGAAAATAAAGTAACACTACACTAAAAAAATATTCCATTTATAATTCGAGATTTTCCTAGCTTGTGACGGAAAATATTGATTATATGAAGACAGGAGGCGAGTATCTTATGCATTAATCTTTCTTTATTAATGCTCACAGCAGAAACAAAACTGATCAGTATTTACGCTTTTCTAAAAATAACATGAAACAGAAAAGCTGAAACTTGAAAACTAGAAAGAAACTACGTTTCCCAGCAGTCCTTGGGTCTGTGACCCCTCACTCTGGCCTCTGCATATAAGGACTGCTCCTCCCCTTCCTATTCCTCTTTCTTCATGCGAACTTCCAAACGAATTGAAAATGATTCACCAGTCTCTGGGTCCCCCAACTCACTTCGGACTTCGGCTGGCCGGCCTTTTCTGAATCCCAGACGTTCCGTTGTACGCGGGGTAACATTCGTCCCAACGGGGACCAACCGACAGCTTCTACGGCCAACCGGGCCTTTGGAAACGAAACCATGTTAGAAGGAACGTGTCTTCGACCTTCCTGAACGCAGTCGAACGTGTTCAGTATCCTGTAAGAGAGTAGAAGGAACCATAATAGGGTAGGGTAGGGAGGGAAGATACTCGCCTCCTGTCTTCATATAATCAATATTTTCCGTCACAAGCTAGGAAAATCTCGAATTATACCTCAGACAGGAGGCTCATATCTTATGCAAGTTCAAAGCTAGCATTTCTTACAGAAAATGAAGACAATATACATCAGATTACCCCAAAGCGGCCATAGACACATGTGTTTCCGGTCTGAAGTAAAAGGAGCGGAAAAAGGTCTCCGAGGACCAGTCCGCCGCCAGTAGAAGATCTGACAGAGATCCCCCGGCCGAGACCACCTTAGTAGCCATTGCACTTCTAGTGGAGTGTGCGCCGAATTTAGTGGTATCTATACCCGCCATGTCCATAGTCGACCTGACCCAGCGCGCTAGAGTGGCAGAAGTCACCGGGCGATGAGGTTGGACGTAGGAAACCAATAATTGGGGCGAAGATGGAGAACGAAGTTCGGCGGTACGCGTTTCATAGGCCTGCAGACACTTGACGACACATAAGCGCGGACGATCCGAAAAGAAAGTATAGAATACCGACTGAATGCCGGTCTTGGTCCTACGCACGACCGAGAACCTAACTCCTAGGGGCGAAAATTGTCGCCTGGAAATATCCAGTGCTCTAACATCTGAAACCCTTTTGACCGAGATAAGACAGAGGAGGATCGTAAGTTTGTACGTGAGATGTTTGAGAGACAAGTCCTCATTGTCATCCCACGTGGATAGCATGTCTAGGACCCTGGATACGTCCCAGGTTGATAGGTATTTGGGACGAGGAGGTCGTTTAAACTTGATACCTCTCATTAGTTTGCAAATGAGAGGGTGTCTACCCACCGGCAAGGCATCCACAGGGTGATGGTAAGCCGAAATAGCTGATCGATACACGTTAATGGAGCTGTACGCTCTACCGGTATCAAAAGCCTCCGCCAGGAAGTTCACTATAAGTGCTACAGGGGTATGTATCGGATCAGCCTGTCGTTGACTACACCAACGCACCCAGATTCCCCAGGCTGACCTATACGCCGATCGAGTCCCGGGGGCCCAGGGCGAGAAGCTCTCTAGCTGACTGTGAAAGGCCTCCGTCAGCGTCTGGCATCCTGAGACCAGGCAGGCTAGGAGGGTCAGAGAGCCGTCTGAAATTAGCGGGTGTATGTCTTTGGACGGGTGTGAAAGGAGGACTGGAAACGAGGGCAAGACCCTGGGAAGGTCGATTACCATTTCCAACAGAAGAGGAAACCACGGTTGTGTTGGCCACCAGGGCACAATCAACACCACCTTGGCTCCCTGGGTAGCGATCTGCAATAAGGTCCGGCATATCAGCTGGAATGGTGGAAACGCGTAATGCGTCCCCCCCCGTCCAGGATTGGCGGAAAGCATCCACCGCTGTTGCCGTTGGGTCCGGCCTCCAACTGAAGAATTGGGGCAACTGATGGTTGAGTCTGGAGGCGAACAAGTCTATGGACAGTGGTCCCCAGAGATGGATGATACTGATGAAGGTCGAGCGGTCTAGCCGCCACTCGCTGGAATCGGTAATGTATCTGGAGTTCCAGTCCGCCACGATATTGGAGGATCCCGGAATGTACTCCGCCATGGGGACGATATTCCTGGCCAGGCAGAAGTGCCATAATGCCTTGGCGATATCCGCCAAAATTTTGGACCTGGTGCCCCCCAAACGGTTGACGTATTGTACCGCTGAAATGTTGTCCATGCGTAGCAATACGCAACAGTTTGATCTCTTCGAGAGAAAACTCTGAACCGCGAAGAGGGCAGCTAGTAGCTCTAGGGCATTGATGTGTAGGAAGGATTCCCTGACTGACCAGATCCCTCCTGTTGAAATCTCTCCGAATCGAGCGCCCCACTTGCGTCGGATTCTAAGACGACGTCCGGATAGGAATTGAAGATTGTCTTGCCGTTCCAATCGACGGCATGACCGAGCCACCACTTCAGTTCCGTCCTGGCCTCTGCGGAGAGTGGAATCTCGTCTGCATAACGGAGACCTTGTCTCAGGTGAAGGATTTTGAGGCGTTGAAGGGCTCTGTAATGGAGAGGGGCCGGGAAGACGGCCTGTATGGATGCGGCCAGGAGGCCCACTATTCTGGCTAATACCCGTAAAGATAGGGTTTGCTTGCGCAGTACTGCTCTGATCTCTTTGCGGATCAGAGCAAGTTTTGCCTTGGGTAAACGCAAGACCGCCTGGTTGGTATCTACCAGGAAACCGAGAAACTCCATGCTCTGGGATGGTGCTAGAATAGACTTCTCCATGTTGATGAGGAAGCCTAGGTCCTGCAGGAGACGTACGGTCCAGCCTACGTGGGTCTGAGATTTTGAGTTCGCAATGATAAGGATATCGTCTAGGTAAATAATCAGACGAACGCCCCTGCTCCGCAACGCGGCTACCACGTGCTTGAGTAATTTGGTGAAGCACCATGGGGCCGATGACAGCCTGAACGGTAGGCATGTAAACTGCCACGTGCGATCCCACCATTTGAATCGGAGTAGGTGTTGTGACTCCGGATGTACGGGGACTGTGAGATATGCATCTTTTAAGTCCACCTTTGCCAGCCAATCCCCCGGGTGGAGGAGGTCTCGGAGGCAATGGATACCCTCCATCTTGAAGTGACGGTATGTGATGTTTTGATTCAGGGCCCGGAGATTTATCACGGGGCGGTAACCTCCCCCCTTCTTTTTGACTATAAAAAGACTGCTTATGAACCCCAGGGAGAGGGTCTACCTCGAGCACTGCTTGTTTGGAAATCAGTTCTCCCAACTCGTTGTCTATGAGTGCAATGTTCTGAGCAGTGAAACGAATGGGGGGGAGGAATAATGCCCAGTTGAGGGCAGGACAACAGTTCTATCTGGAACCCTGTGACTGTGTTTATCACCCATGCGTCTGCCGTAATCGCAGACCAGGCGTGGATAAAAAAACGTAGTCTTCCCCCTACAGAGGTGGAAAAACTTGGAGTCAGAAGAGGACTTACCGGAGTATGGACGGGATCTGGGGTCACCTCTGCTCCCACGTCCTCTCCATGGTCTGCCACGTGGTGGAAAGAACGGTGCGGGTTGTGCCACCGTGGTATAGGAGGCAGGAGTCTGAGCGTAATGTTGCTGGGCGGGAGCCCTATTAAATGGTCTGGAGTAACCAGCTCGGCCGGCAGAGCGGCCCCTACCTCTGCCGGCCCTAGCAAAAACCTTTTGGTTGCCTGCCCTTTTGAGGGACGATTGAGCTTAGTCGAGACTATTGAATAGTCCAACGAATTTGTTAATGTCCCTAACAAGGGAGTCCCCAAATAGTAGGCCTTCAGCAGAAGGTCCCGGTTCGGTCTCTGCCAGGTGGGCCAGTTGTGGATCCAGGCGCATGAGGATGGAGCGTCTGCGCTCCGTGGAGCATGCCGTGTTGGCGTTACCTAAAAGGCATATGGCCCTCTGGGCCCACCCCCGAAGTTGTTGCACATCAACCTCTTGTGCTGAGGCAGCTGTTTGCTCAGACAAGTTAAGGATTTTTGTCAGTGGGCCCAACATGTCGAGGACCCAGACCTGGATGCTCCTGAATGAGCGATCTATCCCCTTCTTGGGGAATTTCCCTGATTTGGCCAGGTACTTAGATAAGACGGGATCAATGTCTGGTGTACATGCCACCTTACTGGGTAGGGAAGGGCGTGGGCATTCCGCCCGCAATTTATTTCGGTTAGCTCTATCCAGCGATCTGCGGGTCCAGAGTTCCACGTATTGGGACACGTGGGGCAGGGGAGCCCAATCTCCCGACCGCGGGTGAGATATGGCATCTGGATGGAAGAGAGGTTCTCCCAGAGCGTCTGTGATTGTATTGCCCTGAATATCAGGTTTGGCGTCGTGTGGGATCGCCATTGACCCAGCACCCATATCATCATTGTCATCGTACTCGGACCCCGAGAATCCGGCTTCTGAGGACTCGTCAGACGAAATATCGTCTGAGTCGAGTACGTAGGAGTCCGGTTTGTTCCGCCTGGCGGATGTACGCCTCATGCATGACTCCCTGAGGCTCAGGGGTTGAAAGGGGTCCGGTGGGTGCGTGGGGTGGCAATCCGGGTGAGGGAGAGCCTTGTGCACATTGTTTGCTTCCCCTGCCGGGGAGTCCTCGATATGAGCCAAATGCTTCCTCTTTTGGGAGGATTTCCCTCTTTTTACTAGAGGTTCTTCAATTACGGTGGGGGCAACCCTGGGGGTTTGTTGTGAACCCGAGGGTAACGCCACGGCTGCCATGGCAGCTTGCACAGACCTGGCTACCAGGTCCTGAATCTGTGCAGCGTTAAGCATGCATGATGGCTCCAGAGGCACTTCAGGTCCCTTCAAGGGGACAGAGCGGTCCTCAGACATTGCCTTCTGGCAGTGCAGTTATAGAATGCTAAGTAACTGGGTGATGATAAATCACCACCTCAGATCCTGACCTATGGGAAGGAGGGGGCCTGCCAGGGAGAGGGGTACTACACCTGTTAGATGTTATATAAACGAACAATGTTCAGTAATAAGCACTAGGTTATAATAATAAGTTATAATAAGGTTACACAGGTTTTGTACAAGTAAAAGTAAAAGTAAAAGCAAAATTAAAACACCTCACAGATAACTAGCAGCAGTGCAATACTTATCTCTCCTGTGAGCAGAAAGAAAGAGGAATAGGAAGGGGAGGAGCAGTCCTTATATGCAGAGGCCAGAGTGAGGGGTCACAGACCCAAGGACTGCTGGGAAACGTAGTTTCTTTCTAGTTTTCAAGTTTCAGCTTTTCTGTTTCATGTTATTTTTAGAAAAGCGTGAATACTGATCAGTTTTGTTTCTGCTGTGAGCATTAATAAAGAAAGATTAATGCATAAGATATGAGCCTCCTGTCTGAGGTATAATTTGTATTATTAAGACCCAGTTCACACTGGTGCGACATACGCTCCGACTTTGAGAGCACATGACGCATGACGTGTGAAAATCAATGTTTCCTTATTAAAGCCATCTTAAATGGTCCTACACAAGTCGGTCCAACTTTAGAGAAGGTTCCTGCACTACTTTGGTCTGACTTTGGTCCTTTTTCCTCGTCCTAAACATCTGACTTGTGACATCCAACATGGTGATTACAGTAGCAGTAAAAGTAATTTATGTCACACTGGGATTGTTTTAATTGGTCAAACGACACGTTGAACTATCTCAAAGTCGGAAAAATAATTGGAGAAAAATTGTATCCTGTTCTTTTAAATCGGGGCAAAGTAGGATGACAGACGTACAACACGTGTGTCGTAGCAGAGTGAACCCAGTCTAAGGCCTTACAAACATGCACCCGGACATGAACCGAAACCTAAGGCCGGGTTCACACTGGTATGAGAAGACTGTTGTACAACTGTCATCCTACACTGCCCTGCAACATCGGTCCTACATATGTTCTACTTCTATCTGACTAGAATGAACAGGATACGATTTTGCTCCAACTTTGAAATAGTCTGTGTAACGGAACCAAATGGGACTGGGGTTAATGCCGTTTAAGGCCGCGTACACACGATCGGATATATCCGATGAAAACGGTCCGCGGACCATTTCCATCGGATATGTCCGATCGGGAGTTTGATCCGATGGCGTGTACACACCATCGGATCAAATTCCCCGCCGCCGGAAGGCGCGGTGACGTGGCGGTGACGCGGCGGTGACGTTGACGCCGCCGCGTCACCGCAACGTCACCGCACCAGGAAGTAAAACACTTCCGCGCATGCGCCGAATCCATTCGGCAGCGGCGCGGCGGCGGTGGGGGCCGACATGTCTGCTGGTAAGTGTACTAACCAGCAGACATGTCGGGCGGACAGATCCCCACCGGATAGATTTCAAAGCATGCTTTGAAATCTGTCGGGTGGAGAAATCTGTCCGCTAGCCCATACACACGAGCGGAGATGTCTGCTGAAACGGTCCATCGGACCGTTTTCAGCGGACATATCCCCTCGTGTGTACGCGGCCTAAGATATTCCATTCCGAACCCAAGACAGCTGTTGACCCTCCACAATCCGGCAAACATGACCCATACAAATTCCCCCAGTAATGAGACACAGCTCTGTTTGAGGTTCAAAACGAATAGACTCTTTAATGAGAAAATCAGGCTCTTATATACAGTTAGTAACCAAAATGAACAATGACTCAACTCCACCCACAACATGACACAACATGACACATGACACACATCTTTTTGGTACACATTCTGGCACCATCTCTGACATAATTTACATTAGTTAATTAACTAGTCATTTACCCAGACAAGGTAACTCCGAGACATGACCCCTCAAGGTAGACATCCCGGCTCCTCTCACCTGCTGGACAATACACATTTATCATCAATAGACCTTTAGACTGTCTGTTAACTTGCAATATACATTTATCACAGGACTCCTTCACACAAAACAGTGTCAATTAGCACAACACAATGAAAAGGTCTTAGGAGCCATACTAGCTTCATTTACATCACAGTAGCAGAGGACTTTAACACCTAACAGTCTGTGTTCCCACATTAAATGAGTCACTTTTTCAATTAACCTGTTGAGTTCAGAATCAATAACCTGTAAATAGTTCTTACAGATATCCTGGAATATATTGTGAATTACAGACCCATGTTAAAGCAATCAAGATATGTCCATTATTTCCTGGCTCATACTTTGTAAGAGCTTCGGGATTCCACGGGCCCTCCCGTTAGAGTCTGACTTGTCCTTTGACCAATTAAAACATTCCCAGTGTGACATAGGTTTCTTTTACTGCTGCTGTAATCCCCATGTCGGACGGTTAGGATGAAGATCCCACTTTGATCCGACTTCAATTATATTGAATGGGCTGAAAAGAGACCAAAGTCGGACTAAAGTAGTGCAGGAACCTTTTCTAAAGTTGACAGAACCAGTTAAGATGGCTCTCATAGGGAACCATTAATTTGTACACGTCATGCGACATGTGCTCTTAAAGTCGGAGTGCATGTCGCACCAGTGTGAACCAGGCCAAAAGCGGAGCTCCAGGCTCCTTCAGAAAAAAATACTGTAGCTGCTGACTTTTAATATTAGGACACTTACTTGTCCACGAATCCAGCAGTGTCTTTACCCAAGCTGATTTTTCAGTCGGCTCTCAGAAGCTGCTGCTGCTATCTCTAAGGGTAACAGGCAGCAAAGCCTTTCAGTTTCACAGCTGTTTCACTACTATGGATGCGCTTTGTGAATGGCTCAACGCCGGGAGGAGGGGGCAAATTTCCTGCTGAGTTTACTGTGGCAAAGTCAGCCAGAAGTGGGAGCGGGTACACCCCTAAAGGTGCCAAATGTGGCAGCGGAGGGGAGGAAGAGACAAACAAGTGGAGCTTCCCTTTTGGGTGAAGTTCCGCTTTAACTCAAAAAATTACCTTTTATTGCTCTCAGCCTCCTCCAAATCAAATTATATATCTTTGCTATGATTAAACTTACACCCTCTCCCGCTGGCTCCCGAGATGGGCAATGGATTGGAGACTGCATAGAGCAGTAAACATTACCACAACTAACGTGCACTTAACAGAGGGACAATTATAGGTTTGAGAATGTTACAAGAAGGCAGAAAAACACAGTAAGAAACCATTTAATGAAACATTGATTATATACCCACCATCCCTGGTATATCCCTTCTAACTGTCACTATATTACACACACTTATCAAATATAACATTATGACCAGTCATCATAACACCTTGAGACATGAACTTTACTAGTCCTCTGAATTTATGCTGTGGTATCTGGCACCAAATCATCAATAACAGATCTTTTAAGTCCTGTAAGTTGCGAGGACTGAGATCTGGAGAATTAAGAGACCAAACCAACACATTAAACTTGTTGTGTACCTCAAACCATTCTTGAATTCGTCAGGCCAGGCCACTTTCTTCCATTTATCCATGATCCAGTTCTGATGCTACACTTGTCCATTGTAGGCTCTTTTGTTGTGGACATGGGTCAGCATGGGCACTCGGACTGGTCTGTGGCTACACAGGCATATACGTAACAAACTGTGATGCACTGTGTGTTCAGACATTTTTCATTAACCCTTTTTTTAGCAATTTGAGCTACAGTAGCTCTTCTGTTGGCTTGAACTACACAGGGGAGCTTTCGTTCTCCGCATGTATCAATGAGCCTTGGCTGGCCATGACCTTGTTGCCAGTTCTCTGTTTTTTCTTTCTTGGACCACTTTTGGTAGGTCCTGACCACAGCAGACTGGGAACATATCACAAGAGCTGCAGTTTTGAAGATGTTCTGACTCAGATATCTAGCCATTACAATTTGTTCCTTGTCAAAAGTTGCTCAAATCCTTACGCTTGCCCATTTTTCTCTGTTTTCAACACATCAACATCAGCCTCAACATGTACATTTTCGACCCAATATATCCCACCCACTTTCAGATGCCATTGTAACCATATATTTACAGGCATCCATAGTTTAATCCAAACCACAAAAAGTCTGCAACAAGGTGAATGTACAAGTGTTCTATGAGAGAACCAACACTGACACATTTCAGTCTATAAAGAACTTGGCCATAGTTTAATCAAGGTGGTAGTTGGAAGCAAGGATACATAGCTTTCCTTAGGGTTGAAATTTGAATATATAAAAAGGCTAATATCCACTGCTTGTTCCAAATAAGTTGAAATTGGGGGGGGGGGGGGGGGGGAGAGGTGTGGTAGCTCACAGAGAATGTTACAATGAGGCAGAAAGAAACAGTTGAATTGAAAATTAAAAATAGATTACAGGACCTTTAAGTAGTTTATGTGTAGGGACTGTTTTTGGAGAATAAAGATACTGTTTAGTAGACATGTGCATTCGTTTTCGTCCGAATGCATATTCATCCAAATTTCAGGTATTTTCGTTATCATTTTAACAAAAGAAAATGCAGAATACGAAAGATCCAACATAATTAAATGCTTTATTTTCGTTTTCGTTGCAACAACAGTTCGATATAGATGGGAGATTCGACATGATGCTGACAATAACAATCTGGCCGGGATTCAGAAAGATTTTACGGCGGCGTATCTGGATAATTTCAAATTTCAAATCTGCGCCGTTGCATTTTTATGTAATCTATTTTTGATTCAGAAAGGCATTTACGCCTGAATTATTACAAGATACGACCGATGTAAGTCTCTTACGCCGTCGTATCTTGTGTGTATATTTATGCTGGCCGCTAAGGGGCGCTTCCGTAGTTTTTCGCGTTGAATATGCAAATGACCTAGATACGCCGATTCAGGAACGTACTTGCGCCCGGCGTATTACTATACGCCGTTTACGTAAAGCGTACGACCGGCGTAAAGTTACCCCTGCTATATGAGGCACAGCCAATGTTTTTTTTTTTTTTTATTAAAGTGTATTTTTGTGCGTGAACTCGAGAGAGAGGAGCCGGACTGCAGGAGTTGGGAGTAGGCAGACCCTCCCCCCGGAGGCAATCGCCATCCTTCTCCATGCCCCTGGTGGCAATGGCGGGTGTGAAGGGGGGCCTCCCACTCACCCCGCCCTACCTGCTCCTCTTGGGAGCCCAACTGGGGCCCAACGGGACCCCAATGGGGCAGAGGGACTACCCCTATGGGGGAGTGAGGGGGCCTAGCCCACCCAGCCAGCCCCGTAGGTCCTTCGCCTCTCTTTATTTTAAGAGACCGCATGGCCAAAGTGCATGTGTTTTAAACCAATTTTGTGTGCGTGCAAGTGTGGTGGTTTTTGTGGGGGGGGGGGGTGGGCGTACTTAGCACAGGCGTACCTTGCATAGCACACCCACCGGGAGCCGGGCTGAGACCACCAAACTCAATTCACATGTAGCCGAGACCGGGATCCGAACCCTTGGCTCCAGAGGTGAATGGCTTGTCAGCGCAGTGCCAATCACGTTGAGCCACCACAGCTCCCTCGGCACAGCCAATGTTAAGTATGGACATAGGAACAGCCCTCGAATTTTACGTTGTTTATGTAAGTCGTACGTGAATGGGGCTGGGCGTAAGTTACGTTCACGTCATATGCAGTGTTCGACGTATCTTAGGCATTCTATCCGACGTGAATTTTTTGAGCATGCGCACTGGGATACGTCCACGGACAGCGCATGGGGTCACGGCTCATTTCAATACAACACGCCCACTGCCTTGATAATTTGAATTACGCGGGCTTACGCCGGCCCATATACGCTACGCCGCCGTAACTTAGGGCATAAGTTGTTTCTGAATAGGGTACTCGTCTCTCTAAGTTACGGCGGCGTAGCACATATGAGATGCATTACGCCCTACCTAAAAATACGCCAGTCTTTCTGAATCTCGGTCTCTGTGTCTATCGAACCTGTGGTCGAATGTGTCTAACCTTAACTCTTTTAGTCCAAGATTATTCTACATAGAGAGAAAATATTCGATATAGAGAGAAAAGATTTGACATTATAGAGAGAAATGATCGCTGCTGGAACTGGGTAGGGGAATAAAAATAAAAATAATGATGATGATGAATGTTATTGGCTTATTGTAACCAAAGAGGAGAAGCAGTAAAATAGCTAAAACTAACTTGATAATTCAACATGAACAACAAAGATTCGACAAAGCATCGGAAAACATACAAATGTCGAATCTGTCATTGAAGGCTTACAGTATGGTGTCTGTCAAAAGTTCTAAGAAGATTCGACAAGCAGCTAAACTGTATGAAGGGGCAAACATACATTTCCGGTCAAATGCTCGGCCCATAGGCTATAGAAAAATTCTAATGTTGGTTGACTAGTATAATATTAACTATTAATAAATATAATTATACTAGTCATACAACATTAGAATTCTACTAGCTTGTAGGGCGGAACATTCGACAGGAAATGTGTCGTACAGTTTTGCTGCTCCGTCGAATATTCTTTAAACATTCGACAGACACTATAAGCCTTCAATGACAGATTCAACCTTAATTAATTCAGATTTTCGGACGAATGCAATTTCTAACAAATAACAAAATGAATAAAAACAAATTTCGGGAGTAACTAAATAAATGTATTTTTCAGGCAAAAACGAAATTCCGAAACAAAATATTTCAGCGTGCATATGTCTATTGTTTAGTCTGACTTTAAAGGGTCACTAAAGGAAAAAATATCTTTTGCTGAAATGACTGTTTACAGGGTATAGAGACATAAAAAAGTTAAATGATTCCTTTTAAAAATGATTAAAAATAGATACAAATCAATCATATAATGTGCTTCTAGTTTCACTTTCGTTTTTAAAATGATGTCATGTTTCTGTGAAGTAGAGAAGACACACAGAACAAAAACAAACAAATCCAGGGCAGCGTTTTGTTTTTAAAATTAATCTGATTGGTTCTGAGGAGTTTTAGACACACAGCTTAGACCACAGTGAAAATCTGCCATGAGTTTTTTCATAAGGAGCCAGACAACCAGGAAGTGTGGAGATCAGAGAAGTATTACAGCTACTTCAAAGCAAAAACCAAAAATGAGAACATGAAAACAGCACTGCATTAAGGTAAAGGAAGCTATTTAGCTAAAAAAAAATCCTTTAGTGATCCTTAAAGTTGATTTCCTAATTCTGGTTTTACAGAAGATTTTGTTTGCTGTATATACAGTAAATTTGAGTAACTGTGTAAATAATGTACAGTGTACCAGTTACCGGGACTGCTTCCTTCTTTTCTTTTTTCATTTAATTTATACTTTTTTCAAGGCTTCTATGCTGGTTGGTGAGCTTTGGAGCAGAACATCCTTTCCTTGTATTTCATGTGTGTCTATTCTCTTTTATTCAAAAATGCTGTAATTGTCACAAACAACTCAGTCTTTGATTATTTTTCTATCGAAGCATGCCTTTTCCAGAGAGAATGGGAATTACAAGAATACCAATTAGGTCTTCTCCTATATTTCATTAAATGCATAAATGCACATGTTACAGCCAACAAAGCGCTACGTCAAATCCCATAAATGTTATTGTCCAGGAGCAAATAAAGATGGAATGGTAGAGAAGAGTTTACTGGCCTATTTCCATAGATTAACAGACTCTATATAGGTACAACATACATTATACTGTCAGAATGGATTGTTTTAGATAGAGAGAGTGCTTGCTGGCAAGTGACACCATTACCTATTCCAAAGCTGCTAGTGCATTGCAAGGCAAGGCTAGTAGGAAACTGCCAGGAGAGGTAGCTCTGGCAGAAAAGTCTGTCAGATGTGACAGTTGCAGGTGGCTCACTTCTTTATCTGGAGGTAACTGCTTGTGGCTTATTGAAGTCAAATATCCCACTCTCCATTTCAAATAAATGCTGAAACTCCATCAATGTGCACGTTACGCGAGTCTAACAATAGACTGGGAGAGATAAAAGAGAGGCGCCAAGCAGGAGGTTTTTAGTATGCTGAATTTAAACTGCCTGAGCTGGAAAGGTGAGAGGAAAAAAAGGTTTGTTGAAAGTTGTGGGTTTTAGGAGATACAGTGTGTGTTCTTCTTGTAGAAGTGTACTGATCCAAAAGAAAGTGATATTTGTGCTAAGTACAGAGTCTGTTTTATTTCCTCCTCTTTACATCAAATGTGCAGAAATAAAATGAACAATCAGCACAAAATCGTATAATTTCATGTAGTAATGCCATGCACATTTTACTTTTTTTATAAACATTTTCAGTAATATTTTAATAATAATTTTTGAAAGTACAACTGAAAAAAATATTATTTTCAGTTGTTTGTCTGTCTTCTATTAAAATAAACCACAGTTTTCACCAACAAGTTATTAAGGCCTCATGCACACTGGGCATCAAAAATGCAACTTTTAGGGCATTTGGCTTGTTTTTTCTGCTTCTATATGCTCCTATATAGATTCAGAAAGATGGTGTACCTTTAGGCGGGCGTAGCACATCTCATATGCGCTACGCCGACGTAACATAGAGAGGCAAGTACAGTATTCACAAAGCACTTGCTCCCTAAGTTACGGTGGCGTATCGTAAATGGGCTAGCGTAAGCCCGCCTAATTCAAAGTAGCAAGGCGTGTTATATTAAAATGAACCGTGACCCCATGCAAATGATGGGCTGAACAGCGCATGCGCTGTCCATGGACGTATCCCAGTGCGCATGCTAAGAATCACGTTGGATAGAATGCCTAAGATACGTCGAACACTGCCTACGACGTGAACGTAACTTAAGCCCAGCCCCATTCACGTACGACTTACGTAAACGACGTAAAAAATGACGGCTGTTCCGACGTCCATACCTTTGCATGGGATGCGCCACCTTTTTGGTGGTTTATCTTTACGCCGGACGTAAATGGCGTAGATTACTGCGTTGGGCGTACGTACGTTCATGAATTGGCATATCTTGCTCATTTACATATTCGACGCGTAAATCAACGGAAATCGCCCCTAGCGGCCAGTGTAAATATGCAACCAAGCTACGACGGCGTAGGAGACTTATGTTGGTCGTATCTTGGCAAAATTCAGGTGTATCTGATTTAAAGAATCAGCGCATAGATACGACGGCACACATTTAGACTTAAGACGGCGTATCAGTAGATACGTCGGCGTAAGTCTTTGTGAATCTGGCTATATGTATTTATGCACACATAGGTGTTTACAGGCATTTAAAGGCAGTTCAGGAGAAAAACTATCTAACATGCTTAAATGTGTCTAAACGCTAAGCGTGTTTAGCACTGGAGTGTTTATTTATTTAAAGGCTGGAATAAATTAATATTCTAGGCCAACCAAATGAATGAACTCCCAAACGCTTCACGCGTCCTAAATGCATTAGCAAAATGCGTAGGCATATTTTTGTCCTTCCAGGAGAAAAAGGCTTTCAGAAGAGCTGGGCAAATTCTTAGTGTACATAAGGCCTTGTTGCTCTATAATCCATGTAAACAAATGTTCCTTGTCTTGTACTCTTCTCTGGCTTGGCTCTTAACTGTCACTGAGCATTTTTTTTTTTTAAATACATACCATATAAGAAACTACGGCTGGCATTACAGCATTACAACAACATGTTTATGGATTGCAGGTGCAATGTTCTGCCTCTGGAATAACAGGTAACTGTACACTAAACATACTGGGTCAACATCATACAGCAAAAGTACCTTGTGGTCAAGTATTTCCTGTAATACAGTACAGTGCTCAGAGATTGACTTTCTGGTGCCTATCACTTAGGAGCCGATTTATAGCATAGTGTGGACACTGTCTCCGCTGTACACCGCAATGTTCATACCTCTTGACTCTGCAGATAATGTTTTTCCCCACTTTCATGTCATTTTTCTGTGTTGTATTAAACCTAAGGAGGTTGCATTTTTTTCTGTAGCATGTTTTGAGCCACTGAAACCTGTTTCTAATGTGGTTTTGGCATCTTCCTCTGTCCTCCTGTTTAGTACTAGTGGATTTAGTCCAAGCTAGACCCTCCTTGTTTCTTCCATGTTCCCCCAGTCAATGTTAGCTAAATGTTTCATGTAGCTGGCTGCATAACTGTGTTGTTTTATTATGGCATCTCCAGACAGGAGACGTGGACTTATTTGATAGACATGTGCATTCGTTTTCGTTAGTATGCATTTTCGTCCGAAAATCTGTTTTTTTCATTATCGTTTTAACAAACGATAACGAAAGTGCAAGGAACGAAAACCGAAAGATCCGACATAAAAAATGCTTTATTTTCGTTTTCGTTGCAGTAAAAATTCTATATAGAGAGATTCGACATTAAAGGGAAAATATTCCACATCATAGAGAAAAGATTTGACATTATAGAAATAATAGATTTGACATTACAGTGAATAGATTTCGATTTATGAGACGTAAAGATTCGACGTTCCGTCGAATATTCGTCTGTTCATTCACCAGCAACCAAAAAGGTTCGATGTTCCGTCGAATATTCTTTTGACCATTCGACATAAACCAAGTATTATTGGATTTTCGGAAGAAAGCTATTCCCCAACGAAAAACTAAACAAATCAAAACGATTTTCGGGAGTAACTAAATAAATGTATTTTCCAAACGAAAACGAAAAAAACGAAACAAAATATTCCAGTCTGCACATGTCTATTATTTGAGGTGCAGAGTCTGGTGAAGCTGGTCTTCACCAGAGATCCTAATGGTGGAGATGTAAGCTGTCATCAGATTATGGCCCTCAAAATTGCCCCTCCAAGGGGATAGCTTAACCACTTCCTGACCGCACTATAGCCAAATGACAGCTAAAGAGCTGTCGTCTAGTTCTGGAGCGTCTTTTGACATACTCCTATTACCACTCCCACTGCGGCATGTACCCGGCATGCACTTCGATTGCTATGTCCTTTAGACACAGCTGATCACAAGTCGGGTTAAAGAGCCAATCACAGCACTTTTTTACCATGTGTGTGATCAGCTGTGTCCAATCACAGCTGATCACAAAGTAAACACACTTGCCGGTTATCAGCATTCCCTTCCTTACGCTGTCAGAGGGTATATATACACTGATAATCAGGGCACTAATCATCAGTCAATCAAGAAGTGTGAGTATTGCCTCAGTTAAATTAGAGAAAATAATTAGGATGTGCCAGCATCCCGGTTAGTATGGAGAAATTTTAGACTCAATTGATAGAATGCAGAAAGGCTGCTTGTGGCCAGTTAGCATTAATCATGGGTCTGGTGTTTGGAAAAATTGGATTTTCAAGACACCAAAATAATATAAAAAAATTAAATTTATTAACAAAGAACAGTTAACAATATAAAAACATTCAAACCTTTAGGGACAAACCCCACAGATCAATCTAAGATAGCAAAAAAACATCTGTGTCTCAATGAGTGGAGCCAATTGACCTTGACCGGTTTCGCGGTGAGAACCGCTTCTTCAGGAGGGTATAAAAAATATTTGTATAGTATATGATAAACATCAAGCAAGAGAATACAAATTAGGTCAATAATTGGTAGAAAATAAGCAGTGTATTCATTCAGGGCGAAGCAAAGAGGAATATTGCTCATCTGGGTTGGTCAACACAATCAGGTGCTGCGTCTGGCAGTTCCCCTGTAGCGCACGAAGGGGGATTAAGAGAACGGGCTCTAATCCGATAAGTTGAAAAGAGTTATGTGTAAATATGTTTGAAATGAATCATTATATTGGGACACCATGGTGATGGAAAGAAATTGTAGACATGTGAGGGAAAGTGTATGAGGGTATGCCATAACTGGACAGCGGTTACTTTTTATTTTTATTTTTCTCTTTCTGCGGTATAATTTTCTGCATTATTACCTCTCACCTATTTTCCACTTTCCCCCTCCCCATATACCCCTCCTAATTTATCAATTTTCCCTCTCCCCTGTTCTCCCCCCCCCTCCCTTTCCTTCCCACTCTTCTTCCCCTCTCCCTTTCTTCCCCTTTTCCCATCCCCCTCCTTCTTTCCACTGCCCTCCCCTTCCCCGCCCTCACTCCATACCCACCTCCAATCCCTATCCTACACCCCTCATACCCATTCCCTCACATGTCTACAATTTCTTTCCATCACCATGGTGTCCCAATCTAATGATTCATTTCAAACATATTTACACATAACTCTTTTCAATTTATCGGATTAGAGCCCGTTCTCTTAATCCCCCTTTGTGCGCTACAGGCGAACTGCCAGACGCAGCACCTGATTGTGTTGACCAACCCAGATGAGCAATATTCCTCTTTGCTTCGCCCTGAATGAATACACTGCTTATTTTCTACCAATTATTGACCTAATTTGTATTCTCTTGCTTGATGTTCATCATATACTTTACAAATATTTTTTAGACCCTCCTGAAGAAGCGGTTCTCACCGCGAAACCGGTCGAGGTCAATTGGCTCCACTCATTGAGACACAGATGTTTTTTTGCTATCTTAGATTGATCTGTGGGGTTTGTCCATAAATGTTTGAATGTTTTTATATTGTTAACTGTTCTTTGTTAATAATTATTTTTTTTTATATTATTTTATTATTGTGTCTACCAGTGCCTTGAAAATCCAATTTTTCCAAACACCAGACCCATGATTAATGCTAACTGGCCACAAGCAGCCTTTCTGCACTAATCATCAGTGTCCTGATTATCAGTGCTGCCAAACAGTGACCATCAGGGCTGTCAATAAGTGCCTCCACATCAGTGCCGCCTATAAGTGCCCACCACTGTCGCCTATTACTGCCCATTAGTATCGCATAGCAGTGCCCTTCATTGCTGCCTATTAGTTCCAATCAGCGCCGTCTATCCATGCCCATTAATGCCGCCTATCTGTGCCTCCTCATCAGTGCCCACCAGTACTGCCTCATTAGTGCCCACCAGTGCAGCCTATCAGTGCCCATTAGAGTTAGGCGAACAGGCAAAGTTTGGGCTGAACTTTTGCTCGGCTCGAACATCGCCTGTTCGCCCATTCTGCGAACACCCTGCAATACACTGAACAGCTGTTTTTTTTAAAAGGGTGCATCCTTAACAAATGATGAGTTAACCAATGGGCTTCCCCGCTGATGCCTGAATATTTGGGGGGAATATTAACCACTTGCCGACCGCGCTATAGCGAAAATACTGCTACAGCGCGGTCGAGTAGTTTTGACACGACGTCCCTGGGACGTCGTTCCTCACTTTCGCGATTGCGCGTCCCCTGGGACGCGCTCGCGAAAGTGTCCGTGATCGCCGGGTCTAGAAGACCCGGCGCATCACGGATCACGGTAAATTGCCGCTGTAAACAAACCGGCGTCATTTGATGACGCCGGTTCCTCCCTCTCCTCCCTCTGCTCTCTGTACCTTTCGGTACAGTGTGCGAGGAGAGGGGGGGGGGAACGGGGTGTCAGCAGCTGAGCTGTGGCTGGATCTGTGACAAATGCAGTCACAGATCCAGCCATCCCTCAAAACATCCCAGCTCTGCAATCCCCAGTACACAGCAATCCCCCCAGTACCCAGCATTACCCCAGTACCCAGCATTACCCCTGTACCCCACATTACCCCAGTACCCCACAATACCCCAGTACCCCACAATACCCCAGTACCCCACAATACCCCAGTACCCTGCATTACCCCAGTACCCCACAATGCCCCAGTACCCTGCATTACCCCAGTACCCCACAATACCCCAGTACCCCACAATACCCCAGTACCCCGCATTACCCCAGTTCCCCACAATACCCCAGTACCCCACAATACCCCAGTACCCCAATACGCTGCAATACCCCAGCACCCCAATACTCTGCAATACCCCAGTACCCCAATACTCTGCAATACCCCCAGTACCCCAATACCCCAATACTCTGCAGTACCCCAATACTCTGCAGTACCCCAATACCCCAATACTCTGCAATACCCCAGTACCCCAATACTCTGCAATACCCCAGTACCCCAATACTCTGCAATACCCCAGTACCCCAATACTCTGCAATACCCCAGTACCCCAATACTCTGCAGTACTCCAGTACCCCAATACTCTGCAGTACTCCAGTGCCCCAATACTCCAGTACCCCAATACCCCAATACCTCAGTACCCCAATACCGCAATACCCTGTGCGATACCCTGAAATGCCCAAATACTCTGAAATACCCAAATACTCTGAAATACCCAAATACTATCGCCTATGGGGATTTTTAGGTAGCGAAGTTTGGCGCCATTCCATGAGCATGCGCAATTTTGAAGTGTGACATGTTGGGTATCTATTTACTCGGCGTAACGTCATCTTTCACATTATGAAAAAAAATTGGGCTAACTTTACTGTTTTTTTTTTTTTTAGCACAAAACTGTTTTTTTTTAAAAACACGCGTTCAAAAAATTTCTACGAAAATACTGTGCGAGATAAAAAGTTGCAACGGCCGTCATTGTATTCTCTAGGGTCTTTGCTAAAAAAGCATATATAATGTTTTGGGGTTCTATGTAATTTTCTAGCAAATAAATGATGATTTTTCCATGTAGGAGAGAAATGTCAGAATTGGCCTGGGTGTTCCAGAACGCCTGATGGCGTTCCCTGCATGTTGGGCCTCTGTGTGTGGCCACGGTGTGTAAAAGTCCCACACATGGGGTATCGCCATACTCGGGAGGAATAGCAGAATGTGTTTTGGGGTGTAATTTGTGGTATGCATATGCTGTGTGTGAGAAATAACCTGCTAATATGACAGAAACAAGTTTTATTTTTTTTTACAGAATTTTCAGTCGTTTTTCTTTTATAGCGCAAAAAATAAAAAACCCAGAGGTGATCAAATACCACCAAAAGAAAGCTCTATTTGTGTGAAAAAAAGGACACAAATTTCAAATGGGTAGAATGTTGTATGACTGAGTAATTGTCATTCAAATTGTGAGTGCCCAGTGGTCAAGTGGTTAAGGGGCACCCCACGCCGTTTTATTTATTTTTTAGCATAGGATTGCCCTTAAAATCCATACCAGACCTGAAGGGCCTGGTATGGACTTGGGGGAACCCCAGGCTGTTTTATTCTTTATTTATTTTTAAATGTGTTTTGACTCTTTTTTCTTTAGAAATTTCATTTTCGCTGCAGCATGTTCTATAAATGTAACAGATGCGCCATTTTACAGGCAGACTAAGAGGACCCTATGTTTAAAGGAATTTTATTTTTTTTATTGATTCACTTTAAGCATCATTGAAATCCCTGCTCCTTTAAAAATTATCATTTAGGAAAAAATTGGTACATGTCCCCCAGGGCAGTAACTGAACCAACATACCTTTTTTATGGCCAATTACTTACATATAATCCTTTAAAATGGTAACATTTTTGATTTGGCATGTTCGACTCCTATAGACTTCAATGGAGTTCATGGTTCAGGGCACAACTTTTCCCCTGTTCTGGAGTTCTGCTGCAAACCAAACAGGGGGGTGTTCAGCCCATCTCTAGTGCCCATCAGTGCCAACTCATCAGTGCTCATAAGTGCTGCCTATTAGTGCCCATTAGTGCAGCCTCATCAGCGGACATCAGTGAAGGAGACAAATTACCTGTTTGCAAAATGTTATAACAAACTAAGAAAAACTTTTTTTTCTCAACATTTTTGGCCTTTTCCGTTTGTTTAGTAAAAAATAAAAAACCCAGTGGTGATTAAATAACACGAAAAAGGAAGCTCTATTTGTGTGAAAAAAATTCTAAAGGTTTAATTTGGGTATAGTATTGCATGACCACGCAATTGTCATTCAAAGTGTGACAGTAAGAGGGTGAAAGTGCCCAGTAGGCAAGTGGTTAAACAGAACAGCTATAGTGTGAAGTATCTGGCAATAGAACATAGCACCAGCCACTTCAAAAGGCTGGTACCTAAATACCATTTTGGTCAATGGACACACAGTCAGATCAGGGAATTCTGGAAGTCCTTGCAGGAATTCTGTGAGCACCATTGGAATTCCTGACAGATATTCTGTGAATACTATTGGAAACCCTGGCAGAACACTAATATTAATGTAGCTCCCTCTAGTGTGTGATAGAATTAGAGTAGATAAATTGTAGTTTAGCTCAGGGCTAAGCCTGAGCTATGAAATTTGGGTCAGGGTTTACTAAAGTTCGGGGCTGGGTGACTCATCCTGGCAACTCTCTAGTGCCTCCCTCGGGTCTAGAAGGTTGGAGAATCTTCTAGAATTAGTGGATGGAGGTTAAGAGCTGCCTTCAATATTTATTGAGCCTCAGCCAATTCTCAGAGGTAGGCTAGCAGGGGGCTGAGACCACTCCGTATGAGTTATGCCAGCAGGGCGGTAAGGTGAAAGTTGGACATTCAGTGGTGAGGATGCTGTCGGTGGTCTGGTGTAGCCAGTTTCCCTGAAGACAGTGGTGTGCTTAATTATTCATCCTTCCCTGAGAGATTTCATGGGAGTCAGCCGGGTGGGCTGGTGAAGAGTCAGTCATATGGAGTGGTGTGGAGAGTTAGCCCGGAGACCTAGTGAAAGAAGCAGCTGCAGCCAGGGGGGTAAGCAGTGCCTCAGGAGGTGGTTCTGGGATCAGTGGCCACAGAGGAAGAGTTACAAAAAGGACCATTGCTAATCTGATTGGGAGCCTGTCAGGTAAATTAAAGTGATTCAGCTGGAACAAGCAAGTGCTGGGCAGGAGGAAAGTGAAGGAGACTGTATATAGACTGCATTCAGGAAGATGTTCCTGACGTTTTGTTGAAAGCTTTGCTGAAGTCAAGTGGGCATCCCATAACTTCCCATCCCTATCCAAGTTATTAACTCTCAATAAATAACAAAGACAAGTAACGGACTGTTCTATGACTATGGGTGCTTGTGAAAATTCAGTGTGCCTGGCTGTGCAGAAGTGGGGGATCCAAGTTCATCTGCAGTCCTTACAGTGATGTGCTACATTCAATTAATTACAAATTTAGCCAGCAGATTTTATTAGTAAGCTTAAAAAGTGAAAAGGGTCCTGATTAATATTTAGGGTTTTGTGGAAATATTTCCCAGTGAAGTCCTGCAGGCAAAGATAAAACATCCTAACCTAAAAATTAAATAGCACCAGGAATTTTAATTAGCTGAAACTCTCATTAAATGTCCTTGCACCTATATTTGAACTTGCAGCATTTTTTTTATTTTAGTAATAACATTCATTTTACTGACAAATGTGTTAATTTGTTGTGTGCATCGAGGGATTTATCACAAAATAATTTACTGATTTATTTTTACCCTAAGCCCTTGTCAATGACAGGTAGTAATAGGCCCTTCCAGCACAATAAACAGTTATACGATATCTTCAAGAGCATGTCTGAGATAAATTACATATCTAATACGAGCAGTCAAATAAACTGAGCAGTTTTCAAACTGTCAGTTCCCATTCTATTTAAAGAGGCAAAACAAGAAAAGTTGCTCTGATTTGGGCAGAATGGAATAAATTCTTAGAAAATCATGCAGATTACACACTAAAACTAAAATTACAATCAGCGCAACCTAACAATAGATAACGATAGATCATAGTAAACATTTGATAATAGTAAACATATTCACACCCTATGAAAATTTATTGTCAGCGAGGAACCCCACTAACAGCTGCTGACTCATCGGTTATAAAAGCAGCAGCCAGCTTCCCAACCAGCTATACACAGTTTGTTATGGAGAAAAAAAATGCAAAATGCATGTAAAAAATGCATCAAAAACAATACTTGCTTTTTTGATAAGGGACTATTAAAAACTATTCTATGCTGAATGCAATCTGCTGCAGGGAAAAAAGTCCCTGACCCTTTCCAAAAATGCACCGGCTGAAAAACGCATAGATGTGAATGTGTACCATAGGAAACCATGTTAAACGGATGAGCGAGTTTGTGGTGGAGGAACTTGATTGGTCTGCACAGAGTCCTCAACTCAACCTGATAAAACACCTTTGGGATGAATTAGAGTGGAGACTGTGAGCCAGGCCTTCTCGTCCAACATTAGTGCCTGACCTCACAAATGTGCTTCTGGAAGAATGGTCAAACATTCCCATGGACACACTCCTAAACCTTGTAGACAGCCTTCCCAGAAGAGTTGAAGCTGTTAAAGCGGCAAAGGGTGGGCCAACGCTATATTGAACCCTGCGGACTAAGACTGGGGTGTCAATGAATGTCATGTGCGTGTAAAGACAGGTGTCCCAATACTTTTGATAATATAGTGTATATACAGTATATATATATATAATTACAAGCATTATCTGTTCCAGGAGAATATTTGTAACCCAAAGTACTCGCATATCAAAGCGAGTTTCCCCATTGAAGTCAATGGAAACTAAAATAATTTTTTCCACATTGACTTCAATGGCATGCAATACCGCATGCGGCCAGAGGTTGGGGGCATGGGAGAGCTTCGGGAACACACGGAAAGGCCAGAAGACAGCTCGGGTCTTTCTGATCATTTCCAAACTGCTCCGGAGCTAGGATTTAAAACCGAGCTAGAATTTAAAAAAATACAGTGCTCGTATTGCGAAACGCTCGTTAACCGCGTTACTCGCAATCAGAGGTTCCACTGCATATATATATATATATATATATATATATACACACACACAGTATCTCACAAAAGTGAGTACACCCCTCACATTTTTAAAAATATTGTATTATATCTTTTCATGTGACAACACTGAAGAAATTACACTTTGCTACAAAGCAAGTAGAGAGTGTAGAACTTGTATGGAAATTTAAATTTGTTCCCTCAAAATAATTCAACACACACCCATTGATGTCTAAACTGCTGGCAACAAAAGTGAGTACACCTCTAAGTGAAAATTTCCAAATTGGGCTCAATCAGCTATTTTTCTCCCCAATGTCATGTGACTCGTTCGTTTTAAAAGGTCTCAGATGTGAATGGGGAGCAGGTGTGTTAAATTTGGTGTTATCGCTCTCACTCTCTCATATTTGTCACTGGAAGTTCAACATGGCACCTCTCTGAGGTTCTGATTTTTTTTTTATTGCTCTACATAAAGATGGCCTTGGCTATAGGAAGATTGCAAAGACCCTAAAACTGAGCTGAAACATGATGGCCAACACCATACAGCGGTTTAACAGGCCAGGTTCCACTCAGAACAGGCCTCGCCATGATCAACCAAAGAAGTTACGTGCACATGCTCAGCTCCATATCCAAGGGTTGTCTTTGAGAAATAGACATATGAGTGCTGCCAGCATTGTTGCAGAGTTTAAAGGGGTGGGGGGTCTGCCTGTCAGTGCTCAGATCATGCACCCCACACTGCATTAAATTAGTCTGTATGGCTATCGTCCCAGAAGGAAGCCTCTTCTAAAGATGATGTATAAGAAAGCCTATAAACAAAAATAGAGCAACAATTTTGAAAAACATTTATTTTTTTACTTTTTGTTATAATAAATATCCCCCAAAAATATATAAAACATTATTTTTTCCTCAGTTTAGGCTGATATGTATTCTTCTACATATTCTTGGTAAAAAATTGCAATAAGCATTTATTGATTGGTTTGCGCAAAGGTTATAGTGTTTACAAAATAGGGGATAGTTTTATGGCATTTTTCTTAATTATTATTTTTTTACTAGTAATGGCGGAGATCAGTGATTTCTTTCATGACAGCGACATTATGGTGAACACATCGGATACATTTAACACATTGCACAGTAAACGGTGCATTTTTATAGCACTGATTGCTGTGAAAATGACAATGTTCCCAAAAATGTGTTAAATGTATCCGATGTGTCCACCATAATGGAATGAAAGAAATCACTAATCTCCGCCACTACTAGTAAAAAAATAATAATTAATATTAATTATGACACTGGCAGTGAAGGGGTTAACCACTAGGTGGCGCTGTAGGGGTAAATTTTTCCCTGCATAGTGTTTCTTACTGTTAGGGGGGATGGGCTCTGTGTCACATGACACTGATCTCTGCTCCAAGTACACAGAGCCGAGGTCAGTGTCATTCTCACTAGACAGAGCAAGGAGATGCTTGTTTACACAAGCATCTCCCTGCTCTATACCCCTGTGAGACGATCGCAGGGATCCCTGCGGCGATCGAGTTCGTGGGACCCTCAGTCCGACTCAGGGGGAAGGCAACAGGGTCGCGAGCGTGCCGCCGCGCTCGCAACCACACTGCAGGCATTTACCGTATATTTTTTTAATTTTAATAATTTTTATTGAAGATTTTCAAAATAAGAACATACATCACATAGAAAGGTACAGTGTAACGGTGTCAGTAAAAGAAACAGAACCTGCCCAATCTAGGAGGTAACAACCACAACGGCCAATAGCAAATTACATAGGAGAGTAAAATGTGCCAACATCATCCCACCGCATGTAGAATGAGTCTATCAATCCCAGGATAGATAGCCACCCTGAAGTAAATCAGCTGAACACAGGCCAGGCGCAGCGCTTCCCATCCCCCGAGAGGCCCCAACGGGGACACACTGCCGCTCAGGAAACGCGAAGACCACCCCCCCCAGACCAGCCGTCAACTACCAGTAGGTGGAAGGGCGATGCCGACACTTAAATTAATTGCAGCGTCAAGATATGTTCTTCTCAGCAGTAGTAGATACAAGTAACCACACAAAGAAAGGGAAAGAAAAAAAGAGGAAAAATAAAGAAAAATGTTTAGGCAAACACCAAGTGAGGTGGCAGAAAGAGGAATGAGAGGAAAACGTAGAGGAGAAATGAAAGGTAGCGTGCCTGCTCGGTTAAGAAATGGCTCGGGCTGTCAAGTTGCCGGGTTGTACTCCCGGTATAAGAGAGATATTACAATATGTGGCCCATGCCTCCCAAGTGGCCAAAAATCTCTCCGATTTATCATTGAGTTTAGCAACTATCTGTTCTTGCATCATGATCCAGGAAACCTTTCTCCTGAAGGCACAAAAGGATACCCTTGGTTTCTTCCAGGCTTTGGCAATGGACATCCTGGCTCCCAATAATATGAAGAACGTCAAAGCCTGGGAGCGTCTGGTTAAATTAGGAATGTCTTGATTTAAAAGAGCTATACCAGGGTGGGGGGTCACCACCACCGTCATCAAGGAGCTAATTGTGCGAAAAACCTTCTGCCAGAAAGATCGAATACGAGGACAGGACCACCACGTGTGGAGCATAGACCCCTCCAGCTCGCACCCCCTAAAACATACCGGGGAAGTCCCAGGATACATTCTTGCCAGCCTGGAAGGAAAGTAGTACCATCTCAGAACAACTTTAAGACCCGCCTCTACAAGAGAAACATTGAGAATCCCTTTAAACGCTTTCTGAGTAGCATGGAGCCAAACTGCGGTGTCCCACGAGTAGCCCAGGTCCTCCTCCCAGGCCCGGGCATAGGATGGCTTTTGCTCTCTAGTCGCGAGTGCTGTATATATCAAGGATATGCCTCCTCTCTGATCCACTGTGTTGGAGCACCAATGCTCGTAGGGGGTTATTGTGGGGGGAACCTTTTTATTGGACCAAATGGAGTGTAAAAAATGGGAGATTTGGGAAAATCTGAATAGTTCCGAATCCGGCATTTTCAATGTCTTTCTACAGAACGACAGGGATATTGGACCTGCCGGAGACAGAAAGTGACCTATACGATAGAGGCCCTTGTCTGTCCACCATCTAAATGCTTCCATGCACAGTCAGGGGGAAATGCTTCATTATGAAATACATGTGCTAAAGGCTTCAGGGGAGACGTCAGGGCGTTAGATTCAAAGAGTTTGGAGCTTAGAGCAATCGAGTGCGAAAGGGTGGGGGACATTATCGCGGGCCTCGCCCGGTGATCGCAAAAAAAGGAGGTAATCAATAGTATTCAAGGGGATAGCCTGTCTTTCCATCGAGACCCAATCAGGTTTTGGCCCCCGAAAGAAAACCGTTGAAATTTGGGTAAGTTGAGCTGCCTGGTAGTACCCCCATAAATTCGGGAGACCCAAACCTCCCTGCGATTTTAAACGGAAAAGGATTCCAGAGGGGCATCTATACCCCTTCCCACCCCACACAAAGCGGACTATTTGCGACTGCAGCACATCTAGGAAATGTTTCCTGATCGGGATTGGGAGGGAACGAAATAGGTACAGTAGACGGGGAATAAGGGTCATTTTCACCGCGTTTATTCTCCCTAGCCAGGACAGACCACACCTCGACCACACCTCCAGATCCCCCCTACATTTATGGAACATAGGGGGATAATTAGCTTTGAAGAGCCCCTGGATGTCTGACGTAAGTTTAATACCCAGGTAGGGGAGCTTCCCAGAAGCCCAGCTAAACTCAAAGTTATTAGAAATTTGGTTAAGGAGGTCCGGTGGCATAGTAATGTTCATGGCTGTCGACTTGAAGGTCCTTAGAGTCTTAAAGATCACAGGAGTGGAGGTCAGGGGTGAAGTAATGAAGAGGAGAAGGTCATCCGCGTACAAAGCACCCTTATGTTCCCTTTGTCCACACATCACTCCTTTAAAGTCTGGGTTAGATCTAAGAGCTATGGCAAGTGTCTCTATGGCCATTGCAAAAAGGAGGGGGGAGAGTGGGCATCCCTGTCTGGTACCCCTGCCGATATTAAATGAGTCCGAGTATCTGCCCATAAGACGTACCTGGGCAGTGGGGTGCGCGTGAAGCGCCTGTATCAAGTTCAGGAAACAAGGACCGAAGCCCCACCTCCCCAAGATATCAGACAGGTATGCCCAATCTATTGAATCAAAGGCCTTGTGGAGGTCTATGGAGAGGAGAAAACCTTTTGGCGGGGTTCCCCCATCCCAGTGCGATCTGAGAAGCGAAATTATGTCAATGGCCCATCGGACCTGGTCCGGACCCTGTCTCCCAGGGATGAAGCCTTATGAATGTAAGTTGCGATAAAGCCAGCCACCCTGTTAGCCAGGATCTTGGTCATAATTTTGATGTTGTTATTGATAAGCGATATAGGGCGGTAATTACTAACTTCACTAGCATCCTTTTCAGGTTTGGGAATCACTGAGATATAGGCGGTGTTCAGGTCCTTCCCCAAGGGGTTTCCTTCCCTGAGAAAATTAAACAACCGGGCCAAATGCGGTGCCAGATGAGGTCCAAATTTGTTATAATAAGCGGTGGAAAAACCGTGTGGTCCGGGTGAGGAACCAAGCTTAAGGGATTTAATAGTGTCCAGTATTTCCTCCGGGGTGAAAGGACTCTCTAGCAGAGTCCTATGTTCCTCAGACAAGGTGGGCAATGGAAGATCATCTAGGAAGGTATTACATAGAGAAGTTTGACGAGAGCTGTCAGTTTTATACAGATCGGCATATGAACCTCAAAAATCCCAAATCCACCAACCCCTCCCCCCCAGTCCAGGGGAGTTAGCCCCAATGAGCAGCCTGCAGAAGGGAAAAAATGGTTAACAACAATAAACACATCACTGCAGGCAGGAAGACGGCTCAAGCGGGGGCCAACGTGGAAGGCTGGAAACGTGGAGAAGACACAGGAGGGATAACAATCCTTCAAAACAGGAGGTTTTCTTTGGAGCGCTTGGAACCTTTTTTCAGCCAGGTGTGCTGCAGCGGACTAGCAGGCGAGCGTCTCTTAGTGGAGGCCGGGTTGCTCCTGCCAGTCTGCATAGGTGGGGGGTCTTGGCACAGAATCCCCAGATGGGTCAGCAGGCGCTCGCCTTCAGCCAGAGAGGAGAAGCCATAGCTTTTATTCTTGTAGGAAAAGTTGAGGCGTAGAGGAAACGACCATCTACTGTATAAGTGATTTCTCTCTCCAACAAAAGCTGCAACAATGGTTTAAGCGATCGTCTTTTCTGTACAGTATATGGGGAAAGATCGGCAAAGATCTGAATCTTGTGACCGTGTAGCATTAGATTTTCTGCATACCTGGACTTCCTCATCACTTCCTCCTTAACCGAATAAAAGTGAGGTTTGACTATTATGTCTCTGGGGAGGCCATCTGAGCGGGGGGGTTGTAGGGCTCTGTGAGCTCTATCCAGCTCCAGGCGGTGATCGGCAATGTCAGGAATAAGGCTTTTAATTAACGATTTCATCGCTGTCTGGACCTCCTTCTCCCATTCGGGGAGCCCCCTGACCCTAAAATTATAGCGTCTTGATCGGTTCTCAAGGTCGTCGATCTTGGCGAAAGCAGTGTCCAATTGATCCTGTACATCCTGCAACCTGGCAGTGTTCTGATTAATCCGTGCTACAGATTGCTCAGCTTTTCTCTCAATTGTGTCCATTCTCATCCCAATCTGCTGCAGGTCTGCATGGATGGATGAGGTGATCTGTGCTGCATTAAGGGCCAGGCTTTTGGATAAAATCTGGGCAAAAGCCTCCATCATAGAAGGAAAGTCAGTGGGGATGGGGGTGGATTCTGCTACCTCACAGACTTCCAGCAGCAGGCCTGTATGAGGATCCAGCATAGGGGTGGAGGGGGTGCCCACATTCATCCTCCCAAGCAGGGATTCCGTGGAGGCTGGAGAAGCTGCCTGGGGCAAGGGGGGATAGTCTGTACCTGGTGAAGGTGGTGGGACCAGGTCCTGGTCCGCAATCGATTCCCTCTGCTCGTCCGCCGCGTCCAGGCCTTGCTGCACCGCCGCCATTTTGGCGTAGCTGAGGGGGCCGGGAGAAGCCACTATCTGCCGCGTCAGGTCTCTCCTCGTCGGAGGGGCGCCCTGTGAGCTCCGGTGGTTATAATGGGACTGCGGTGGAGCGGAGCTCTAGGGACCAGCGGCCATCTTGGAGCTGCCGCGCATGCGCCTTCCACTGCAGGCATTTAAAGGGCCACGTACAGATATGTGATTATGCCTGTCCGTGCCATTCTGCCAACGTATATATTAAGTGGTTAATGTGCACGCACAAGTTTTGTTTTTTGTTTGTTTTTTTTCCTGCGCATGAATGGGTATTTTTTGTAAAAGTACATTTGTTTCAACCTATTCACTAAGGTAAGAGAATTTTTTCTTTATACACTGATAAATTAATATGAAAGTGACCAGGCTCCTTTAGCAAATTATGGTCACAGTATCGTGGGCTTCTGCCACCGTTTCCTAAATGTAATCGGTTCCATTGAGGGAGTAGGCCAAATATCACAGTTTGGTGACCCAAAGGACACTGCCTTAATGTTGGCTTTGGATACAGGATCAATCTCTCAATTGCAATGACAACTGGCACTTGACAAGGACCTCTGTGCAAATTTGTATCTAATTTATAAATGCTAATTGTTATCATGAATATGTTAAACATTGCAGCCTAAACACCAACACTTAAATGAAGGTCACAGCTAGATTAGATTCATGGAGTTTTGTTACAATGAATTTACACTGGTTTTGATTTGACTGGTAAAATGAGCCTATAGGGGCTTTCTATTAACTTTGTTCCAAGAATTTGAAAGTAACATTAGCTGTTAATTGTTAGGGGTGCAGCACCAGCTCTCCTGATATTGAATGGTGACGGCAGTAAAATGGTTCAGTTAAGACATTTTTTCGCCAGCTACATTATTTACTGCTCGTTTGGCCTCTGGGTTTCTCCTTGGATCTGTCCTCAGTTGCCATTCTCTCTTTTCCATCTCTCTGACATTTTCTCCTTCATGGTTTCCAGCTATTCCCGAACCGCAAAGGTAGTTTAAATTCTGTCTAAAATACCAGCTCCCTCAGGCAAACAATCTGTGCCCGGACTGTTAAATGGGCCCCAAAGTCCTGTATCTTTGTCATTAATATGACCATAAAAGTCCATTCCAATAGGTCACAGAAAGAGATTTTAAATGCTATAAAGTTACAGGTGAACTAAACTGATCTCTATGTTTTACTGTAAGAAAACTTGCTTTGGAAAATCTCCAATGAAGTACAGCTTGTTATATAGATAACTTACTGGTATTGGCTTTTACACGCAGCAGTGGTGCATACAGTTGTTTGACAAAGTTTGTAAATTCATGGAAGTCATGAGTGGGACTGAGGGCAAGGGAAACATTATTATGATCCGCAATCAGAGTAAATTAGTAATAGGTCTAAGGTTCCCCATACTAGTTGCAGAGCATGAAAGCTTTCATTTTTAAAATGTTGGATCTTTATTTAAAGCAGGGATGCCCAACCTTTTGAAGAGCGGGGGCCACTTAAGCAACTTGGTAACCAGTCGTGGGCCACAATCAGGGGATCGGACGGATGGCAAGTCATGACTACTCTATAGGCCCTCCAAACCGTTCAGATTAAAGGGGTTAAATGTTTTTCGGATTGGAGGTATGCAGGCGTAAACAGACATCTGTCGCTCTGTAGAGGTGAATTGAGGGTCCCATTTGGTCGGGCTGATCGTGTGAAAAGGTCCTAAGACTGCTTTCATACTGATGTGTTGCGGTTTAACCATACTGCGAGTGCAGCTATGTCTATCCTGCGAGTAAGCTGAACTTTGCTATAGACTCCGCCTGTGGCAAAACCCGGCGCTGTAGAGAAAGCATCGGCTTATGGGGCTCTGCTCCGCAGCCACTTTCTTCCTCTACCACCAGCTTCCTATCACAAAACTGATGCTGTGGTATGGCGGGTCGACAACCTGCGATCTTTGCTTGTCAACCCGCCATTCCAGACAGGAGGTCGCGGGCCACATCAGAGGGCTCCGCGGGCCACATGTGGCCCCACCTGATCTAAAGCATAATAGAAAATTTTAACAGCTCTAAACTGAGCAACTACTATTTTTTTAGAAGATGAGAAATGCCAGTCCCAGTATTGTTGTCATTACAGGTTTACTTTTAGCCCAGGTTCACACTGATGCTACTTTACTTGAAGTAGCGCGATTTCAAAGTAGCAAGGTCAGCGCAATTTCAGGTGCTACTTGATAGACATTTGTGTGGCTTCATACACAGATGTCTATAGAAATCGCACCTGAAATCGGCAAAAGTAGTGCAGTAAGTACTTTTGCAAATCGGTGTGGCGCCGCAAAATCGCTGTCGCACCGATTGGAACAGTGCCATTGCCGCCAATAGGCTGTGACTTGTCATGCGATTTGATCTCTCAAATCGCATGACAAATCGCTCCAATGTGAACCTAGGCTTAAGGTATAGTTAACAACATGTCTGTAGGCAGGTGCCTACAAGAGGTTTAACAACATGTCTTCCTGTGTGAGTTCTTGTTTCTCCTGTCTGTGCACTAGGGATGAGCTTCGAGTTTGTGTCGAACTCAACATTGGATGTTCGCCGAACAGCAAACAATTTGGGGTGTTCACGGTAAATTCGAAAAGCCGCAGAACACCCTGGAAAAGTCTATGGGAGAAATCTAAAGTGCTAATTTTAAAGGCTTATTTGCAGGTTATTGTCATAAAAAGTGTTGGGGACCCGGGTCCTGCCCCAGGGGACATGTATCAATGCAAAACATTTTTTTTTTTAAATGTCAGTTTTTTCAGGAGCAGTGATTTTAATAATGCTTAAAGGGAAACAATAAAAGGGAAATTTTCCTTTAAATTTTGTACCTAGGGGCGGAGTATAGTATGCCTGTAAAGCAGAGCTTGTTTCCCTTGCTTAGCACTGTCTCTGCACAAAGTGTCATTTCTGAAGAATAAAAAGTCATTTAAAATCACTGCTCCCGAAAATACTGCCGTTTTCAAAACTTTTTTTTGCATTGATACATGTCCCCAGGAGCAGGACTCGGGTCCCCAAAAACTTTTTAGGACAATAACTTGCATATCAGTTTTTAAAATGAGCACTTTAGATTTCAAACGTTCGAGTCCCAAAGACTTTAATGGGGTTCTAAAGTTCACACAAACCTTTGGTCTGTTCGCAGGTTCTGGTGCAAACCGAACGGGAGGGGTGTTCAGCTCATCGCTAGTGTGCACATACCCTCAAGCTAATGAAGCCTGCCACGTGCAAAATGTTACAATGTCTTAATGTTGCACTGCGTCCTTAGGTTGGCCTGGGAGTTTTCAGCAAGGTTACTACCCCCTACTGCGCAGCACAAATAAAAGGGGCTGTCTCCAAGCCCCTAGGTGAAAGAACACTGCCAAAATGTAGCCTGTTACTCTGTTGGAGTGATAACCCCTTTGAGGGGGGGTGGGGTTGGGAGCCCAATCAGGGTTTCTAGTGCGGGTCTTGAGCCTGCAGACCCCCATGGACTGCAGCTGTTAATCATGAACTTACTGCCTTTATAGACTACTGCTAATCATGGATTCTAAGAGACTTTCTGTTCTTTACTGTAAGAGCAGTAAGAATGTGGAATTCCCTTCCACAGGCGGTGGTCTCAGCGGGGGGCATCAATGGTTTTAAGAAACTATTAAATAAGAACCCATAAACGACCACAACATACAGGTTATATACAAGGTAATACTGACATATAATGGACTTGATGGACTTTTTTTTCAACCTCACCTACTATGTAACTATGTACCTGGTGATAGAGCCTGACGGAGAGAGGAAAGCGATTTCTTACACCTCCGGCTCAGTACGCCTGAGAGGATAACACATAAGTATATATATCTGCACATGTGCTGTTGATAAGTCTGCTTCAACGTTGGATGTTTGGAGCTGTAAATAAAGAAAATGTATTGTTAAAGTGTTACTAAACTCAGGACCGTGCATTCACTATATCTAGTCTCTCACAGTACACAGAACATACCAATTATTTTAGTAAATATAAACTGCTAAATACCTATTCTCATCAGCAGTATATAGCAGTCTTGTGACTTCTATCAGTGTCTGGTTAAAGCTTGTAGGAGGAGTTTCCATTCTACTCTGACTTTACTATGAGGTTGCAGGACTCCTAGCTGAACCTCTGTCTGGACAGTGCTGATTGGCCCTGTGCTGATCGCATGCAATCTAAAGGCATCCACAGGCATCCACAATCTAAGGCTAACCTATCTAGCCCTGTAAAGAAAAAATTGCTGTACATACCTTTTCTGAGGCCGCTATGGTCCGATCCCACACTGAGCTATCAGCAAGGATTTCTCTGTGGAGGCTGTTTCAGGGGAGAAAGCCAACAATGGAAGCCCCATAGTAACTCTGTAGGTGACATCACTTCCCATGCATTTTCCCAGCCGCTTTCGGCTGTCTTTTCTGCAGAGCTTCCGCCGCTGGAGACCAGACCGGCTTCAGAAAAGGTATGTATAGCGATTTCTTCTTTACAGGGCTAGATAGGTTAGTCTTAGATTGTGGATGGCAGTCATAGGTGTGCACATGGGGTGTGCCGGGTGTGCCTCCAAGAGAGTGTGTAGCCTGCGCTGCCTGTGAAACAATTTCACAGGCAGCTGATCGTGAGGCTTACCAGAGCTGTTGAGTGTGTGAAACTATCAGGTAATATAACTGCATGTAGGGAGAGAGGCCAGCAGTCACAACTCAGCAGTGATGTCAGGGATGGGAGGGACCAAACAGCTATCAAACACCAGCCAATGGGATGGGGTCTGGGTGGGCCGCTACATTTATGTAGCTCCGACCCCTTTCTTAAGCAGCCTAATCATTGGCTGGTGTTGATAGCTGTTTGGTCTCGCCCATCCCTGACATCGCAGCTGAGATTTGACAGCTGTTCTTTTTCCCTGAGTGCAGTTACATTACCTGACAGTTTCACACACTCAGCAGCTCTGGCAAGCCTCACAATCAGCTGCCTGTGAAACACACTCTCTATCCTATCAGTGCAAAATAATGCTGCATATCAGTGCCAATCAATATTGCTAATCAATGTTGCCAATCAGTTGCCATCAGTGCCTATTGGTGCTGCCTATTAGTGCTGCCCATCAGTGCCAATCAGTGTTAACACTCTGTGATGCTTATCAGTGAACATCAGTGCTGCCTATCAGTGACAATGAGTGCTGCCAATCAGTGCCCATCAGTGCTGCCAATCAGTGCCACCTATCAGTGTCAATCAGGGGCAGCTATTAGTGCCCATCATCGCTGCTAATCACTGCCGCCTATCAGTGCCCAACAGTGTTGCCTATCAGTGCTGCTAATCAGTGCCCATCAGTGCACTGAGTTCAGGGATAGGGAAATTAACTCAGCAGCCAGGCACATTGTCCATGGGGGAGGGCAGTGGCCGGAAGGGGGATAACTGAAATTGGTTGATGTTTATTAATCCCACATGCCAATCTTTAGTATAATAGGTAATCATCACACTACTATTTACTACTTACTACTTTTGACTGTTATGTGTTCCCACATCACAAAAAAAAAAGTATAGAGCCAACTTACTAATAAATAACAACAAAAATTGCGGTCTTGAGACGATTCAGTTCACATGTGTTGCGCTATACAAGTTTCTCACTCACTCACTCACTCACTCACTCACTCATAATGGTGAAACCTTCTAACGTATGGAAATCTCAATACACTTCAATATTACCACAAGACTGGTCTCTGTGATACCCAATTTCACATATAATACACACCAAACTGAAAACAAGACATAACAAATAAAACTTAGCAGGGATTGTGGAAACCCTTCTACAGATAATTGCAATACAAATTAACTTTGTGGACAGCCTTCCCAGAAGAGTTGAAGCTGTTATAGCTGCAAAGGGTGGGCCAACACAATATTGATCCCTACGGACTAAAGCCCTGAACACACGGGCCAGAATCTCGTCAGGAAAAAAAACGTTGTTTTTCCTAATGAGATTATTGGCAAGAATCTCTTGCCACCAGAGTGTACAGACACTCCTTTCAAAAGAACCGCGATTGTTTTGGAAGGCAAGAACGCAGTGACGTCATTGCGTACAACGAGCATTCAATGCCGGCAGGAAAACACTGCCGAGAATAACAACGAGAAAATAGAGAGCAGGTTTTCTATTTTTCTCGTTGAGATTCTAGGCAGGTTTCTTGATGAAAAACCTGAAAGCCTCATACACACGCACGGTATACTCGGCAAGAAAGCTCTGCCAGTAGTTTTCTTGCTGGTTCTTACCGAGTAAACCGAGCGCGTGTAACGAGGCTTTAGACTGGCATGCTATTAAAGTTCATGTGCGTGTAAAGGCAGGTATTCCAATACTTTTGACAATATAATGTGTGTGTATATATATATATATATACACACACATGTACATGTGTTTGAGGTTTGGGGTGCACGCCCTAATGCATGGGTGCTCAATCTGTGGCCCTTCAGCTGTTGCAGAACTATAAGGCCCATCATGCCTCAGCTTTTACGCTTGTAACTGTTTGCCTTACAATGCCTCATAATGCCTCATAATTAGCCATTTGTTCTCTTACAGTTCGTATCTCTTGCTTAAGGGGGTTCAGGTCATCTTCCAATAGACTTACTCTCTCTTCAAGGGCAGTAGTCCTTTCTCGTACTTTATATAGGTTGTGCCTAACAAAGGATAGCTCTTCCCTGATGGTTTTAAGCTGGTCAGACAGCTCACCCATAGAGGTCCTACAATAATTAATTACCTGCATGTCCTCCTTTAGTATTGGTTTTCCGTCTGCTGATAATCCAGCTCCAGTTACGGGTTCTGGGGCCTCTTGAATGTCCTGGATATCCTCACCTGGTGTGATTTATCTCTGGTGGTGCTGTGGCCCGCCTTGACCATGGCTTTTTCTTGCAGCTGCGGTCCCAGATTGTGCTTGAAGGTTCTGTTGCCCTCCTTTTGTGGGGGTATGGGCCCGGGGTATGGGAAAACTTCTCTAATTTGGCAGCCAACTGATTCCCCTTCACACTTCATTGTGAGTGGGTACTGGAGCTGACACTGTCCTGTTGAGCTGGGTCTTCCCCTTTCTTCCTCGTCATAGTTGCATTTTGTAATAACCCAGCACCGACTCCCCACCTTGGGGCAGGGTGATGTTTACATCAGGGATAGAGGGAGAAAAAGAGGAGGCATGATAATGAGGCTGGAAAAGTAGCACCACAAAAGTCCAGAAGTGCTCACTCTAGTAGTTTCCTTCAGTGGTGTATTTAGGTTTTATGCTGCCCTAAGCCTGACTAAACTTGTGCACCCCCTAAATTAAATATCACCCACACCTTCCTGTCAAGGCCACACCTCTTTATGTTTAAGACCCACCCTGAAATTTTTGAGTGGGGACACTAGTTCTGAGGGCCTGGGGGGGATGGATTCCCTTAACCCTTAATTTGAATACATTTCCTCTCACTTCCTGTTTGGCTATAGGGCAGGAAGTGAAGGGAAATCTCTGCAATGGGTCAGGGATGGTAAATAATAAACTGACCGGGGCTATAACCCTCCCTTACTCTATCCAAAATGAAAAACAAAAGTGTTGCCTATAGTTCTACTTTGAGTGCAACTTTGTGATAATTTTATGGAGAGGACTAAGAAGATATAACCGTGCCAATGGTACAGCAGAAACATATAGCACAGTAAGGGAGGTTTGTGGTCAAGGATGATAGGACAGTCAACATTAGAAGCAGCACCACCCTCCCCACAGTTGCGGAATGCCGGCCGATCGCATACTAGAAGCAGTGTGGCCGCATTAAGGAAACGCTAGACTAAATCCGCCCCATAAGACTGGCGCCACACCAACAGTGAAGTGCAAGCCGGCGGGGACTCTTTCTGTGCTGCCCCCCCCTGCAAAGTGCTGCCCTAGGCCTGGGCCTTGTTGGCCTAGGCCAGGATACAGCATTGGCTTCCGGTCCTTAAGTGGTTAAAGAGCACCTCTTTGCATTGGATTTTGGATGTCACCGGTGGGACAAATTAGACCCCAACTTCACTCAATAAATGTGCATGTATAGGAAAAACACAGTTGCTTGAATTAAAATTATTCTCTTCTGTCTTTAAATGATGCTGTAGAAAGCCCCATAGTAAGGGGAACCCAGGCGGAGGGGCCACATGACTGGGGGAACACTGTGCGGTGCACACACAGGATAGGGAAGTAAGGTATTAGGGGTGGGGTTACCAAGCATGAGGAGGGTTAGTTAAAAGTAGTGGGTGGACGGGGCTGGTCATTCTGGGCCCATTCCATGGAAGAGGTAACACACAGATTGTTTTTCCCTCCCTCCCTCCCTCCCTGTGGAAGTGTCTGGTATGGGTATTTGTTTTTCATGTTATTTTTGTGTAGTTTTGTTTAAGAGGTTTTGGGGTTTGTTATTGGTTTAAGTAGCAAAGACACTAGTAGTACACCAGTCATGTGAAAACCATTAGTTTAAAAAAAATTAGTCTTCCATCCCCATTTTTATTTTTCTTGCCTCCATTCCATGTACTAGATCTGACCTTAAAGAACACCTCTTAGAGAAGTATGTAGGCTGTCGTTGCTGACCTTTTCTTTAGAGAATTTTAGCTGCCTGCCTCTGTTTTATTGATTTATGAGTCACCGACATGGAACAAGTATAGAGATAAGGATTTCTGACTTTAAAAAATAAATAAAAATGTACATCATGCATGTTAAAGGCCTGTGAATTAAATAGCATTAAAACCAGACACGGCCAAACAACAAGCCTTTTTAAAATGGGTCCAGAAATAGCAGCCTCTGTACTTTTTTCTATAACAGGTGCACCTTAGTTAGCTGTTATACAGGGGTAGAGTTACACTATAAAAAGATAAACTAGCCCCCAATATTTTGAACCCCCCAAATATGGAGTCTAGATTTTTATCCGGACTCACTGGTTATTATAAATGTGGTAGGTGCCAAGTGTGTTCATTAAATGGTTGCGACTCAAGGAGAACGACGACATTCAGCTCCACTCGTACATCCAGAAGCTACCCCATTAAACCCTTCATTACGTGTTCTACCAAGGGGGTGGTGTATTTGTTGCAATGTCCGTGTGGCTTGCAATATGTGGGCAGGACAAAACGCCCCCTACAGGTACGTTTAAACAAACACATAAATAATATTAGGTTGGGATATACCAAACATTCCGTGTCTAAGCATTACCTCACCACCCATAATAGGGACCCTAAGAACACTATCTTTTTAGGCATTGATAAATTTAGTCCCCATTGGAGGGGTAGCCATTTAGTAAGAACCATTTCCAAATTGGAAATGTCTTGGATGTACGAATTAAAATGTTTTACGCCTTTGGGGCTGAACATAGAGGTAGATGTAAATTGCTTTATAGCCAATTCGTAATGATTTAAAGGTTTACTGCGATGAGGGAATATAAATGAGTTGGGTTCTCTACGTTCAAATTTTGATAAAAAAGTACTTTTTAATATTGTGCGTTTTTATCTGTATATTGTACTTTTATGTTTTTTTTACATGTTTTTTGTAACCTGCATTTTTTGTCTTTATATAGTATCTGTATAGTATTAGGAGTATCCGGTTTTCATCAGCCGGTAGTTATTATTATTACTTGTTATATTTGGAAGTGAGAAGCAAGCTCGATGTAAGCTCCACTTAGCTGCGAGATGTGTTGTTTTTTATATTGTGGCCCCTGCCTGGTCTCCCTGTATAAGGAATGACCAGATGCTGGTTGGCGTCTTATCCATACAATATTTATTTTTTAATTATACTATTTACTTACTGAGCGCATTGACGGTAGGTTACAAATATTTTAAGGTTAATTTGAACGATTAGCAAGTCTGTGTATTGGCGGATCAACTACTGTCATATTCGATATGCCGATTCCAGTTTCTAAGATGGCGGGCGGAGAGCTTGGTGTTACTCACATCGAGGCAGCGCTCCACGTCAGGTCTACAAATGCGGTGATTCAGCACGCCGCCTGTATCCCGTGAACACGTCCCATTAGTAATGAAATGTAGGGAGGCAATGTGCTGACGTCACCGCGCATACGATCCTTACCTGGAAGATATGGGCTGTGTGTGTTAGCTGGTCGGCTACATGTCTGTTTGATCCATTGTAAGTGCATATCTTTTTATCTTTTCTATTAAATGAACGATTCACACTATGTGAGCCTTTGTTGTCTCCTGTACATACTTTGATGCACATTGAGTGTGTGAGGAGATTGTCTTCATCCAGGTGACTGCGACCGAGAGCCCTCTCAGGATCTCACGTTTACCCTTGAATGCTGTTTTTTTTCTCTTATCTGGTAAGAGGCCATATATATATACGTGTGGTGGAGGTTCTATCTATAGCACTGTGTCCGGAGTGTACTTTCATCATCCTCACCTGGGATTCTTCTATTATATGAACTTGGATCCTTTTGGTGGACTGTGCACATTTGTGACAACTACACAACATTGAACACTGAATCCACTTCTTGTGGTTTATGCACAGTATATATATCTAGTATGCCCTTACCCTCATTTGTAGTTGTATGATATACTATAATTTTTAGCATGATTTATCTTGCTTTACTTAGAGTTATACTAGGATCACATAGTTGCATCCAGTTGCGGCCCGTCCATAGGGGCGCCCGGGCGCCGCCCCCCCTCCTGTAGTAAAAAAAAACGGGCCCTTTAAGACATTTTATTTTACTAAAATTTCATTTTTAGTTTTACCTGTAGTTCTGGCAGCCGTCAATAGAGGGCGCTGCAGCGTTACCCCCTATCGCAAATAACAAACATTCAATGCACTGCATTGAACGTGAGTTATCATTGTTGCCAGCTGCCGCTGGTCTATTCATATAACCGGAAGTTTGGGCGCCGGTTACCTGAATAGCGGCAGCTGATTGGCTGAGGGGAACTGTCTATCAGAGCTGCTGGCCCTAATAGGCTTTCCAAGTACAGCCCTCCGACTCTCGGATGTCTAAACTCGGAGCTCAGGCAACCTGCGTTCCTTGCATAAGACTGACGGCCGTTTCAGCCAATCAGGTTCCCGGATTCTGGTTATCAGGAACCTGATTGGCTGAAGCTTCACCACGGCAGCAGAAGACATCAAGGGAGGACATGGAAGCTTCAGGTAAGTGCTTTTTACAGGGAAAGGGGCATCATGGGGCACAGTGGCATAATGGGGCACAGTGGCATCATGGGGCACAGTGGTGACAAAGGGCACAGAAGCGACAATGAGCACAGTGGCATGGGGCACAGTGGTGACAATGGGCACAGTGGCATCATGGGGCACAGTGATGACAATGGGAACAGTGGCATCATGGGGCACAGTAGTGACAATGGGCACAGTGACTGCATGGCATGGCACAGTGGTGACAATTGATGGCACAGTTGCTGTGTTGCATGGCACAGTGGTGACAATTGATGGCACAGTTGCTGTGTTTGATGGCATGGCACAGTGGTGACAATTAATGGCACAGTGGCTGCGTTTGATGGCATGGCACAGTGGTGACAATTGATGGCATGGCACAGTGGTGACAATTGATGGCATGGCACAGTTGCTGCATTTGATGGCATGGCACAGTGGTGACAATTGATGGCACAGTTGCTGCATTTGATGGCATGGCACAGTGGTGACAATTGATGGGCACAGTGGCTGCATTTGATGGCACAGTGGCTGCATGTGATGGGCACAGTGAGGCTGCAATTATTTATTTATTTTCCGCTTGCGCCCCCCCAAAAATGTTGAGCACCAGCCGCCACTGGTTGCATCTTTGTTTTTTAAACAATTTAAAATATGGGGCTCCATTGGAGGATTTTTTCCCTGTACTTCTGATAACATTTTACCAGTCAGGAATTTAGGGGAATTCTCCAACAGCCATTGCGCCCCCCCCAAAAAAAATGTTGAGCACCAGCCGCCACTGGTTGCATCTCTGTTTTTTAAACAACTTAAAATTGGGGCTCCATTGGAGGATTGTTTCCCTGTACTTCTGATAACATTTTACCAGCCAGGAATTTAGGGGAATTCTCCAACAGCAATGCACAAAGAAATAAATAGCTTCTTTTTTATTGAAACATGAAAAAACTAGAACCCTTGTAACATTTTTATTTCTGTCTGTTTTTCCATTGCAGATTACCTGTCTGCTAAGATTCTCTCTGCAAGACAAGAAATGAGGGGAAAACTCTTTAAGCTCAGATAGCAGTAAAAATCAGATAGCGGTTCTTATCTTCCGCTGCTCTGTCCAAAAAAATAGAAAAAAATAAAAAGGTTTTTTATTTGAGAAACATTTTAAGTAGCTAACACCTAGCAGCACTAGAGTTGTCAGTTTAAATCCCATCCACAGAACTACCTGCCTGGAGTTTGTATGTTCTTCCTGTGGTGTGATTAAACTGGCAGCATCCAAGCAAAATATTGGATTTTGGGGTAAATTAGCTTTTTAAGCGAAACCGCGCTGTCATCATGTAAAATATTATCAGTAAATAATGTTATATACTGTATGAACTTAATATAATTACAGTACATAGCAGTTGTTAATGACCAGTGATGAGGTGATTGTACCTGGGGTCAATTCGCAGAAATGCTCTAACGTTTAAACATCAATATAAACCCTGCTGACGTTAATGGGAGACAAATCTTTCAAATCAATTCTGGTCATGAGGCACAAGTTTTTTTTTTTTTATCTTAATGTCAGTTAGCCAATAAAGAGAGCGAGAGGAGGCATGGTCGAATGGCGGCTTTGTGTCTGAATGGACACACAGAGCTGTGGCTCGGCTAGGATGCCCCCATAGCAAGCTACCTGCTGTGGGGGCATCCAAAAGAAGGGAGAGGCTAGGAGCACCGATGAGGAACAATTACTATTACAAAGAGCATGTCAATATAACATGTTTGTTATTTTTAACCACTTCCCGCCTGATCAATAGCATATTGACATCCGGGAAGCTTCTCTGTTATCCTGACTGGGCGTCATATGACATCCAGCAGGATAATATCCCGGGCGAGACCCTGGTCGCGCGCATCGCAGTCTGACACGCCGCATCTCCGATCATGATAAGGAGCACCTGTCAGAGGCTTCTTACCACGTGATCAGCTGTGACCAATCACAGCTGATCATCGTGTGAACCAGGAAGTTCCGGCATTCCTCTTCGGCTCTCCCTGTCAGAAGGGGGTCTGTGCTGATAATCAGCACATTGATTATCAGCACAGCCCCCTCTGATGCACCAATCACATGCCAATAAGTGCCCAGCAGTGTCCCCATAATACAAGACTGCCAGTGCCCACCACAGTGCCAATCAGTGCCCAGCAGTAACACCTGTCAGTAACACATCAGTACCTCATCATCAGTGCTGCCCATCAGTGCCACCTGTCAGTGCCAGTCAGTACAACCTATCGGTGTTGCCTGTCAGTGCTCATCAAAGTCACCTGTCAGTGCCCATCAATGCCACCTGTCAGTGCCCATCAATGCCACCTATCAGTGCCACCTATTGGTGCCCATCAGTGCTGCCTATCAGTTCCCATCAATTCTATATATCAGTGTCTCCTTGTCAGTGCCCATCAGTGCCACCTTATCAGTGCCACCTCATCAGTGCCCATCAGTGGCGCCTCATTAGCGCCCGTCAGTGAAGGGGAAAACAACATTTTATGACAGAAAAACTCTATTTGTGGGAAGAAAATTAATTTTTTTTTTAGCTTGGGTACAGTGTTGTATAACTGCGCAATTGTCATTTAGTGACAGCGCTGAAAGCTGAAAATTGTCCTGGGCAGGAAAGTGCATGGTATTGAATAGTGTTGAGCGGAATACGCCATATTCGATTTCGCGATATTGCGCGAATATATAGAAGAATATTCGCGAATATTCGCTAATATCGAATATTCGTGATATTTTATCCAAAAAAAAATTTGCGAAATTTCGCTAATGCGAAATTTCGCTAATGCGAAAATGATTGCGAAATTCTCATAAACGGAGATCATTTTCTGTATTACTAAACTAATATGCACTAAACACTCAGGCGGCGTACACACGATCGGACATATCCGATGAAAACGGTCCGCGGACCATTTCCATCGGATATGTCCGATCGGGAGTTTGATCCGATGGCGTGTACACACCATCGGATCAAATTCACCGCCACGTCACCGCACCAGGAAGTAAAACACTTCCGCGCATGCGCCGAATCCATTCGGCAGCGGCGCGGCGGCGGTGGGGGCCGACATGTCTGCTGGTAAGTGTACTAACCAGCAGACATGTCGGGCGGACAGATTCCACCGGATAGATTTCAAAGCTTGCTTTGAAATCTGTCGGGTGGAGAAATCTGTCCGCTAGCCCATACACACGAGCGGAGATGTCTGCTGAAACGGTCCATCGGACCGTTTTCAGCGGACATATCCCCTCGTGTGTATGCCGCCTAACTCTACACTAACTGTACTTAAAAGAAAGGAGAATAAGGGGGCAAAAGAAGGGCAGAGAAGATAATCGCGCAATATTCCAATTGCGTGATTATCTTCTCCGGCCTTCTTTTGCATCAGAGCCAATCAGAATAACTTGAATATTCGGCAAAAGGAATATCGCGCAATATTCCTTTTGCCGAATATTCAAGTTATTCTGATTGGCTCTGATGCAAAAGAAGGGCGGAGAAGATAATCGCGCAATATTCCGTTTGCCGAATATTCGAGTTATTCTGATTGGCTCTGATGCAAAAGAAGGGCGCATCAGAGCCAATCAGAATATTCGACAAAAGGAATATTGCGCGATTATCTTCTCCGCCCTTCTTTTGCATCAGAGCCAATCAGAATAACTTGAATATTCGGCAAAAGGAATATCGCGCAATATTCCTTTTGCCGAATATAGGAGTTATTCTGATTGGCTCTGATGCAAAAGAAGGGCGGAGAAGATAATCGCGCAATATTCCATTTGTCGAATATTCGAGTTATTCTGATTGGCTCTGATGCAAAAGAAGGGCCGAGTAGCTGATGCGATTCTTTTATGTTGCCGAAAATTCGCAATGCGAATTTTCGGCAACATAAAAGAATTGCATCAGCTACTCGGCCCAGGGTCTCTCTCTAATCATACCAGCAATGCTTTTAGACGTCGATGGAGATCACTAGGATGTGATCTGTTTTAAAAATAAATTTGAAAAAATACGAATATTCGCCATAGCGAATATTTGCCGCAATATTCGAGTTATTCGCGAATACTCGAATATGCAATATTCGTAGCGAATATTCGCAATGCGAATATTCGTGAGCAACACTAGTATTGAAGTGGTTAAAGAAAAAAAAAATACTTTATTATCACTTAAAGGCTATTTAGATTGAAATGCTTCAATTGGGCTATGTTCGTGGTTTTTAGCCCTCCACATTACATTCTCATGAGATTGTTAAGGCAATAGTATGAAAAGCGATATAAATAAACGTATAAATCTTTTTTTACAGTACATTTAAAAGACCTTAAAATCATATAGCAGCTGGTACACTATACATATACATAATAGTGCAATATATACAGTATATGTGCAATATATGTATGATACTACTCACAAATACCTGATGGGAATTTTTTTAACACATTTTTATAGCGCTTAAACCCTGCCAGCAATTTTTCTTTTTTTTTAACCTTGCATCGCATAAAATCATATTATGTGAAATGTTCCTTAGATTGAAGACCTTACAACAACGAGCTGTCACCTCTGACTGTGTGATGGCCGGATCCACAATGACACACAGGACAATTTGGGGTGTTTGCGGCAAATTGGAAAGCACCCTTTAAAAGTCTATGGGAGAAATCAATAGTGCTAATTTTAAAGGTTAATATGCAAGTTATTGCCATAAAAAGTGTTTGGGGACCTGGGTCCTGCCACAGGGGACATGTATCAATGCAAAAAAAAGTTTTAAAAACTGAAGTTTTTTTAGAATGCAGTGATTTAAATAATGCTTAAAGTGAAATTATATATATATATATATATATATATTGTGACGGTATGCGAGGTGAGATACTTGACCATAGATATATTTCACCGCGCATACGTTCTATTTTGAGAAGCTGAACCGGAATCCGGGCCGGGTTTTTCCGGCCTCTGGTGTTCCGGTCCGGATATTTGGGTCCACTGGAGTTCAATGTCAGGTGGACCTTAAAAACAACCAGGAAGAAATCAGAAGGGAGCTCTCTGGTTTTGGGACACTGAGGAGAGAACCTGAGTGTGAGGAGCTCTCTCAAGACATTGCAAGAAAAAGGTTTGCGTTGTTGTTTATTTTGTGGGTGGTGGGGACCAGCCCCACACTGTATAGATAGGAGACCCTGATGTTTAGTTTAGCGCCGGACGGCAAGGATTTAAGTTTACTGTTTTGTTTGTTTTAACCTGCAAACCTTTTGTAAAATAAACCTGGCAGCTGCCAGACTTAAAAAGGAAGTTCCTGTTTACAGACTGTGTTTCAGAAAAGTGATCCCCACGAGCTAATTCTCCCACACGTGGTGGATTCAGCGGGCAACTTTTCTGAAGATGGAGGAAATGTTAAAAGCCCTGCTACAGGCCAATGCAGCCCAGCGGGAAACCAACCGCCAAGTCGCAGAAGCTGCTGCAGCGCAGCAGGCTGCCCTCCTACAGGCCAATGCAGCCCAGCAGGAAACCAACCGCCAAGTCGCAGAAGCTGCTGCAGCGCAGCAGGCTGCCCTCCTACAGGCCAATGCAGTCCAGCGGGAAACCAGCCGCCAAGTCGCAGAGGCCGCTGCAGCACAGCAGGCTGCGCAACAGGAGATGAACCGACAGTTTGCCGAAGCTCTGGTGGAACTGAAAAAGGGGTCCGCACCTCCTGTGGCAGCAGAACCAAAGATACTACGGGCCTCCTACCACCTGCAAAAGATGACACCAGCGGATGATGTTGAGGCATACATGGCGACTTTTGAGAGAGTCGCTGTCCGCGAAGGATGGCCAAAAGAGCAGTGGGCGGGACTATTGGCCCCATTCCTAACTGGAGAACCCCAAAAGGCCTATTTTGACCTAGAAACAGATAAGGCACAGGACTATGAGACTCTCAAATCAGAGATACTCGCACGCTTGGGTGTCACCATGGCAGTTCGGGCCCAGCGCGTGCATCAGTGGTCCTACTCCAGCAACAAGCCACCCCGATCACAAATGTTTGACCTGGTCCACCTCACCAGGAAGTGGTTGCAGCCAGAGACCCTGACCAGCCCGCAGATTGTGGAGCGTGTGGTAATGGACCGGTACCTACGTGCGCTTCCTGCTGCCCTGAGGAGGTGGGTCGGACAGGGGGACCCCAACACTGCAGCCCAAATGGTGGACCTAGTGGAAAAGTACAGTGCTACCGACGACTTGGTAAACCCACCTACGCCCCACTTCGGTGTGTCTAGAGGTGCAAGATCTCCCAGCGGTTCGGGTAAGACTGTTCCGGGGTTCAAGAGCTTGGGGAAAGTGGATAAGACTGTTACAGCAGATGAGACTGCGGGTCCTAGACCTGGAGACTGGCCACATAAGCCAGGAAGGTCTTTGGGACCGTTAAGAGGACTGGGGGTGGGGCAAATACGGTGTTTTCGTTGCCATGCATTGGGCCATATTGCTGCAAACTGCCCTCTAAATGATGAACCTATGCAATGTGATTATGCTGATAGGAAAAGACACATTTCTCTGTTTGCACAGGTCGCATGTGTTGCGCTAGATCAGAGTCACCTGGAAAAACAGATGAGCAGCAGTCAGGGTTCCGTCCCAGTCATGGTACGGAAACTGCAGTAGTGGAGATCATGGATGACCTACTGTTTGAGGCAGATGCAGGGCAGACCTCCGTCCTCGTCTTATTAGATCTTTCGGCAGCATTTGACACCATCGACCACGAGATCCTAATGCGTAGACTAGTTGAGGTCGCGCATGTTAGTCCAAAGGCTTTAGGTTGGTTCATAGCCTTCCTAAAGGGTAGAGAATTCAAGGTACAACTGGGCCCATTCTATTCAGGCCCAGTACGCCTTGGTTGTGGGGTACCCCAGGGTTCCCCCTTATCTCCCCTCCTCTTTAACATCTACATGCGTCCTCTGCTGGATATGATAAAGGACCGTGGGATGAGATGTCAGTCGTATGCTGACGATACCCAGTTGTATACCAGGATTGATGCCGGAGGGCCGGGGGACGAGGTGGATCTTCTGGAGACTCTTGGGGCCATCAAACAATGGATGGCCGACAATTGTCTCCAATTGAACCAGGCAAAGACCGAGGTACTCCGGACGGGATCGGCCCAGAACTTACACTGGGTGTTGCCTTGGCCGGACGAGGAGGGGAGATTTCCTGTAACTGCCGAAAAGGTGAAGACCCTAGGCGTTCTGCTGGACTCCGGTCTGTCCCTGGATGCACACATCGGCAGTATTACCCAGTTATGTTTCCTCAAGATGAGGCAGTTGTACAAGGTTGTGCCCTTTTTGTCAAGCTCTGCCAGAATTGCTGTAGTTAGAGCGCTAGTCTTACCCCATTTGGATTACTGCAATGCTCTTTTCATGGGTCTGCCTCAGACCCAGATTAGACGCTTGCAGAAAATCCAAAATCAGGCAGTTCGGCTGGCACTCAGGCTACCAGGGCGGACGTCCACCTCCACCCACCTGAAGAGCCTCCATTGGCTCCCAATACGGGAGAGATCAGAATTTAAGGTTCTTTGTATTGCTTACAAAGCCTTTAATAATCTAGGCCCATGTTATATCCGCAAGAAATTGCGGCGACAGTCTGTGACGAGAGCCTTACGGGCCACGTCACAAACTAGATTGGTGGTTCGGCCTTATAGGCTGAAAAAATGGGGGGGCAGAGCTTTTTCAGTTCAAGCTGCCCAGTTATGGAATTTGCTTCCATGCCACCTGCAACAACAGGAGAAGTACCAGGTATTCAGAAAAGATCTGAAGACCCTGTCGTTTACTAGGGCCTTTAGTGGTTTGGGGTGAGATATCTCTTTCTCTATCTTCTCCCCTTCCCCTTTTTCCCTTTCCTTCCTTTCCCCCCTATTCCTTTTTTGTTGTTTTTATACAGTTTTTAACGTTTTTATAATGTATACATGTAGTACCGAGTGTTAGAATGTCTATATGTTTACTGTAACCGCCACTCGATTTTATGTTGTTTTTAAAGTTTGTTTTCTTGGTATGTTTCTGGTAACGTGACTGGATGGGAAGCAGGCGCATCGATGCAAGCATGTTTTGTGAACTATGCGCCTTGTATAAGAAACAAACAATAAACAATAATTTATAAAAAATAGTTATACGTATATATTGGGAGACAAAAACAATTGTTACATAAAGTCAAGACAACCAATTGAAACACCCGCTAATGACAGTGTTGTACTTTTTTAACGTCACAGAAATACAGTAATAACAACTTCCCTGTTATATCAATAACCAAGTAAATATGATGATTACATTTTTTTTTTTTGCCTAAAATTAATGTCTGCAAGGTAGACAGATGGAATAGTGTAATGATTCTGTTAAAAAAACGAGTAAATACCTATTCAATTCCTTCATCTATATCACCTCTGGCGTTCTAGTTTCTGTTCTCTCATTCACTTCCTGGTTTGCATCACTTGTTCATGTAAGAACTACATTTCCCAGTATGCATTGCGGCATGCCCAGTAATTCACACCTCCTTGAAGTCTCTAACGCAGGGATCCTCAAACTACGGCCCTCCAGATGTTGTAGAACTACACATCCCATGAGGCATTGTAACACACTGACATTCACAGACATGACTAGGCATTATGGGAATTGTAGTTCCTGAACAACTGGAGGGCCGTAGTTTGAAGACCCATGTTTTAACGCATACAGAGCATCCTCCCACACAGATGTAGTTCCCAGGAGGGGGCGAGCACGTTACTGACCACCGCAGTAAAGCCTCCCTTCACGGTGGTCAGTAAAATCAGACAAGCAGGAAGTGAACAGAACAGAGAAGAAATAGAGCCATTTCTGAGCAAAAACGAATAATGAGGAAGTGAAAAGAGGAATGTCTGTAGTTGAAGGATGCTTATTATTTTTTTTCCTTTACAACCCCTTTAAACATAATGTCTGTATTTCACAAATTCAATTGTTACTATACTGCAGATTAGTAAGTGTTTAATAACATAAAATAAAATTAGATGATTGCTATGTCAATAGAATGTAAACTATAAAAATTATAATAAAAAATTGAAGATTAGAGAAAAATCTACAAGACGGTTATCGACTCGAGTAAAATAGTTATCCAACTGTATATAATAATCAATAACTCAATATTTAAGATAACACAATTGAATATAAGGTAAAAATCAATACAACATAATTACCCTTTCCAAAATGGCTACTGGTTTAAAATGATGGTTAACAGAGTTTTAAAATGGCTGCCGTGGTTTCCAAGATGACTTCTGCCTAGAGAGGGTTTATGTCTTGCATCCTCAGAGTTTTAAAGTATAAGGTGTCAATGAATCTTCATTTATGTGGAGATATACATATCTGGAGATATGAGTTGATGAATGAAGTGTGTGTCTGTGTGTCATTCCATAGCATCTATCTTGATCCTATATACCATTTTGGACAATAGGCTCATAAAAATTATAATAAGCCTAGCCCAGAAGGTGTAACTTATTTTTCATTGAAAGATCTATTGATTACCTTTTTGTAGATTTAGTTAATACCATTTCCAACCACTAAGCATCTGTCTAAGGACAGCAATACTTGTTCTGAAATATCTTCTAAGTAATATGTTCAATCTTCATGATATATATATATATATATATATATATATATATATATATATATATATATAATCTGATTGTATAGTGGTGCTGATATATACATATATAAAATATTTAGGAATTCTGGTAACCAGTACAATGTGAGGATGCGATTTTATAAATGTGGATAAATGTGTTACTTTTGTAGATTCTATGAGCACTTATTCATTTAGGTAAACACACATGCTATATATATGGATATATTTATGTGGACATGGTCACAATATATATTATTTATTATTATATGTTATTCACAACCATGATTGGTATACTTTCAAATATTTCTGAATGAGGGAAAAAAAACTGTCTAACTAACTATTTAGCCAGTTCAGCTGGATAAACAACGCTTGGAGTCTTTACAATAGTCTCTGTCCACAGACAGGGATTTCATCTGGAGAACAATTAGTCAAGTGTTTGTATTGTTGACTCATCTTAGTGGTATCTGGTCTTTTTTTCTAACAAGCCAGAAAATGTAAATATCTTAGTTTTTTTGGATTCTAGTTTTGAAATAAATTGTTTATAGTGTTTAAGGGTAGGTGATTTTTTTAAAGTTGGGAAACAGCTCACACGGGGTTCATGACATATAAAAAAAATAAAGATAGTATAGTTTCTTCTCAAAAGGTCTAACAATAATATCCATTGATTTGGGTTCTTTTTACCAAAGAAATGTAACAGAATACATGTTGGTCTGAATGTACAAAGAAAGATTACTTTCATGACAAAAACTAAGAAAAATGTGGGGGTGAGGGTTCGGATATTTTTTTTTTAAATAGCAAAAAATAAAAACTCCAATGGTGATTAAACACCACCAAAAGAAAGCTTTTTATGTCTCAAACAATGAGAAAAAAAAATTGGGTACAGTTTTGCATGACTGCTAGGGGTGAGCCGAACACCCCCGCGTTCGGTTCGCCCCAGAACCTTCCAACGAACCGAACGTTCGCGCGAACATTTAGAACCCCATTGACGTCTATGGGACTCGAAAATTTGAATTCAAAGGTGTTAATTTTATAGCCCAATATTCAAGTTATTGTTGGAAAACGTCTTTGAGAACCCGGGTCTTGCCCCAGGGAACATGTATCAATGGAAAAAAAAGTTTTAAAAATGGTAGTTTCTTCAGGAGCAGCGATTTTAATGATGCTTAAAGTGAAAAAAAATGAAAAAATCCTTTAAATATCGTACCTGCTGGGTGTCTATAGTATGCCTGTGAGGTGGCACATGTTTAGAACTGTCCCTGCACAAAATGAGACTACTATTAAAAAAAAAGTAATTTAATACTGCTTACAGCTTTAATGTAATACTTGGCCCTGCAATATGGATGAAAATCACTGAAAAGAATAGCATGGGTTTCCCCGCCACCACTCCCCCAGGTCATTACAAGACCCTTTGGCCCTATATACTTTGAACAGCAGTATACAGCAGTATACAGGCGGTGCAAACAAGACAAGGACTGTAGGTTTGTTAAGTAGAATCTGAACCATGTCATACTTTGCTGCTGCATATTGCACAATTTCCAAAAGAAACCCTCAACAAACTACATGACACTTGTGCCTAATGAGTCCATTGATGTTCCAGTGGCGGCCTGTGAGCCTGGCCATACAGGCTTGGCCCCCAAAGCGCACATGCTGTGCGGCAACAATATGTCGATTATTTTAGGGGTGGGGGGGCCATTCCAATGCCAGATCTTGGCTGAATATTTTTTTTTGTTTGGGAAAGAAAAATTATAGAAAAAATGGGGGTTGCCCTCCGGGGCCCCCTTTGAACAAATTCTGTGAAGAACTCCTGTTCCCTGAAGGCCTCCATTATTTCTGCAAGTCAAAATTAAGCAAAAAAAGCTAATGTCAGTCAAGCCTCTACTACTTACTAAGCTTTCTTCCCATGTCTAACCCACAAACTCCTACACTGATCATAAAGTCTAAAATCAAGTTACGTACTGAGGGCACTTGCACTATGCACCACCAAGTGGGTTTAGTTGCAAAGTAATGAGCACACTTTCACTATGCACCACTAAGTGGGTTCAGTTGCAAAGTAATGAGCACACTTGCACTATGCACTACCAAGTGGGTTCAGTTGCAAAGCAATGAGCACATTTGCACTATGCACCACCAAGTGGGTTCAGTTGCAAAGTAATGAGCACACTTGCACTATGTACCACCAAGTGGGTTTAGTTGCAAAGTAATGAGCACACTTGCACTATGCACCACCAACTGGGTTTAGTTGCAAAGTAATGAGCACACTTGAACTATGCACCACCAAGTGGGTTCAGATGCAAAGTAATAAGCACACTTGAAGTATACAGCAAGTTGGTTTAGGTGCACTGAGCACACGGGCAATACAACACATGAGAACACTGCAGCTAGCACAATCAACTGCCTGACAGATTAGGAAAATGAATCTAACTAAACTATACAGTGTATAAATATATGTACAACTCCTGGGATGTATATATATCCTCTACACACTGTAAATTTAACTGACTAGCCTGCCTGTTCTATCTAGCTAGAAAAAAAGACAATCTCTCTCTCTCTCTCTGTCTGATCTGTAACCAACGCTGGAACACACTACACGAGGCCGCCCAGTAGGCGGCCTTTTATAGTGTGGGGCGGGTGCTAAAGCCCAGAGCCATAATTGGCCAAAGCCACCCTGGCTTTGGCCAATTATGTCTCTTTGTTTTTTTGTGCGCTGTAATTGGTCAAGCATGCGGGTCATAGTGCATGCTTGGCCAATCATCAGCGCGCAATGCCGCAGTGGATTATGGGCCATGGCGCGTCACTCAAATTTGGCGCGAACAACCCGTTTTGTTCATATTTCGTCGAACATGCAATGTTCGAGTCGAAAATACATTCGAGTCGAACACTAAGCTCATTGCTAATGACTGCATTTAAAGTGTGGAAGCTTTGAAATCTGAAAATTGGCCTGGACACGAAGGTAGTAAAAGTATGCAGTATTGAAGTGGTTAACCTCCCTGGCGGTATGATTCTTTCTGATTTTAGGTGCTGAAAGCGGTACCATTATTTGCAAGGAAATTTGGCGTTTTATAATGTAGGCTTGTAATTCTTAGGAATAACTCACTTAAATCTGACCAAACAAGAGTCTAATAGGCATCCCGGGTATGACATTAAAAAAAAAAAAATATAGCAAATTATAATATAATAAATAATTATAAATTAGAACAAATGATAATATAATTATAATAAAAATTATTCAATAATGTAATTAACTCAAAATCACAGAAATTTCCTCAGTTGCAGAATTGTCGCTGTCATTACTTTTATTTTTTTTATGACGAATTTCCCCACAAATCGCTAACGCTCAATTCTGCAAGTGATTATAATTTATTATCGCTGTTTTTTAGCTGCTCTAAAACCATTTTTGACATAAAGGGACACTTTTAGTTGCTATGGACAATCTACAGTTTACAGGCAGAAAGAACCATTTTTATTTTATAAAAGAACATGTAGGGCACTGGGCAGACCACTAGGGACAAAGGGGGTGTATTTTTTACATACAGTACTGTAATCTATAAGATGTACTGGATGTATAGTGTTTGTTTACTTTTTTGAATTTGTCGCCGATCTCCACCCCCGTGCGTGGTAACGTCGCAGGGAACGGAGCTCGGCGGCACACGGGGACACTGTGAATCGAGCGAGCACCCGCTCGCTCACACAGCGCGGATGCATCGCTGGATCCAGGAACAAGGTAAGTAAACCTTGCCTGTGGACAATGCGAGGAGAGCCTGAGTCTGACTCGGGGTTACCGATCGCAGCATGAAAATGTAACCCCGAGTCAGACTCAGGAATACCGCCAGGGGGGTTAATAGTTTTTAACCCTATGCATCAATAAAAATGTCATAGGCTGTAAAGTTCCGACTATCTTAGAGCCGTTTAACAATTTTGGCCAAATTCAAGGCTAATATGCAAGGGGCGCACATGGGCTGGGCACTTCTATGGAAAAATGTACCAAAGCAAAAATAATAATAATAATAATAATAATAATAATAATAATGTTAAAAAGAGACATGATCTTTTCATTCAGCCTATAGGGGCAACCATAAATAAATGCAAATCTTTTAAGTAACATACATTGGAGAAGCTATATGTGGTATTACAGAAAATTATGATTCTCAAGGACAACATCAGAGACACCGCATTCTGCCATCATATAAATTGCTTGTGTAATAATTTTGTTTAATGTGACATTATTCCTTGGCTTGCATACAGCAGCAGCAACCCAATATGATTGATTTCAACTCAAACAAGGTTCTTAGGTAGCAGTATTAGGCCAGAATAGAGAAGCAGTAGAATAGATACAATAAACCTGCAATCTATTGCAAGGTACAGTCTAAACTTCAACAGTGGCAAAACACATTTTTTTAGCCTAGCTTGTGGTCTTCCTTTCAATATCACACTGTATTGTATATAAAACTTAAAAAAGTCAACACAGAGGGTACCAAAACTCCTCAAAACCACAAACTCACATTCCCGAGACGTGGCAGATATTTGGCCAATATAAAAATGACAGTGTCATGTTGCAGACATAATAGCCAGATATACAGTGCACAGAGTATGTAAGCGGCTTGACTGGTCACTGGGCAGCTGTTAGAATGTTTTTGGCTGCTGCTTTTTAAATAACACATTTTATAGGATTGCTTCACATTATGTAAGCTGTTTCACTTAGCCACTATTTACTATGGTAAAGGGTTAGCTGAGTCAGTTCTTATTCCGCGTACACACGACCATTTTTAATGGTCTAGAAAAGAAAAAAAATGTTGTTGTGATTCTTGTCAAGCCTGCCTTGCCTACACACGATCGTGCAAAAAATGCTCCAGCAAAGCGCGGTGACGTACAACGGCACTATAAAGGTGAAGTTCCATTCAGATGGTGCCACTCTTGGGGCTGCCTTTGCTTATTTTGTGTTATTAAAAGTTTGGTGAGAGACGATTCGCACTTTTCAGTCTTCGTGTATTTCAGTCTGTTACAGCGTGACAAATATGCTATCTCCATTACTAGTTTTACCAGAACGAGCGCTCCCATCTCATAACTCGCTTCTGAGGATGCACGTTTTTTTTCATGCCGTTAAAGCTTACACACGACCGTTTTTCATGATGTGAAAAACGACAACATGAAAAACAACGCAAAAATTTAAAGCATGTTCTAAATTTTTAATGGCCATTTTTCACGTTGCAAAAATGCTCTGGAGCCCACAGCCGGGCGACCGTCACTGGGGTTTAGCAGGCTGGTTGGGGGAGCGAAACAACACCCCAGGCCTCCCTCTACCCCTCTGAGGCCGCCAGGACCTTCCACCCTGACCTTTCTGCGTCTCTTTAGGATCTTGGGGCTGGAAAAAAGGATGAACATTTTTCCTGGCCCGCGGTACTACCTTCTTTAAGGGAAAGGCTTTTTTCCTACCCGCCGTCCTATCCAGAACAGCATCCAGACCACCGCCAAATACTAGATTTCCATCAAACGGCAGGCCACATAACTTAGCCTTCGAAGCCGTGTCCCCAGACCAGGTTTTGACCCAGAGAGCCCTCCTGGCCGAATTCACTAGGGCCGAGGAACGGGCGGATATTCTCACTGACTCGGCTGAGGCATCCGCCATGTAGCCTACTGCTTTCAGACCGGGAAGGACTCTAGCAACTCTCTGCGTGAGGTCCCGGACTCAATTCGACCCTTCAGCTGTTCCAACCAATGCTCAAGGTTCCTGGCCACTACCGTGGATGCCATAGCCGGTTTGAGGTTGGCCAGGGAGGAATCCCAAGCCTTTTTTAAAATCGCATCTGCACTTTTATCCAGGGGATCCTTTAAGGTGCCCATTTCCTCAAGAGGTCAATTCCGTATTTCGAGATACCTTTGAGAATGCAGCATCCAGCTTACGTTTCTTATTCCATACCTGCGCTGGATCCTCATCAAAAGGAAATCTCCTCTTAAGTGACCGGGAAAAAAAAGGAGCCCTCTGTGGGTCTTTCCACTCCCTTCTAACTGCATCTGACAATACTCTATGTACTGGAAAGGTTCGATGCTTCACTTCGTCTAAACCCTGGTACATCTTGTCATGCAGAGATAAATGTGTCTTATCCACCTTAATGTTTAAGGTGGAATGAATAGTTTTCAGCAAGTCGTCCACCTCCTCTAAGGACAACTTGTAACGTGAAGAAGATTCTCCTGTATCTTCTTCTTCTGTCTCTGACCCTGAGACTATGCTACTAGGTTCTTCCTCCTCAGACTCACTACCTGCCCCTCTATAATCCAAGGGTGCACTGGAGGAGGCCTTAGCTGCTGACCCTGACGCCACCCCTCTGTCCAAGTAGGAGCGGAACGTTTGAAAGGTCTCCTCTAGCTCCTACCGAAAGGAAGAGAGCATCTCCTTGGGCTGTTCGGAGGCTGAACTAGTAGAGGCTTCCCCTTTGACTATGTCCGCGATGCATGCCTTGCAAAACGGCTTAGTCCAAGACCCTTTAAGGGCTGTATTGCAAGTAGCACACCGTTTCTTAGGAGGAGGTACTGAAATCTTAAGTTTTTCTTTAGCTTTCTGAAAAACACAAAAAAGACAACAACCCTATGTTTAACTCTTTGTGTCTCAGACCCAAACCACCACCTCCACAGAACAGCCAGTGAACAAAAAACACACCAGATCCCATCACCGCTGTACCAAAAACAGACAACACTCTCCCAGGGACGTGACTAGGGTGAGTGAGGCAGGCTTCCCTTCCCAAAAGGGGCAGCAGGAGGGACATAACAAGGAACCAGGTAGACTTAAACTGCTGTTTTCCTACCTGGGCCGGGCTGGTGCATGTGGCTCCTGCTCCCGCCACCTCCGCTGTGTCTTCTGGCTCCATTCTCCCAGTAGTGCAGCGAGCGCTCCTTCTTTTTGAATTTCCCGGTTAACCCCTCCGCTGTGGGGACCGGAAATTGCACCGCCGAGGCTGCCCCTCCCTTCTGCGTTCCAGCGGCCGGAACCGGAAGCCGCCACGCACCACCGAAGTTCCGCCTCCACCGGAAATTACGTCGCCCGCCCTCCGTACCGGGACATCGCAGCCCCAGGAGACAGGCACCTAACTGCCCCAAATAACCTGCAATGCCCAGCCTAAGGGAGCAGAACCTCCGGCAGCCTTTGCCCTTGCCGGGCTCGAGAAGAGGGGAGCACCGGAACATCCCCCACGCGTCAGGGGGGAGGTTGGGTCTGCCTCCAGAAAGAAAAACCGATCGCAGGTATGCTTTTAAATCCATCTCCCCCTGGAGAGAGTCCAGCATCCCCTTGGTTCCCTGCAGCGCTTCCACCATGGCCGGAGTAAACACTACAACTGAGGCCATGGTGGAGGTGGGTGGAAGTTAAAGCAACGACTGCAGTGTTTCCTGGGAAGTGGGTGGAGCTGCGCTCTCTCCAAGTGCTGTCCTGAAAGACGAGGTGAGAAAATTGTATAATGAATGACCAGCTTTACAGTGAGTTACAGCACACAAATACAGACCCTAAAAGAGGAGAGTGTGTGTAACCCAGCACAAAAACAGAATGAATTAGTACAATGCCCATCTATCAGAGCTTAGGGAGGGATGATGGAATAAGTCCTCATGATAAATTTGTATGGGAAGAACACACTTCCACAGTGTCAGCAATCTCTCCTTTCCTTTTTACAAGTGTAGTGATACCCCCGAAGGGGCTGCTGAGAATAAATGGGATGGCATGAAGTTACCTCATGACTCTTGTGAAATGTCTAGGGTGAACGATGCATACAGCAGCAGTAAAGGAATGTTCGCAAGGAGAATGTTTCTTTTATATGTGCTCTTTATTACCCAGCTGGGTAAAATCAGTGAACAGGTGATGGAAAGGGATAGATGAAGGTTGAAAGGAGAACAGCAGATTCAGGCGTTTAATATGGAAACAGTCCTGCTTCCGACAACTTTTAGACTTCTTTGCCACTCCAGTCGGAGTGGGTATAGCGTACCTGGACAGGCCTCTCTCACCGACCTGGCTGCCAGAGTATCACTCGGAACTTAGGAAGATGTCCCTGCCACAGACTCTTCTAGAATTAACTCAGGGAGACACCTCTGCCACAGGCCCTCTTTGATTGCGGTTACGGAGGAGCCCCTCCTAAGTAAAGTTTTGCCTGAATCCTCTTCTTAACGCCGCCCAGGTACCGAGTGAAAGAGGAGTCAATCCTTCAGTGTGCGGTAACCTCGATCCCCGGTGGTTAGTCGGAATCCTATTAGACCGCCAGCCTCTCATTGGCGCTCCTCAGATGGACTCCCCACCGAACAGCTACACTTGCTTGGGATCTTCAAAAGTGGGAACCCAGTCGATCACTGAGTCCCCGTCCTGCTTGGATGTTCCAGGCCCACATGGCCCAGAAACCAGGAACACTGTGCAGCACACATGCCCCGGCCAGGTAGGCCATAACGCTAGGGGAGCGGTGATGTGGTCACCCTAAAGATGGGTGCCACACTCGAAGAAGAACCCAGACCAATGAAGTCTGTTCCATATGTACCCTCTCCCAGCATGCCTCCTGATTGGCTGCTGGAAAAGGCACCCAAGTCCCGACTCCACTGCTGCCACCTATCGTCCTGGGGTGGAACAACACCCCAGGCACAACAGAATGAGCCCACAGCACAGCCAAGCTGGAACAGAGGCCCTAACTGAACAATTACAATTGAAATCAGAGTCAACTTACACTCTGATTATCCCTTAAATTTTACTAGAACCCGTACACAGGCGCTACACAAGCTCTCGTTGTCTTCTCGCTAGTACATGTAAAGCAAAAAACAGAAAGGGGGTGAGAGAGCGCCACCATCTAATACCCTTGTAATTCATTGATCCATACTTAAAGCGTGTGTTACCCCAACACTTCATAGTCATGATATGTGCCTGCTGTACCATGTACTTTCATGGGTCAGACTAATCCTGTTTTATAAAAGTGGCTCACGTGGGTAGAGTAGAGTGTTTCCACAGAGACCCAGGGCTCAAGTTACAGAGAAGGTGTACATTGTCACAGGGACTCAAGAGCTGACAGCATGGATGAAAATGGCACAAAAGTAAAGGTACCACAGAGGTAGAACAGAGTAGATGAGGCTGTATGCACCACCAGATAAAGCATCATCTGCATCCCTAATTACCAAGGAATAGTTCTGTGATATAGAAGCAAGCCAGTAGCTGTTACTCACCATCTATTCACCTGGCTGTTGTCTTTCCTCTCTGGTGTGACACAGACCGGGTACCAAATTATGTGAGCGCACACAGCCCAGACGCTTAGTCAACTACAAGCAGAGGCTCCTGAGCCTGTGGATGTCAGCAAGTAAGGGGAAAAAAGGAAAGTCATTGGCAGCTCTTGGATTGGCAAGCTTGGAATATTGAGGTGATGGCACTGCAATGTTCTTGGGCCAGGTGGAGAAATGAGACAGCTTATATTGCTGTTACTCCAAAACCCTCAGTCCCCTCAGCCTATTCAGACCCGTGGAATTGGTCACTTGATATGTAAACATAGGTAATTAAAAGGTCCCCTAAAAAGAGGTATGGAATTTGGCATGTTTGTTCTAACTGAATGAAGTTGTTAAATACACAATGTTGTCTAAATATTCATATTCTACACAGAATATTAGTGTCAGACACATTTAACTGAATGTATTCTGTATTTATGTTCATAAATTCACTTAAAAAAAAAAAAATCTTAAGAAATACAAGTCTGTCTTCTATGGTGACTGATAGTATAGTTTATTCATTTATAGATCTCTCAGAAGGAATGATTTCTAAAGTAAAAGCTGCTGTGGGGGAAAGGAACTCCAGCACCGTATCATAGGGGATGCGGTTTAAATGTGAAGGCCATGTTACAACTCAAATGCGGATAAAACATGTAAAAAATCAAGTTACTGCTCATCAAGTAGCTTCCTCGTCTGTAATGTCTGTCAGGAATCCCAGGATTTAGAACCAGTGGGTAACTCAGTCGCCTTAACTACTTGACCTCTGGAAGATTTACCGCCCTTCATGACCAGGGCATTTTTCACGATACACCACTGCATTACTTTAACTGACAATTGTGTAGTCATGCAACGATGTGCAAAAATAACATTTAAGTCATATTTTCCCCACAAACAGAACTTTCTTTTAGTGGTTTTTATTTTTTTGCTATAAACAAAAATAGACCGACAAATAAAAAAAAAAAAAAGATATTACCATGGTATCTGTTTATGCAATTGGTAATTTTTATTTTTTTATACTAGTAATGGTGGCGTTCAGTGACTTATAGAGGGATTGCGGTGAACAATCAGACACTTACTTTTGACACTTTGCGGAAACAGTGATAGTGACAATAATACAGGGATCCGTCCTTAAAATATGCAGTGTCATTTTACTAATGACACTGTCTGGGATGGGGTTAAACATCTAGGGCGATCAAAGGGTTAACTGTGTGCCTAACCAGTGTTTTTGTGACATGTGTGCTGCTTTTACTAGGGGAAGAAATGGAATTTATACCCTGACACAAAATCCACCCCCCCCCCCTCATCAGAACAGAGATCTGCCTTGTTTGCATAGGCAGATCTTCGCTCCATGGGCCAGATTCAGGTAGCCCTGTTTAACTGCCCCCTTGAGGACTGGATCTCGTACTGGATCAGTCAGTCAGTCAGTTAGTCAGGCAGCGGATTAGCAGCAGGAGCCCCCATCGGCACTCGCTCCTAGGAGTAGGAGCGTGCTGCTTTAGCTCCAGGCAGGCGTAGGCAGCAGGCAGGCAGGGTCTCCCCCAGTCCATCCAGCCTCAGCTCCTACCGTATCTCCTACCTGCATCTGGATCCGGATCTCCTTCAGCCTCCCCAGGTAGGCCCTACCTTCCATCACCTCCCCTGGAACCGATTGGCGGCCGTCCTTATCAGGATAAGCCGCCGAATCGGCTGAACGCTGGGGTCTCCTTCCCTCTCCTTACCCCACATTACCACCCACCTGTCAATGTAACCTTCCCCTCGGAGCCTCCCCGCGATTCCCCGTCTTCTCCCCTGAACCGCGCCAGCCGTCACTGATTCGCGGCCGCCGCATCTTAGGAAAGGCCGCGGCTTCATCCGTGGCCTAGCGGCGTGCCGCATTTTCGACCAAATCTCCGGTAATAGCCCCCAGGAGCTCACCCCCAGCCCCTGTAGGTACTCATCCACCCCTGGCCTCAACAACCAGCCCCCCCCCCTGGCTCACCAATCCACCCAGCTGGCTACACACCAGCCTGGGTCCCATGCCCTGCTCCTGGTCGGCGGCCATCTTGGTACACCAGCAGCAGTGTCAGCAGTGTTAGCTTCCCCCCCCCACCCCCCCTGTCACAACTTAATAGCACTTGATCCAGGGGTTCGCCCGATCGCCTTTCAGGGATCAGGAAGGAATTTTTTCCTCTACCAAATGCAAATTGGCATAGCATGGTTAGGGGTTTTTTGCCTTCCTCTGGACCAAGCCGGGAGGATTCACTGAATCCTCTCTTCATCGCCACCAAAAGGAACGACTTTTTCCCCGGTGAATGGCGACCATGGCTAATCTGCGGTACTCCGCAGAAACCATTTGGAATTTGAGGCGTTTCGCCGCAATACTGCCAGCCATCACCAAAAAGACCCTAAGAATTGAGCACCTTTTGAGGATCGATCGACGATCGACCGTCAAAAATTTTAGCCGTTTACCCCAACCTAAGCGCATTTCATGTGCTCTGATCAACACAAGATCGGCAGTAAAAAACCGACTTGAAATCCATGATTTCATTCTACAACACGACCTAGACTGCCTCTTCATTACAGAGAGCTGGCTCACAGCCGACTGTAACACCATTCTAGGAGAATTGGTGCCAGAAAACTACCGTATTATAACGGAAAACAGAATAGGGCAAAGAGGAGGAGGACTGGCGGTGATCCATAAGACGCGTCTTGCGATCACAAAACCAAGCCTCCAAAACCCTCTTCCATTCATGGAAACCCTTACTCTTCAACTGCAAGTAAACGGCCAGGAGACCGTCCGGATTCTACTCTGCTATAGGCCACCTGGCCCCAAGTCGCAGCTGCTCCCATCTTTGACGGACTTTGTCTCCACTTATACCCTGAATAGCAAACACCTTTTGCTGCTCGGGGACTTCAACCTTTGGGCCAACTCCCCGCAAGACCCCATTGCCGACGCCTGCATCGACCACCTGGAAGGATTAGGGCTCCAGCAACTAGTATGTGGGCCCACACATGCTTCAGGTCATACGCTCGATCTTATTTTCAGACAAGATCTGGAAATAAAAATCTTGGAAAATGAACCATTGCCATGGACAGATCACCATGCAATTAAATTCATTATTTCCGAATTCCCCCCCTTAACAAAAACATCAAATCCAGTGACAACACACTGGACCAGATGTCAGAAGAAGCTCCACTCGGAACTCTTCAAAGCCATGTTAGGGGGAAAAATCAACACAATTCAGCCGCACCAAACAGCGGAAGAAACACTAGAGGCCATAAACACAGCAATATTGCAGTCAGCTGACTTGATAGCGCCGAAACGAAAGACCCAGATCAGGAAAAATAACTCCGGCTGGTTCAACAACCAGCTGGCGTTACTGAAGCAAGAGCGTAGAAGGGCAGAAGCAGCCTGGAAAAGAAGCTCTTCAGATGAGAACCTCGTGATTTACAAGGCAATAACCAGAAAATACTACAAGCAAATCTTCGAAGCCAAGATAAACTATTTTTCTGAGGCTATCAACGGTGCCCTAAATCGCCCCCGCGAACTCTTCAAGCTGGTCACTCAGACCATGAATCCAGGATGTCTTGAAGCCCCCAACTTGGATACACAAGAATTTTGCGATGAGTTATCGGATTGCTTCATTAACAAAATTGAGGCAATCCGGCAAAGCATTCAGCAGAACAATTGCTTTCCCAGTCCCCCCCCCGTAGTCATTTACACAGCACCGGCAACAATTCACCACAGTTTGGTGAGTTCACGCTGGAACCCATCTCCATTCAGACCACTAAAAATAGCATCGGCACTCTGCGCAACAGCACTGCGCCAAATGATATTATCCCCACCAAACTGCTGAAGGAATGCGCCGACATCCTGGCACCTCCTGTCACGCAGCTTATTAACCAATCCTTCAGGGAGGGCAAAATGCCCTCCCAGCTGAAGGAGGGCTTCATTCAACCCATCCTGAAGAAAGCCACCTTGGATCCTAAGGATCCACTCAACTGGCGCCCCATAACAGGCCTAAATGTTCTCTCCAAGGTAATGGAGAAAGCAGTGGTACAGCAGCTGCAACAGCATCTAGATACCCACAACTTACTCGACCCATTGCAATCAGGATTCCGTCCCGGACACGGGACGGAAACAGCATTGCTTAAGATATGGGACGACGTTCTTGAGGCCGCAGACGAAGGAGAATCTTCTCTTCTGGTTCTGCTGGACCTAAGCGCAGCCTTTGATACAGTTGATCACAAGCTGTTATTGACTCGGCTGGCTAAAATAGCCAAAGTCGCAGAAAGCGATCTATCTTGGTTCTCCTCTTTTTTGGAAAACCAATCGCAAATAGTCAAGCTAGGACCATTCACTTCAGAACAACGCACATTATCGTGCGGGGTCCCTCGGGGATCTCCCCTGTCGCCGAAGTCATTCAAGATCTATCTGCGTCCTCTTTTTGAAATCATCAGCAGCCAAAAACTGCTATATCACTCTTACGCAGACGACAAGCAACTGTACTTCCGCATTTGCAATAAAAAGGATCACCACCTCAATCTAGAGACATGCCTCTCTTTGATAGAGGCCTGGATGACAAAGAGTTATCTCAAACTCAACGGAGCGAAAACAGAAGTTCTTCTGTTTCACGCCAAGCGTAGGAATCAATCGATAACAACCTGGATCCCCCCGCCCATTCTGGGCAAAGTCATCACCCCTAGCGCCAAAGTCAAAAGTCTTGGGGTCAGCTTTGACTCCGACATGACAATGAACGCACAAATAGGGGCAGTAGTCAGCGGATCTCACTATCTGCTGCGCCTACTACGCAGACTCACGCCTTTTATTCCCAAGAAAGACATAGCGGTTGTGGTGGGAGCGATTGTAAACTCCAGATTGGACTATGCAAACGCCCTTTACCTCGGACTCCCCAAGTACCAAATCGCTCGTCTTCAAGTCGTTCAAAATACGGCCGCCAGACTTGTGACTGGGAAAAAACCCTGGGAATCAATCTCACCTTCGTTGAGATCCCTTCACTGGCTACCAGTCAAAGACAGAATCACCTTTAAAGCACTCTGTCTAACGCATAGATGTATCCATGGGAATGCTCCCCATTATCTATGCGAAAAATTAAAAATTTACAATCCCAATCGTATTCTACGATCCAACAATCAAAATCGGCTTCAGATACCGAAAGCCAGACACAAGTCCAAAGGAGACAGGAGATTCGCTGTCCAAGGTCCCAGACTATGGAACGCCTTACCAGCCAGCATTAGACTGGAAGAGAACTACTTGGTCTTCAGGAGAAAGATTAAGACTCATCTCTTTTGATCTCAAAGGAGACAGGAACATCAAGCGCCCAGAGGCGATTTACTTCGCATGTGCTGCGCTATACAAGTTCTTCATTCATTCATTCAAAATGATGCAGGTGTAATGTAGCTCTGACACGCTACGCTGCTGTAAATTAGCGAGGCAAATGCTGTATTCACCAAGCTAAGTTACTGCGGCGTATCATAAATGGGCCTGCGTAAGACCGGGTAATTCAAATGTGAATGAAGTAGGCGTGTTTTATGGTAATGCGTTGTGACCCCACGTTTTTTAAGTTTTTTTTTAAACTGCGCATGCGCCGACCTTGGACGTATCCCAGTGCGCATGCTCCAAATTATGACGCTACGATGCATTGTTTTCGACGTGAACGTAATTGATGTAAATCCCCATTCACGGACGAGTTACGCAAACGATGTGAAATCTGAAAAATTCTACGCAGTCCCGACGTCCATACTTAACATAGGATGCGCCATCTTTTTGGAGGTTTATCTTTACGCCGGAAAACGACTTACGTAAACGGCGTAAATTCACTGCGTCGGCCGGGCGTATGTTCGTGAATAGAAATATCTCGCTGATTTACATATTCTAGGCGTAAATCAGCGGGAACGCCCCTAGCGGCCATCATAAAAATGCAGTTAAGATACAACGGCGTAATACAATTACGCCGCTCGTATCTTAACTCAATCCCGGCGTAACTTGTTTACTGATTTCTGAATACAGAAAAAAGATACGCCGGCGCATCTAAGAAGTACCCGGAACCCGCAGATCAGCTTCTTCTGTGATTAATTCCAGCAGAAGCGCCGTGAGCACACCCTTATCATCCTGTGCAGCACAGATTCCCCCTACTGCTCTGGTTCCCCCCTCGTTTTCCTTGCAGCACTGCCGGCTTCCCTACTCTCCTCTCCCTCTGGCCGTTGCTGCAGAGATGTTTTAGGATGAGTGGGGGAAGGGCCCGGTAAATATGTAACTTACTGGCCCCTTCCCTTTCATCGGGAATGATTGGTAGTATGTGTTTGAGCTTTAGGGTGCACACCCTAATGCAGTAGGCTACGCACACCTATGCTAACATCGCAACTCAACCCACTGAGCTCCAGACAACAGACCCACCCACAGAATCTGCAGTTTTTCAGTTCTTATAACAGACAGAGGGGAGACATTTGACAGGTAATAATACATGCAGGAGGCATCTATATCCTTATAGATCGGCACTATGGCAGTAGTTTAGAAAGGATGAGAGTGGGTTTACATCCACTTTAAATATACAATTTGTTCCACACATTTTGCAAAACAAAAATCATGTGAGCATCATAACATGCCAACTAAAAGTTCCTTGGGCCAACTTTTTTTTTTTGTTTTCCATGATGGTCATATTTAGATTAACACTCTATGCCATTACATACATCAGTAATAAAATGTATAGTCGATCTAAAGTTAGGTTTCCTTTCTAATAAAACAGTCAGACCATTGCTGACATATAACAACTTTAAATTTATTGCAGCATACTCATTTTATATGCATTTTATTAGCTGCTAAATGTAAACTGGAACCTGTTAATACCACAATGATCCTTCACATGGAGCTTGAAAAGATTCAACATTTACAGAGCTGCAACTTCAATGATCTGGTCCTGGCAGTATTTGATGAAGGAAATGCTGCTATCACTGCTTGTATGCTACGTGCTCTGTTTATAAATGAAGGGATTTGCTTGATTGTGTGTATGTGTGGGGGAAGGTATTAGAAGCTGAATGACTTGGGTGGGGGTGGTGGTGGGGTACTGCACTGCCACTTGCACATATGGGAAGCCTTGCTATGTAACAGTCTAGACTGTGCAGTGATAGTGCCAGGTAGGCAATGTGCTTTTACAAAAAAAATTGTAGCTTGAATAAAATAACAAAAACATTTAAGAGCGTAAATGTTAAGTGTTAAAAACAAATGGAAAGAACACAAATTACACTTAGATTAGATGAAGTGGAATTTGCATGAATTGCTGATACAGAGGCGGTATTAAAAGCCACAAAGCCCATTGCAAGAATCAAAAATTTTGATTATTTTTTTCTAATAGAACTGGGTAAAGTTTTACCTTTTTGTTAATTGTTAGCTAACACCCAAGGAGAAAATGATATGCAAATCAACAGAAATTGTTTATTTTTACTGTATAGAATGCACCCCTCGGTAGCTTTTTGTGGAGCAGAGGTTTGACTGGGGTGGGCTAGGGCAATGGAAGCGTTATTGTGCTTCGTCATGTAAAAGGGGTTAGATGGGTGGGTGGAGTAATAGTGAAGCCATATTATTTACTTTGGAAGAGCATTGGAAGTGGTCATCTGTCCTGAGGTATGTGGGTTGCCAACTAATTTAGCTTTTTTGATGGATTTCTTTCTGGCATTTAGTTTATTAGGGGCATGAAAAGTAAGCTTGAGGGGTCAGGAGGATTAAAAAGTGGGCGCAGGGTCAGGGGCTGACTAAGACAGGTAGCAGTTGGCAGAGGTTTCAATGACCCCTGCCCAAGTGGCTAGGGCAAAAAGGAATTACTCTCCTGAATGTCTCAGCCCCTCTGCAGGAGAAGTTATTCTGTATGTCCCATTTCAAGTTAATATTATACCTGGGCATCCATAAAATCAGAAATAACTAATGGCATTAGAAAACAGTAATAAAAATAATAATCAATAACTCACCTCTAAACAGTAGGTTATAACCACTTTAGAGTGTTCTCTATATGAATAGTTGATGACATTCAGAACTCCCTAAAGAGGTACCTCTTACTATGGGCAATAGGCAAAGTTCTTGTGAAGCAGCTATCTGATCTGAGTATTTAACCCCAGTTCTTCAGCCAGCTAGTGTTGGGGCTTAGTCATTAACGTGGTGCACATGAGTACAGTGCACATGAGTAAAGTCTGCATGCTGTAAATAATGCTGCTAGTTAGATTACCAGTCCCTATGTTCTCAGAGGTTAATGGCAGCAATGTCAGTAGCAGAAATGTCAGCAACAGTGATCTCACTAGAACAGGCGATCTCACTGTTCACATGTCAACTCACTTCTGGATCTGCCTGGAGACACTTTGGCCCTCAGCACACAGATGCAGATGGCCAGTCCTTATGTTCTCAGAGGTTATTGGTAGCAATGTCAGCAACAGGGATCTCACTGTTCAGATATCAGCTCAATTCTGGATCTGCCTGGAGTGACTCAGCACACAGCTGCAGCTTGTTGCACACAGGAGCAGCGGTGTGTACACCTCGATCTTCCTACAGCAAGAGGCAATTCCTCATTATTCAGCCTGTGATAATACAGCTCTTTCTCGGTTTTTATACCTGGCCCACATGGAGAATTGTAATTCTTTAATCCATTGACTCACATAGCATGATCCTTCCCTTGCACTACAACCCCCATGATTCATTGCTTCCAACTATCAAATCTCTTGAACTCATTCTGGTTGTCAGCTCCCCCTAGTGGATGGAGGTGAGCTAAGGTTAACCTATTTAGCAGAAGTCTATTGGGAGCACAGAGAGTCACTGGGGTAGATTCATATAGAGATACGAGGGCGTATCTACTGATACACAGTCGTATCTCTGAGATCCGACGGTCGGATCTATGCGGCTGATTCATCGAATCCACATAGATCTCCCTTAGATCCGACAGGTGTAAGTGACTTACACCGTCGGATCTTAGGCTGCCGCTAGGTGGCGCTTCCGTTTGTATACGCAACGAATATGCAAATGAGGAGAACCGGCGATTTAGAAACGAACGCCCGGCCGTCGCTTTTTTTTAACATCGTTTGCGTTCGGCTTTTTCCGGCGGATAGTTACCCCTGCTATATGAGGGGTAAGTGCGGCGTATCCTATGTTAAGTATGGCTGTCGTTCCCGCATCGAGTTTTGAATTTCTTACGTTGTTTACGTAAGACGTTAACGCAAATTACGTATGGCTGTATTCGCTAACGTCAAAACCAATGACGTCCTTGCGACGTCATTTGGAGCAATGCACGCTGGGAAATTTAGCAGGCGGCGCATGCGCAGTTAAATCAGCGCGGGGACGTGCCTGATTTAAATAATACACTCCCCCTAGCCGCGGAATTTGAATTCTGCCGGGGGATTTACGAGCCGCCGGCGCCACTTTAGAGGCAAGTGCTTTGTGAATACAACACTTGCCTCAAAAACTGGCACTGGCGGATCGTAAATAAGATAGATTACGCGGATCTAAAGATCCGCTGATCTATGTGAATCTACCCCACTGTGTCCAAAATTTCTCTCTGTCTCTTGTCAAGCACCTGGCTACATATGCTTCTATACCATTGCAGCTTAGGATCATGATGTCAAAAAACACACAAAATCAAAGTGCACTGCCGCATAAGATCAAATTTACTGGTAAATGATAAAGTACTCACAATTGTAATATACAAAGTGCATGCAACTTTCTCTACATAGGTTGCCGTAAAGGAAGCTTCCCTTCCTCATGCCAGCAAATGCAGTCCTCATTCTTGTAGGAACTCAATGCACTTTTAAGTACATCAGTGTGCACCTTCTGCTGACATGTTTCAAGATATGTGCCCCTTTTCATCGGAGCTTGCCACTTGAAACACATTAGGCTAAGAGAAACATTGATGTGGAAGGCTTTTATTGTGGCAGCTATTGAACAATGTTATTGCACACCGCATAGTACAGCTGTGAGTAGTTTATATAATGTACCAGTAAAATTGTCTTATGAGCTTCACACTGTCAGTTTTCTTTGGTTTTGTGATTTTGTATTATGATTGCCCCATCATGTCTGTTATATGCAAAGCTATAGAAGCATCCATACCGTGTTGAAACCATTTGTTAAAGCTGAGTTCCACCCAAAAATGGAACTTCCGCTTTAAGCACTCCTTACCCCCTTACATGCCACATTTGGCATGTCAGGTTTTTTTTTTTTTTGGGGGGGGGGGGGCGATTTATGTAGGCATTAACTGTAAAAGCTTTGGGTGAAGTTGGAGTAGGCTGTGACATCAATTTGCATCAGTCACCTTCCATGGTGCCTGATGCCCCTATACAGGATCATCTTACAATAGGCACATCTTACAATAGTTTTTTTTAAATTACGCCCACTTATGCCCTGTACACACAATCGGACTGGTCCCCTGAAACTTGTCCGATGAACCGTTTTCATCGGACCACGCTGAAGTGGTCGGTTGGTCTGATGTGCGTACACACCATCGGACCAAAATCCGATCAGACCAGAACGTGGTGACGTAGAACACAAAGACGTGATGAAAAAATGAAGTTCAATGCTTCCAAGCATGCGTTGACTTGATTCTGAGCATGCGCGGGTTTTTGGTCCAATGATTTTGTGTACTAACCATCGAACCTGTCTGATGGACAGGTTTCCATCGGACAGGTTTTAAAGCATGTTTTAAAACTTTGGTCCGCTGGAAAATGGTCCGATAGGCTGTACACAGGATAGAACATGTCATCTGAAACTGGTCTGTGGACCAGAGGACGATCTGTTCGAACGTGTGTACACGGCCTTAGAGGTGATATCTTCAATGCTCTAACCTATGTTTTGGGCTACCCATACTTTCTATGGGGTATGTCTGGAAATGCGTTTAATTTATTAAACAGTGCTTGATATTCCTGCATTGGCTGCTATCTGCTGGTCACTTTGTGGCCATCTTTACATGCATTGCAAGCAAACCCCATCTATGCTTTATTGGATTTTTGGAGAACTCTTCAACGTCTCCACTTTCTAGACTCTTTAGCCTCAATTTTTATATTCTCAACCTATGATAGTTTTTGAAACCCTTTGCATGAAAAGGGATCCAATGAGACATACCTTTTAATATGCTTTACCCTTTACTCATGATCCCAGAACTAGGTTATTCTAATGACTTCATCTACAAATAAGAGAGGGATCTGGAGCTTAAACAAATTGATAAACTGTTCTACTATGCTCACAAATCCTCAATAAGTAACACATATCAAGAAGTGGGCAAAAATTGTTGTCAAAATGGTACTAAGTCCCTTCTCCCCTGTACAATATGCTTCCCTCAGTTCCAGATAGGTACGTACAGTTTGAGAAAACTGAAGTCACTATACTTAATATTTTTAATGCATGCCTCAAACGCCACACTTTCTGGCGCGCAGTTAGATCTATTATTCAGAGATTCACAGACATTTCAGCCCCTCATTACCTGGCCTTTTCTCTTCTCCATCTCAACACAATTCCCAGAAAGATCTATCCATTCAATTAACACAGCCTGTGGATGTATCCCTGCTTGCTGGTATCAGCCAGATCCCTCAACCTTGGCCCAATTGTTTGTAAAGATATTTTTTGGTCAAACTCATGGAGTCCATTGTGTCTGCTCTAGGGAACAAAAGAATATGTCTATCAGAGGTGGTTACATTTCTTTTCTAATGGTGCTTTGGGGCTGAAACAAATTCTCCCTATTCTGTAAGGTATTGATGTGAAAATGTAAGCCCTGAAAATGATAGACTTTATTATTACTGTGACTTACAGTGATCCTTCAATGACTCTACCATTTCAGAACATGTTTAGAATCAACAGAGACCCCATATCCAGCTGTGGAATTTTATCATACAAAAGCCTCTTATCTGACCATTTGTTAGCATAATAATGTCACTTCAAAGGAGGTGGAAGGTGGCAAGGGAACAGAAAGAACATGATCCTAAAATGGTAGCTGGTGTCCTAGCTTAAGAGAGCCCCCTATCCCCATTGGCTCAGTGTAGCAGTTTTAGCATATGAAAGGGGGTGGGGGTTACAAGTGTGTATATATCAGAATACACACCCCTGGCTCAGTCTATTTGGTTTGTGATCTAAGAAGCATGGGGAAGTAAGGTTTCTCCCTGTAAATGCACCTCCTTTCCTTTCTTGGTGTGTGACTTCATCTTTTCTGTAACTTTATCTGTCCTACAATTTGTAATGATACACTGATAGCATTTGTAGGTTCATTATATCATTATATTTCTATTTGTATTACTTTGTATCATTGGTACCATCTTTGTTTTAAGGTTGCATCTTTTATGTTATAGTTGCTAATAACTGAATAATACAAGTTTCTTTTTTGTACAATAGTAAGTTTTATTCAATTAGATTGTTATCCTTTTTACAAGCTATCATTTGTTACTGATTTTATTGGTTATAGCTGCAACCGCATTGGTTCATTCTTATATAGACAAGGGTGTACTAACTTATTGTTGTATCATTAAGCGTATAAGTGAGGTAGGTAGAAATCACAGTATGGACCCACGCCCCCAGCCTACACCATATTTGTCTACCACATAATCCCTTCCCCCACCTTACCATTCCCCTATGTTGAACTAGGTTTTTTTCTATTTCTTCTGTTTTTTTTTTCATTAGATACTCTAGTACTCCTAAATTGCAGAAAAACAGACTCACACTTTCAAGGTGCTTCCTAGTAGCTTTATTGATGTTCTCCTTAAAAACAGTTTAATCATCTTTAATTACCATATTTGCCGGTGTATAAGACGACTCGGCATATAAGATGTCCCCCTAATATACTGCTGAAAACTGTGGTTTTGTTGTCTACTCACCGTATTAGACGACACCCTTGTGCTGTAGTAATGCTGCCGCCAGGTGCTTTGTAAGACTGTATGTAATGCCTTTTAAAACGAAGATGCCGCCACTACCGGGTGCTTTGTAAGGCTGTATGTAGTCTGTATATGCACTGCTCAGCCAATCCCGATGCACTGTGTTGATGACAGAGCATGCTAAGCCTGTTTGGATTGGAAGAGGTTATTACTCCAATCCGAGCAGGCTTAGCATACTCTGTCATCAACAGAGTTCATCGGGATTGGCTGAACGGCGCAGAATACAGAATACAGATCACATACAGCCTTACAGAGCGCCAGGCTGGCTGATATCGATCGAGCAGATGCTTCACCTGGCGTATAAGACGACCCCGGTTTTTGGCTGTTTAATTCCAGTGAAAGGCTTCATTTCCATGGACGTTTTTTACAGCCACTTTTCTGAGCGTTTTTTGCAGCTTAAAAACCGCTCTGCATGTTAGTCTATGGCCTCATGCCCGCCCACCATGACGTTTTTGAGCTGTAGATGGCTGAGCCGTTTTGAAGCTGCAAAAAAAAACAAAACAAGGACCAGTGCGTTCTAAAGCACCAGCAATAGAGCTGTAAAAACTCCAGACATTAAAAACGCGCAAAAACGCTGCCGCAGCGTTTTTAAAGCTCCAGCTCCAAAAAAAAATGTTTTTTTTCTAAAATAAACATGGACAGGCGATTTTAAGCTGTAAAAAAGGCTAAAAAAAGTGGCTGTAAAAACGTCCATGGAAATGAAGCCTAAAAGGTTGTCTTATACTCCGGAAAATACGGTACACTTGTTGTCATCTAAAGTTGTTTATACAGAGTGTATGGTGTATCTGTAGCTACAATCTCTCTACAATCTCTGTATCTTTGATGAACAGATTTTTTGAAGTTGACCTTCTTTCTAAATAAAAAAAATTAAATATACTATTAGGCTTACCTGAAACATGAACACACCACAACAAAATGTTAAGGGCCAGATTCACAGAGCCCTTACTCCGGTATATCTCACGTTAGACCGGAGTACTTTCAAATGACACGGGTCGTATCATTAGTTTGAATCCTCAAACCATGATACGACGGCTTCGGGCTTCAATCCGACTGGCTTACGTGTTTGTACGCCTTCAGGATCTACGCTGCAATAATTTTACGGCCGCTGGGTGGAGTTCCCGTCGTTTTCTGCATCGGGGTATGCAAATGAGCTTTTTCCGACGATCCACAAAGTTACGATCGTCCTTCGCAATCTCTTACGGCATCTGTAGTCATCTTTTTGCTGCGTAAAGTTATTCCAGCTTTTAGCTGGTCTATAGTTAGACGGCCCATGTTAAGTATGGCCGTCATTCCCGCCTCGAGTTTCAAATTTTTTTATATTTTTTTTTGCGTAAGTCGTCCGGGAATAGGAATGTACGTAAACGATGCTACTAAAAAAAAAATTACGTAACAGCGTTATTTCGCACAATGCACGGCTGTAAATTTCAGAACGGAGCATGCGCAGTTTGATCGCCGCGGGGACACGCCTAATTTAAATGCTTCACGCCCCCTAATCGCGTATTTTGATTCCGCTGCGAGAAATACACTACGCCGCCGTACCTTACGGGCCAAAATCTACCTGAATTCGTCGTAGAGCCAGGTAAAATACGGCGGCGTAGTGTATCTCTGATACTCTGTGCCGATGTAATTGTACCTGAATCTGGCCCTAAATTTTTAAACATGGCAAAATGAACCTCTTTAGTAAAATGACAAAAAGAGGAAATTAAATTAATAAAAAATTAATGAATGTAAGAACTTAGGGAACTAAGCAGCCTATTGATAAACATCTATGGACAAAAAAAACACCATCAAAATGACAGGCCAGTAAAGTTGACGTTACTAAGGTAAGTTGTAAAATAAGCCATGTACACTTTCATTTTTTTTCACAACTTTGTGGGATTGTGAAATCCCATTTCGTAATTTTCATATTTTGGTTCTTTCAGCTATTCGGATGTTTGAATTGATCCGAACAAATTTGTACAAAAATCTATTTGTTACGAACCGAATCACACATGTCTAGTAAGCATAACATGTTTGTTATTTTTAAATGTAAAAAGCTGAGACTTTAGTATCACTTTAAAGCAGAACTTTGGGATCAGCAAAAAAATCCCCCATTAGTACACCCCCTACACAAAACACTAAACAGTTAATACATTTGTGAAATTCCTTGCCATTAAAGACAACATTTGAATTGAATTTTCAGGAAGTCAGCTCTGTAATTCAAAAAATGCAGCATGTTATCTGCCTAGGAGGAGGTGTTACACCAGGGATTGCATCACATCCTCCCCTCTCTCTCAACACACTAATAAAACTGCACTCCCCATCATGCTTTGGGAATTGCAGTGAATGTGGGAGGGTGTATCAGCTCTGGTGAACAGAGTGAACCACAACTGCGGTTAGCAAGGATTTCAATGCACTTCCCTTTGTGAGAATTCAGTATTGGACCCCAGGCGTCACTCCACGCAAACAGGAGTTTGGGGGTTCTCTACATCATCTCTCTCTCACATAAAGAAAGGCGTTGAGCTACTAAGGTTGGGCGCATTACAACATGTGACCAGAGCTAAGCGTTTAAAATTATAGCATACACTTAAAGATTCCAATGTACTTCTATATGCAAGTGATTATCAGTACGGGTCCCCAGGTGTCACTCCACGCAAACAGGAGTTTGGGGGTTCTCTACATTATATCACTTAAACATATAGAAATGCATGAGGCCACTAAGGGAGTTGGTATGAAATACCATCAACCCTTAGCATAGAAAAGTTAGAGCAAACATGTTCAGCAAGTTAGGCCAAGGCCCAAAAGCAAATAACACTTTTGTCAAGCACGTAGTAAATAGGAATTGTAAAGACAAATAATAGTTGCATTTGAGAGGCAAATATAGCTCAGGTAATGTTGAGAGTAGATGTCCCTTTAAGATGTTCCTCTGCGAACAGCCATAGCCACAACAGTTAGTCCCAAGTAGTAAGTTAATAGCTACAAGCCATAATAAATAACAGCAATTGTTTTAGGAGGAATATGTGCAGCCAATCTTTCTATAGTACTACAAGTGAAACAATTGCTACTTATCCGTTTGCAGGGCTTCAGTGTAGCACCAAGGGATTCCGTAGTGTAGGGTGTCAGCAAGGAAGGCCTCTAAGGTTGTTCCCAGCAACAGCAGTCTGTTTCAATTAACGTAGCAGCATTAATGCAGGAGTTGCAGGCTGGTCTGGGTTGCAGCATGGGGAGCGATGGCACCATAGGTTGTAGCGTGGCCTAGCTACGGCTGACAATAATTGAACGATGTGCTGTCTGCACACTGCTCTCTTTATAGGTGGCTAACAGGTGCCTTGAGCAACAGTGCTGATCCACAGCGCACTTCCGCGTTCCAGGCTGGAACGCACGTGGCGCCGGGCGATGACGTCATCACGCAGGCGCCGTATGTGTTCCAGCGTGGAACGCAATACGGCGCAACGGCACCTGTTACAGAGGGTACACTAGGCTTGTGCATGGTAAATGTGAACATCATGCCAAGTCAATGGCACTCACTCCCCAGTAACTATATGGTTAAATATGTACAGCCATCCAGTTCCTTCCACCCTTCTGCTTATACAGAAAGACTATAAAACTCTTTATCTCTCCCCTGTGTTTCTCCGGTGATTGGTATAGTTAATACTGATCTCTGAAGTCTGGGCTGTCACAGTGCTTTCTTAATGTCACTAGTGAGATCTGTACCCTCTGCCTGCCTGTGTGATTGCCCATCATGTATGGGGTTAAATGGTTTGACGTAACTTGTGGGCACTGCCTCTGTGGGAGGGTTAAACCAGGTATCTCAGACTTACTGGTCCACCCACTGCAGCGAGCAGGTAGCGCTGGCTGAACTAAAATACAGAAGGGACATAATAAGACCAGTGGAATGCAAAGTAGAGCAGCTTGTGGTCTTGCAAACAGGAAACCACAGTGAATCAACCCCATTATTTAAAAAGTGCACAGGCTGTTTCTCAAAAACTACAGAGACTAATTTATACTTACATTTTTCATTTGATCAATGTGTTTTGATATTGCTAATGGTGGCATGATCACAGTGCATGCAATTGCAGCATATTACTAAACGGGGCATCAGAATAATTGCCACCAACACAGTGCTAGTTGATATTACTATGAATTATGAATTCTTAGTTTGACATCATACATCTGAAAATAAGATCACAATATTATTTCTAACACCACTGAAATGCTATAATCAAATTAACTGAGCCATCACAGGAATAATTTATGCCATCACATCATCTATTGCATGATAATTTGGTCATTTATAACTTTACAGGTTGGTACACAGCAAAGTGGGACTACCAAATGCAAAGTACAGTGTGTTCAGTGGACAAGAATTCGCTCATCAGCCCATCAATCACTCAGTTTTTCTCTGGCAATTGGCTATGATAAGCAAAGAGTGTAAACAGGCTTCACAAAAAGTAAATGGGGGTCTGTCGCACAACAGAGGGAAACAGTGGCGGCACGGGCGCCGCCCCCCCCTCCCGCAGTCACAAAAAAAAAAAAAAAAAAAACGGGCCCTTTAAGAACTTTTATTCGGCTAAAATGTCATTTTGACATTTTAGCCGAAGTTCTGGCGGCCGTCTATCGAGGGCGCTGCAGCGCTGCAGCGCCACTCCCTCTCGCAAATAACACACTTCAATGCATTGAACGTGTGTTGTTGGCAGCTGCCTGGTCTATTCCTATAACCGGACATAGGGCGCCGGTTACCTGAATAGCGGCAGCTGGTTGGCTGAGGGGAACTGCCTATCAAAGCCAGTGGCTCTGATAGGCTTTTCCAGTACCGCCCTCCGGCTCCCGGAAGTCTATGCTCGGAGCGCAGGCAATCTGCGGTCCTTGCATTAGACTGACAGCCGTTTCAGGCAATCAGGTTCCCGGATTCTGGTTATCAGGAACCTGATTGGCTGAAGCTTCTCCACGGCGGCAGAAGACATCGAGGGAGGACATGGAAGCGTCAGGTAAGTGTTTTTTTTTTTTAACAGGGAAAGGGGCATCATGGGGCACAGTGGAAGCATGGGGCACAGTAGTGACAAAGGGCACAGAGGCGACAATGATCACAGTGGCATGGGGCACAGTGGTGACAATTAAAGGGCACAGTGGTGACACTTGATGACACAGTGACTCCATATGATGGCATGGCACAGTGGTGACAACTGATGGCACAGTGACTCCATATGATGGCATGGCACAGTGGTGACAACTGATGGCACAGTGACTCCATATGATGGCATGGCACAGTGACTGCATTTGATGGCATGGCACAATGGTGACAATTGATGGCACAGTGACTGCATTTGATGGCATGGCACAGTGGTGACAATTGATGGCACAGTGGTGGCGTTTGATGGCATGGCACAGTGGTGGCAATTGATGGCACAGTGGCTGCATTTGGTGGCATGGCACAGTGGTGACAATTGATGGCACAGTTGCTGTGTTGCATGACACAGTGGTGACAATTGATGGCACAGTGGTGACAAATGATGGCACAGTGGCTGCATTTGGTGGCATGGCACAGTGGTGACAATTGATGGCACAGTGGTGGCGTTTGATGGCATGGCACAGTGGTGACAATTGATGGCACAGTGGTGGCGTTTGGAATGGCACAGTGGTGACAATTGATGGCACAGTGGTGGCGTTTGATGGCATGGCACAGTGGTGACAATTGATGGCACAGTGGTGGCGTTTGATTGCATGGCACAGTGGTGACAATTGATGGCACAGTGGTGGCGTTTGATGGCATGGCACAGTGGTGACAATTGATGACACAGTGGCTGTGTTGCATGGCACAGTGGTGACAATTGATGGCACAGTTGCTGTGTTGCATGGCACAGTGGTGACAATTGATGGCACAGTGGCTGCATTTGGTGGCATGGCACAGTGTTGACAATTGATGGCACAGTTGCTGTGTTTGATGGCATGGTACAGTGGTAACAATTGATGGCACAGTTGCTGTGTTTGATGGCATGGCACAGTGGTGACAATTGATGGCACGGTGGCTGCATTTGATAGCATGGCACAGTAGTGACAATTGATGGCACAGTGACTGCGTTTGATGGCATGGCACAGTGGTGACAATTGATGGCACAGTGGCTGTGTTTGATGGCATGGCACAGTGGTGACAATTGATGGCACAGTGGTGGCATTTGATGGCATGGCACAGTGGTGACAATTGATGGCACAGTGGCTGCATTTGGTGGCATGGCACAGTGGTGACAATTGATGGCACAGTTTCTGTGTTTGATGGCATGGCACAGTGGTGACAATTGATGGCACAGTGGCTGCATTTGGTGGCATGGCACAATGGTGACAATTGATGGCACAGTTGTTGTGTTGCATGGCACAGTGGTGACAATTGATGGCACAGTGGCTGCATGTGATGGGCACAGTGAGGCTGCAATGTTTTTTTTTTCGTTTGCGCCCCCCCAAAAATTTTGAGCACCAGCCGCCACTGGAGGGAAAGTCATTTTGTCTTTTCTTCCTCCTGTAATATGGCAGTTTTCTATGGTAGTTGTCCCCCCCCCCCTTACATACAATCAATAAAATAATTTTGGATGTTTCCACTCTTAATAACTCTCAGATAAGGGGTACATAACATCCCTGTCTTGGATATACCATATACATTAACAGTATTGTAATGATACGTACAGCAGAATATTTTATCTTTTTACTGTACATGCTCATGCTATGATTCCATACTAGCAAAATCTAAATTCAAATGAATGAGCACCATCTGTTCAAAAAATGTACATGAATACAAAATATATTTACACCTTTATGTAAAGACAAATAGTTGTAAATGTGGACATTTATTATTCTTGAACTTTCCATGAAACCTTAGTAACTTCACCATAAGGGCAAGGAATATGGCAAATCTTAGACTGCTGTCATCATAGCAAAATGATAACTATAAAAGAAAATCACACAAAATTGACCATTTTGTTCCACATGACAACAGTTTGCAGAGAGACCAAATGTTACATTTTCTAAAAGCAATTCCAATGAGTATTGCCACCACAAGCTGTCAGTAGTACAAAGCTTTCCTAGGCAATTAAAATCCAAGATCAGGTCAGAATTTCAATGACAGTTTGATAAAATGTATCTAAGCATGGCCTGTCCTAAAAAGAACCTTGTAAGGCAGAGCAGCAACATTTTCAACTATTTCTATGTATCCAATTCAAAAAGACCCTTGGCAAACCCAGCTTGCAAACAGGTATAACTTATGATTTGTTGGAGAAGCACAGGGTCAAGTACATAATATTGAATAATGAAGAAGTCAAAATTTACTTTTTGTAAAATATTATAGGGTATAAATTCCTTTCATGAAGTGAGTCCATATTTTAAAGTTACATACCTTAAATGCCAATGCCACAATGCATTTCCAGGTCTTGTGACCAAGAAATAAGCTTTGGTTATAGTGCTTGTAATGAAAGAGAGAACCCCAAAAATTGAATCCCTACCATCCACTTAATAAGTAAAACATTTATTTCTTAATACAACTCTATAAGCAATAGATAACACAACTACTTAAAAAGAGCATCAAGATAATGTAAGCCATATATGTTCTTTAGGGATGAGCCCAACACCCCCTGGTTCAGTTCTCAGCAAACATCGTTAACCCCGTGTCCACCGGGCCTATTTTAGCACTTCTCTCCTTCATGTAAAAATCATTTTTTTTTTGCTAGAAATGCCTAACATGTCACGCTTTAAAATTGCGCACACTGAGAAAAAAAAAAAAAAAAAAAAATTGCGCACACTCATGGCAATGGCGCAAAACTTCGGTACTTAAAAATCTCCATAGGCGACGCTTTCATTTTTTTTACAGGTTACTATTTTCGAGTTACAGAATTACTGTACATGCTCTAACGCACGTGACGATACCTCACATGTGGGGTTTAAGCGGCGTTTACATATGTGTGCAGGACTTACATGTGTGTTCGCTTATGAGTGCAAGCTACTTAACCACATGTGTATGAGCCCTGTAGTAACCTAAAGAAATGGGAGATGAGAATTTAAAGATCTTACTCCTTAACCCTGGGTTCAATTTGCATACTGCACTGCCCAGTTAAGCTTTTTCCTCTCCATAACTGATTGGCCTCTTAAGCCCTGTACACACGATCGGTTTGTCTGTTTTCATCGAACAAACCGAGCGTGTGGGCCCCATTGGTCTTTTTCCATCGGTGAAAAAAATAAAACATGTTTTAAATTTTTCCTATGGATAAAAAAAAAGATAGAAAAAAAAAACGATTGTCTGTATGGAAGTCCATCGAACAAAAATCCACGCATTCTCAGAATCAAGTCAACGCATGCTCAGAAGTATTGAACTTCATTTTTCTCAGCACATCATAGTGTTTTACGTCACCGCGTTTTGGCACGGTCAGATTTTTGACTGATGGTGTGTAGACAAGACCGATGAAAGTCAGCTTTATCGGTTATCCAACGAAAAAATTAATCGTGTGTACGCAGCTTTAAAGTGTGCATTTGGTTTTGCAATTATAAGCATTGCTAATATCTGCACAGCTACGGATGGGTCCTGGACCATTATCATGTACAATATTGTGAACCACACCCTGGTTATGTTTTTATCATGTTTTATTGCTATACTTTTTTTTGTATACAAATACTTCAACATAGACCACATCAATTTTAGAGAAATTCTACTTCTGTTATCTAACTTTGTGGGGTAAGTATATTGTTGTCTCTCAGCCAATATGCCTGTTGTGCCTAGATGGTATCAATGGTAAGGAAAGAGCAGCTTTTTTTATATTTGAGTAAAACAAGAAAAACAATAGAAAAATAAAAATAAAAGCGCAGCAGTCACAGTCAAATCAGACTGAAATTCACAGCAGATATCTACCAGCTGTGAAATGACCTGATCCGGCTTAGCTACTGAATTCAGAGAATTGTTTTTCTTATGTCTGTTGGAATAACTAGGGTTACTGTGTGTGTTTTCATGTGTTATAGAGAGCTTTTATGTCATGTGGAACTTTACCCTGAAAAAAATTTCCTAAATTAAAGCTCTTCTTTAATCGTCCACAAGCCTCTATTTTATTTCAAGCCAAAAAAGTAGCTGTCTCTGTGGTATAATAACACTAAGGCCCTGTACACACGATCAGACCGGTCTGATGAAACTTGTCCGATGGACTGTTTTCATCAGACAACTCTGAACTTGTCTGATGGTCTGATGTGCGTACACACCATCGAACCAAAATCCGATCAGACCAGAACGCGGTGACGTAGAACACAACGACGTGATGAAAAAACAAAGTTCAATGCTTCCAAGCATGCGTCGACTTGATTCTGAGAATGCGCAGGTTTTTGGTCCGATGATTTTGTGTACTAACTATCGAACCTGTCCGACGGACAGGTTCCATCAGACAGGTTTTATAGCATGTTTTAAAACGTTGGTCTGACGGACAACGGTCTTATGGGTCGTACACACCATCAAACAGGTCTGATGAAAAATATCTAAAAAATATAAAAAAAAATGTTTTCCTCAGTTTAGGCTGATATGTTTTTTTTCTACATGAAAATGTAACCCATATGTATGCTGGTCCCATTTATTTACCTACAACCACCCCTCCTATAGCTTCCCGCTCTAACTACCAAAAAATAGACACCAGAAGTTGGGAAAAAACTAGACATGTGCAGACTGGAATATTTTGTTTTGTTTTTTCATCTGGAAAATAAATTTAGTTACTCCCGAAAATCATTTTGATTTATTTCGTTTTTCGTTGGGGAATAGCTTTCGTCCGAAAATCCAATAATACTTGGTTTCTGTCGAATGTTCAAAAGAATATTCGACGGAACTTTGAAACTTTACGCCGAATCGTACATTTCCGGTCTAATATTCCGCCTACAAGAATTCTAATGTTGTATGACTAGTAATAATGTCTAATCTATTCTCTATAATGTCGAATCTATTTTCTCATAAATCGAAATATATTCTCTGTAATGTCGAATCTATTATTTCTATAGTGTCGAATCTTTTCTCTATGATGTCGAATCTTTTCTCTATGATGTTGAATCTTTTCTCTATGATGTCGAATCTTTTCTCTATGATGTTGAATCTTTTCTCTATGATGTCGAATCTCTCTATATCGAATTTTTACCGCAACGAAAACGAAAATAAAGCATTTTTTATGTCGGATCTTTCGGTTTTCGTTTCTTGCGCTTTCGTTATCGTTTGTTAAAACGATAACGAAAAAAAAACGATTTTCGGACGAAAACGAATGTACATGTCTAGAAAAAACTGACCGTTGTATGGCCCCTTTATTAAAGTGAAAATAATTTAACAATATAACCAAAAAATACGACGTAATCTTATTTGGCTGCCGATCCTTGGAGGCACAACCTATAATATCTTTTTTAACCTTATATCTGATTAAACACTGCCCTGGTCCCTGCCGAATTGCACCGGCTCGGGGAAGACCACCTTCAGTAGATATACCACTCTCGCTTCCCAGTTAATCCACCATAATTGGTATTCACTGGGGACCCATACCTCCATCAAATTCCAGAAGTCTGTTTTACCATGCCTCCAAAGACCCAACCGTATACCTTCAAAAGAAAACATATATAAACAACCCACACACCATTACCCACTTTTAAACCTGAAAGGGGCGGGCGGGAAAATTTTTCCTCCTCGTGTGCTGGCCAGAAGCTGCTATGTGCCCTGTGACCCCCACACTGCCCAGCCTCCCTGCACTGACCGGCCAATCCCGCTCCTCCTGCCTTTTTCTCAGGAAAAGATTTAACCCCCACTAGCCCAGTCTGACTGGGAACCTTCTAATGCCGCCCTGCGCAATTTTTTTTTTTTTTGCTTTGGGCTTTCTAATTTTTGGTATAAAAAAAATCGCAATAACCATATATTGATTGGTTTGCGCAAAAGTTATAACGTCTACAAAATAGGGGATAGTTTTATTGCATTTTTATATTTTTACTAGTAATGGTGGCGATCTGCGATTTTTATTGTGACCGCGACATTGCGACAGACATATTGGTCACCTTTGACACATTTTTGGGACCATTTATATTTATACAGCGATTAGTGCTATAAAACTGCACTGATTACTGTATAAATGTGACTGGTAGGGAAGGGGTTAACACTAGGGGGCGCTGAAGGGTTTAATATGTTCCCTAGTGTGTGATTCTAACTGTAGGGGGAGGGGACTCACAAGGGGAGGAGACCGATGTGTGTTCCTCTGTACTGGGAACACACACATCGGTCTCCTCACCTGACAGGACCGTGGATCTGTGTGTTTACACACACAGATCCACAGTCCTGCGCGATGTGCCCCTAGACATCGGGGAAACCCAGGACGTCATATGACGTCCACCCAGGATGGGAGATCCCATCTGTGGACGTCATATGACAATGGGCCGTAGGGAAGTGGTTAAAGAACTAATAAACCCAAAAGCAACCTTTACTATATTGCAGTTTACCAATTAGCTGTATTAATTACATGTTTAGGCTTTCTTTCCTTTATTTTCATCTGGTGAACCGGCCAGCAAGTCTGTTTTTCAAAAGCTCAAGCTCTTCAGCAGACTGCATCAGTTTGCATGGATAAGGCCAACCAGGAGGCGTGTAATGCCGCGTACACACGGCAGAGAAACTCGGCGGGCGGAACACATCGTTCCGCCCGTCGAGGTTCTCTGCCGGCCGTCAGATTCGGCGACCCGCCCGTCGCGAAAGGCAACCAGCCATTCATCCCGATGGGCCGTCGAGCAAATAGAGAACCTGCTCTCTATTTGCTCGACGGGTTTCCCGACGGGCGGGGCTCGCCGACAGCGTACACACGGCCAAGGTTCTCGGCAGAATGCGGCTCCCAGCGAGGTTCTCGCTGGTTTCTGCCGAGAACCTTGGCCGTGTGTATGGGGCTTAAGAGGCTATATCAACAGGTGAAAACAGAAGGAAAAAAAAAAACTGATGAAGCCACCACATTTAATGATTGGCATACTGCAATATAATACATTTTTGGTTTTGGGTTTAATACTAATGATCTGTTTTTTTAATGTCCAGGCAAAAATGCTAGAGCCCTCTTTACTTGCTGAATCTCACACTAGTCACTACAAGGCCAGTGTTTTTTCCCCCTCTTTGCTGACAGAGGAGATTGATATGCTTAGGCTGTATTTTTTATTTCCTGCAGCAAGGGTAGCACTTGTTGGCGTCTCAGGAAAAATGCCTGTGGTATTCTTTCTTTCAGTATGTGAAGCCCAGACTGTGCAATGCGCAGACTATGTGGGGAGTACAGTGTTCCGTTAGCTCAGTGCTTACAATTCTTTCTATTTTGTGAATGGAATTGGTTGCTGCAAATGGAGGCCTAAGGCTTTTACTATAGGAACTAGTTTTATTCATAAAATAGCAGGAACCAGAAGTAGAGAGCCTACAGACAAAGCATCAAGCTAAGAGTACTGCTTATCTCAGAAGAAGACAGCAGAGAGTAGGGATGAGCCGAACACCCCGCATTCGGTTCTCACCAGAACCGTCGAACAGACCGACCGTTCGCGCAAACATTTAGAACCCCATTGAAGTCTATGGGACTCGAACTTTCAAATTTAAAAACAATAATTTTAAAGACCAATATTCAAGTTCGGGTACTCAATATTCGGGTTCTCAAAGACAAAGACGTTTTCACAGGTAAACTATAGACACCCAGCAGGTACAATATTTAAAGGAATTTTTCTTTTTTTTTTTAAGTTAGGCATCATTAAAATCACTGCTCCAGGAGCTTAAATAAAAAAAAAAAATTCCTTTAAATATTGTACCTGCTGGGTGTCTATACCCGTGATAACGTCTTTAAATAGCACAATCACCTGCCTGCCAGTAAATTAGGAAGAACTGATCTATCTAAGCTATACAGTGTATAAATATATGTACAACTCCTAGGGATGTATATATATCCTCTACACACTATAAATTAAGCTAAAATGACTAGTAGTGTTGCTCACGAATATTGCATATTCGAGTATTCGCGAATAAATCGAATATCGCGGTGAATATTCGCTATTGCGAATATTCGTATTTTTTCAAATTTATTTTTAAAACAGATCACATCCTAGTGATCTCCATCGACGTCTAAAAGCATTGCTGGTATGATTAGAGACCCTGGGCCGAGTAGCTGAGGCGATCCTTTTATGTTGCCGAATATTCGCAATGCGAATATTCGTATTACGAATATTCGCGAATACTTTCTCTGCCCTTCTGTGTTTTGTGTATAAAAAAAAATAGCTTTAGTTTAGTCATATAAGTTTGTGTAAGTAGAGTTAGTGTTTAGTGCATATTAGTTTAATAATCCAGGAAATGATCTCCGTTTTCGCGTGTTGACGAGAATTTCGCAATCAAATTCGCATCAGCGAAATTTCGCATTCGCAAACATTTTTTTTTGATAAAATATCACGAATATTCGATATTAACGAATATTTTGCGAATATTCTTCTATATATTCGTGAAATATCGCGAAATCGAATATGGCGTATTCCGCTCATCACTACTGACTAGCCTGCCTGCCTGCTCTATCTAGCTATATAACAAGACAATCTCTCTGTCTCTCTGACTGATCTCATTAACATGCCGGAAACACACTACACGGGGCCGCCCAGCAGGCGGCCTTATATAGTGTGGGGCGTGTGCTAAAGCCCTGAGCCATAATTGGCCAACGCCACCCTGGCTTTGGCCAATTATGGCTCTCCATTTTTTGCGTGCTGTGATTGGCCAAGCATGCAGGGTCATAGTGCACGTTTGGCCAATCATCAGCGCGCAATGCCGCAGTGAATTATGGGTCGCTGCGCGTCACTCGAATTTGGCGCGAACGACCCGTTTTAGTTTGAAATTCGTCAAACGTACAAACAGACAATGTTGGAGTCGAACATACATTTTTGTGACAAAGCCCCCCCCCCCGCAAAATGACATTGAAGCTGTGGCAATGCTGTACTGCTGCTTTAAATATTGTCTTCTTAGTTTCTCAAAAGTAACCAGTTATCTTATAATCATTGTATAGTTTGCCTTTATCTGCTCTTCTGACATCGCTGTAAACTGGTGAGGGTAACCATTGCATTGCATAGTTACATAGTTAGTCAGGTTGAAAAAAGACACAAGTCCATCCAGTTCAACCATAAAAAAAAATAAAAATAAACAAACAAAATAAAACACAGTACATCCCATACACCCAACTCCATACCCACAGTTGATCCAGAGGAAGGCAAAAAAAAACAGCAGAGCATGATCCAATTTGCTACCAGAGGGGAAAAAATTCCTTCCTGATCCCCCGAGAGGCAATCGGATTTACCCCGGATCAACTTTACCTACAAAACTTAGTACTCAGATATATTATGTGCATTTAGGAAAGAATCCAGGCCCTTCTTAAAGCAATCTACTGAGCTGGCCAGAACCACCTCTGGAGGGAGTCTGTTCCACATTTTCACAGCTCTTACTGTGAAGAAACCTTTCCGTATTTGGAGGTGAAATCTCTTTTCCTCCAGACGTAAAGAGTGTCCCCTTGTCCTCAGCGTTGACCTTAAAGTGAATAACTCAACACCAAGTTCACTATATGGACCTCTTATATATTTGTACATGTTGATCATATCCCCCCTTATTCTTCTCTTCTCAAGAGTGAATAAATTCAGTTCTTCTAATCTTTCCTCATAGCTGAGCCTCATCCATGCCTCTTATCAGTTTAGTTGCCCTTCTCTGCACTTTCTCCAGTTCTCCGATATCCTTTTTGAGAACTGGTGCCCAAAACTGGACTGCATATTCCAGATGAGGTCTTACTAATGATTTGTACAAGGGCAAAATGATATCTCTATCTCTGGAGTCCATACCTCTCTTAATACAAGAAAGGACTTTGCTCGCTTTCGAAAACCGCAGCTTGGCATTGCATGCCATTATTGAGCTTATGATCAACTAAAACCCCCAGTTCCTTCTCCACCACAGACCCCCCCCCCCCCAGTTGAACTCCCCCTAGCATGTATGATGCATGCATATTCTTAGCCACCCAAGTGCATAACTTTACATTTATCAACATTAAACCTCATCTGCCACATAGTCGCCCAATTAGACAGAGCATTGAGGTCGGCTTGTAAATTGGAGACATCCTGCAAGGACGTTATTCCTCTGCATAGCTTGGTGTCATCTGCAAAAACAGAAATGTTACTTTGGATCTCAGACCCAATATCATTTATAAATATATTGAAAAGTAAGGGACCCAACACTGAACCTTGGGGTACACCGCTGATAACCTTGGACCATTCAGAGTAAGAATCATTAACCACAACTCTCTGAATCCTGTCTTTCAGCCAGTTTTCTATCCATTTACAAACTGATATATCTAATCCTGTAGACCTTACCTTAAACATGAGCCGTGTGTGGGGAACTGTATCGAACGCTTTTTCAAAATCCAAGTATACCACGTCCACTGCCACGCCTCTGTCCAGGGTTTTACTTACCTCTTCATAAAAGGAAATCAGGTTTGTCTGACAACTTCTGTCTTTCATGAATCCATGCTGTCTGCTGCTTAAATAGTTTGTTTCCAGCAAGAACTCATCCATGTGGTCTTTTATTAAACGTTCCAGTATCTTCCCAACTATAGAAGTTAAACTAACAGGTCTATAGTTACTTGGTAAAGACTTTGTTCCCTTTTTAAATAAAGGCACCACATTGGCTCTACGCCAATCCAGTGGTACTATTCCTGTCATTAATGAGTCCCTAAATATTAGATACAGTGGCTTTGAAATTTCAGAGCTCAATTCTTTTAGGATCCGTGGGTGGATGCCATCAGGTCCAGGTGCTTTATCCACCTTTATTCTGTCTAAATATTTCTGGACCATATCACTTTTGAGCCATTGTGGATTTGGGGCTGTGTCACTCCCACCCCCATTATGGACATGAGCTCCCCCATTCTCCATTGTATAAACAGAGCTGAAGAAAGCATTTAATAAATTTCCCTTCTCTATATCCTCAGTCACTCACTCTAGATTATTTTGTTATCATTGTTATTATTAAGGGCCTACATGCTCAGACTTGACCTTTTTACTATTAATATATTTAACGAATTTTTGGGGGTTTGTCCTACTATCTTTTGCAATCTGTCGTTCATTTTGAATTTTTGCATCCTTGATTTCCTTTTTACATATTCTATTATATTATTTGTAACATTTAAACGACACTAGTGTTCCTTCATTTTTATATTTTTTAAAAGCTATTTTCTTATTGTTTATAGCTTTTTTAACTTTGACCGTGAGCCACATAGCTTTTTATCTTTAGCCTTTTAAACTTATTGCCCATGGGAATATACTTTGCAGTGAGGTTCCAAAGAGTCTTTTTGAAGAATTCCCATTTCTGTTCTGTGTTCATCTGTGCCAATATTCCCTCCCAGTCCAAGCCCTGGAGAGCAGTCCTCATGCTTTGAAAATGTTCTCTCTTGAAATTAAGTGTTTTTATCTTTCCTGTATGTATTTCTTGCTTATAGTTAATATTAAATGAAATCATGTTATGATCACTGCTACCCAGGTGTTCCTTTATCTGAACATTAGTAATAAGCTCTGCATGGTTTGAGATGGCCAAGTCCAACAGAGCATCATTCCTAGTTGGGGCCTCAATAAACTGAACCATAAAATTGTCCTGCAATAGGTTTTTAAATTTTTGTCCTTTTACTGTCCCAGAAATTCCATTATTCCAGTCAATTTCTGGGTAGTTAAAATCCCCCATTATTATCACCGTCCCAGCCCTTGCAGCCCTTTCCATCTGTGCAAGGAGCCGAGTCTCCACCTCCTCATTAACATTGGGTGGTCTATAACAAACTCCAATGATTAACTTTGAACTACGCACATCTGTATGCAGTTCCACCCATAATGCTTCAACTTCATCACACTCTCCATCAACCAGGTCCTCTTTCACGCTTGCTTTGAGGTCACTTCTCACATAGAGACAGACGCCTCCACCTTTCCTTTTTACCCTGTCTTTCCGAAAGAGAGCATAGCCAGGAATATTAATAGCCCAGTCATGTGAGGATTGAAGCCAAGTTCCAGCAATAACGATTACATCATAGCTCTCCTCATGCACCAGAGCATTATGTTGCCAAGAAGAAAGTAGCCTACTATACATTGAGTATGGCAGATTTGGTTGTTTCTCTGCTACAATACACAACATTTTAAAGTTAGTGGGGTGCTTTGCTAGGAAATTAACCTTTAACCACTTGACCACTGGGCACTTAAACCCCCTTCCTGACCAGACCAATTTTCAGCTTTCGGTGCTCTCACAATTTGAATGACAATTACTCAGTCATACAACATTGTACCCATTTAAAATTGTTGTCCTTTTTTTCCACACAAATAGAGCTTTCTTTTGGTGGTATTTGATCACCTCTGGGTTTTTTATTTTTTGCGCTATAAAAGAAAAACGACTGAAAATTCTGTAAAAAAAAAAAATCTTGTTTCTGTCATATTAGCAGGTTATTTCTCACACACAGCATATGCATACCACAAATTACACCCCAAAACACATTCTGCTATTCCTCCCGAGTATGGCGATACCCCATGTGTGAGACTTTTACACAGCGTGGCCACATACAGAGGCGCAACATGCAGGGAACGCCATCAGGCGTTCTGGAACACCCAGGCTAATTCTGACATTTCTCTCCTACATTGAAAAATCATCATTTATTTGCTAGAAAATTACATAGAACCCCAAAAAATTATATTTGCTTTTTTAGCAAAGACCCAGAGAATACAATGGCGGCCGTTACAACTTTTTATCTTGCATGGTATTTTCGCAGACACTTTTTGAACGCGTGTTTTAAAAAAAAACTGTTCTGTGCTTAAAAAAAACAAAACAGTAAAGTTAGCCCAATTTTTTTTCATAATGTGAAAGATGAAGTTACGCCGAGTAAATAGATACCCAACATGTCACACTTCAAAATTGCGCACACTCATGGAATGGCGCCAAACTTTGCTACTTAAAAATCCCCATAGGCGACGCTTTAATTACTTTTATTGGTTACATGTTTTTAGTTACGGAGGAGGTCTAGGGCCAAAATGATTGCTCTCGCTCTAACGTTTGCAGAGATACACATTTGTAGCTTGAACACCGTTTTCATATGTGGGCGGGACTTACGTATGTGTTCGCTTCTGCATGCGAGCACACGGGGACAGGGGTGCTTTAAAAAATGGGTATTGCAGAGTATTGGGGTATTGCAGAGTATCACGCAGGGTATTGGGGTATTGCAGAGTATCGTGCAGGGTATTGGGGTATTCCAGAGTATTGGGGTATTGCAGAGTATTGCGCAGGGTATTGCAGAGTATTGGGGTATTGCAGAGTATTGGGGTATTGCAGAGTATTGCGCAGGGTATTGGGGTATTGCAGAGTATTGCGCAGGGTATTGGGGTATTGCAGGGTATTGGGGTATTGCAGAGTATTGCGCAGGGTATTGCAGAGTATTGGGGTATTGCAGAGTATTGCGCAGGGTATTGCAGAGTATTGGGGTATTGCAGAGTATTGTGCAGGGTATTGGGGTATTGCAGGGTACTGGGGTATTGCAGAGTACTGGGGTATTGCAGAGTACTGGGGTATTGCAGAGTATTGTGCAGGGTACTGGGGTATTGCAGAGTACTGTGGTATTGCAGAGTATTGTGCAGGGTACTGGGGTATTGCAGAGTACTGGGGTATTGCAGAGTATTGTGCAGGGTACTAGGGTATTGCAGAGTACTGGGGTATTGCAGAGTATTGTGCAGGGTACTGGGGTATTGCAGAGTACTGGGGTATTGCAGAGTATTGTGCAGGGTACTGGGGTATTGCAGGGTACTGGGGTATTGCAGAGTACTGGGGTATTGCAGAGTACTGGGGCAGGGATGGCTGAGCTAGGATGGAAGGATCTGTGACTGCATTTGTCACAGATCCAGCCACAGCGCTGCTCCTGACACCCGCTCCCCCCCTCTCCTCTCACACTGTACCGAACGGTACAGAGAGGAGAGGGAGGAACTGGCGTCATCAAATGATGCCGGTTTGTTTACAAGTGATCGCGCCGTCATTTGACGGCGCGATCACGTGGTAAACGGCCGCTATCAGCGGCAATTTACCGTGATCCATGATGTGCCGGGTCTTCTAGACCCGGCGAGCATGGACACTTCTGCGAGCGCGTCCCAGGGGATGCGCAATCGCGGAAGTGCACGATGACGTCCCAGGGACGTCGTCCCAAGATAACTCCACCGCGCTGTAGCAGTAAAATGCCTATGGCGCGGTGGGCAAGTGGTTAACTGTAGGCAAAAAAATAATACAAATCTGATGCAGTCTGTCATTAGCATTACCATACAGTGGCGGCTGGTCCTTAACATTTTTTGGGGGGTGCAAACAATCGAAATCGCAGCCTCACTGTGCCCATCAATTGTTGCCACTGTGCCATCAATTTTCGCCACTGTGCCATCAAATGCATCCACTATGCCATTAATTGTCGCCACTGTGCCATCAAATGCAGCCACTGTGCCATCAAATGCAGCCACTGTGCCATCAAATGCAGCCACCGTGCCTTCAAATGCAGCCACTGTGCCATCACACGCAGCCACTGTGCCATCAATTCTCGACACTGTGTCCATCAAACGCAGCCACTGTGCCATCAATTGTCGCCACTGTGCCCATCAATTGTCGCTACTGTACCCATTAATTGCCGAAAGTTTGCCCCGTAAAATGCTGCCAGTTTGCCCCATAAAATGCCACCAGTTTGCCACATAAAATGCCACCAGTTTGCCCCATAAAATGCCGCCACATTGCCCCAAAATACCGCCAGATTGACACCCCGCCCGGCACTTACCTTTCTCGGGTCAGCCATCCTCCTCCATGATCCCTCAATGTCTTCTCCCACCCTCGATGTCGCTTCAGCCTATCAGGTGACCGGTAACCAGACCCAGTGAACCTGATTGGCTGAGACGCGTGTCAGTGTTAATCAGGGAACGCACACCCTGTGCGCCCTCTGATTAACCATTTGGAAGCCGATTAGAGCCCACAGGCTGTAATCGGGGAGCCTATCAGAGACACTTTCAAAACACACCCACCGCTGTTATTCATATGGCTGGTGCTCAACAGAGGGCCGGCCACCTAAATATTGGGCGGCAGCGGCGACAATACATAGATTCATGCGATGCATGAATCTATGTATTGTTGAGTGACGGTGCAGGAGAGGGAGGCGGCACTCCTGCGCCCACTATGGATGCACCGCCACTGTTACCATAGCAGATATAAGTTGTAAGTCCTGCACTAAGGAAAGTATCAGGAGATAGTTGTGGCTGCTGCCTACCCCAAAACCGTCACTTATTGATAGAGATAGGGGGGGTTAAATGATGCTGCCAGAACTATAAATAAAAATTATGGGCCAGATTCAGATAGAATCGCGTAACTTTCTGGCGGCGTTGCATATCTCATTTACACAAGCCGCCGTAACTTTGAGAGGCAGGTGCCGTATTCACAGAGAACTTGCGCCCAAAGTTACGGCGGCGTAGTGTAAATGTGCAAGCGTAAGCCCGCGTAGTTCAAAGTAGGCTGGTAGTGGGCGTGTTGTATGTAAACTAATCGTGACCCCACGTAATTGACGCGCCAAACGAACTGCGCATGTGCTGGCCGTGGACGTATCCCAGTGTGCATGCTCCAAATCACGTCGCAAATAGTCAATAAAAAAGACGTGAACGTAACTTACGCCCAGCCCCATTCTGAATCGGCTTAGGCAAACAACGTATAATTTAAAAAATTTGGCACGGTCCCGACGTCCATACTTAGGCCCCTTTCACATTGAGGCGTTTTTCATGCGGTACAGCGCTAAAAATAGCGCTGCTATACCGCATGAAAAATCATGCCCTGTAGTGTTCAATGTGAAAGCCCGAAGGCTTTCACACTGAAGCGGTGCGCTAGCAGGAACGCTCCAAAAGTCCTGCTAGCCGCATCTTTACCGCGGTATAGGAGCGGTGTGTTCACCGCTCCTATAGCGCGCCTTCCCATTGGAATCAATGGGAAACCGCGGTAATAGCGCGGTAATACCGCCCGCAACGCGGGCGGTATTAACCCTTTTTCGGCCGCTAGCGGGGGTTAAAACCTCACCGCTAGCGCCCGAATATCGCGGTAAACACGACGGTATAGCGGCGCTACAAATAGCGCGGCTATACCGTCACCGCGGCTCCACGCCTCAATGTGAAAGGGGCCTTAACATTGGCTGCGCCATCTTTTTGTTGGAATAACTTTACGCCTGAAAAAGGCCTTACGTAAACGGAGTATCTTACTGCGACGGCCGGGCGTATGTTCGTGAATCAGCGTATTTAGCTAATTTACATATTCGACACGTAAATCGACGGAAGCGCCACCTAGCAGCCAGCGTAAATATGAAACTAAGATACGACAGCGTAATACAATTACGCCACTCGTATCTTAGCTCAATCCCGGCGTATCTTGTTTTCTGAATACAGAAAAAAGATACGCCGTCGCTTTTTAGAAGTTACGAGGCTTATCTCGAGATACGTCATCGTAACTCTTGATGAATCTGGCCCTCCCATTTTAGTAACCCAACCAAAATGCATATTTTCAACCAGCATCCAGAATGAATGCTGCTCACCTATAATCACGATAGTCAGGCTTAACAAGAAAAGTTAGCAGAGTGAAGATGCTATTGCCAGTTTCCTCTTTTATGTAGATTGATTGTATCAAATATCTTCATAGAATCGTTTTGCTGTTGGCTAGGATAAAAAGTGTATCCATATAAAATCAGGATGTTCCACTTACATGGAAAGGCTCATCTGATGAGATGGCCGTGTAAAATGAAACATCATGGCAATAACATATTGCAAAGTGGTATCTATGGGGATGATTAAATTGAAACAGGAATCCACGATAGTAACAATGAATAAAACTTCAATTTAATGTAAAAATAAAGCTTGACTTGTTTAAGAGCGATCCATGCTCCCACTTCTAATAAAATAGGCCTCAGAAAGAGCAGAAACTGGAAGGATCAACAGATATTTATAAAAACATTTACTAACACCAAATTTAAACAAACCTTTCACAAATACGTTTCCAAAACAAAAAGGGAGCTATTTGTACAACTCCACTTTTGTTGAGAAAGCAACAATTCCCTGTGGGTGATCAGTGTAAATTACAGGGGTTTTCATCTTATTTTTCTGTTTGGAAGCAATAGACTGATTCCTGAAAAGAAGGGTCAGCTGTCATTATAACATACTGGTGAAATGTGAGTGTTCTCATGAGGAAAGGTGCAGTATCAGCATCCCTTTGGAAGTAATTAAAGCTTAGGAAGTATCTAACAAAAAATGAAATTCCTACTGCAGGGGATGCCTAAAATTAACTTCATGCCAGTGTTGCCAACCGTCCGTATTTTTACGGACAGTTCGTAAAAACGGGCACTTTTCCCCCCGTTCGTAAATGTCTGTGGTTGCGAAAATGTGTCAGTAAAAATAGCCGAGATCGGTTCGGATTGGAACTGCGCATAGAGATTGGAGGCAGGGGGTGATTGTAGGCAGGGGGTGATGGTGACTGCGGTGGCACAGCAGAGGGGGATGGAGGCAGGGGAGATTGGAGGCAGGGGTTGTTAGTGGCAGGGGGTGATGGTGGCACCGCAGAGGGAGATGGTGGCACCGCAGAGAGTGGGGGATTGAGACGGGGGTTGTTGGTGGCACCGCAGAGGGAGAGGGGGATGGAGGTAGAGGACGATTAGGCAGGGGGCCTGGGGGAGATTGGAGGCAGGGGGCGTTAGTGGCAGGGGGTGTTGGTGGCACCGCAGAGGGGGATGGTGGCATCGCAGAGGGTGGGGATGGAGACAGGGGTTGTTGGTGGCACCGCAGAGGGGGGTGGAGGCAGGGGACGATGGAGGCAGGGGGTGATTGGAGGCAGAGGGCCTGGGGGAGATTGGAGGCAGGGAGAGATTGGAGGCAGGGGGAGATTGAAGCACCGCAGAGGGGGGTGAAGGCAGTGGGTGTTGGTGGCAGAGGGGGGAATAGAGGCAGGGGGTAATGTGACTAAATAATTTCCCCCTATAATATTACCCAGCCGGGTAAAAACAATAAACTTGTGATGAGGAAAGTAAAGTTGAAGAAGTAAGGAGAACAGCAGATTCAGGCGTGATGATAGGGAAACAGTCCTTCTCCCAAGCATAACACTTCTCTGCGCCACTCCTGCCTGTGTGGGTTTAGTGTACCTGGACAGGCCTCTCTCACTGATCTGGAGGCCGGAGTATCACTCGGACAATTGTAGGATAAAGTCTCTGCCACAGACCCTCCTTGGTGAACTTGAATTTGAGGAAAAGTCTCTGCCACAGACTCTCCTTGGTGAGCCTCAGAAGGATACCTCTGCCACAGGCCTCTTCTGGATTATAATTACAGGGGTAATCCTCCTTAGATGAATTACGCCTAGATCTCCTTCAATTTGTTGCCCAGGTACCGACTGACAGGTAATCAATTCTTCAGTGTCTGACTACCTCGATTCCCGGTGGTTTGTCGAGGCCCTTTTGGATCGCCAGCCTCTCAATGGCGCTCCACAGATGGACTCCCCACCGAACAGCAAATACAGCTTGGGATCCTCAAAGGTGGGAACCCAGTCACTCACTATGTCCCCTCACTATGTCGCTGTTCAGATACTCCGGGCCAACGGGGTTCCGGAACCAGGAACACCGCATGGCACGTACGCCCCGGCCAGGTAGGCCATAACGCCCGGGTGCCGTGATGTGGTCACTCTAAAGGTGGGTGCCACCCTCGAAGAAGAAGACCCAAAACCAATGGCGTCTGCCCCATAAATACCCCTCCCCAGCATGCACAGCGAGGTCAAACCCTCCTGATTTTAATGCTTTTAATCCTGTCCGCTATACCAGACGGTAGTCCTTCAGTGGATTTATTTGAGCAAATTGTCCAGTCCAGGATTTTTGCTGTATAGTGAATTTTTTTACCCTTGGAATAAAACAGTCTACACTGAGATCATGTTTTCTGTTTTTTATATCTGATCGGATTACTTACCACTCTGTCTGGATCCATCTGCATCTTCTCTCCCATGGCGAGACCAAGCTGTTTTGACCAGTTGTTAACGCAAATGGTCCATCCTATCTGGTAAGGAAGCATTTCTCTTGTTGGTGGAGGAAACATCACTTTCGTTTGAAGAGTTTTTGCTGTATCAATGGGTGTCATCTTCAGTCACTTTTATATGGACTTTTATTGCACTGCACTTACATATTTTTTCATTTGCTACATTTGAGGTCGTGATTACCTTTTTTTTGTGTTCAGCTTGCAATATATTTAGTTTAATTGCATTGTTTGTGCGCTGATTGCTGCTTTTATTATATAAACCCTCCTGATTGGCTGCTGGGAAAAAGTACCCAAACCTTCACTCCACTGCTGCCACCTGGAGCACCGGGGTTGGAAGAACACCCCAGTGTTACAGAATAGCCTACAGCACAGCCAAGCCGAGACAGAGACCCTGTTTTGCACTCAACAATTTGGATCAGAGTTTAACTACACTCTGATCTCCCTCTAAATGTAACTAACCGGTACCATGAAGTACACAGGCGCTACACACTGAGAAAATCACTGAGCAAATCATGCAAGCAGGAAAAAATGGTGTACAGAATGCCTCTGGCTTGCCATATTGCTGTAGCCAGGTGCTTGACTAGAGACACAAGGTGATTTAGGACACTGTGCTGCAGTGCTTTTTGTGTCTTCCAATGGACTTCAGCTAAATGGGTTAACACTACCTCGCCTCTACCCAGGGGGTGCTGACAAGCTGAAAGAGCTCAAGAGATTTGATGGTTGGCAGCATTGAATCATGGGAGCTGAAGTACAGGAAAGAAACTTTACTATAGCATGTAATGAACTATTGGACCACAATGCAAGCCAGGTAAAAAGAGAGAGAGAGAGCTGTATTTTTACTGTGCAGAATGCAAGGAGACCAAAGTGTGCACATCACTACTGTGTACATCAGCCTGCTACAAGCCTGCAGCCATATGCTGAAAACTGGAGTCGCTCCAGGTAGATCTAGAAGTGAGCTGACCTCTGAACAGCAGGACCTCTGTTCCTGTATCACTGGTGTTAGGACACTGCTGCCATTATCCTGATGCAACTAGCAAAGGCAGAGCACATAGAGACTGGCCATCTAACTTGCAGCATTATTTACTACATGCAGACTTTACTTGGACTATACTTATGTGCACCACCATAAAGACCGGGCCCCAACTCTAACTGGTTAAAGAACTTCCACTAAAGACTGCTCACTCAGATAGCTACTTCACAAGATTGTTGCCTATTTTTTATAGTAATGGGTACCCTTTTAAAATGTCATTGCTGCCATTCATATAGAGTGCACTCTAAAGTGGATATAGCCTACTGTTTACAGAGAAGGTATCACAGTGTTGATTATAGTTATTGTTACTGCTTTTTATTACCAATACTTATTGCTGATTCTGTGGATTACCAGGTTTATTCTAATTTAGCTGAAAATAGAACTATATTCTATGATGCCATAGCCTACATATTGTCTAGTGAATTTTGATTGACCTAAACCTGTACGTCCTTATTTATGTGCGTACTGCTATTTACTGCAACCTGTGACAATATATTGAGTTAATTTACCACTAACCTATCTAATGTTTGCTTTTTGATATTGAACCTTATCTGTGTGGAGGGTGTCTATACATGTGCTCCCAGTAGCAGTACAGTATCCATTTCCTTAATCTGCTGTTTCAATGGGGCTGAGGTTGTTCTCAGAGTTGAGGCAGAAGAACAGAGAACGGGTCTAACAAGCGGCTCCTGTGAGGGTAGCGCTATATTGAATTGAATTTGTTGATAGTTTTTACAGTTTGAAATGGAAAGGTATTGTTTAACAATATTAAATCACAAAATGGCTTGTGTGGAAATTTAATATGATATAAAATATATAGTTATTTAAAAAAAATGTAGTTCTCCTCTGGTAATGTTGTAGAGCTTCTTTTTTCTTTCCAATCAATTTTTATTGAGTTTTAAGAGAAGGTATACAGCAATAGACATTGTTGTGGATGAAGCCGCTATAATAACAATGTTTAGTGAACAGAATCCCGCTAACGTATTCGTAGTATGACACACACAATGGTACTAGTGTCATACATCTAGTAATCTGGTTGCAAGGCATTGGACAGGCTGAGTATAGCAGGTAAACCAAAACAAAATAAAATTAAGTGAAATATGAAGAGAAGTCCCTTATTCCAAGGCCCATAGTGTACTATACATATCAAATTTTTCATAGATGGGAGTCTTTGGGGGTAAGGTAAGACCAGTGGCGGTGCGTCTATAGAGGGCGCAGGAGTGCCGCCTTTTCTGGCTCTCGCACTGCCACTGATTACAATAACATAGATCCATGCATTGCATGAACCTGGCCGCATTCACAAGATGCATGGCTAAAGAGCGTAGGTACTGTAATGTATTTTTTGGTATTGTGGAGTGGTGCAGCAGAAATTGTGCCGGTGAATACTCCAAAGCAGGGGTCTCCAAACTGTGGCCCGAGGGCCAGATGTGGCCCTTTGCTAGCCTTCATCTGGCCCTTGGGGCAGTATTGCTCCCAACGATATGAGGCACAATTCCTCACAAATTACATCAACAATGGGGCACTTTTTATTCCACTAATAGCAATGATGGCGTACTATTCCTCCTAGTACTGCCCACCAGCACTGGGGCCATGTTTATTCTCACTGATTCTCAGCCCTGGGGAATTTTCCACCCCCACTGGTCAGAATCCGGCCCCCCTTAAAGGGGTTGTAAAGACAAAAATATTTTCCTCTTAAATTAAAGTCTGACAGTAGCTGATAAAGTAAAACGTAATGTTTTGCATTATAACTAGTTTGATACCTGTTTTATTCACCTCTGTCACTCCTGAATCGTTATTCTCACTGACTTCCTGGTTTGCGGTACACATTCATTCTTGCTACATCACGGCCTAATGGGAACTACAGTTCCCATTAGGCTTAGTTAGCCTCCATGCCTGTGAGGAATAAGAGAGCATCTTCACGCAGGGCTGTAGTCATAGGGAGGGGGTGAGCACATTCTGCTTTCCACCATGCAAAACGGCTCAGATGCTGGTGGAAAGCAAGAAGAGGAGAGACAGGAAATGGCATTTTCAAACCTGGATTACTGCATTTTGGAGGTCAAAAGGAAAAACGAGGTAAGTGATATGTAAATGCTCTAACTTACAGCAATCAATTGATCTAATAAAAAACAAACCTTTAGTGTTCCTTTAAGTCTGAAAGACCGTAAACTGGCCCTTTGCTTGAAAAGTATGGAGACCCCTGCTCTAAAGTAAGAGTGGTGATTTAGTTTGTGAGACAGTGAACTTCTGTCCAAAATTTGGGGATTTGAGGGCAGGACCACCCAGGGCCGTCTTAATAGCATCATGGGCCCCTGGGCAAAGTAATGCTCTGGGGCCCCTACAATGATGACAGCTCAGGTAAACAGACATCAAGTAGGTAAGAGGCAGACTGCCTCCCCTGTGTATCTATCACTCTCAGTGCCATCATGGGGCCCCCAATTTTGGGGCAGCATGGGCTCAAGGACCAGCTGCTTTGGAGAAAGCGCAGGGGCCCCCCATGTAGATGTGGCCCCTGGGCAGTGCCCAAGTGTGCTCTCTCATTAAGACAGCCCTGGGACCAGGGCCGTCCTTACCATAGGGCAAACAGGGGCAGCTGCCCAGGGCCCTGTCACTGTTGGGGGCCCAAAGCAGAGCCGCCCATTAAGCCCCTGTGTTGCCCACAAATCAGCGATGAAAATCATCAGCGGCACGCAGTACTGCTTCCCTTCCCAGTGTTTTAAAATGTACAGCACTCCTGGCTTCCCTTTAGACGTGCACTCCTCCCTTCCTGCCACTGGGTGCTGCTTGTATATACAAGTGAATTAGAATGTGATTTTATAGCATCCCCAGTTTGATCTTCCCGAGGCTGAGTTCTTCCTGCTCCTCAAGGTATGTCACTGTTTGCTAAACTAGATTGTAAATAGAAGTTTTCTGTAGAGTGTGCCCAAAGTCTTTGTAATAATTGATGATTTACTGAAGGCCTGGTCAGTGTTTTAAAAAGTTCCTGTATTTTACACATGGCATGGCATGGGGTCACAGCACCGTCTGTCCATTCTGCTTTAGCACCATGGGACCCCAGGCCATGCCATGTGTAAAATACAGGAACTCTTTAAATCACAGACCAGACCTGCAGTCCAGGCTGATTAAGGCCTCAGAGCACATGGCATTACTGTCTGTATTTAACTGCTTGATGGGCTTATTTTGGGCCTGGCTGGTTCACTTGTATGTGTTTTGGCGGCCCACATCTGTGCAGGCACAGCAGCCCATTCATTTGAATGGGCCACCATGCCTGCGTTTCCTGCAAAAAAAAGCGCATGCCTCATGTAATAGGCTGCGCACACGGCACACCTATGCCCATCAAGCAATTAAATACAGCACTGTCTGTCCATTCTGCTGTGACTTATCTGCAGTTCCTGCACTGTCAAACTTGCTGCATTTTTAGACGTTTAGGTCACGCTTTTAAAGACACAGTGCATTTGTGTGTGCAAGAACTGTAGGTAAGTAGCATGGTGCAAAAGCAGAATGGATTTCAAGGCAACTTTTTTAAAATGCTGAATGCACCTTTTTTCTGCAGGAAACAAAGGCATGGCAGCCCATTCAAATCAATGGGCTGCTGTGCCTGCACAAATGAGGGCCGCCAAAACACATACATGTGAACCAGCTAGGCCCAAAATAGGCTGGAGGGGGGCCCAAAAAAAATGTTGCCCAGGGCCCAAACCATATTAAAGACGGCCCTGCCTGGGACCACCAGATGTGAAAAAGCAATCCCAACTCTTCACCACAACACCAGCACTGGGGGAGATTGAAGTTGAGATCATATGTAGCTTAAGGGGGTCCTAAACCATCTGGAAAAAATGGGCTTCTATGTACGTATATAATAATAGTCAGACCTAAATCTGATGGCTACTATAAACAAGAGTTATGAGTACAGTCTTGCTTTCATTTTCAAAGGGCTGTGGAGATGGGGATTGTCGTGTGCACCTAAAAAAAGGGATTTTGACAAAAGAAGTATTTCCATTTTAACTGGAGGGCTATCTAAATAGATTTTTAGATGTCATATATATTCCATGAGTAGATGGCTTTGCTAAAAACAGGCACGTGTTATGCAAAATGTGGCCACGGTTTATAGGATAAGTGTAATTGTATTTTAAAAGTTGATATGCAGTAAAATGATAGCAGCGGCTATAAGTTTTTATAAACCAAAGGTAACATCAATGCATTAAGTATATCACTGACATTTCCATTATTGTGACCACTAGAATGCTAAGAAGGGAGAATAGCTATTTAGTGTCGCATAACCATTCCCTGCTCCCCCTTCTTGTTCATGCTTCTTTTTTTCTTTTCTCAAAGATGTATAATGGCACTACTGATGCAGCCAGTTACACATGCTACGTGGGTGCAGCAAACAAAACTAACAGGTTCAACTGCAGTCCTCAGAGATTTGTCCCATGCATTATAAATTAAAGCTCCATTTCTTTGTGTAAGTCACTGATCACAGGTCATAGATGGGGAATGTCTGCCAATGAGTGTAACCTCTCAAGCGAGACAGTGAGGAAGAGTAGAAAGTCAAATCAAGCTTGAAGCTCTTTGGAAATGTTGTTGCAGCCCCTAGTGGTCATTTGAGGTAAATAAGTATTTATTTCTACACACATTTTCTGTATAGTTTAGCTATTTTGCTCATCAGTTCCTATTAATTAAGTTGTGTTTTTATTTCTCACTGCTTTGATCACTTTACAGTATAAACAAGGCAGAAAAGGACAAATAATCTAGTGAACTCTCATGTTTGCTCTCTTTTTTCAAAGACAACTATCCAGAATGTATTTGTCTCCATGCAAAAAAATACCAGTTTGAAAAAAAATAATGATTGCATCTTTATAATTATACCACAGACCAAAAACAAGCATTTAGAAAGTAAAGTCAATGTGAACAAAGAATTTCTGATCTGAATACTTGTTCAGGATTTAAAGCTGAAGGGTCAGCATGACAGCCGGATACAGAAGCTTACACTTTCAGAGGAGAAGACCCAGGGCCGGCGCTACCACTAGGCGAATCAGGCAGCCGCCTAGAGCGCACTGCCGCCTAGGGCGCAGCCACGTCCACTGGTTCCCTCAATGTGTGAGTGACAGTAGTAGTTGTTACCGCTGCGCAGTCCTGTGGAGGGAGAGGAGGCGCTGTGAGCTTGTCACAACCTCGAGCATCAAGTCAGTGGGTGGATCCATGTGCTCCCCCTCCCCGGCTCCTCCCCTTCTCCCGCTCCTTGGATCTCGGACCAGTATTAATTTATAATTAGGGGTGCGGCTTGAGTTCAGGGAAATGCAGGGTTCGTCCTGAACCTCACTATTTTGCACTAAATGGCCTGTTTTTCTGCCACAGCGAACCTCTGTGCAGAAAGTAATTTCATTAGTTTAGTTTGGTGCTCAAAATTTTTGGCGCGAACACATGAAAAAAAACAAAACAAAAAAACATCAATTGCAGCTTCACTGTGCCCATCAATTGTTGCCACTAGACATGTGCAGACTGGAATATTTTGTTTCGTTTTTTCGTTTTCGTTTGGAAAATAAAATGATTTAGTTACTCCCAAAAATCGTTTTGATTTATTTTGTTTTTCGTTGGGGAATAGCTTTCATCCAAAAATCCAATAATACTTGGTTTCTGTCGAATGGTCAAAAGAATATTCGACGGAACGTCGAATCTTTACGTCGAATCGTACATTTCCGTTCGAATATTCCGCCTACAAGAATTCTAATGTTGTATGGCTAGTAATAATGTCGAATCTATTTTCTCATAAATCGAAATCTATTCTCTGTAATGTCGAATCTATTATTTCTATAGTGTCAAATCTTTTCTCTATAGTGTCGAATCTTTTCCCTATAATGTCAAATCTTTTCTCTATAATGTCGAATCCATTATTTCTATAGTGTCGGATCTTTTCTCTATAATGTTGAATCTTTTCCCTATAATGTCAAATCTTTTCCCTATAATGTAGAATCTTTTCCCTATAATGTCGAATCTCTCTATATCAAATTTTTACCGCAACGAAAATGAAAATAAAGCATTTTTTATGTCGGATCTTTCGGTTTTAGTTTCTTGCGCTTTCGTTATCGTTTTTTAAAACGATAACGAAATAACCAGATTTTCGGACGAAAATGCATTCTAACGAAAACGAATGCACATGTCTAGTTGCCACTGTGACATGCCATTGTCGTCACTGTGCCATTCCAAACGCAGCCACTGTGCCATGCCATTGTCGCTACTGTGTAATGCCATTGTCGCCACTGTGCCCATCAATTGTCGCCACTGTGCCATGCCATTATTGCCACTGTGCCCATCAATTGCCGCCAGTTTTCCCTTAAAATGCCGCCAGATTAACTTTCTCAGTCAGCCATGCTCGGATCTTCCTCCACGATCCCTCGAAGTAGTCCCGCCCTCGATGTTGCTTTAGCCAATCAGGTTACCGGTAACCAGAACGATGAACCTGATTGGCTGAGACGCCGGTCAGTGTTAACCGGGGAAAGCACACCCCCTGTGTCCCCTGGTTAATTATTTGGAAGCCAATTACAGCCCTCAGGCTGTAATCGGAAAGCCTATCAGAGCACTTTCAAAGCCAACCAGCTTCAGATGGCCGGCGCTCACCAGGGGCCGACAATCTGAATAGTGGGCAGCTGTGACAATACATAAAATGCGTGAATCTATGTATCGTTTTTCAGTAGCAGTGCAGGAGCGAGAGGGTTGCGGCACGCCGCCACCCTCTATGGATGCACCGCCACTGATACCACCAATAATGCATCATAACTTTTCTCTCAGAGTTATGGATGCTAGGATACTGGTGTCCACCAGCATCTAAGCAACCGATAAGGCATCCCCAGCTCAAAAAAAACACCTGAAAGTCCCCCAACCCGTGCCCATCATTGCCGCCTCACCATCATTTCCGCCTTACTGTGCCCTCATTGCAGCCCCCCTCGCCATCATTACTGCCCCCCTCATCATCATTACAGCCCCTGTCACCATCATTGCAGCCTTACTGTGCCAAACAATGTAGCCTCACCACTCAGTGTGTGCCTTATGCACATTGGACATTTCCTGCTCCTGCTGTGTCACGAAGCTCACTGTGAAAAGTTTGGGTGCACTGTGATAAAAGTCCCTCCCTCCTCCTAGACCAGCTTGTGTGATAGACAGAACACTGCCTCTATCACACGAGCTGGTCTAGGAGAAACTTTTCACAGTGAGCTCCATGACACAGCAGTCTCCCGCTGTGTGTTACAACTGGCGCCACCCCTGTACCTACTACCACCCCGAGGCCTGGCCTCGGTGGCCTTGTCGGGAATCTGGCCCTGCCCCAGCCCTTTTGTTTACGTTCAGCTGCTGTGGTGTCGGCTGCCAACATCCTAGCAACCACTATCCTGATTGACAGCATTGAACTTTGACCATAAGAGGAATGGTGGGAGAAGATCACTATAAGACACTTACTTTGTGGGACATTTCACACATAGTGGGAAACATTTTTTTGGACATCGTAGGACATTACTTTTTGGACATTTTAATTTATTAATATTTAACCACTTCAATACAGGGCACGTATACATCTTCCTGCCCAGACCAATCTTCAGCTTTCAGCGCTGTCACACTTTGAATGACAATTGCGTGGTCATGTAACACTGTAACCAAACAACATTTTTATAAATTTGCTCCCACAAATGGAGCTTTCTTTTGGTGGTATTTGTGATCACCTCTGGGATTTTTATTATGTGCTAAACAAATAAAAAAAGACAAATCTTTGTTAATAAGTATGTTTTCTCCTTGACTGATGGACACTGATGGGGCTGCACTGATGGGCACTGATAAGGCAGCACTAATGGGCTCTGATGAGGTGGCACCAATGAGGTGTCACTGATAGGTGGCACTCATATGCAACACTGATGGGCACATGGGTGCCACTGATGGGCATACATAGGTGGCACTAATGGGCACTGATAGGCAGCACAGATGGACACTTATAGGCAGCACAAATGAGCACTGATAGGTGGAACGGATGGGCACTGATAGGTGGCACTGATGTACACTGATAGATGGTACTGATGGGCATCACTAATTGGCAGGCATTATTGTTTTGCACTGATTGGCATCGATTGTGGGCACTGATTGGCATCCCTGATGGCCATGGGTGGCATACCTAGTGGTGACTAGTAGTGGGCATCCCTGGTGGTCCTGTGGCATCCTTGGGGGGCTGCGCTGATAATCAGCACAGATTCAATGTCAGAGGAGCAGCCGATCGGCTCCTTAGGCCGCAAAGCAGGTGTCTTTATCCTACTACATAAAAACCTAGTGTGTGACGTACTGTCTATTGACAGAGATGATGAAGGCAGGCGTATCTCCTTGCACCTTAAACTCCCCTCGGATGAACTACGGATTTCCAACATCTATGCCCCTAACTCCCCTGACCAAACATACTTTTCTAAGCTAGCGCCCCTGTTGGCTACCGACGAACTCACCCCCCACCTTGTGGGGGGCGACTTCAATTCCACTCTATGCGATCGAGAGGATAGATCCAAACCCCACCTGCAGGCCACCAACGCTCGCCCAGACCGTCGGACTCTTTTCTCGCGTATGGTCCAGGCCCTTGACTTGATAGACACATGGCGGGTACAACACACCACGGAGAAAGAATATACTTTCTTTTCTCCAGTACATGGCTCCTTCGCCAGATTGGACTACTTTCTAGGCACTCACTCCTTACTACCGAAAATAACATCCATGCACATACATGACCTGGTCATCTCGGACCACTCTCCTATCTCGATCTTCCTGAGTAATCCTCAGAACTGCTCGGGAGTCAGGCAATGGAGATTCCTAGCTTACCTAAACTAAAATGAAAGCTTCAAAATGATGTTATCCGAGGCTTGGGCGGACTATGTCCACAACAATGCCCAACATCTAAATGACCCCAACCTGCTCTGGGAAGTGGGTAAATCTTATCTGAGGGGGAGGATTATATCTTTCACTTCAGCATACAAAAAAAACGCCCAAAAGCAGTTTCTGGAGGCTAGCAAGCGAGTGAGACTGGCCCAATCAGTCCTCACCACAAATCGCACCGATGAACATCTCACTGCCTGGAGGGAAGCCAAGGATCATGACACCTGGGCCCGAAAGAGTAGAACAAATGAAACTATCTGCCATGCAACCACATTACCACAAATATGGTAACAAAGCTGGGAAACTCCTGGCAAGAATCACTAGAGGCACATTTACACCTACTCACATCAGTAAGTTGCGTAATCCAGACGGGACGTCACCTAAGGATGTGAATAGAGTGCTTGAAAATTTCTATACAAATCTGTACAGCCCGGACTCAACTGATTCTAAGTTAGCACGCGAATGGTTAGATGATGTTGATTTAGCGCAGATTGGTCAAGACCAACTTTCACGGTTGAACGCCCCTATCACCCTGAAAGAAATCAGAGATACCATCGGCGGTCTTGCTAATTGTAAAGCGCCGGGTCCTGATGGTTTCACGTCTGAGTTCTTTAAAATGCTGAAACCTGACATTACCCCTATGTTGATTTCTGTCTATAACCACATTTGGGGTGGGGGGCCATACCTACCGACAGGTCACCTCGCAAACATTAAGCTTATTGCCAAGAAAGACAAAGATCCACTAGACCCAGGCTCCTTCTGCCCTATCTCCCTGCTGAATGTTGATTCTAAAATACTCTCCAAAATAGTAGCCTCGAGACTCGGAGACTCGGTGAGATAATGCCATCGCTTTTACACTGCGCCCAATCGGGCTTTACCAAGGGGAGGTCAGCGTCTGCCAATATCCGCAAAGCCCTGGCGGCCCTTGAATATGCAAAGTCAAATCCTTCGCGAGACGTGGTGATAGTCACCCTAGACGCCGAAGAGGCATTCGATAATGTTAGTTTCCAATGGTTGTCACTAGTCCTGCAAAGGATTGGCTTGGTAGGCCCTTTCAACAATTTTATCCATAATATGTACTCCGCTCCGTCTGCTACGGTTACGGCAGCAGGAATCCAATCCCCCCTTTAGGCTACACAGGGGCACGAGGCGGGGCTGCCCTCTCTCCCCCCTGCTTTTCAACCTCGCCATAGAGCCGCTCTCACGCCTTCTCAGCACCACTCCCCTACTACATGGGATACCGTTTGGAAGTGAGGACATGAGGGTGGCTCTATTCGCTGATGACATACTCATATTCTCCACCTCCCCCCACACAGACATCCCTGCCATTCAGACTATTTTTGACTCATTTCAACTGTGCTCTGGTTTGAAAATAAATTTTTCCAAGAGTTAGGCCTCGTACACACGATTAAATGTGTCTGTTCAAATCGGTCGGACCGACCGATTTGAACAGATCTGTCTGCTGGGATTTTGGTTTGCTCGCGTGTACACACGAGCAAACCAAAATCCCCGCCAGCAGACAGCGCGCTGACGTGTCGGTGACGTGGTGGTGACGTTGACGCTGCCACGTTACCGCACCAGGAAGTAAAACACTTCCGCGCATGCATCGAAGACATGTCTGCTGGTTAGCGTACTAACCAGCAGACATGTCGGGCGGACGGGTTCCCAGCCGACAGATTTCAAAGTATGCTTTGAAATCTGTCGGGTGGCCAAATCCGTCTGTTTGCCCGTACACACGATCGAATCTGTCTGCTGAAACGGTCTAGCATACCGTTTCCAGCAGACAGATTTGATCGTGTGTACGAGGCCTAAGATTCTCCCCCTAGGGTCATGCACCTCACGTTCCCACCTCCCCCCCTCCTGTCTATGAGTTACGGACCGCCATATCACCTATCTGGGCCTGAAAATTGGTAAGGAACCATCCTCTCTGTACTATTTAAACTACCCACCTCTGTTTGCTAAGATATTAACTGAAATGAAAGTTTGAGCGGGCTTGCCCCTCTCGTTCTTTGGGAGATGCGCACTCTTTAAAATGATTAGCTTTGCCCGCCTACTTTATCCGCTACAGACCCTACCGCTTCTCCTGAAACACAAGGATGTTCAATCCCTTAACAAAGCCATTGTCAGATTTATATGGAAAAAGAGTAGGCCAAGAATTGCTTTTTCTAAGCTGTATCTCCCGGGGAGCGAGGGGGGGGGGGGCAGGTCTCCTAAATATAAGAATGTACAATTTGGCCTGCCTCCTGAGAGTTGGAGTGGATTGGATACTAAGGTCCTCACGCTATTCCAACTTCAACCTGGAATCGGACATGGTCGGCCCCTTAGATCTGGCAGCTTTTCTCTGTGGATCGCTCCAAAAAGTACCTAAACCTGCCAAGCAAAATTTACTTTTTTGAGACACTATTGTGGCTTGGAGAGAGGTGAGGAAAAAATCGGGCCTATCCCCCCACGTCTCTAAGCACCTTCCGATCTGCGGCAACCCCATGTTTACGCCTAGCCTCCAATATGAACCCTTCTCGAAATGGAAGGACAAAGGCCTAGTCAAAGTGTGCTCCTTATTCCAGGTCTTGGCTGGCAGCTCCAAATCTGTTACCCAACTTACAAGGGAATATGCGATACCCCCTTCCCACTATTTTCAGATCCTTCAATATGTGGACTTTGTTAACAAAATTTGCCCCAGGAAAGCCATTAGGTTCCAGTCCTCCTTTATAGATAGACTTGTCACAGAAAAGACATACTCTATATCAGACATCTACCGCCCACTGTCTATGGAGTTTGTCAAACCCCTGCACCGCACCTCCATGTTCTCTTGGACAAGGGATCTTCCTGACCAGATTGATGTTGAGGACGTTATAAGAGGCTATAGGACCACTCGGTCTATCACCCCTTGTGAAACTTGGAGGGAAACACAATTCAAGTTAATGCATAGAGCTTACTACCCGTTCTCCACCTCAAAATCCCCGGACATCGGTCCCGCCTGTCCATGGTGCCTAACCCACAGACCCACTTTGTTACACCGCCTCTGGAACTGTCCTCCCATTGATGCTTTCTGGACCTCGATTCTTCAATATGTAAGAGAGGTGTCGAATCACCCCCTGAGGAGGGATCCTCGCCTTCTACTGTTTGGTTGCCCGCCTCAATGCCTAGCAACCGATGAAGATTTCATTCTACTCCCCCAAGGAATTAAACACTGGATCCTCGTTATGCTCCTAGTGGCACGCAGGACCATTTTCAACCACTGGATATCAACCACCCCCCCTCTCTAGCGGAATCGATAAGACATATGAAGTCCTTGTTGTACGGAGAGAACCTGGACTTGCACTCCTTTCCAATGCAATCCAGGGCCAAGTTCGATAAGAAATGGTCTGCCTTTATTAGTCATAGCCTGTCAGAACCTGAGCAACGAAAACTGCTGTCTTCACCTTTTGCTTTCTTGAGCTGACACGGGCCATGACTGGTATACCCCATAGACGGTAGAGACTCCCCCTAATTGTCTCAGAGTGGTAAACCCTGTACGATGACTTCTATGATGCATTTACTACTGGCAGGACTCCCACTGTGTTGTCCTCTCCATTTTGCTATCCTTGGTCGAACGCCACATATCTACCACTTCTGATCACCCCCCCCCTCTTTCTCCCCCTTGCCCCTCCTTTACTCTGTTTCCCCTCACTTTCTCTCTCCCACCTCTTGCCTTTCCCCCCATTTGCTCAATTGGTTAAACACAGATACTATAAGCTACCCTCAGGGTTACTAGCCTTTACATTTGAATATGTTTTGTCTCTTGTCTTTCCTTATTAGTCTATTGACTGTTATCCTTTCTCATTTGTATCTGTTTGTAAATCCAATAAAATGATTTAAAAAAAAAAAAAAAGGCTAAGATACCGGAAGATGAGTTCCCAAGACCGGAAGGTGTCCAATGTGCTACTAGGGAAGAGTAAAGGCAATTTCAAGTAGATCCAGAGCTAATGAAATGGCTGGGCCAAAGCCGCCAAGGACTCTCAGCTATGGATGGTAGGAGTGAAAGGAAAGTCTGATGCTGTAAAGAAGAATACTGCATAGGGACCTGGAATGTAAGATCAATGAATCAAGGTAAGCTGGATGTGGTCAAACAGGAGATGGCAAGATTGAACATCAATATCTTGGGAATAAGTAAACGAAAATGGACAGGAATGGGCAAATTTAACTCAGATGACTACTATATCTACTACTGTTAAAAAGAATCTCTCAGAAGAAATGGTATAGCCCTCTGTATCCAAGGCAAACCGCTCAACATCACAATAATCCAAGTGTATGCACTAACCTCTGATGCTGAAGAAGCTGACGTTGACCGATTTTATGAAGATCTGCATGATAGAACTTATTCCAAAAAAATATATCTTTCTCACAATGGGAGATTGGAATGCTAAAGTAGGAAGTCAAAACATATCCGGAATAACAGGTAATTATGGCCTTGGAGTACAAAATGAAGCAGAACAGAGGCTAATAGAGTTTTGTCAAGAGAAAACACTGGTAATAACAAACACTATTTTCCAACAACCAAAGAGGCGACTCTATACATGAACATCAATACAGAAATCAGATCGATTTTATTCTCTGCAGCCAAAGATGGAGAAGCTCTATACAGTCAGTCAAAACAAGACCTAGAGCCAACTGTGACTTAGACCATGAGCTTCTTATGGCAAAATTCAGGCTTAAGTTGAAAAAGGTAGGAAACACCAGATCAGATCAGATATAATCTAAATCAGATATCTTGTGAATATAGTGACTAACAGATTTAAAGGATTCGATCTGATAGACAGAGTGCCTGAGGAACTATGGAAGGAAGTGTGTAACATCGTACAACACGCAGCAATGAAAACTATCCCAAAGAAGAAGAAATGCAAGAAAGCAAAGGTCATACAAATAGCTAAACAAAGAAGGAAGGCAAAAGGCAATGGAGAAAAGGGAAAATATACCCAACTAAATGCAGACTTCCAGATGATAGCAAGAAAAAAAGACTTCTTAAACAATCAATGCAAAGAATTCGAGGAAAATAATAGAATGGGAAAGACTAGAGAATTTTTCAAGAAAATTTGATATATCAAGGGAAAGTTTTGTGCAAAGATTGGCACGATAATAGACAAAAATGTCAAGGACCTGACAGAAGCAGAAGCAATAAAGAAGAGCTGGCAAGTATACACAGAAGAACTATACAAGAACTTTACAAGAATGATCTGAATGTCCCATATAACCATTAAGATGCAATCACTGACCTTGAGCCGGATATCCTGGAGAGTGAAGTCAAGTGGGGCCTTAGAAAGCATTGCTAAAAACAAAGCTAGTGTAAGTGATGATATACTAGCTGAGTTATCCAAAATCCTAAAGAATGATGCTGTTAAAGCAGTGCACTCAATATACCAACAAATTTGGAAAACTCAACAATGGCCACAGGACTAAAAGAGGACCGTTTACATTCCGATACCAAAGAAAGGCAGTGCCAAAAAAGCTGAGACTCGAATACTTTGGCCACCTAATCCAAGAGAGGACTCATTGGAAAAGATCCTGATGTGGAGAAACATGGAAGGAAAAAGGAGAAGAGGACAACAGAAAAGAAGATGGATAGATAGCATCATCGAAACAATAAACATGAAGTTAAGCAAGCACCGGGAGGCAGTGGAGGACAGAAAAGCCTGGCGCACTATGGTCCATGAGGTCATGAAGAGTCGGACATGACTAAACGACTGAACAACAACATGACTAGTTTGGAAACTCATGAGGAACAGTCAAGAGGTTCTATATCATACTCTTGCAGGAGTTTTTGCAGCTTTTCCTCGATGGTGGCCCAAGATGCTAAAGGGGTCACACCTCCAAGATGACCACTGCCTTGCTAAAGAAGCTAAGGGAAAAGGTGATGGACTAGTCAAGCATGTCTCCAGACCTAAACCCTATTGAGCATCTGAGGGGCATCCTCAAACAGAAGGTGGAGGAGCGCAAAATTTCTAACACCCACCAGCTCTGTGAAGTTGTCATGAAGGAGTGGAAGAGGACTCCATTGGCAACCTGTGAAGCTCTGGTGAACTTCATGCCCAAGTGCTGTAAAATAATGGTGGCCACATAAAATATTGACACTTTGAACAAAATTTGGACATTTCCAATTAGGGGTGTATTCACTTTTGTTGCCAGCGGTTTAAACATTAATTGCTGTGTGTTAAGTTATTTTGAGGAGACAGCAAATTTACACGATTATACAAGCTGTACACTCAAGTGTAATTTTTTCAGTGTTGTCACATGAAAAAATATAATAAAAAATTTAAAGTAAAGTAAAAGTAAAGTAAAAATCTGAGGTGTGTACTCACTTTGTAAGATACTGTATATGGACCTAATGCAAGCACTTCTTTATGTTTAACCGTTTGCCATCCGCACTATTGCCGAAAGACAGCTATAGCGTGGGCTTCCAATGTCGGGAGGGCAAACATGGACGTCCTCTTGGTAACATGCTTTCTGCGTGCCCCCTTGGCCATCCATGGCAAGTTTTCAGAATATTCAAACTCACCCTGTGCAAAGTGTATAGGGCATCTTCAGAAGTTAGGTCTCTGTGAGTGACTAAAAGATTTATTTTTGGTACCACCTCCTGGGCTAGAAATCATCGGTCTTTAAATGTGTCATTAGATGGAGGTTGAAAGAGCTCCACGGCAGGATAATAAACCTGATCAGGGTGATCATTGGGCTGTGTAACATTGTCAGAATCCATGGTTTCTCCTATGAGTCTTGGAAATAATGATGAAAAAAATGGAGAAAGCCACTATTGATTCTAGTGGCAGAGACGCTTGTGGGTTATGAACTTGGACCGACTTTTCCAAAATCCCCATTATAAACCTCTTTGTGAGTTTTGATGGGTTTGAGTATTTAACATTGCAGGAATTTGTTTTCTTGGCTTCCTTTTAAAAGAATAATAGACTGGCATTCATGGACTGGGTTATTGTAGCACACTCACAGGGACTTTTTCCCAGATGTCTGCAATTTTCCTTGTGTGCCCTTTAACACTATGTCACCAGGTTGAAGGTTAAAGTCTGTAATTTCCAACTCTTCTTCTCAATCTTTGACCATTATTTAACAAGCTGTTGGAATTCAGTCAGGTGTTGTTTCACCTTTTGCAATTCAAAGGAGTATTTCAGTCTACACATCAGCTAACCCATCTGTTCTGTTAGTTTCTGGATGGCCACATTCCATGAAGCTGTCTGTTCAGTTGCAGGTAGTTCTATTGATTTCCCACCTATGATGATCACAGGTACCAATGTCTCCAGGGCTCTGGATGACTGCCACGAACATGTTATGATCTCTTCTAGCAGTTCATAGAACTTTAACCACTTGCCGACCATGGACGTTATATAACGTCCTCGGCTTTGTGAGGCTATATCTGAATGATGCCTGCAGCTACAGGCATCATTCAGATATCAACATTTTCATCCAGCGATAAGAACCATCATAAGAACAATCATAGCGGCTGTTCCACTGCTTGATGGTTCTTGCAGGCGGCGAGAGGGGACTTCCCCCCCACCCGCCTCCCCTGATGCTTCTACCGATTCACCTGTGCGATCGGTGAGTCGTGACAGGATCCACCGGCCCCGGATGTTGATCATAGAGCTTTCTGGCAGACCAGATGGTCGCCGGAGTCTCTATGATTGTCGGAGGCAGGGCGTGATGTTATGACGTCACACCCAGCCTCTGCATTCAAAAAAAATTCGGCTGTGAAGCCAGGGTCGATTTTTTTAGTCCTCCCAGCCTAATAGTGAGATGTGGGGTCTTATATCTCACTGAAAAGGGGTCCTGTCATGCCATATTCCTATTACAAGGGATGTTTACATTCCTTGTAATAGGAATAAAATTGATCAATTTTTATTACATTTTTTTAAAGTGTCAAAATATTTTTTTTAAGTAAAATTAACAATAATTTTTATTTTATTTTTTAAAGTGCCCCTGTCCCTGTGTGCTCGCACGCAGAAGCGAACGCATACATACGTCCAGCCCACATATAAAAACGGTGTTCAAACCACACATGTGAGGTGTTGCCGCGAACGTAAGTGCAAGAGCAATAATTCTAGTCCTAGACCTCCTTTGTAAATAAAAACGTAACCAGTAAAAAAATAAAGTGTCGCTTATAGGGATTTTTAAGTACCGAAGTTTGGTGCCATTTCACGAGCGTGTGCAATTTTGAAGCGTGACATATTAGGTATCTATTTACTCTGCGTAACTTTAGCTTTCACATTATGCAAAAAAACTGGGCTTTTTTTTAAGCATGAAACAGTTTTTTTCCCAGAAAACGCATTTAAAAAATGTCTGCGCAAATACTGTGCAAGATAAAAAGTTGCAATGACCGCCATTGTATTCTCTAGGTCTCTGCTAAAAAAAACATATATAATGTTTGAGTGTTCTATGTAATTTTCTAGTAAAAAAAATTATGATTTTTACATGTAGGAGAGCAGTGTCAGAATTGGGCTGGTTGTTAAGTGGTTAAATTGGGGTTTCATCTATCTTTTTTTTTTCAAAGTTTCTCTGACCTAGTGGGACAACAGTCCCGTTACAAATTCATCCCAGCCACACAGTCCTAATTGGTGGATTTCCCTGGGGTGTGCCTCTGCTGCCATGTCTTGCTGTTCTAGTGCATATTCCAGAATGGATACCCCCACTCTCTGCTTTCTCTGAAAGAAGTGGGCCCTGAGGTCCCCTAATGTTGCTACTAATCCATAAAAGATGGTTAACCATTTAGTTGAAGGAAACCTGTGAGTGGCAGGATTACCCTTCTTGCTCCCCTTCTAGGGTGTTAATGGCCAGATCTGCCTGCTTAGCAGGCAGACTCCCATATTAATACATTTCTTTGCCCAATCATTCATGTTCTGATCTGGCCCTGTGTCTTGGGTAATTGCTGCAGCAGGAATCATGTTAGCAATTAGGATTCATTATAGCAGGGGTGGTAGGTTGCCTGCTTCCCTCTGGAATGTTTCTTCTGGGTGCAATTGTGACACCACTCCCATCACCATGTCTAATATGGACAATCCTGTTTGTAGATGCCAGTTTTAACAGGATAAGTGATCAAAAGGTCAGACAGGGAGTCATTGTAACTTGCAGTTTACTAAACCAACGTTAGAAGTTAGAAGCAATAATGAAAAACAGGCAGGGTTTCTATAAGTACTCTTAATACAAATTCTTGACAGCCTTTAGTTCAAGCAGTACCAGGTGACGACAGGTTCTCATTGAGGCCGGATTCTCACCTATGCGGAATCCAACTCGCATAACATAAAATATATTGTTTTCAATGAGGCTGGTTCACATATGTGCAATGCATTTGCACTGCACATTGCCGAATAAACGTGTGCCTTTCCTAGGCATTGCGGTGTGGCTCAGGTGCAAATTCAGGCCCATTATCTTCTATGGGCACGCATCTGATTCGCAGATGTGTTAATTTCTCTTCAGGATTTGTCTCATTCACCTCAATACATTTCCCCCCTCCCCCTCACCTCTCCCAGGTTTCCAAATTCACAGCTAAAACTGAGATGATCTGCTGAACAGTTCTCTTTTCTCTCTGCGGAGATAAGAGAGCTGAAATTTGCACCGCACTAGTGTGAATCCGGTCTGAAAGAGTGTGACATCTGGGCAGAGATTGTATTTCCCTTTCCTCCTCCTTTTTTTTTTTTTTGTTTATTTATAAAAAATTTAAGTCATACAAAAGAGAATACACAGCAACCATTAACAGTTCCCTTTCCTCCTTCTAACGAAGACAGGTCCTGGCCAGAAAAGTTAGTTTAGTAATAAAAAGCAGAGATTTATGAAAGTAGGAACTATATTAACAAAGCTGCCCATTTATTTGAAATGTATAAGTATATCACCAAAATGGCCCACTTTCTTTTTTCTTCATGAGATATTTGCACACCAGTGTGCCCCCCTTTCCCCCTAAATCTGTTGCCAGACACTGTTTGGAAGGAACACTCAATTGAGCCTTTTAAATCCCTTATCCTAATAACTGTTCCCAGTCCCCAATTTGCTTTCTATCAAAAGTTAATATAACACTCTGATAAGCTTGTAATGATGACTTCAGATTATCTTGCCTGAATGACTCTAATGTCTATGGTCAGTGTTAGGAAGGAACAAATGCGAGTGCTTGTTAATTTTAAAAATTCAAGATCAATTAATAATTGTTACAATAAAGTAATCATTTCACAAATCTGTACAAGTCAAAGTGAGGGGTTGCAATTACTTGAAACAGCTTGTCAAGGGTCACCATTCCTTATTCCTTAATAATCACTTTGACAGGCTGTTTCAAGTAATGGCAACCCCTCACTTTGACCTGTACAAAATACAGATCCACAGAATTAGGCAGTTGAAGATATCTGTAATCCTAACTTTTCCTGTAAATACCACACTCTCATCTCTTGAGAACCCCTATTTGTCATTGAGGCTACTCATTACATTAAAGACCAATAGAAAGACTTAAAGCAGAAGAGGGTATGGCAAAGCATAACACTTACAGGCAGAGTCAAGATGTATCCATGATTTCCCTTGCATGTGTATCTAGATCCAACGATCATTTCGACATGGAGGTTTTCATCGAAGGTACCCTTTGCTTATGATATTTTTCGTTGTGTGATCAGTTTGGATACTCCTGGTTTCTTTTTTTTTTTTTATATATATTTACTTTCAAAGAGTATTTATTTTCAAAAGAAACATAACAAAATCAAAAAGCATACACCAACAGCAAGTGGTAAAATCTTGAGCATTGTAAAAACAAACATATATAGTATCAGACCTGGGAAAATCAATTGGGAAGACAAGCAGGATATCCCCAAGAGGCACTCATAAAAAGGGGGTTAGGAGAGCACTCCGGGCACCCCGTAAAAGGAGCAAGCTGTGCCCAGGGAGTATCCGCCACCCCCCCCCCTCCAGCCTAACCTGATCCAGCTAGTCTAACAACAGAAACCTCTAGGGAGTCAACAACATTGCACAGATCTCTTCTTCCTCCATGTGAGGAACCGAAGTATAGATCACCCAGGGGAAGGATTGCCACAAAAGCACATGAAATGCGGGGGAGATATCAAGTGAATGCTGTAGTAGGGAAACGAAAGTAAGGAGTGGAAAAAGAAGAAAGAATGAAGTAGAAAAGGAAAAGAGAAGCCAAACAGTGGGACGGGATGGGCAGGAAAAGAAAGAACTATTGGTAACCCCGGTATGATAGCTATACCCAAATAAGTAGCCCAGGGTTCCCAAATGGCCTCAAATTCATTGGTTCTGTCCAGGAGGATACTTGTGAGTTTCTCCTGGAACATAATCCACGAGATTTTGCGTTTGGCGGCTAAAAGGGAAACCCTGGGTTGTTTCCTACTCCTGGTTTCTAACAGGTTTACTTTGAGTTCACATTCCTGGCTGGTTTTCAGAAAAACAAAAGTAATTGTAATTAAAAAACAGTTATATGATAATGCTGTACTGCACTAGTGACAGTATGTAAAAAAATTCTTCCTTTTCAAAAAAAAAAGTAATACAAATTTACAACTTCAAGAAACACTTAATGCCTCCTGCTAAATACATCAGACTGTCTACTTTCCAAAAAAATGGGGAGTATTTGTACTGTCCTTGTGTTTTTGGGCCTCAATAAATTAGAGTACATAAGTACACCAAGATTGGTACATTTTTAGATACAGTATATACCATAGTTTGTAGATGCTATAACTTTTCTACACACTAAATAATATACACTGATCTGGGTTATTTTCACCAAAGGAATGTAGCAGAACACATTTTGGCTTAATTTTTGAAGAAATATTATTTATTTGGAATATTTTATAACAGAAACAAAACATTTTTGGCTTTTTTTTTTGTTTATTTAGCCCAAAAAAACAAAACAATAGTGAGTAAATACCACCAAAAGAAAGCTCTGTTTGTGTAAAAATAAATTATAGAAATGTTTATAATTTATTTTTACACAAACAGAGCTTTCTTTTGGTGGTATTTAATCACTATTGTTTTTTTTTTTTTTGCTAAATAAACAAAAAAAGGGCAAAATATGTTTTGTTTCTGTTATAAAATATTCCAAATAAATAATCTTTCTTCATAAATTAAGCCAAATTGTCATTCAAAGTGCGAAAGCGCTGAAATCTGAAAATTGGCCTGAGCAGGTAGGGGGTAAAAGTGCCCTGTAATTTGCAATCTTCCCCATATCACGTTCAGGGTAAAAGAATAAAAAAAAAAATCCTTACCTTATTCACTATTCACTAATTCCCTTGCAAAGTGGAACTCTACTAAGTAAACAGTCTAGTTGCCTGCAGTAAATCAACTGCTTTGTCTTTTTAGAACTTTTTTAATAGTAGCAGAATGATGTCAAGCCCTGACATGCATATGTGGCAAGGCTAAAATGCACTTATCGATAAAGGATGTTTTGGATCCTATGCTGAATTGTATGTAGGGCCTCGTACACACGATCGGACATATCCGATGAAAACGGTCCGCGGACCATTTCCATCGGATATGTCCGATCGGGAGTTTGATCCGATGGCGTGTACACACCATCGGATCAAATTCCCCGCCGCCGGACGGCGCGGTGACGCGGCGGTGACGTTGACGCCGCCACGTCACCGCACCAGGAAGTTAAACACTTCCGCGCATGCGCCGAATCCATTCGGCGGCGGCGGTGGGGCACGACATGTCTGCTGGTAAGTGTACTAACCAGCAGACATGTCGGGTGGACAGATTCCACCGGATGGATTTCAAAGCATGCTTTAAAATCTGTCGGGTGGAGAAATCTGTCCGCTAGCCCATACACACGAGCGGAGATGTCTGCTGAAACGGTCCATCGGACCGTTTTCAGCGGACATATCCCCTCGTGTGTACGAGGCCTAGCACTACCCCTGAAGGAGCTGCTGGTTTGTTTTGGGTGGCATGTTACCTTGTGTTTCTCTGATGTCTAGGGGTGTTTGGTGAAAGTTGTAGTTACGTCAGTTGTCTTTTTCTGTGCTCTTTATTACCCAGCTGGGAAAAACAAAAAACTTGGTGAAGAGTAGAGGTTCAAAAGAAATGAAATAGCAGATCCAGATGTCAGCAATAGGGAAACAGTCCTGCTCCAACGTGTAAAGTCTCTTTCACCACTCCAGCCAGAATGGGTAAAGTGCACCTGGATAGGCCACTCTCACTAGCCTGGAAGCCAGAGTGTTATTCGAACCTTAGGAAAAAGTCTCTGCCACAGACCCTCCTGGTAATTGAACAGCGGAGATAATCCTAATCCTCCTTAGCAGACCTGGCACCTGAATCTCCTTCAGGTAGTTCTGAATTAGGGTACCGACTGACAGGCAGCCAACATCCAGCCCCTCAGTGTCTGGCTACCCCGGGCCCCAATGGATAGTCAGGCCCCCATCAGAACACCAGCCTCTCTTGGCACTCCTCAGGCAGACCCTCCACTGTACGCCCTCCTCCAACTGGACAGACGACCCAGGACCTTCTTAGGTGGGACTCAGTCGATTACTGAGTCCCCAAGCAGCAGATCAATTGCTCTGGGCCAATGTGTTCCCGAAGCCAGGATCCTTGCGTTGCCCTGCCGGGGCGGCATGAAGTGGCTGCGAGAAGTGGCTACCCTAAAGGTGGGCACCACACGAGGAGAGACCCAGGAAGATGGCGTCTGCCTCATAAATACTCTCTCCCAGCATGCACAGCAAGGCCAAAGCCTCCTGATAGTCTGCTGGCCAAGAGCACCCAATTCTTGACTCCACTGCTGGGTGAGATCAGCACCCCAGAAACAAAAGCATGGACCCACAGCACAGCCAAAGCTGAGACAGAGACACAAATTTGAACAAATCAACATGGTCAAAGTGGACTAACTCTCTGACCCCCTCTGATTTTAACATAGCACCTGTACTGGAAAGTAAACAGGCGCTACATGTATATTAGACATTTGTGGCAAATATTTTTGGTTTTGGTTATTTTTGGTTACATTATATAATAAAAAGATAAACCTGAGTGCCAATAATGTATAAATAAGCTGTTGTATACAAACGTGGAAAATGGTGTTGAATTGAAACCAAATAATCAAATAGTAACAGTGTTCTTCTAAAGAGCAATGACGTTAAAGGCAGAGAAAAGATTTGAAGCAGAAGATGGATTAGGAATGAATGGATTTTTCAGAATAAGAGTAATCAATGTATGCTTGAGAGTAAAAGGGAAAGCTGAATGAGACTGAAAGTGGAAATTTTTTCTAGGTGGGAAATAAAAGCTGAAGAAAGCTAATAAGATCTGAAGGAAGAAGATAAAAAGAGCAGGTAGAAGTACAGGAAGAGGAACAAAGGAGAAAACTTCACCTTTAGTCACTATCATAAAAGAGAAGCAGCTCATAGGAAAATGTGTGTAGAAGAAATGAGAGATACTAATACCTACAGTATATATGGCATAGCTGAGAAAGATACGTTGTAGTTGGTATGATTTTTATTGACTGGTTGGTGACTTGTGGGTTAAAGGTTTAGGTATGCTAATCCACATATTTACCATCTGCCACTTTTTTACTTGGTTATTTCGACAGAACAGGTTAATAAAGCACCCCCTTCTCCACTGTTCATGATCTAACGCAAGATAAAATATTTATAAGCTTCTGGTTGAACCTAAAACACTTCTTTGCCTAAATTTGCATTAGTAGCTATTTTCTTATGTAGCTTAGTTGGCTAATACTTTTTAAGGTACACTCAAGGGAGGACTAGGAACTTACGGCCTTGGGGGTGGGGGGGGGCAACGCAACCAACTAACTCTTTAATGGTAGGCACAAATGTTGATAGGTATAGAAAGAAAACCACCCAAAGTCTGTCATTGTACTTAGTTGAATGGCAGATATGGTAAAAGATGAGTGTCCCTAAAGAACATAGGGGTTTATTTACTAAAGGCAAATCCACTTTGCAGTACAAGTTCACTGCAAGTGCACTTGGAAGTGCAGTCGCTGTAGATTTGAGGGGGACATGCAATGAAACCAGAAAACAGTATTTTTGCTTGTGCATGATTGGATGATAAAATCAGCGGAACTTCCCCTCATTTCAGATCTTCCCCTCAGATCTACAAGTGTACTTGTAGTGCAAAGTCAGTTTGCCTTTAGTAAATAAACCCCATGTGTCATGTATCAGGTGAGACTAGAACCGTGTGGACTGCCACAGAGGAAACCCATACGTGTTTAAGTGACAATATAATTTATTGAAGATAAGTGAAATAATGTTAAAGTAACAACCTCCAATACCACACTGTGCACACCAACCAACACCAACAGAAACCACAAATAATAAGAGACTAATATGTACAGGTAATAGGGAAAACCAGAATCATAACAGGGCCAGGCCAGGATCGTCAATGGGAGGTCAGCAGCTGGGGAAAGGAAGAACAAACAGGACAAGGAGAGGATGGATGGATCACAGGGGGGACAGGTATAGGTACAAAGCACAGGGTACAGGATTCCAGGTTCAGGTTCAGGTTCAGATTCAGAGCTGGTCATGGCGCATTGAAAGATTTCAAGGCCAAGTCTGATTCTCACGGCCAGGTATTTTTACACATCTCCTGCAATCAGGCTCAGGCGACGCCTAATCGCAGGAGATGTCGGCCCCACACTGCCAGGAACCCCCCCGCTGGTGGACGCCAGTACTGCGGCCCAAAGATCACATAATACCACCAGGGGAGAGCTCCCCTGGCAGTTCCAGACTGCCAGGAGACACCTGGTGGTGGACCACAGTACTGCACGCAAAATATCAGGCAGTGTCACCAGCGGAAGGAACCTTTCCTGACACCATGGTTTATTGCCACACCTTTTTTAAGTGCTCTAGTATCAACTTTAGGCATTTGGTTCCATGACGTATCAAACCTGGAAACTAAGTTGGTCCTGAAGACTTTTTTTTGCAAGACATCTTACTTTCCTTCACATATTAAAAAAAAGTAGTAAGTTTAGTTCAGTTGTTTACTTTCAGTAACCAATCAAAATAAAATTTGTCTTGACTAGCTCTGCACTCCCTATTCTGTCCTTTCCAAACCTCCTTAGCTACTGTATCTTCATCTTATTTATGCTTGTACGATTAACTAAACTATCAAACCATCAAATGACTGGGATCATAACTTGTGACATGTGCAGCACCATGGAAGCTACAGAACAAACAAAGGCTAAGATAGCAGTTGGCTGAGAAGAATAGGAGCAGAGGCGTATCTACTGAAACTGCGCCCCTGTCAAAACATTTGAAACCTTTTAGATAACCAGGGATAGGGAGGGACGCAGTGCGGCGAAGACCGAGAGGGACACTGGGGACCACTGGCATCTGGTGCTTACATTTTTTTGGGGCGGCGCAAACAAACTGAAAGAAAAATTAATTACAGCCACTGTGCCCATCAAAAGCAGCCACTGTGCCATCAATGGGCAGTCTTCGGCCACCATGGGGGCGCCTGTCACTCCCCTCCCCAGGCCAAGCTGCAATATTAGCAATTGCTGTGCCCATGCCGCGCTTCAGCAGACCAGCTGCAACGCGGGGAGCTACATTAGTGCGGGTGGCGGCCGCAGGAGGACGGGTGGGTTTTTTTTTGTGCTGGGGGTAGCTTTTTGCCACCCCCCTCCCCATGGCGCCCATGGCGCTTGCCATGGCTGCCATACCCTAGATACGCCACTGAATAGGAGGGTTTATTTATGTTTTAAATGCATACAAACATACTTACCTCATAAGTAAAAATATCCCCCCCCCCCCCATTCACAAGTCGTGTATAGAAAAATAATACAATGCATAACACAACTTTCACTCAAATGCCAAATACACACGATCGGAATTTCCAACAACAAAACTGGGATTTTTTCTTGGCTCAAACTTGTGTTGCATACACACGGTCACACAAATGTTGTCGGAAATTCTGAACGTCAAGAGCGCGGTCACGTACAACATTACGGCAAGCCGAGAAAAATTAAGTTCAATGATTCCGAGCATGCGGAGGATTTTTGTGCATCGGAATTGCATAAAGACGATCAGAATTTCCGACACAAAATTTTGTCGTCAGAAAATTTGAGAACCAGCTCTCAAATTTTTGCTGTCGGAAATTCCAACAGAAAATGTCTGAATTTCGGACCAAAAGCTCACATTGAACATTTCTTGACGTAAATTCTGATCGTGTGTACGTGGCATAAGGGCCCATCTATAATGCTCTGCAGCCCAAACCATTGCTGCCAGCACAGCAATTTGAACAGCTGTTCTGTTCTAAACATAACACACATAATACTATTGTTTTCTGTGTGTCATTGCAGTTACCTGCTTATTTATATTCAGAAAGACACAAGTAATTTTACTTGTAAATAAGCCAAAAGTTGCCAAAAAACAAACAAAAAATAATAATTATAAATTGTAAACATTGTAACTTATAATACATCTTATAAAGTGGCAAAACATACACAAATAAAGATGTACCTTTTGGATACATTAATACTTATTAAACAAAATTAATAGTTTTCATTTATTGAAAACAGAAAATACCTTATTTAACCAAAAGTTGACCCTAAGGAAATGTCTATGAAACCTATCCCCACCTAGTGGCAAAATGCAGTATTTTCCATTTTAAATCAATGGTAAACTTCCATTAAGCACATGAAATATCCTGATCACATAAATTGTTTTCCCAATGTGTACAGAATAAATGCACAGTACATGCACTTTCACTGGGTGACTTGCTATGCATTTTCTATAACTATACCCCTTAGGCCGCGTACACACGACCGGTTTCCTCAGCAGAATTCAGCAAGAAACTCGATGGGAGACGTATTCTGCTGAGGAAACCGGTCGTGTGTACACTTTTCGCCGAGAAAACTGTCGAGGAACTCATCAAGCCAAAAAGAGAGCATGTTCTCTATTTCCTCTACGGAAAATGGGGAAATTTGGCTCGACAAGTTTTTTGACAGCCGAACAAGGAACTCGACGGGGAAAACAATGTGTTTTGCCCGTCGAGTTTCTCGGTCGTGTGTACGCGGCCTTAGTCCCTTCTTTTAATTAAAATAGAGGTGCTCTGACGAGGAGGGAAAGGAATGTGGCGAGTTAGCTGTGGTGTGAAATAGTTAATTGAAGATTGGAATCCTGTCTTTTTTACTCAGCTGGAGTGTAAGGCTAGTAGGTGCTAAAAGTGAAAAAAGATGTCTTCTTTCCCACCAAAGACCCACAAAGGTAAGTAATACTTGGCCTAATCAGACAACAGGAGCATCCATGGAGGAAGGAAGGAGGAAAAAGAGAGGCTGTTGACACATGGGAATAACAGGAAATCACTACTTTCTCTGGCCCTATGACAAAGTTTTGTAAATATAGCACTGGCATCAAAGTACATTTTTGTAAATACAGAAAAATTGTAATATAACTTATATTGGGTATAACTTGGGTATCAGTGTCTAGGCTTGCAGTGTTAAATCACATCCTCAAATCACAGTGCAGTGCTGTATGGGGACATACTATTATATTTATTCAATAAATTGAAATCAATAAATTGGTCAATGATGTCAGTATGTACAATTAGAATCTCTAGAAATAAGCTGCACTAGGATGGCAAGTCAGTACCTAACTCTGTCTGCGATCAGAGACTCCAATCTTCTCCTGCTTTGCCTTCATGCTCTGACTAAACACATCAGTGCCAAAACTTTAGGACAGCTTTCAGGCAGAGAGTACTCAAGCGACGTTAACAATTAATGATGGAAAGGGGAGGTGCATACCCCGTAGGAGCCTCTGAATGCATTGGGTCCCCTTTCATGAGCCCACTACTCTGCAAACAACACCCCACACACAATGACACCTGACTAAGCAGAAAAGGTTAATTTCAGGTAGCTGTACCTTAATGGCTCAAGGCGCTTAGACAAGAATGACACATCAACTGATTATGTATAAGCAAAAAGAATACTGCAACATAAAAAAGTACACAGTAATGATTTAACAGAAAGAGAATCATACTGCAACAATTAGGCAATAGGAGTAATATGCTGCAAAAACAATAATTGTTATAAAACACAACCACCTACTGAACCCTGTACTTGGAAACCCTAACTAGGGGGAGATATAGCACAATAACTCTTCATCAGTCAATATTCAATAATATACTACTTTTTCATGGCCATCTCAGTGTTTCTTGTAGACAGCACTGTCCATCTATTACCTAGGTGTAATGCAGGGTTTGACAGTGGCCTATCACCACTCAATGTCAGTAAGGGATCTCTTTTTGCTCACTGGCAAAGTGTACTCCAGTCCAGTGTCCTTAACGACCAGCTCCTTAATAAGGCAGCAGGCTCAACCAGCATTTCTGACATCCTCAGATGTTCTGGAATGGCTGTCATTATGTCTCTCTTACACCCAGGTGCAGCAGCCTACTCGCAGCCTCAGTTTCTTTGCCAGTCTTCTTCCCTTCCTCTCTTTTGCCCAGGACCACAATTACAACATTCCACTCCCTTCCTCTCCACAACAATTCAGTTGGGTGTTGACATTCAAAACCAGCTGTAGTACAGGCAAGTCCCTTTGGGATCTACATCTTCTACAGTCCTTCATATTTCTTCTCCAGCAGTCCTCTCTCTAGCAATCTACAAGCTCAGTTTATACCTTAGTGGATGGATAGGGACCCAACACTGGCTGTCCTTTGTTCTACAATAGAAGTCTCGTCCTGAGACTTTGCTTGTGTACACATCGGGCCAGATTCAGCATTAGTTACGACAGCGTATCTCGAGATTAGTTACACCGCGTAACTTCTAAACAGCGCCAGCGTATCTTTTTTCTGTATTCAGCAAACAAGATACGCCGGGTTTGAGTTAAGATACGAGCGGCGTAATTGTATTATGCCGTCGTATCTTAGCTGCATTTTTAAGATGGCCGCTAGGGGCGCTCCCACTGATTTACGCCTAGAATATGTAAATCAGCGAGATACGCCTATTCACGAACGTACGCCCGACCGACGCAGTGAATTTACTCCATTTACGTAAGGCGTTTTCCGGCGTAAAGATAAACCACCAAAAAGATGCCGCATCCTATGTTAAGTATGGACGTCGGGACCGCATCAAATTTGTCAGATATTACGTTGTTTGAGTAACTCGTCCGTGAATGGGGATTTACGTCATTTACGTTAACGTTGAAAACAATGCACCGTAGCGTCATAATTTGGAGCATGCGCACTGGGATACGTCCATGGTCGGCGCATGCGCAGTTTAAAAAAAACTTAAAAAACGTGGGCCACAACACATTGCCATAAAACACGCCCACATCATTCACATTTGAATTACCCGGGCTTACGCCGGCCCATTTACGCTACGGCGCCATAACTTAGCTTGGTGAATACAGCATTTGCCTCGCTAATTTACGGCGGCGTAGCATATCAGAGCTAAGTTACGCCCGCATAATTTTAAACCAGGCTACCTGAATCTGGCCCATCTTCTTTGCTGCAAGACACAAAATCCTTTCTTCAAGCATAAACAGAAGCCGCCATAGAAACCGTGAACTTATAGTCAAGTTAATGTGGCTGCTCCCCTCCTGACGGATCTGCATACCTCAGACCTGGCTGCACACAGGTGGGCTGGCGGGGGAACTTGAGTGTAAACCATGAGATAATCAGTGAAGCAGAAACATTTTTTTTTAGATCTTTACCGACTAGGCCCCCTCTACCCTGGGCCCCATAGTGATGGTGTGGGCCACTATGGAGGTAGTTCTGCCACTGTCCAAAGCAATACAGTAAATTAACATTACTGTAATTCCCACTGTTGATAAGCAAAAATATTAAACCTTATATGCCATTATTTGTGTTGTTATTTCTTTAATTAGCCAAGCATGGCACATAGAATACGGGATGTGTTAGTTAACACTGCAAGCTGCGATTCATTTTAGCTACCGAGGCACACGTCTGAGCAGCTGTATTTATTGGAAACGTAAACCAATATTTTGCTGCGAATAAAAGAAGCTCTGGATAGATGGACACAGATTAGCCTTTTTTTTTATACAGTAACACTTTATGGTTCAGCATGTTCTTTCTCATTCAACTACAGTTTTAATTATCCAACAAATACAATGGCAGGAAGCACAATAAAATGGTTTATTTGCTTTTGTAGCCCTGTTTATTTTCTTTTGCAAGGAGAGAACGATAATTATATATCCCGTGTCCTTCCCTCTTTTGAGAAGGACAGTACACCCAAAGTATGCAGTATGTGCAATGTAGTATTGGTTTATAACAGCTACAGCAGAGACAAGCAGATGTGATGGACAGATGGGTGGACTATTAAAACCAAATATATTATTAGCAGCTTTTCTATAGCTTGAATGTCAGCCAACAGAATACGCACTTGCCAACGCAGCCCTGTAAAGCACCCCCAGAGAGTTAGGGATATGAATTGTATGCTGTTGTAGCACATGAAGCAACTGCATGTCGATATGCATCTGGAACATCCCTCTGTGTTATATATAGATTTATTACTTCTCTGGTAGAAAACAACAGGCGGACAACTGCGTAAACCATTATTAGAATGTTTCTAACAGCACCTGTAGTTTCTATAGAGCATCTAATAAACTGGTGAGCTTGGATGACTCACAACAATTCAGAGATTTAATGGACTATGTGTTTGATGCAGAATACAAAATGAAGCTATGTAATAGTAGAATCCAGTAAAAACTTTGGGCCAGATTCACGTACATCGGCGCATTTTTGGACCGGCGTAGTGCAACCTCTTTTAAGTTAGACCAGCTTAATTTCTAGGTGCAAGTACCGTATCCTCGTAGTATTTTCGGCCAAATTTGCACCGGTGCAATGTAAATTCCGAGGCGTAAGGCGGTTCAAAGTGGGAAGGACGTGGGCGTGTTCCATTGAAATGAGCCGTGACCCCATGCAAATGAAGGGCCGGCCAGACTGGGCATGTGCACATGAAGCAGACTATGGTCAGCACCTCTCTGAGCATGCTCAGAACTTGGCACGGCGCAATCAGTTAGATAGGAACTAGGCCCGTCAGACTTAGTGAGCTTTGCACAGTGCTTAAATAGACCGAGAGAAATGCCCTTCCATTGCAAAAGTACATCCATTTTTTTTCCCTTCCTGAAGCAAGGTGCTTTTATTCCATTGTCTGTTGCTGTTTGGAGGTTTGTGTCGTGTCGGTGTGTGTATATATATATATATATATATATACAGTGCGGAAAATAAGTATTTGAACACCCTGCTATTTTGCAAGTTCTCCCACTTGGAAATCATGGAGGGGTCTGAAATTGTCATCGTAGGTGCATGTCTACTGTGAGAGACATAATCAAAAAAAAAATTCCAGAAATCACAATTTATGATTTTTTTTAACTATTTATTTGTATGATACAGCTGCAAAGAAGTATTTGAACACCTGTCTATCAGCTAGAATTCTGACCCTCAAAGACCTGTTAGTCTGCCTTTAAAATGTCCACCTCCACTCCATTTATTATCCTAAATTAGATGCACCTGTTTGAGGTCATTAGCTGCATAAAGACACCTGTCCACCCCATACAATCAGTAAGAATCCAACTACTAACATGGCCAAGACCAAAGAGCTGTCCAAAGACACTAGAGACAAAATTGTACACCTCCACAAGGCTGGAAAGGGCTACGGGGAAATTGCCAAGCAGCTTGGTGAAAAAAGGTCCACTGTTGGAGCAATCATTAGAAAATGGAAGAAGCTAAACATGACTGTCAATCTCCCTCGGACTGGGGCTCCATGCAAAATCTCACCTTGTGGGGTCTCAATGATCCTAAGAAAGGTGAGAAATCAGACCAGGACTACATGGGAGGAGCTGGTCAATGACCTGAAAAGAGCTGGGACCACCGTTTCCAAGGTTACTGTTGGTAATACACTAAGACGTCATGGTTTGAAATCATGCATGGCACGAAAGGTTCCCCTGCTTAAACCAGCACATGTCAAGGCCCGTCTTAAGTTTGCCAATGACCATTTGGATGATCCAGAGGAGTCATGGGAGAAAGTCATGTGGTCAGATGAGACCAAAATAGAACTTTTTGGTCATAATTCCACTAACCGTGTTTGGAGGAAGAAGAATGATGAGTACCATCCCAAGAACACCATCCCTACTGTGAAGCATGGGGGTGGTAGCATCATGCTTTGGGGGTGTTTTTCTGCACATGGGACAGGGCGACTGCACTGTATTAAGGAGAGGATGACCGGGGCCATGTATTGCGAGATTTTGGGCAACAACCTCCTTCCCTCAGTTAGAACTTTGAAGATGGGTCGAGGCTGGGTCTTCCAACATGACAATGACCCGAAGCACACAGCCAGGATAACCAAGGAGTGACTCTGTAAGAAGCATATCAAGGTTCTGGCGTGGCCTAGCCAGTCTCCAGACCTAAACCCAATAGAGAAAAAACAAAAGGTAGGTGGAAGAATGTTTCCCAATAATGATTGATAGATACTCACAATCCCAACATGAAAAGTAAATAAAAAGAAATTGAACAAGAAGGGTTGAGGGGGAACCTCCTCCCAACTTTAAGGATCTTTATGTGAGGTATCAATCTTTGTAATAAGGTAGGCACACCAAAACACGTATGTTGATTATCAAAATTAGAAAAATTAATTTACATAAAAACAAATTTATATATACATATAGAACAAAGTGAGTAGACGACCACAATATTTACAAAGAGGCACAAACGGAATTTGTACACTATTGCCAACTAGTTTTGCATTTATATGCTTCTTCAGGGCTTTGCACCTTGGTCTCTTCTGAAAGATAGTCGTCTGTATATAATAATAAATGCCATTAGAAAAAAACAGCAAATATAACAAATTTGTTATATTTGCTGTTTTTTTCTAATGGCATTTATTATTACATACAGACGACTATTGTGGTCGTCTACTCACTTTGTTCTATATGTATATATAAATTTGTTTTTATGTAAATTAAATTTTCTAATTTTGATAATCAACATACGTGTTTTGGTGTGCCTACCTTATTACAAAGATTGATACCTCACATAAAGATCCTTAAAGTTGGGAGGAGGTTCCCCCTCAACCCTTCTTGTTCAATTTCTTTTTATAAACCCAATAGAGAATCTTTGGAGGGAGCTCAAACTCCGTGTTTCTCAGCGACACCCCAGAAACCTGACTGATCTAGAGAAGATCTGTGTGGAGGAGTGGGCCAAAATCCCTCCTCCAGTGTGTGAAAACCTGGTGAAAAACTACAGGAAAAGTTTGACCTCTGTAATTGCAAACAAAGGCTACTGTACCAAATATTAACATTGATTTTCTCAGGTGTTCAAATACTTCTTTGCAGCTGTATCATACAAATAAATAGTTAAAAAAATTCATAAATTGTGATTTCTGGATTTTTTTTTTGATTATGTCTCTCACAGTGGACATGCACCTACGAGAACTTGCAAAATAGCAGGGTGTTCAAATACTTATTTTCCGCACTGTATAATATTAAATAAGATAATTATAATAATATTAAAATGAGTAAATTTATATTAGTTAAAAAAATTAAAATATATATTTATTATATTAATTATTATAAAATATATACTAAACAGAAAAAAATTTATATAAAATATATATTTACCCATTAGGGTGAAAAGAGCCACTGGCAAGGAAATGGAGCGTTGCCAGTACCTTGCCCAGTGGCGGTCGGCAGATCCTCTCCCGTGTAAGAACAGGGGAGTCTGCGCTATGGTGAATAAAGTAGCTGTTGCCTCCCAGTAGGATCCCTATGTGGGGAGCTAAAATAAATATGAATAGTAGAAAGGGAAATGGCGCTGCTAAATGAATGCCTTTGTTTATGCTGCTATAAGGATGCCTTTGTTTATGCTGCTATAAGGATGCCAGTTGTGACCGATGCACCCTAAACCATATAAAACAGAGAAAAAAATGTGTCTGTCTAATAGGTAGGAATCCCTACTAGTGTGGTTGATTACACTAGTAACCACACTAGTAGGGATTCCTACTTATTAGACTCTAGAGACACATTTTTTTCTTTGTTTTATATGGTTTAGGGTGCATCGGTCACAACTGGCATCCTTATAGCAGCATAGGATCATTTTACTTTAGCAATCTTTGGGCCTGCTGGCTTGCACAGGCTCCTGACCTAATTAATCCACCTTTACTCAATTTCACTGAAATTAGTGGAAGCTGAGGAACCAACATTTACCCTCCTATTAACACAGGGTATCTCTCCAATTGCACCCTAATTCCAGCCAAAAGGGGGGTCTATTACCATTGGGCTCACCCCACGGATATACCTGACAAAGATCCTCTCCCGTGCCCTCCTCCGTGCCCTCCTCCTTTTGCACTCCTCTAAAGTCAGTAGTATAGCTATGAGCAAGGATGCCCCTGGCATGTTGGCATACAGATTAATGTCCTGCAAGTGTGGCTGCTCAGCTCGGCCCTAATGGTGTTGCTTTTGCTGACATGTAGACGGATTGTCTAATTTTAAGCAAGCTTTTATATGGTCTATCCAAATTACGCCGGTCTAAAAAATGTGGATTTCAGGCGTATATCGTTTTGGGGATACGGTGCATAGATAAGTGTGTGCATTTTTAGACTTACGCGTGCCTAACTCGTGATACTCCGGAGTAAGTGCTTTGTGAATCTGGCCCTTTGTGTGTAATCATCTGTTTAAGCCTTTTGTTCTGTCTTATTTTGGATGTATCGTTTGCCATAAAGAATGTGGTCCAGCTCAGGATGCAGAAATAGAACCTGATTCAATGCATTGGCGGCATCCTGGCACCAGGGCCATCTAAATAGCATCATGGGCCCCTGGGCAAAGTAATGCTCTGGGGCCCCAACTAGGGTGACTACGTGTCCCGGATTGCCCCGGACAGTCCCGCAGTTTGCAGGTTTGTCCCGGGCACCTTCATTCCAGGACAATACAGTGTCCCGGAATTAAACTGACACAGCCACCCCACGGGCCAATCTGATGCCCCCAAAAAAGGCTGCCACAGCGCCGCTTTACTCACTGACAGTACTTGTCCTGGCTGGTAATGCCTGGAGGAGCACAATCCCCGCCCCCTGCTTGTTATTGGAGAAATCATAAATCCCGCCTCTTGTGTCCAATCACTGTGCTGTGATTCGTTACAGCACAAGCTGATTTTTGGGAAGGGAGGGTGTCCCTGAATGGTAGTTTGGAAATGTGGTCACCCTAGCTCCTACAGTAATGACAGTGCAGGTAAACAGACATCAAGTAGGTAGGATGCAGACTGCCTCCCCTGTGTATCCATCACTCTCAGTGCCATCATGGGGCCCCCAATTTCGGGGCAGCGTGAGCTTAAGGACCAGCTGCTTTAAGGAAAGTGCAGGGGCCCCCCATGCAGCTGGGGGCACTGGGCAGTGCCCAGTTGTGCCCTCTCATTAAGACAGCCCTACCTGGCACCAAAATGCACAGGAATCAGAAGCTTTTCTCAACGTGATTCTTGTCAAGACTGCCTTGCATACACACGATCGTGAAAAAAAAATGCTCTAGCAAAGCGCGGTGACATACAACACGTACAACGGCACTATAAAGGGGAAGTTCCATTCAGATGGCGCCACCCTTGCGGCTGCTTTTGCTGATTTTGTGTTAGTAAAAGTTTGGTGAGAGACGATTCGCGCTTTTCAGTCTTTATGCTTTTCTGTCTGTTACAGCGTGACGAATGGTAGTTTTACCAGAAGGAGTGCTCCCATCTCATAACTTGCTTCTGAGCATGTGCTTTTTTTCCTGTTGTTAAAGCCTACACACGACCGTTTTTTACGATGTGAAAAACGACGAGAAAAATTAGAGCATGTTCTAAATTTTTAATGGCCATTTTTCACGTCGAGAAAAATGCTCTGGAGCCCACACACTGTCGTTTTTAATGACCAATTAAAAAAAATTGCATTTTTCACATCATGAAAAACGGTCGTGTGTACGTGGCATTAGTCTGAAGCAAGTCAAATGCAGTATGCGGTCAGAGAAAATGGCTTGCATTGGACATACCCTTTTAGGTGCTTTTAAGGAATTTTTGAGATACTTTTGTTTCTATTCCATTGGGCTTGGTTCAAATGTGGTTGCATGGCAAATTTTAATGAGTGCAAATCAAAAACATCAGCAAACACAAGTTAAAAAATTCTTCATTTGATTAAAATCGAAATTCACACACTTCATTCTAGGTCCTTGAAAAATGCTTGCAAGACGGCTCGGCTGTGCCAGATCACGCACTAAGATGACACTTCCAGGTAGGGGGTGCGTGCATGCGCCACCAGCGACTCAGGCGTGCTGTGATTAAACACAACAGATGTTGATAACCGGGTGCCAGCCAATGGATTACCTCCAACACCTGGCGATCGTCATGAATTCACATAGGACAGGGCTCTGCCTATGTAAACAATATGCATATGCATTTTTGAAGCACGTACGCCTTACGTAAACGACGTAAAATTTGACGGCTGTTCCCGACGTCCATACCTTAACATGGGCTGCGCCTCATATAGCAGGGGTAAATTTATGCCGGACATACGCCTTACGTAAACGGCGTAGCTTACAGCGACGGGCGCATCTACATTCGTGAATCGGCGTATCTTGCTCATTTGCATATTTATAATGGGAACGCCGAATGCGTCCAGCGTAACTAAGCGCCCACGATACACCGGCATAGGCAAATTACGTCGGACGGCTGAAGCTATGTTTTTCGGCATATCTTGCTTTGTGGATCGGCGTAAAGATGCGACGGCGCACATTTGAAATTACGGCGGCGTATCTGGAGATACGCAGGCGTAAAGCCTTTGTGGATCCAGGCCCAAATTTCCATGCGAAACAATTGCACCACTTTCAGCATAAAAAATCTGACATAATCATATCGCCAGGGAGGTTAATGACCAGGCCATATTTTGCTTTAACTGAAAATTGCGCTGTCATGTGACATTGTACCCCAACAAAATGTATGTCCTTTTTTTCCCCACAAATAGAGCTTTCTTTTAGTGGTATTTGGTGGTATTTGGTCACCTCTGCGGGTTTTATTTTTTTGCGCTATGAACAAAAAAAGACTGACAATTTTGAAAATAAAACAATATTTTTTTACTTTTTGCTATAATACATATCCAAAAAATAAACATATATAAAAACAAATGTATTCATCAGTTTAGGCCAATATGTATTCTTCTACATATTTTTGCTATATAAATCCTGAATAATAATAATAATAATAATATTTTTGTTAAAATAGTGAGCAGTGAGCATATATTGATTGGTTTGCGCAAAAGTTTTAGCATCTACAAACTTTGGGATAGATTTATGGACTTATTTATTTTTTGATGGTTTTACTGGTAATGGTGGCAATCTGCAATTTTTAGCGGGATACATTTTGGCGACCAGTGACATTAGTACTGTGATCAATTCTAAAAAAAATGCACTGATCAATGTATTAATGACACCGGTAGGAACGGGGATCCACCCTGTTTACATCCCTGCGCGCGCCCACTGTATCTCATGCATGGACCGACGTACAGGTACGTCGGTTGGTGCAGCCGGGCTGCCCTGCCGCAGTATATGTGTGGTGGGCGGTCCGGAATTGGTTAAACGAAGAAGTCCAAATCCTTTACCGAGTTTGTAATGGGACAGGTCTTTGGACAATATGTGCCCTCTTTATTATTAAGGCCTCGTACACACGAGTAAATAGATTTGTTCAAAACGGTCTGTCCGACCGATTTGAACAAATCTGTCTGCTGGCATTTTGGTTTGCTCGCGTGTACACACAAGCAAACCAAAATCCCCGCCAGCAGACAGCGCACTAACGTGTCGGTGACGTGGCGGTGAGGTTGACGCCGCCACGTCACCGCACCAGGAAGTAAAACACTTCCGCACATGCGTCGAAACCATTTGGCGCGTGTGCGAGAAGACATGTCTGCTGGTTAGCATACTAACCAGCAGACATGTCGGGCGGACGGGTTCCCAGCCGACAGATTTCAAAGCATGCTTTGAAATCTGTCGGGTGGCCAAATCCGTCTGTTTGCCCGTACACACGATCGAATCTGTCTGCTGAAACGGTCTAGCAGACCGTTTCCAGCAGACAGATTTGATCGTGCGTACGAGGCCATAGAGGTGAGTATCCTCTGTGAGAGGGACAGCCTCCTGAAGAATTTGGTATATAGAGGAAATCAGATGGCACTGGTACGGGCCTTAAGTGCATATACTGTATATTCAAAGGTAAAAGGTCTATCTAGGGTAAGGGATGGAGATAACGACTGGAAAAACTTGGCTTGCAAATGAAAAAAAAAGAACATAGTTTTGGGTAAATTGTATTTTTCTCTGAGATTTTCAAAGGAAAAAATTCTGTGTGACACTGAATAAAATTTTTGAGTTGAAAAAGAGGGGGTTGCAGTCAAGATGATATGCGTCCAAAAGATGAACTGTCAGGTATAGTCGGATTAAATAGAATGTTGAAAGAGGGGGGCAAGGTGAGGACAGAGAATACCTCTGATGGTACCTTTTCCAAATATTTAAAGTGAACAGCATAGGGTCAATACACATGTGTTTTAATATATTATCAGCATGGAGAGATGCTTCTGTTTATTTATCTGTCTCTGCAAGTACCTCATTAACACTGGGGGCCTGTAACAAATTACAATAATTCAAGTTTAAAGTACGCACCCATTTGCACCTCTACCAATAATGCACCACCACACTCTCCATCAACAAGGTCCTCTTTCACAATCCCTTTGAGATCACTTTTCAAATAAGACACCAACATTTCACTCACGTAATGCAGTTGGGGAGAAGTTGTCTTTTTAACAAGAGATTCTTTAAAAAGTAACAATTCAGAATAGTAATTAGGCATGGGGTTCAGGTTAGCCCAATGTGGGGTCTGATTTGAAATTTGTATGTTCTAATTTCATGGATCGACCAAACTATTTTACAAGTCCTCCAGCACCAAACCTTCTGCTGCTGCTATTAACAGGAAGTCATTCTATTGTTGGTGGTATTACTAATGCCAACAAATTAATACTTCTGCAACTTTGACCAAATATGCCAATGACCAGGGCTCAAGTCCTGCGGGAATGCGTGGGAACGGAGTTCCTGCACTTTCTTCACAGCAGGAACTCAGTTCCCTTTGCAGGACTACAGCAGCCGAGAGCAGCCGAATTGCCCGAGCCAATCCTTCACTAAGCGGCGATGCCCAGCTCTAGTCACTGTCAGGGGCAGGCGAACCTTAGTAATACTTTATGTTACTGGCCACTTCCTGTATATGGATTCATCGGGTAGTGTGCGGGTATTCCGTCACTTCCTCGATGCCGCAATGTCTCCTGGGAGCTTTTGTCATTGTTCGCAGGAGACATTGCGAAGGTCTGCCGCGAGTTATCACAGGATTTAGAAAAAACATGCGGTTTAGTAATTATGCATATGAGCGCATCATTTTTTTTTTTTTGGTGGGGGAGTTCCCACACTTTTTTCCCCAGGACTTGACCCCTGCCAATGACCCTAGACAGCTCCTAGACCCTTTGTCCAGATTCACTCTGGAGCTGTTAGTTGCAAGCTGTATGTCAGGATTGTTGTTCATCGTGATCGCCGAAGGTCTACATTCCTGGATGACATGTTAACAATGGATTTACATTGTGGGACATGGGGTTTACTTTTTTTTTAAATAAAATAATTGTTAAAGGTGCCTGTATGTTTACTTACATGGTATTTTTTTGTCTTGCAAACGGGTAACCACTTTCTAAGACACAAGACAACATTGCGGATAACAAAGTGTTAAATTCTTTGAAAATCTTTTTACTGTTCAGTTTCAAATGCCACATTATGCCTTGACATACCACTATAGATCTTGATAATCCCAGGCATTATGATCACCTGCTGTTCCAGCTTAATCCATAGACAACTTACCTCTAAAATAAGACACATAAATTGAATCCAATATTTTTTTTTAATCAAAAATTGTTTTTATTAGTATTGAAAAACGACTGGTTCGTCTTATTTCTTTCCTATATACAGTATGTTATTGTTACCATATGAACTGAATAAAAAAATTAAATCTATTGTCTCTTGGTCCCAAAGCAAAAAAAAAAAAAAAAAACTAAATATGATGGTGTGCACAAGTATGATTGAGTAATTATTGTGATCACTCTCATTTAATTGATTCACTTGTTTACTGTAGGTTAATCGGATTTTGGTATCTTGGGCTATTGGATGTGTGTTTATATTGTTGTTTTACTGGCATTGTCCTTAACCACTTGCCTACTGTCCACCTACACCCCCTTCCTGCCCAGACAAAATTTAGCTTTCGGCACTGCGTCGCTTTAACTGACAATTGCGCGGTCGTGCGATGTGGCTCCCAAACAAAATTTACGTCCTTTTTTTCCCCACAAATAGAGCTTTCTTTTGGTGGTATTTGATCGCCCGTGCGGTTTTAATTTTTTGCGCTATAAACAAGAAAAAAGCGCCAATTTTGAAAAAAGACACAATGGCCCAGATTCACAGAGCGATTACGCCTGCACAACAGGAGATGCGCGTGCGTAAGTCTAAATGTGCGCGTGCGTTTCGTTGTGCGGCATCCGCAGAACGGGATACGCAAAAAATTGTCCCGCGTAATTTCGTTAGACTGGCGCATCCGTCCGCGCAAAAGTGCGATAGACACACCATTGATTTGCTAGTCAAATATGCTAATGAGGGACTTACGGGGATCCACAAAACAACGTTGGGGCAGTGCAGGCGACGCAGTGTGCGCAACAGCAAAATGTCCTGTCTAAAATTAGAGCTGATAAAAGCTGGTCTAAAAAAAGAAAAAAAGTCTACTTGTTAGATAAAGCAACACTGTTAGTGAGCAGCTCAGCAGTCACACGTGTTGCTCAACAATCTGTATGCCAACATGCCAGGGGCATCGTCGCGCATAGCTATACAACTGACTTTAGATGAACAAAGAAGGAGGAGGGCACGGAGGATGGCACGGAGGATGGCACGCGAGAGGATATACCGTACCCGCATAGACCTGTTTGGCATGAGTGATTCTGAGGTGTATCGCATCTTCAGATTCACCCCTCATGCCATCCTGGAATTAACCACAACCCTGCAGGATGACATCACCAGCCCAACACACCGCTCACATGCAGTGCAGCCACTGGTCAAGGTCCTGGCAACACTCCATTTCCTTGCCAGTGGCTCTTTTCAGCGTACAAGTGGAGTGGTGGCTGGGATGTCACAGTCCTCCATGAGCAGATGTGTGCACCAGGTTGTCCCTGCAATCCTCAGACGCATGGCCAACCAAATCATCAAACCCACCACTGAGGACCTGCGGCTGAAGGCAATGACAGATTTCTACAGAATTGCCAGATTCCCACGCACTGTGGGGGCCATTGATTGCACACATGTGGCACTCCAGCCCCCCCAGGAGACAGAGCACATGTACCGCAATCGGAAGCATTGGCATTCCATCAATGTACAGGTGATAGTAGATGCCCAAGGCCTCATATGGCACGTCCGTGCCAAACACCCAGGGTCCAGCCATGACAGCTACATATACAATCAATGCCACATCCGAATGGAATTTGATCAGAACGTGTATGGGGACACCTGGCTGGTTGGTGAGTGACATGGGTGGCAGGCATGACTATCCCCTCCCATGATGCACATCACAAGGGGCACATGCATGACTAACATCCTCCTGTCTTTTCCCTTCCAGGTGACTCTGCATATCCACTGGGACCCCATCTCATGACTCCTATCCGGAACCCCCAAACTCCAGGAGAGGAAAGATACAATCAAGCACATGCTCAAACACGAGCAGTGGTGGAGCGCACCTTTGGCATCCTAAAGTCACGTTTCCGATGCCTGGATAAGTCTGGGGGTACCCTCTTGTACTCCCCAAACTTTGTGTGCCAGATCATCGGTGCATGTTGCATGCTGCACAACTTTGCAGAAAGAAAGGGCCTGCAGATTGACCTACGTGATGACCTGACCCCTGAACCAGACAATCCCCCCCTAACCGAGGTTAACCCATCTTCTGAGGGAAGAGCAGCCAGGAGACAGCTCACATTGGGCATCTTTGCACGTTAAACATACACATTAATCATGGCACAATGAGAATGCATGCATGCACACCACTGTGGTCCCTAGCACACACACCCCACATCCACATCAAATTGGATTGGCACCAGTCCACCATGCTGGACTTGTGAGCAGCAACGCCACGCCAAGGCTCCAATTATGTCACTGTACATTCATACACCATTCACACGGACCTGGGGATCACTTCTCCCTGGTCCTGGGGAACCCTTCTCCACCAAAATTGAGGGTGACACCCCTTTTCCGGCAGGAATGTCACCCCTACATTCACACAGCATTCACAACCCAAAAAAAAAAAAAATGACATGCAAAATCAAAAAATTTCCAGCCAAAAAAAAAAAAAAAAACATTTGAAAAAAAAAAAAAATTGGGGGAAAAACAAATTACTGCCCTCTGCGTGAGCCACGCCTGGGGCGCCCCCGGCCACGGCCCCGGCTTCTCAGGGGAGACTCATGGGGAAGGGGTAAAACTGGGGAAGGAGGATCAGCCCCTGATCTCTGCCCACCTGGTGGCCTGCCCTCCAAGGCCACGGCAATTCTGTCCAGGGCAGCACCAACTGTTGCCGTGTTGGCCTGGATAGCCAGGGTAAGGGCCCTCACATCCTGCCCAACGCCTGCTGATGTCGTCTGCAGGTCATTTAGGCAGGTTGTGAAAGCCCGGGAGTGGGAGTCCAGGTTCCCCAGCGTATCCTTGATGGAGGACAGGCTCTCCTCCATCCGCACCAATGTCTGGCTGACCTGTCCCAGATGGCGGGTCTGGAGGTACTGGTCCCTTCTCAGGGTGGCGGGCAGGAGATCGGCCAACCCCCTGGTGGTCTGGGATGACATCCTGCCTCCAGATGATGCTTGTGGCCGGGGAGAAGGGGAGGCCCTTGTGAGGGGAGCCATGTTGGGGGAGGAGGGGGGAGGGCTCATGATTCTCCTCCTCCTCATGATTGTCCTGCTCCTCATGATTGTCCTGCTCCTGTTGAACCTCCTCCGCGGACTCCGGCCTTGTTGGGGGGGCCTCATTAGGCTGCTGTCCTGGGGTTGGTGCGGTCAGGCCAGATGGCCCTGCACCCTCCTGCACATCTGTGGATGACACAAAACATTCACAGGTTGGAGGATCCACACACTTGCCACATATTCCCTTTCACCCCCTCCCCCACACATGCTACACACCTGATATTAAAAAAGAAAACAACTTACCTGGCACCACGGGCTGGGGACTGGAGTCAAAGCCGGGCAGGCCCTCAACTTCATGCCGATGAAAGGTCAGGGCCACCGCACGCTCCTCCGCTGTCAGGCTAATACGGCATGGTGGGCCCCCTCCTGTGCCCCTGGCATGGGCATGCATTCTGGCCAACTTCTTTTTGACCAGACGCCGGAGGTCATTGATTTTTTTGTCAATCCCAGACCTGGTCCGTGTCTCCCCCTGCCCCGCAGAATTCACCTGGTCAGTGATCCTATCCAAAATCTCCCTCCTCCTGGCCGGGGTGGTGTTGGCACTCTCTGGGCCGTGGAGGTAACGCCCATACTCGCTAATGGCCCGGGCAAGAATCTGTTTTTCCACAACTGTAAAATTAAGCTTTCGTTTTCTCTCAGTCATCCTTCCAAAAAAAAACAGTCCCAGTCAACAAAATTCACGCACACAAACAAGCACAACCAATCACAAAAAAACACACACACAGAGAGAAAACTACTCACCAAGAAACAGTCCCCCAAAAAAAAAAAAAAAATACAGCAGGAAAAGAAACAAAAAGAAATATATCAATCAAACAAACAGTCTCTCAAACACTTATCAAAAACCACTTTCAAAAATCTAACAACAACCACTTGATCACACAGAACACTAATCTGACAACTACAAAACACACCGCAACGAACAACAAGAACAAAAGCACTTTGTTAAATGGGAAGGGACAAAGGGATGTACTTTTGCAAAGGAAGTGCGTTTGTGTGTGTCTATTTATACTGTTCGCGTAGTTCACAACGTTGCCCTAGTCTCGTTCAAGCGCGCATGCCCGAGCCGGCCGGCCCTTCATTTGCATGGGGTCACGGCTCATTTCAATGTAACATGCCCACGTCCCTCCCAATTTGTATTACTCCTCCTTACGCCTCTGGAAAAACGTTACGTATGCGCAATTTCCTGCGCAAAAGCTACGAGAATAGGGTGATTACGCGGCAAAATTGCGCACGTCTAACGTAAAGGCGGTGCGCTACGCCGGTCCAATAATGCGCAGATGTACGTGAATCTGGGCCAATATTTTTTGCTTTTTGCTATAATAAATATCCAATTTAAAAAAAAAATAATAATTATCTCAGTTTAGGCCGATACGTATTCTTCTACATATTTTTGGTAAAAAAAAAAAAAAAAAATCGCAATAACCGTATAGTGACTGGTTTGCGCAAAAGTTATATTGCCTACAAAATAGGGGACATAATTATTATTATTATTTTTTTTTTTACTAGGAATGGCGGCGATCTGCGATTATTTTTTCGGATTGGGACATTATAGCGCACACATCGGACACTTTTGACACATTTTTGGGACCATTTACATTTATACAGTGAACAATGCTATAAATATGCATGATAACTGTATAAATGTAACTGGCAGGGAAGGGGTTAACCACTAGGGGGCGGGGAAGGGGTTAAATGTGTATACTATGTGTGTTCTTACTGTAGGGGGAGGGGGGGTGACTGGGGGAGGTTACCGATTGTGTCCCTATGTACAAGGGACACAACCGATCTCCTCTCTCCCTGACAGGGACGTGCAGCTCTGTGTTTACACACAGAGCTCCAAGTCCCAGCTCAGTTACTCGGCAATCGCGTGTGCCGCCGGGCACACGCACGGGCTCCTCAGTGACGCGCAGGTGCGCGCGCACGCGCCCCTAGCCGATTCCAATGACATCACGTCATATGACGTCCTGTCAGGAACAGAGCGTTACCCGCCTGCCGTCATTTGACGGCGGGCGGGTAGCAAGTGGTTAAAGTGATTGTAAACGCTTGCCGTGTAAAATAACCCATTCAGTTTAAAATAGAAAAGAAAGGTAAAACATTTGTGTATAGATATAAAAATAAAAAATAAACATTATATAGTTACATAGTTGGTAAGGTTGAATAAAGAGAAGAGTTCATCCAGTTCAACCTGTGTGTGTAGAAAAATCATTTCCCATATCCCCGTATATTGTTGACACTAAGATGCCCATCCAATAGTCTTTTAAAACTTTCCATACTTCCTGTTGACACCACCAATTGTGGAAGAGAGTTCCACATCCTTACCAAGAGAGAACCACCGCTCCAGACAGGTGCTCTTCAGTGGTGGGTGAAGTTCAAAACCCAAATGGGTGCCGGAAATGCGCAGTGCAATGTAGGAAGAAGAGGATGGACAGCCGCACTCCAATAAGATGAAAACATGTAACAAATAGTGCCTTTTATTCCAAATAAAATGTAACTACAACAGCAACAAAAAAGCAAACAGTGGGGTAACCACATCGACAACCGACAACCAGTTGTCGATGTGGTTACCCCACTGTTTGCTTTTTTGTTGCTGTTGTAGTTACATTTTATTTGGCATAAAAGGCACTATTTTTTAAATGTTTTCATCTTATTGGAGTGCGGCTGTCCATCCTCTTCTTCCTACATTCCACATCCTTACCGCCCTGACAGTGAAAAAACCCCAATGCAGCTTTCACACAAAAGAAGCAATACAAAGAGAGCAAGATACTTTTTCTTACAAGTACATCATAGAGCAGGCACATATCAGGAATATAAATTGTTGGGTTTACATACTCTTTAATAAATCACATTATTTTATATTATTTTTACACCTTGTGTTCCCTGTGCAAGTCCATACATTTCTGGTTATGCCTGTTTTACAGGATACCAGCAATTTGTATTCCTGACACATGTATGTTAAAGACAATAGCACCACCAACTAAGACCCCTTTCGCACTGGGTCTTTTGCAGACGCTATTGCGCTAAAAATAGTGCCTGCAAATCGACCCTAAACAGTCGCTGCTGTGTCTCCAGTGTAAAAGCCCCCAGGGCTTTCTCACTGGAGCGGTGTGCTAGCACAGGAGTCTCCAAACTACGGCCCTCCAGGTGTTCAGGAACTACAATTCCCATCATGCCTAGTCATGTCTACGAATGTCAGAGTTTTACAATGCCTCATGGGAAGTGTAGTTCCACAGCAGCTGGAGAGCCGTAGTTTGGAGATCCCTGTGCTAGCAGGACGGTAATAAAAGTCCTGCTAGCCGCATCTTTGGAGTGGTGAAGGAGTGGTGTGTATACCGCTCTTGCCCATTGAAATCAATGGAACACCATGGCTATACCGCCGGCAATGCGCCTCTGCAGAGGCGCTTTGCAGTGTTTTTTTAACCCTTTCTCTGCCACTAGTGGGGCCGAATAGCACGGTAAAGTGCCGCTAAAAAAACTGCCAACGCCGCCTTCACCCCAGTGTGAAAGGGGCCTAAGTGTAGTATTTTAACCACTTGCTTACTGGGCACATAAACCCCCTTCGTGCCCAGGCGAAATTTCAGCTTCCGGCACTGCGTCGCTTTAACTAACAATTGCGTGGTCGTGCGACGTGGCACCCAAACAAAATTGGCGTCCTTTTTTCCCCCACAAATAGAGCTTTCTTTCGGTGGTATTTGCGGTTTTTATTTTTTGAGTTATAAACAAAAAAATAGCGACAATTTAAAAATATATATATTTTTTACTTGTTGCTATAATAAATATCCCAATTTTTATTTTTTTTTTAATATTTTTTTTCTCAGTTAAGGCCGATACGTATTCTTCTACGTATTTTTGTAAAAAAAAAAAAAAAAATCACAATAAGTGACTGCTTTGCGCAAAAGTTATAGCACCTACAAAATAGGGGACAGAATTGTGATTTTTTTTTAATATTTTTTTTTTACTAGTAATGGCGGCGATCTGCGATTTTTATTGGGACTGCGATATTGCGGCGGACACATCGGATACTTTTGACACATTTTTGGCGCCATTCACATTTATACAGCGACCAGTGCTATAAATATGCACCAATTTACTGTATAAATGTGACTGGCATTGAAGGGGTTAACACTAGGGGGTGAGGAAGGGGTTAAATGTATTGCCTGGGTGTGTTCTAACTGTGTGGGGGGAGGGGGGTGACTGGGGGAGGTGATCAATGCTGTCTCCCTATGTACAAGGGAAACAGCATCTGTCGCCTCTCCCTGACAGGACGTGGAGCTCTGTGTTTACACACACAGCTCCACGTCCCTGCTCTGTCACCGCCGTTCGTGTGTACCTGGCGGACATCGCATCGAATCCTCGGTGATGCGTCGGGACTGTTTTTCCCCGCCGCGCGCCACCCTGTGTCGCGTGCGGGGAATTACAAGTAAATCACGTCCAAAGACGTGACCCTGGCGCCTCAGGTCCGCGCTGTTGACGTATTCTGTCAATGGCGCGGACCCGAAGTGGTTAATAACGCTCATAAAAAGAAAGATAGTGTGATACAAAAACAGCATGTAATGCAATTCCACTAGATTCCAGCCTTTCCCTAGCCCAGGCACGTTACCATGCAGATAGCCTCTTACCAACAACTAGAAGGGTGGCTGTGGACCACATGGAGATCATCAGGGTGTACGCAGGGCACCAAAATGGCATGATGACATCAGAAAAGGCGTGGCAACATATTTCTGGGCATTACTGTCCCTTTCTCAAGCCTTCCTAACACAGACTTCAGAATAAAACAGGCTCCAGGCACCATTTTGGAGGAGATAAAACTGGCACTGCCATATTGGTGGAAACCAAATTCAGGGCACCATATTAACAATTATTAATTAACAAGTAATTAACAGGACCATCTGGTGTCCTAGCAAGCAATCACCTGCTGGTTAACTTGAAAAGGTTAACTGAGGCAGCTCATGCTCCAGACCTCCATTTATTACTGTGCTGCCCCGCTCTCTGCTCTGACGTGAAGGTGAGAGCAGTGGAGGCTGAAGGGTAGGACCTGAAAAGCAGGAACGTGTTTCATGATCTATTGGTCGGCTGCCCACAGTCGATGGGTAGATTGCGATCTTAAGGTTGACGACCCCTGCTAAAGACTGCTCCAGTCTAGAAAAACCTGTTCTGCAAGCTACTTAAGGCCCCTTTCACACTGGGGCGGAAGGTGCGGTGGCGGTATAGCGCTGATATTTTTAGTGGCGCTATACCGTCAGAATTGACATATTCAGCTCCAGTTAATTTCATAGTGGTTCAGGTTCAGTGTCCATACTTATTTTAAGTTTTCCAAACAACTCTCAAACCTAACCCCAGGAAGTTTGACTTCTTACTCAACATATACAGTACTCCTAGAAGAGTGGAAGAGCATGCACCAAAAAAGAGCAGACAGAAAGTGAGGAAACAAAGATAACCACCTATAGAAGGATAAGCCCTGTACACACGACCAGGTTTCTCGCGTTTATTTTCCTGACGAGATTCCTGGCAAGATTTTTTTGCTGGCCGAGTGTACAATGAGTGAATGGCACAAATGACGTCATCGACTACGATGAGCTTGTCACATTCAATGCCGTCGCCGCCATCTTGCTTCACCCTACCTATGTCTTGAAAGCTATCGCAAATGCGTCAAAGTACTTTCCATGGAGACAGGTACATATACACACGCTCGGGTTTCTTGGAAAGGAAAACACTGCCGAGAATCACGACGAGAAAATAGAGAGCTCTGCCAGCAGTGTGTACAAGGCTTAATGCCGCGTACACACGATCACTTTTTGTGATGAAAAAAAACTACGTTTTCAAAAACGTCATTTAAAATGACCGTGTGTGGGCCAAACGTCGTTTTATGTCTTCAAAAAAACGACCAAAAAAAATTCGAACATGCTTGAATTTTTTGTGTCGTTTTTCAAAACGTTGTTTTTTGTGTCATAAAAAGTGATGGTGTGTGGGCAAAACGATGTTAAAAACAACGGCCCAGATTCACAGAGGAATTACGCCTGTCTAACTGGTGTTAGACAGGAGTAATTTCAAATTTTGCGCGCCGTATCACTAGTTTGAATCCTCAAACCATGATACGGCGGCTTCGGGCTTCGATCCGAGAGGCTTACGTCCTCGTAAGCCTTCGGATCTACACTGCAATATTTTTGCGTCCGCTGGGAGGAGTTCGCGTCGTTTTCATGCGTCGGGATATGCAAATGAGTTTTTACGGCGATCCACGAAGGTACGAGTGTCCCTCGCAATCGCCTACGTCATTTTTTGGCTACGTAATGTTAGAGGAGCTTTTTGCTGGTCTAACAGTGCGTAACCCATGTAAAGTATGGCCGTCGTTCCCGCGTCGATTTGAAAATATATATATTTTTTTAACGTAACTCGTTCGGGAATAGGAATGTACGTAAACGACGCTACTACGACGTGACGACGTGTTTTTGCGCAATGCACGGTGGGAAATTTGCGAACGGAGCATGCGCAGTTCGATCGCCGTGGGAACGCGCCTATTTTAAATGCTTCACGCCCCCTACTCGGGCAGATGGATTGCGACGGGAGAAATACACTACGCCGCCGTCGTTTACTGGACAAAATCTACCAGGATTCCACGTAGAGCCAGGTAAAAAACGGCGGCGTAGTGTATTTCTGGTACTCTACGAGAATCTAATTCTCTGTGAATCTGCCCCAGGGTTTTTAAACCTGCGCATGCTCAGAGGCAAGTTAAGAGATGGAGCTGCAATGGAACAGAGTGCAGTCGAACGTGGTGTACATCACCACGCTTTGCTAGAGCATTTTGGAAAAACGATGGTGTGTATGCAACATCGTTTTGGAAAATTAAGTTTGAAAAACGTAGTTTTGTTTCATCACATAAAACGTCGTTTTTTTCATCACAAAAAGTGATCGTGTGTACGCGGCATCAGAGAGCCTACTTGTTATCTCTGAAATTACACAATTTCACATTGTTTTATTGTACAGCAGCATAATATTTTCTATTAGTTTGTAGTTCTTACTGCTTACTGCTCTGACACAAATAAAACAGTAAGTACCATTTAAACAATTCAGTACTTTTCCAGATGCTCTTCAAAATAAGTATTTAATTACCAAGCCTACAAAACCTTTATTTATAGGGGCGGTAACATACTCGATTGTAATTGCAGAATACACAAACAGACAACCATAAAAAAAAGAGAAGGGAAAACAATGAACCACTTTGAGGATTTTAGCTCAGTAGAAAAAATAGCTCTTTATTCTGTGTATCTCTAACATCATGTTGTACTTAAAAACGTAATTGCAACAAGGTATTCCTTTTTTATAAATTATTCATATTTTAAGTTTGTGTGGTTGCTGCACAATCATACGGTGACTTCTCAAACGTTAGGCATGCTACCTAGAATATCCAGTTTTCTGCAGTTATAACTCCCTATTGGGTTCTTTATAGTGTACAGTGCCTTGAAAAAGTATTCATACCCCTTGACATTTTCCACATTTTGTCATGTTACAACCAAAAACGTAAATGTATTTTTTTGGGGATTTTATGTGATAGACCAACACATAGTGCCACATACCGTATTTATCGGTGTATACCGCGCACTTTTTTGCCCTGAAAATTAGGGCAAAATCGTGGGTGCGCGATATATACGCCGATACCCCTTTTCCCGCGCCGAGTTTGAATACTGCGCCGACATATACTGAGCGAAGAACACTCGTGTATAGTCGGGCAGGCTCAGGTCCTCTCATGCTCACGTCCTGGACGTACAGGACGTGAGCGCGAGAGTAGCCGAGCCTGCCCGACTATACACAAGTGTACTGCGCTCGGTACTGCGCTCGGTATGTGTCGGCGCAGTATTCAAACTCGGCGCGGGGATCGAGCGGGGAGGACGCCGCAGAAGGACGCTGGACCCGACGAAGAGGACACCCGAAGCCGCAGAAGGATGCTGGACCCGACAAAAGAGGACACCCGAAGCCGCAGACGGACGCCGGACCCGACGAGGCCGCCGATGGATGCCGCGCAAGACACCAAAACTAAGTACAAAAAACTTTTTTTCCACAGGAATGGGGTCCACTTTAGGGGTGCGTGCAATACCCCAATAAATACGGTAATTGTAAAGTGGAGGGAAAATGATAAATGGTTTTCATTTTTTTTTTACAAATAAATATGTGAAAAGTGTAGCGTGTGTTTGTATTCAGCTCCCTTTACTCTGATACTCCAAAGAAAAATCTATTGGAACCAAATGTTTTCAGAAGTCACCTAATTAGTAAATAGAGTCCACCTGTGTGTAATTTAATCTCAGTATAAATATAACTGTTCTGTGAAGCCCTCAGAGGTTTCGTGGAGCACCTTAGTAAACAAACATCATCATGAAAGCCAAGGAACACACCAGACAGGTCAATACGTTTTACTTTTTGCTATAATAAATATCCCCCCCAATAAAAATTCTTCATCAATTTAGGTAAATACGTATTCTTCTATATATTTTTGGTAATGAAAAAAATCACAATAAGTGTATATTGATTGGTTTGCACAAAAGTTATAGGCCCAGATTCACAGAGCAATTACACCTGTCTAACTGGTGTTAGACAGGAGTAATTTCACGCGCCGTATCACTAGTTTGAATCCTCAAACCATGATACGGCGGCTTCGGGCTTCGATCCGAGAGGCTTACGTCTTCGTAAGCCTTCGGATCTACGCTGCGATATTTTTGCGGCCGCTGGGAGGAGTCCGCGTCGTTTTCAGCGTCAGGATATGCAAATGACTTTTTACGGCGATCCACGAAGATACGAGTGGTCTTCGCAATCGCTAACGTCATTTTTTTGCTACGTACTGTTAGACCAGCTTTTTGCTGGTCTAACGGTGCGTAGCCCATGTTAAGTATGGCCGTCGTTCCCGCGTCGAATTAAATTTTTTTTTTTTTTTTACATAACTCGTTCGGGAATAGGAATGTCCGTAAACGACGCTACTCAAACAACGAATGACGTAACGACGTGATTTCGCGCAATGCACGACGGGAAATTTCTGAACGGAGCATGCGCAGTTCGATCGCCGCGGGAACGCGCCTATTTTAAATGCTTCACGCCCCCTACTCGCGTAGATGGCTTGCGCCGGGAGAAATACACTACGCCGCCATAGTTTACTGGACAAAATCTACCGGGATTCCACGTAGAGCCAGGTAAAATACGGCGGCGTAGTGTATTTCTGATACTCTACGCGAATCTAATTGTATGTGAATCTGGGCCATAGTATCTACAAAATAGGGAATAGATTTATGGCATTTTTGTTATTTATTTATTTTTTACTAGTAATGGCGGCGATCTGCGATTTTTAGCGGTATTGTGACATTGCGGCGGACACATCTGATGCCGCGTACACACGGTCGTTTTTTGTGATGAAAAAAAACGACGTTTTCTGTGAAATAAAAAACGACGTTTTTGAAACGTCACTTTCAAAGACGATGTTGCATACACACCATCGTTTTTTTTCACAAAAAGCGAGGTTACGTTCACCACTCTTTTCCATTGAAGCTCGTTTCATAACTAGCTTCTGGGCATGCGCGGGTTGAAAAACGTTGTTTTAAACAACGTTTTTGCTACACACGGTGACTTTTTGTGAAACAAAAAACGACGTTTTGAAAAACGACACAAAAAATTCAAGCATGTTGGAATTTTTTTTTGGTCGTTTTTTGAAGACAAAAAACGACATTTTGCCCACACACGATCAATTTAAATGACGTTTTAAAAAACAACGTTTTTTTTTCATCGCAAAAAACGACCGTGTGTACGCGGCATGACACTTTTGACACTTTTTTGGGACTACTGATTGCTTTATAAATGTCACTGGCAGGGATAGGGCAAACACTAGAAGATTTAATAGATGGAAAGTTAAAACACCTTGTGTAACCACAGTGTGAGCTGGAGTTTGACTTTAATTTATATATAGTATAGGTATATAGTCAGTGCCAATCCTGACCTCCCTGGGGCCCTAAGCAAAATGACATGGCACATTAAAAATTAGAAGCGGGGGGGGCGACAGTGACATGCAGGGCCGATCCTACACGGGGTGCAGTGCGTGCCCCGCACCCAGCGCTGTCATCCACGAGCCGCCGAGATTTTTTTTTTTTTTTAAATCCGCTGAAGCAATCTGAGAGCCGAGCGGGATGCGACGACGTGACGTTACACGGCCGCCCCAGCATACAGATACAGCTGCGCTGCTGCCTGATTCAGCTGACATTGAGCGCCTCTGCCTCAGCCTGCCATGTACTAATGGGGGGTTGTCCTGGGTGGGTCTGTACTAATGGGGGGTTGTCCTGGGGGTCTGTACTAATGGGGGGTTGTCCTGGGGAAGTCTGTATTAATTGGGGGGTTTGTCCTGGGTGGGTCTGTATTAATGGGGGGTTTGTACTGGGTGGGTCTGTATTAATGGGGGGTTGTCCTGGGGGAGTCTGTACTAATGGGGGTTGTCCTGGGGGAGTCTGTACTAATGGGGGGTTGTCCTGGGGGTGTCTGTACTAATGGGGGGTTTGTCCTGGGCGTGTCTGTACTAATGGGGGGTTTGTCCTGGGTGGGTCTGTACTAATGGGGGGTTTGTCCTGGGTGGGTCTGCACTAATGGGGGGTTGTCCTGGGGGGTCTGTACTAATGGGGGGTTGTCCTGGGGGGTCTGTACTAATGGGGGGTTGTCCTGGGGGTGTCTGTACTAATGGGGGGGTTTGTCCTGGGTGGGTCTGCACTAATGGGGTGGTTTGTCATGGGGGGGGTCTGTACTAATGGGGTGTTTGTTCTGGGGGGGTCTGCACTAATGGGGTGGTTTGGCATGGGGGGTCTGTACTAATGGGGGTATGCACTAATGGGGGGTTTACCCTGGGGGGTCGGTACTAATCGGGGTGTTTGTCCTTGGGGTCTGTACTAATGGGGATTTTTTCCTGGGGGGGTCTGCACTAATGGAGGGGTTTGTTCTGGGGTCTGTTCTAATGGGGAGTTTGTCCTGGTTTGGTCTTTACTAATAGAGGGGTGGTTTGTCCTGGGGGTCTGTACTAATGGAGGGGGGTTGTCCTGAGGGAGGTCTGTAGTAATGGAGGGGGGTTTGTCCTGAGGGAGGTCTGTAGTAATGGAGGGGGGTTTGTCCTGGGGGGAGTCTGTACTAATGGAGGGGTTTGTCCTGGTGGAGTCTGTACTAATGGGAGGGGGTTTGTCCTGGGGGAGTCTGTACTAATGGGGGGGTTTGTCCTTGGGGAGTCTGTACTAATGGGGGGGTTTGTCCTGGGGGAGTCTGTACTAATGGGGGGGTTTATCCTGGGGGAGTCTGTACTAATGGGGGGGTTTGTCCTTGGGGGAGTATGTACTAATGGGGGGTTTGGTTTGTCCTCGGGGTCTGTACTAATGGGGGGGTTGTTCTGGGGCGGTTTTTACTACTGGAAGGGGGTCTGCACTAATGAGGGGTGTTTTGTCCTGGGGGTCTGTACTAATTGAGGGAGTGGTTTGTCCTGAGGGGGGTCTGTACTAATAGAGGAGGGTCTGTACTAATAGAGGAGGGTCTGTACAAATGGTTTGTCCTGGGGGGGTCTGTACTAATGGGGGGTGGTTTGTCCGGGGGGGTCTGTACTGAGGGAGGGGGGTTATACTTAGTTAGGATTCTGCACTGAAGGAGGGGTCTATACTTAGTGGAGGGGGTCTGTACTGAGGGGCGACTATAGGTGGAGGAAGGGGGGTGACACCATGTTTTACCTCAACTGGTGACAACAACCCTAGTGACGCCACTGCAGCTGCAGGCTCTTTATACCTCCTCCTACTCCCTCTCCTCCTTCTCTTCATGTGCAATGCTGTACTAGTGAGCGATGCTTGTCAGGGAAGAAATAGAATAGAAAAAGGACCAGAGAAGAGGATTGTGGGACTTGTAGTTCAAGGACTGGCAGCCCCACTGTAAAAAAGAAACTGCAGCCCACACGGCATGTTCAGCTGAATGGGATAGAGAGAGCCAGGACCCCAGGGAAGTGCACCCAGGACTCCCGAGGGAGAGAATACCATCAGAGAGAGAACCCTGCTGTTGTGCGCCATCAGAGGGAAAGCCACACAGCCTTGTGCCATCCCTGGTGGAGAAAGGATTGGAGTCATTGCCAGAATACAGATCTGGGCTCTACCCAGTGGAGTATCCATGGGCAATTCAGAGTGAGCTGACTCCTGATCAGAGGAACTGGTGTTGCTGTATCGCTGGGTCAGGTGAGAGCCGATCGGCCATTATCTACTTATGTCAATAGGAACTGCAGTCTCTGACCATCTCCTGTATTATATCTGCAGTCTCTGACTGTCTCCTGTATTATTTCTCCAGTCCTGGCCTGACCGTCTCCTGTAGTATGTCTGCAGTCTCTGACCATCTCCTGTATTTTATCTCCAGTCACTGACTGTCTCCTGTAATATGTCTACACTCTCTGACCATCTCCTGTACTATGATTGCAGTCTCTGACCATCTCTTGTATCATGTCTGCAGTCTCTGACAATCTCCTGTACTATGATTGCAGTCTCTGACCATCTCATGTATTATATCCCCAGTCACTGACTGTCTCCTTTAATATGTCTACACTCTCTGACCATCTACTGTACTATGATTGCAGTCTCTGACCATTGCTTGTATCATGTCTACCGTCTGACCATCTCCTGTACTATGTTTTGGGACACTTTCTAACAGTATCAGAGAGGTTCCCCTCCAGGTCTCATTAGTGTACGCTCTTCCAGTATTTTCTTTATTGTTAAAAGATCATGGGAGGATCCCAAGGCAACAAAGACTTCTTAGAGGAGCATCTCTGTGTTTGAGTCATTGCCATAGAAACATTTGTAAAGGGGAGGAGTTGGTAAGATGACCACGCCCCATTTGTGGGGGCGCCAGAAATATTTCTCCACCCAGGCGCCTGTGACCCTAGGATCGGCCCTGGTGACATGTCACATTAAAGAAAGTTAAGAAGCGGGGGGAGGGGGTGTTCTGCTGTCGGAAATGACATCTTACATTACAGTTTTTCTCTATTGTGTTGGCTCATTTCCTGAAACCGAAATTACATTCTCAAAACTCTAAGATCATTTGGCAAAACAGTCTTATGCCGCGTACACACGGTCGTTTTTTGCGATGAAAAAAAACGACGTTTTCTGTGAAGTAAAAAACAACGTTTTTGAAACGTCACTTTTCAAAGACAATTTTGCATACACACCATTGTTTTTTCACAAAAAGCGAGGTTACGTTCACCACTCTTTTCCATTGAAGCTCGCTTCATAACTAGCTTCTGGGCATGCGCGGGTTGAAAAACGTCGTTTTGAACGACGTTTTTGCTACACACGGTGACTTTTTGTGAGACAAAAAACGACGTTTTGAAAAACGACACAAAAAATTCAAGCATGTTGGAATTTTTTTTTGGTCGTTTTTTTTAAGACAAAAAACGACGTTTTGCCCACACACGATCAATTTAAATGACGTTTTAAAAAACGTCGTTTTTTTTTCATCGCAAAAAACGACCGTGTGTACGCGGCATTACAGTTAAGCACAACACTATAACTCACTTGCAAAAGCTCATATCTTTCCCAAAACTGTTCACTAATACTTCAAAACCATATTCCTTTACCATATAAAGAGTCAGTGCCTCCAAAATGGCAAATATTCTTCTCAAATGCTTTGGCTCATTTCTTGAAACAGACCAGACATTCCTCAGCTCTCTTGGTACTTTTGCCAAAATAACCTGGATGGTTCGGCACAACACCATGGTTCACCTTCAAAAGTTCATATCTTTCCCAAAACAGTTCACTCATGTGTCAAAACTAAGGGCCAGATTCACAGAGCGATTACGCCGGCGTAACAGGAGATGCGCGGCATAAGTCTAAATTTGCGCATGCGTTTCGATACTCTGCATCCCCAAAACGAGATATGCAAGAAATTACTTTTTTTGTCCAGCGTAATTTCGATAGACAGGCGCATCCGTCCGCGCAAAACTGCGCTAGACACACCATTGATTTGCTATTCAAATATGCTAATGAGGGAGTTACGGGGATCCACAAAAGAACGTTGGTGCAGCACAGGCTACGTGATGTGCGCAACAGCTGCACGGCCTGTCTAAAATTACACCATATAAAAGGTGGTCTAAAATTAGACAATTCGTCTACATGTCAGAGAAAGAAACACTGTTAGTGAGGAGCAGAGCAGTCACACGTGTTGCCCAACAATCTGTATGCCAACATGCCAGGGACATCCATGCTCATAGCTATACTACTGACTTTAGATGAGCAAAGAAGGAGGGCACGGAGGAGGGCACGGAGTAGGGCACGGGAGAGGATTTTATTTTTTTTTACAAAAAAAAATTCTTTGCTTTAAGAAACATTTTTACAAAAAATATACATACATATATACATCAATACATAACATTCATACAAATTACAAACACGGTCTCACTATCTTTCAATAGCCCTTTTAAACCTTGATGGATATAATAATCTAATCTGATACAAGCCCCTCACTCTTCACTTGATATATCACACACGCAAAGACATCTTTGGCATGAGTGATTCTGAGGTGTCTCGCATCTTCAGATTCACCCCTCATGCCATCCTGGAATTAACCACAACCCTGCAGGAGCCCAACACCAACCCAACACATGACACCCATGACAGCTACATATACAATCATAGCCCCATCCCCACAGATTTCGAACAGAACATGTATGGGGACAGCTGGCTGGTTGGTGAGTGACATGGGTGGCAGGCATGACTGTCCCCCCCATGATGCTGAAATCACAAGTGGCACATGCACTACTAACATCCTCCTGTCTTATCCCTTCAGGGTGACTCTGCATATGCACTGGGACCCCATCTCATGACTCCTATCCGGAACCCCCCTAACCAAGGCTACCCCGTCTTCTGAGGGAAGAGCAGCCAGGAGACAGCTCACATTAGGCATCTTTGCATGTTAAACACACACATTAATCGTGGCACAATGAGAAAGCATGCATGCACACCACTGTGGTCCCTAGCACAGACACATCACATCCTCATCACATTGGATTGGCACAATGCCACCATGCAGGACTTGAGAGCTGCAACGCCATGCCACGGCTCCAATTATGTCACTGTACATTCATACACCATTCACACGGACCTGGGGATCACTTCTCCACCACAAATGAGGGTGACACCCCTTTTCCGGCAGGAATGTCACCCCCACATTCCCAAATCATACACAAACAGAACCAAAAAAAATTGACCAGCAAAAATAAAAAATGCCCAGCAAAAATATAATTTTTTTTTGTTTACAAACGGTTTATTGAAATATAAGTCTCAATACAAAAATAACTGCATTGGCAAGGGATACATACATGACAAAGGGTGCAGAGAATATCAGTATGATGTATAAGTAGCAGTAATATATGAGGGATGAATACAAACATTGGGATGTAAGAATGAATCATTCATAAAACTTTATAGAGGCATAATGACCTTATGGGTTTGTTCGTTAATAAAAACATAATGACAGTGTCACATAGTGGATCATTGACCTAACAGAGAAATATCCCAAGGTTTCCATTTTTTATTATATGTGTCCATAGTGTCGAATAATGTGTGATGGATATGTTCTGATAGCTTGATGGTAAGCATGCGATTCATAATTTGGGACCATGGCACTGTGGGGGATCGCCAGTTAAGAGCTATAGCCCAGTGTATTGAGCTGAATAATGTGTGTATAAGTCTGGTATGTGCTATTGGGATATCAGGAATAGGATAGAAAAGGAGGCACATTTTAGATGTGAGTTCAATTCTTCTGCCTATAATTTGTTTTATTTTGTTTTCGGCTTGTTGCCACGTAGTTTTAAGGTGTGTACATTCCCAGAATGTGTGTATAAGAGAACCTTGAGCTGGGCATCCTCTGAAGCATAGGGGTGAGATTGTTGGATAGAATGAATTGAGTCTGTCCGGGGTGAGGTACCACCTATGTTGAAGTTTGATGGCGGATTCCCTAATGGAGGCTGTCTTGGTGCTTTTTTGTAAATTATTGATCATAGTATCCCATTGATCTATAGAGAAGGTTTCATTCAAGTCTGTTTCCCACTGGGACATTTGACGTGTTTTATCTGGTAAGTTGTGTTCATTTAGGTTTTTATAAATTCTGGATATTAAGCCCCTATCGCGAGGTGAAGTGAGACAGATTTGTTCAAATATCGTGAATGGGGATTGGAGTGTGAGTGAGAAGTGTTTTTGGTAGAAAATCTTGATGTTGTTGTAGTCAGAGAGTTCAGTCTCTGTAAGTTCATATTCTGTTTGCAATTCTCTAAAAGTACGAAATGAGTTATTTTTTGTGAGTGACTTTAGGGTAGATAGTTTGAGGAGTTGCCATATAGTATATTGATTTGAGCTAAGGTCAGGAGGGGAAAAAAGAGGGTCACCTATGAAAGAAGCTAGGGGGGGGATTTCTGATGAGATGTTAAATTTATGCTTTTGTCTATGCCATAATAGGAGATTTTGGTGTACTACTTTGTTAAGGTGGCCAATCTTTTGAGTTTTAATGGATTTGGACCAGGGGAGGCCCTGTAGGTGATATGGTAGGACAGATTGTTCCTCAAATAATAGCCATGGTATATGGTTGGAAGGTGCATACCATTGTGCGAGTTGTGTATATCTGGCTGAAAGATAATATAGCCATAGGTTAGGAATACTCATCCCTCCCTTCGATCGAGGTCTGAACATCAATGCATATCCGAATCTAGATTTTTTATATTGCCATATGAACTTGTTAATCTCTCTTTGTATAGAATCTAGGGTGTTTTTAGGTACCAGAAGAGGGAGGGCTCTAAAGAAAAATAATAGTTTAGGTAATATAACCATCTTTATAGCAGCTATCCTACCCATAAACGAAATATGGTATGATGACCATGATTTGAGCAAGTCTCTGATGGTTTGGAATATTTTAGGGTAATTGGCGTGGTATAAGGTTCTGTAGGATGGGGTGATATGGATACCTAAATATCTGAAAGATGTTGAACACCACTGAAAAGGAAATTTCTCTTTTAATATAGCAGTCAAATCAGGGGGACAGTTGATTGGAAGGGCTGAACATTTAGATAAGTTTATACTCAACCCTGTTAGGTCATAAAATGTATCCAAAGTTTTGATAAGTTTTGGTAATGAAATTAAAGGTTCCGTGAGAAACAACAGGACGTCGTCGGCATAGAGACTTAATTTAAATTCTGTTGACCCTTTTGTGTATCCTTTGATATTAATATTGTTGCGGATGGCACAAGCAAGGGGCTCGATGGCTAGAGCAAATAGGAGAGGGGATAACGGGCAGCCCTGTCTTGTGCCTTTGCTTAGTGGGAAAAACTCTGAATTGTGACCGGGGAGTTTGATTCGGGTGTGTGGATCATTGTATAGGGCTTTAAACCCATGGAGAAACTCATTTTTAATGCCATATCTGGGGAGGAGTGAGTCTAAGTAGGACCAGCTGACGCTATCGAAGGCTTTATGTATGTCTAGACTGAGTAGTAGTGTAGTTCTAGTGTGTAGGTTGGAGTCCTGGATGATGTTTGTAGCTAGTCTTATATTGTCTGTGATTTGTCTGTCTGGAATGAAACCTGATTGATCTGGGTGGATTAAGGGTGGGATAACTGAGGCTAATCTATCCGCTAACATCTTGCCAAAAATTTTTAGGTCATTATCTATGACCGAGATTGGGCGGAAGTTCTGGGGAGTGGAATGGTCTTTATTTGGTTTGGGTAATAGGGACATATTAGCAAGGAGCATTTCGGATGGGAATTGGTTGCCTTGCAGAATATGGTTAAAAAGTTTAACAAGATGGGGAATTAGAATTTAAGCAAATTTTTTGTAATATGAAGTTGAAAAGCCATCTGGGCCTGGGGCTGTGGAGGTCTTCAAAGAACGCACAATTCTATTTATTTCAGTTTCTGAACAAGGTGCATTTAAAGCCTCAATTTGTTGTGAAGAGAGGGAGGGTAGAGGAATTTCATCAAGCCATTGTGACGAGGATAGTTTTGGGATGTTTTGAGGAGAAGATAGAAGTTTCTTATAAAAATTCAAAAAAATCTCCATAACTCCCTTAGGATGAGAAATTAGGTTTCCTGCCGCATTTCTCAATTTATAAGTATGGGGAGGTTTCATTGATTGATTCAATTTTCTGGCAAACATTGTGGATGAGGAGTTACTATATAATAAGAATTTAGCCTTGGACCATCTCAAAGCTTTTTCTGTATCAGAAGTTAGTAATGTGTCTAGGGCTGAACGTTTTTCTTGGATTTGTTTTAGTATGTCTCCGGAGGGGGAATGACTGTGTTTGTGGTATAATTTGTCTAGATCTCTAGTTAGTGTTTTTATGTCAGTCAGCTTCGTTCTATTTTTAGTAGCTGCCATCTTGATTAGATGGCCTCTCATGACAGCCTTGTGGGCCATCCACCGTGATGTGGGTAGAATGTCCGGGGAGGAGTTAAGTGTAAAATACTCTTCCATGTCGGTCGTTAGTTGATGTAGATTCTGATGGTCTGTTAATAATGCATCGTTAATGCGCCATTTATGAGGTGTGTTAGCAAGACCTATTTTAGAAGTAGTAAATGATGTTATCTGATGATCAGACCAGGGACAAGAGTGAATGTCGGCTTTTGATGAGTTTGCCACTAAAATTGGGGTGCAAAAGATGTAATCTAATCTGGCGGAGCAATCATGTGGGTGTGAGTAAAAAGTGTAATTTTTAATGCCTACGTTATGTGCTCTCCATGTGTCTATGAGTTGGTGATTATGTAATGTGCGGATTAATGTTTTAGGAAAGGCTTTGGATGAGGGTGCAACTCTACTCCTATCTAAGGTTGAATGTGCTGCTAAATTGAAGTCACCGCCTACAATCAAATGGGGTGAGGAGTACTTATCTAATGTATCAAAGAAATGTGAGAAAAAGGATGCATGAGCTTCATTAGGTGCATATATAGAGGCTATTGTGACCTTACGTCCTCCTATGGAACCTTTAACAATCAAAAATCGACTTTCTGGGTCTTTATAAACATTTTGGGTTTCGAACACTAAAGAATTTTTAATAAAAATAGCTGTTCCCCTTTTTTTGGAATCGAATGTTGTATAGTAGAATTGTCTATATGCTTTGTCAAAAAACTTGGGGTGGTTAGAGGTAGCGAAGTGTGTTTCTTGCACTAATATTATGTCGGCCCCTAGTCTTTTATAATGGCGGAAAGCTTTTTTTCTTTTTTGGGGGGAATTTATGCCATTGGCATTATGGGAGATTACTTTAAGTCCCATTTAGAGTGTATAAATGAAAGCTTAGGTATGATAGATAGTAATGCCATTTATAACATTTTTGGGTGATAAAAAAGAGAATGAAAAATGTTGATAGTTCGGCAGTAAGCCGGACACCCCAGATTGTAATAGTATTGTGTGTGAAAACATATGAAACATATGATAGTGATATGATGATCTTTAGCATGTCGTATTTACCATACCGGTAACTTATTAATCTGTTGCCTTTGTGAGACTCTAGTACAATATAACATAATAAAGCAAACCGTAAGAATCTTATTTCAAAATGTATAGGGTAACTAAACATGTTACCTAGTTTGTTATGAAATAGAAAAAAGTGAATATAAAAAAATACGGGGTCAAGCTGAAAAAAATAGTTTGACTTAAAAACAATTAACTTTGGACATATGTGTCCATGGCTCACTTCGGGAGTCCCGACAGATAGGACTAAGAGTAGGACCGAAAGCACAAGAAAATGTGCTGTAAGATCCATGTCTAGACTCCAAAAGTGAGAGTGGGGTCAATCAGGCGAAGGCGGAGAGACATAGCAACTCTCCAATTTTTTATCTATATTATTTTACCCCCCTCCTGTGACCTGGGAGGGAAAGGGAAAAAAAAGAGAGAAAAAAATCTATGTGCATGTGTTATAAGAAAACCAAGAACATGGAACATTCCCCAAGATGTAATGAGTGCAAACTTGTGTCATGGAAGGAAAAAGGCTTCTATACTTTGGTGTGATTTACCTGTATATACCGATCACATGGGAGAGAGAGAAAAAGAAAAAAAAAAAAGGAGAAAAAAAAAAAAAAAAAAAAAGTTAGATAAATAATAAAACGGGTCAGAAGTATAATCAAATCAAACAATGGTGAAGTTTAAATTTAGCATGATAAGTTTTCTATGGTCCGGAAGGTCCCGTAGATAAACTAAGTAGTCGGAGCTAGTTTGTGGTGTATATCCTTGATTTGCGAGTCGCACAGATGAAGAAATTGTTCTGAAGTTTGATGAGAGCGATTATTCTGGGTAGGTATATGAACGGGAAGAGCTAGTCCTGCTGCTCGTCCGTAGCATATATCAAGGGAAAGCAGAACATTCATTTAAAGTAGTAAAAATAGGTGATAGAGAGAAAAAAAAAAAACATTTTGGGAAAAGAACTTTGAAGCCTCTAACCTGTGCTAATAGATTGCATTTGAATAAAAAGGGGCCTGAAGGGGAACAAAACCTCCTCTCATGGTTCCATAGAACACGAAGAAGCAAATTACAGGAACAAGGAAAGCAAATTTGTTATAAGCGACTTTCAGGGGTTAGCGCATGGGAGGTCTCATTCTTCTTTGATCGCGTCTTGAAGAGGGTGTGGCCCAAATAGGTGATAAGTGTGGAGTAGATGGTGGTCTTGGGTTTTCTTCTGGATCCAACAAACCGAATTTGATCAGAAGCTCCTTGCCCTCTGCGACATTAATAACAGAATATGAGGTGCCGTTATGAGGAACAATTAGTCTGAAGGGAAATCCCCACTTGTATCTGATGCGGGCAGATTGTAAGATTGATGTTACTTCCTTCATCTTGCGCCTTCTTTCGAGGGTGGCCTGTGAGATGTCTGGGTATATTTGAATCCTTGTTCCTTCGAACTCCAAGTTGTGCGAGTTTCTGGCGGCCCTTAAAATATTCTCCTTTGTGACAAAGTCTTTCATGCAAAGGACGATGTCGCGAGGTGGCTTGTCTGCAGGAGGCTTGGGTCGTAGAGCCCTGTGAATTCTATCACAAGTGAAGGACTGAGATGGGGTGTCCGGAAGGAGCAACTGAAAAAGCTTCATTGTCGCAGGAATTAAGTCTGCCACAGACTCTGGGACCCCGCGGATTCTTAAATTGTTTCTGCGATTTCTGTTGTCCAAATCTTCCACTTGTGTTTGGAGATAGGAATAATTTTCAGCTAGTAGCTCAAAGTCCTTTCTTAGATCATTATGTGCTAATGACAACTCATCATGTTTTGTCTCTAACAAATCTGTGCGCCCTCCCAGGGATGCTATTTCCTGCTGTAGTGTGCTAGTGGAAGCCTTCAGTTCTGAATGGAATTTGTTTGCCAGCTTGTCATACATTATAGAGAGACTGGAATCTAGCTCGGCTTTGGTGAGCTGTGATGGGAACTCACTTACTTGTTTGGATGAGGCTGTTCCCTGAGAAGCATGTGAAGTTGCCGGAGAGGCCTGTGGAGAATGATGGGCGTTATCCTGAGACATCTTGCTTTTCGCTTTGGAGCGGAGTAGAATGTTAGTTGGAGAGTATTTTGATCGGCGACCGCGGGTCCGGTAGTTTCCAGGCATGCACAAGTTTAATTTGCAGGGGTGAAGGTGGTTATTTGGCGGTTGAACTGAATTTTAGCCCTGCGGATTAGCTATGTTATTCTTTGATCGGTTCGAGCTGTTACAGAGAGCTGCCGTCTTGCATCACGCCCCGCATGCGTCCCCACTTCTTTGAGAGTGTGTCATTTATCTCATCTTGACAACTTTGTCACTGGTGAATAACTCGTTATATCTTTGGGGGTTTATGAGTAGCCCAGACAAAAGGCTGTGGGGGGACTCAACACGCAGAGCGTCACCTCCCATCTGATTCCCACTGCTGCACTCAAATCCCCTTTATACTGTCCCCTCCGTCAGTGGAAGCTGCCTTAGGTGGAAGAGATAGCCTTATAGGTTTGAGATGTTCAAAACGTATTGCAGTGGGCAGATTGATTGCAGAGGGGAGATGTAAGTGTCTGTAACACTGAAGTTAGCAGCGAGGTGACCGCCCTGTAGTATGAGATGGTCTGGGCAGCGATCACCATCTATTCCCCATATATGGAGGAAACCCACCTCAATCATCCACTATAGTTTATTGTTGTCCAGACATGGGGCTCCAGCAGGGGAACAGGTTCTGTATAAGGCTGCAGGGTGATAGAAGGCCTTCGGATTCTGCCAGGGTGTACCAAGATGGCCGCCGTATGCTGGGTATACAGACAGTGTTCAGCTCCACAGCGGAGGGCTGTTATTAGCTGTGTCTCAGCAAAGGCAGTACCCAGGATGGACGGTCGGGTGGGTGCTATGCAGATGCCCAGCTGACTCTTGTGCCCTCCGGAGCCACGGCGAGACGTCTGCAGCGCGTCCCGCTGGATCAGCCGCAGGAAACACCGGGGATCCACAGGGTGTGTTAGGCCGCAATGTGCCGCGGCTTCCACGGACGATCCCGAGGGCCGGCTCAGCCTCAGAATTACCCCAGGTAGGAGGATGGGTGGCTGGAGGGGGTGTGTGGTGGTCCCTTACCTCCAGATTTGACAGGAACGGATTCGTCCGGGCGGCTCCAGGTCCACAAGATGGCGGCGGCCTCAGGCCTCAGGCACTGGATGCTGTGGAGATCGAGGGTCTCCGGGCCAAAAAGCCTGGAAATAGTGGCAGGGGAGCAAAAATATAATTTAAACAAAATAACAACAAAGAAAACACATAAAAGACAAAAATCACTCTGCAAAACAGCCCCCAGATATCTCAAAGACACGTCACAAACAAACAAACAAACGCTAATAAACAACAGAACAAAAGCACCTTGCTGTATAGGGAGGGATACAAAGGGATGTGCTTTTGCAAAGGAAGTGCGTTTGTGTCTGTCTATTTATGCTGTTTGCGTAGTTCACTAATTTGCCCTAGTCCACTTCCAATTTCACTGATTGCGCCGTTCCCGAGTTGTGAGCATGCGCACAGAGGTGCTGACCATGGTCTGCTTCAAGCGCGCATGCGCGAGCCGGCCGGCCCTTCATTTGCATGGTGTCACGGCTTATTTCAATGTAACACGCCCACGTCCTTCCCAATTTGTATTACTCTGCCTTGCGCCTCTGAAATAACGTTGCGCAGGCGCAAATTTCTGCATAAAACCGACGAGAATAGGGTGATTGCGCCGCTACATTGCGCCAGTCTAACGTAAAGGCGGTGCGCTACGCCGGTCCAATAATGCGCAGATGTACGTGAATCTGGCCCTAAATTTATTTTTCATTCAAATAGTCAGTGCCCCCAAAATGCATCATCCCTTTGGCATTGTGTAAGCACTGCAAGTGAAAATGTTTAGATGTTTTATCTCTATGGCAGAGGACCATTGAAATATCCCTCATGTCCACCTTTCAGTCTTAGCCCAGTCCTTCATTGACAATGGTTACTGTACAGTTTTTGTCTAGCTAACTGAATACAATTTTGTATAAAACTGAAAAAAAAGAAAAGATTTTAGGGTAAGAGTAGCCTCCAAGGTTTGACATCACACATTGCACTCATGCTGCCAAGGAAAAATTACTTTACAGTATTGTAACCATTATCATTCACACACAAAGTAACTTCCATACATGAGACTAAAAAGAAAACGTATACAGCATAATATATGGAAATATAAACACACAAGCAAAAAACAAGGACAATTAAATTTACCCTACAATGCTGTAAATAAAGCTTGAGTTTCATAACTACTGTAAGGCCCCTTTCACACGGGGTGGATCGGTAATGATCCGCCCCATGAACCTCCACTTGCTCAGTGGGGATCGCTCCGTTGATCCCCGCTGAGCCGGCAGATGACTGGGAGGTCCTCACACACTGTGCAGGGACTGCCCTGTCAGCTCTCCGCTCTCCCCTATGGGGGGATCGGATGAACACGGACCGCCTGTCCGTGTTTACCTGATCCGATCCGCCAGATGGATGGAAAAGTAGGTTTTTCCTCCGTCACACTTTGGCGGATCGGAGCGGGTTGGATGTCAGCGGGCAGGAGCACAGAGCGCCCATTTAGGTCCACCTAAAAAAACTGTCAGGCGGACCTGAACAGGCCACCCGTGTGAAAGAGCCCTAACATCTCTTCACTGGTCGCTGTCCTCACCCTCCCTCTCCTGGGTACTGCCCTTACCCTCCTGCCCATCCACACGCTGCTGTCTGTCTGGTCACAGATTCTCATCAACATTGCAGTGTATATCCTCCCTTGCAATGCAACGAGGGAAGAAACGAGGGAGATGTCGCAACCATCGCCTACACTGATCTCCTGTTATATTCTCACAGGCAGCGTCTATTGCATGGAGCAGGGACCTCTGATCTTGAGCCTGATGCTCATACACTCTCCACCTCCAAGCACAGAAAAACTCCTCAATAGGATTGAGGAAAGGAGAGTAAGGTGGTAGGAACACGATATGCATCCTTGGATGAGCAGTGAACCAGGCCCTGATAAGCGGGCCACGGTGGAAATTCACATTGTCCCATACAATTATATATTGTGGTAGGTGAGGACCTATGAGACCTCTCTCATTTTCGGGGATCAAATCAAAATGATAGCGGTCCAAGAAGATGAGGAGCTTCTGTGTATTGTATGGGCCAAGACTGGGCATGTGAGTGGCCTCACCATTCTCAGAAATGGCAGCAAACATAGTTATATTGCCCCCTCGCTGGCCTGGGACATCCACCGCTCTCTCTCCCTCTCTCTCTCTCCCTCTCTCTCTCCCCCTCCCTCCCCCTCTCTCTCTCTCTCTCTCTCTCTCTCTCTCTCTCTCTCTCTCTCTCCTTATTATATTCTCTTTTGTGTGTTAAATACATTTTTAGAAATGTTTGTATTGAAGTGGTATTAAAGGTTCAGCTTTTTAAACATGTCATACTTGCCTGCTCCATGCAATGGATTTGCACAGAGCAGCCCTGATCCCCTTTTTCTTGGGTCCCCCACCGGCGTTTCTGGCTCTTTGACCAGTGCCCCCAATAGAAAGCCGCTCGCTGTGGGGGCACTTGTGCATGGTCGCTTCTGAACTCTGATTTCCATGACACACTCCTTATAAAGGCAATTTGGCACCAAATGCATGCGTGTTCCAGTGTGTGCCAATGTGCATCCATGCAAATTCCTGCGGCCATTCAAAGTATTGGCATGGACTGGCAGATCTTCAAGCATCTCTGTTGTGAACAGTGCCCTGACAGGTGCATAAATCACTGAAAACAAAAAAAATATATGTAGATGAAAAGACGTATATAAAAATATATATAAAACATATGTGTGTGTTTGTATTTACTGTATGATAGCTCTTATAATGGTTATTAAACTCAAGTGATAGTGGGAACAGTCTGACAAACTGTGTTCGATATGTAATATTACATTATTATATCACCTTTTCATTTCATTTCACAGTATTGGTGAGGGGTTATTTTGACTCCTACCGCTGACACCAAAAATATGGGGATTATTTTTCCCTTTACACCAACGATATGGGACTTATTTTGCTCCCACTATCACCAGCAATGATGTTTAGTTTCCTCCCATTGACACTAATAGTGGGGCTTTTTTTCATCCACACTGAGGCCCCGTACACACGTCCGAGCACCTCGTCGGGCTAAACCCATCGTTCTGCCCGACGAGGTTCCCGATGAGCGGTCGAAAAAGCTAGTCGAGCCAAAGTCCTCATTGAACAATGAGGAAAAAGAGAGCGTGCTCTCTTTTTTGGCTCGACGAGCTTCCCGACGGGACGCTCGTCAGAAGTGTACACACGATCGAGCTTCTCGCCAGAATATGTCTCCCAGCGAGCTTCTCGCTGGATTCTGCCGAGAAGCTCGGACGTGTGTACGGGGCCTGACACCAACAAAATGGTTTAATATCCTCCTACTAATACCAACGATGGGACTTTTATTCCCACTGACACCATCGGTGGGGCATATTTTACTCACACTGACACCAAACAATTAGACTAATGCCCTGTACACACGATCGGTTCATCCAATGAAAACCGTCTGATAGATTTTTTCATCAGATATCCGATGAAGCTGACTTTCATCAGTCTTGCCTACACACCATCAGTTAAAAATCCATTTGTGTCAGAACGCGGTGACGTAAAACACTACGACGTGCTGAGAAAAATGAAGTTCAATGCTTCCGAGCGTCGACTTGATTCTGAGCATGCATGGATTTTGAACCGATGGACTTGCCCACAGACGATCGTTTTTTTTTTTACTATCGTTTTCTTCACCATCAGATAATTTTAAAACAGATTCTACGTTTTTTAACTGATGGGGAAAAAAAATGATGGGGCCCACACACGATTGGTTCGTCAGATGAAAACGGTCCATCGAACCGATCGTGTGTACAGGGCATTATTCTCCTCCCACGCAACTCACAAAATTAAAACAACAATGCAGCTTATTTTTATTCCCACTGACACCAATAATGCGGCTTATTTTTTTACCTAATGACACCGATGCTGGGGATTAGTTAATCTCACTGACATCAGTGAGGGGTTGTTTTTATTCCTTCTGACTCCAGCAATATAAAGGGTTATTTCCTCCCACTGACACCAAAAATATGGGGATTATTTTTCGCTTTGCACCAATGATAAAGGACTTCTTTAGCTTCCACTGACACCAGCGATGATGTTTATTTTCCTCCCAATGACATCGATGGTTGGGTTTATTTTATCCCCAACAAATAGTTTAGATTACTTGCATTTTTGATATTTAGTTTTACTATGGGCCATCCATTGTTGGTGCTCCCTCCTCTTCCCTGAATCCGATGAGAGAGAAGAGCCAATCACGTGACCAGAACCCCCTAAGAACAGGTAAGGATGTGCATCTTTCTTCTAAAGGGTAGTTAGTATAGGTGTTAGAGGGGGTGAGAGCAGCTTTAGGATTGTACAGTTGTAGCCAGGGGATCTACTTTAATAGTGATTCAGAACGCTATTAAGTTATTAGACCAGCATGAAAGCCAGGGAAATGGCATTCAGAGGACACCTAAGCTTATTATCACTAGTGGTTAGTGTAACTGCCTCTAGTACATAGGTAATCAGTGTAGAATCTCCCGTTATATCAATGGTTACTGTAAATGAGTACGGGTACATTTTCTCATATATCTGCAAAGAAACAATAATCAAATTTCACAGCCAGGGATTACTTGCATTCTTTTTTTTTTTTTTTTTTTAGCCATGTGACTTTTTTCAGCTCTCTTTGGCTCTAATTTGCTTTATGGCAAATAAGAATCAATATAGCTTAGTGGGGGTGGGGCAAACAAGGACATTGCACAAGAGGCCCTTTTTAACTTTGCCCACAATTAGATTAAAGAGAACCTGTGCTGAGAGGAATACATAAGTTACCTTTGCTAACGTCTTGGTTAAAGGATCACTAAAGGAATTATTTTTTTTCCAGCTAAATAGCTTCCTTTACCTTACTGCAGTACTGGTTTCATGTCCTTATTGTTCATTTTTGCTTTGAAGTTGCTGTAATCCTGCTCTGATCTCCACACTTCCTGCTTGTCTGTTTCCTTATAACCACAGTACTGGGAGCTTTCTCACGGTGGTCTAAGCTGTCATTACTGTGTGTCTAAAACTTCCCAGAACCAATCGGATTCATTTTAAAAACAAAACACTGCCCTGGATTTGTTTGTTTTTATTCTGTGTCTATTTCTACTTTGCAGAAACATGAAGCCAGTTCAAAAGTGAAACTAACCTGCAGGCACATTATATGATTGATTTTTATCTATTTTTAATCATTTTCAAAAGGAATCAGTTAACTTTTATGTCTCTATACCCTGTAAACAGTCATTTCAGAAAAAAAAAAAAAATTCCTTTAGTGACCTTTTAAGTGACATTAGGGACAAGTCCAAACACCTGGCCTGCATACTTAAAGTAGTACTCATGACTAAAACTATCTAGTCTTAGCACTGCTCCCACCCCCTTTCTAGCATATATCTTTATGCGTTTTTTTCCAGTGCTTTTTACTACTATACCAATCCTAGATGGAGGCGGCCGGTGACACACACCGCTAGTCACCTGCTCTCTATCTACTCATTAGTATTTGTATGCCTCCATTGAGAAAACTACTAAAGTTTAGTTAGGACTACAGAAACACAGAGAGCCTTGGCGCGGCCTGTAGCTTACCCATATATTTGCAAATGTGTGCAACCAATCCTCTGCTTTTAACATACGAAGTTAGACAGTTGAATTCGGCCTGCTGTTTGGTTGGTAAGTTTGAGCCTGGTTATCACGCTATACAATTTTATTTATTTATACTTATTGTTTGCATCAACACGCATCTCATTTAAAGTCCCAACCCTTTCTCTTTTTCCTAGCAGATATCTTAACCACCCTGTAAAAGAAAGATGCATATATTTACCTATTCTCAGGGCACTTCAAGCCAGTCATGTGATATCTCCAGTGTTACCCAACAGCGGTTAAAGGGGAGAGAGGAGAGCACTCTGACAATGGCTGGAATGCCTGAGAGGTGATGTCACCCATAGGCTTTTTTTTTACAGAAAATACGTACAGGAACTCAACCACAACCCCCCAAAACCCCCTCCTACCCCCCACACACACACCCTCCAAACCGCATCAAATTGTGGGTGTGGTCAAATTTCACTAACAATGGGAGGGTCTTAAAGGGACAGGATTCGGGGGGAGATCATCTAGTGGGGGTGTGGGCATCTTCACTGTACCCTGGGCACCTGCATCTCACTTGCTCCCATCTTGCAGTTTGCCATTGGGAGACAAACTGTCACTTGTAAACACAGAAGCCGGTATTCTGTGTTTACAAGCGATAGAGGTGAACAGGTAGCAGAGGGCCTGAGCCAGAGGTGGTGGAACTGAGTTCCATCAAGTTCCAGCTAAAAAAAAAGCCCTGGGTTTACTATGGGCCATCCATTGTTGGTGCTCCATCCTTATCTCTGAAGTCTTTGCTAAATAAGTAAGGCCGCGTACACACGATTGAACATATCTGCTGAAACTGGTGCGCAGACGTTTCAGCGGACATATCTGATTGTGTGTACGGCCTAGCAGACAGGTTTCCAGCAGACAAAAGTTTTAAAACATGCTTTAAAACTTATCTGCTGGAAAACTGTCCGTCGGACATGTCTGCTGGTTAGTACGACTAACCAGCGGACCGAAATCCCCCACATGCGTCGAATGGATTAGAAGCATGCGTGGAAGCATTTTACTTCCTGGTTTGCGGACGTCGCGGCATCAACGTCACCGCCACGTCACCGCGTTGTCTGTCCGCGGGGATTTTGGTTTGATCGTGTGTACACACATCAGACCAAAATATCCCAGGAGACATGTCCGATGAAAATGGTCCGTCGGATCGTTTTCATCGGACATGTCTGCTCGTGTGTACGCGGCCTAAGAATATCCAATCATGTGATCAGAGAGCCCCTGAGAACAGGTAAGTATAGTATAGTTAGTATTGATCTTGGGAGGGGGGCTGGGAGAAGCGTTAAGATTCATTTTAGCCCAGAGATCTACATTTTTATAAGGCAGAGTCAGTAATGACAGCTCCTGTATTTTTCTTAGGTTTCTTTTGAATTTTGTAGTTCAGCCGCTAGGAAAAAAGGGATTTTTAAATACAGCTTACCTGTAAAATCCTTTTCTTGGAGTACATCACGGGACACAGAGCGGCATATTTATTACTATATGGGTTATATGGAGTACCTTCAGGTGTGGACACTGGCAATCTCAAACAGGAAGTCCCCTCCCTATATAACCCCCTCCCCTAGAGGGAGTCCCTCAGTTTTGTAGCAAGCAGTATGCCTCCCAAAATGGTCACCCAAAAGAGGGGTGGGAGCTCTGTGTCCCGTGATGTACTCCAAGAAAAGGATTTTACAGGTAAGCTGTATTTAAAAATCCCTTTTTCTTTCTCGTACATCACGGGACACAGAGCAGCATATTCATTACTATATGGGATGTCCGAAAGCAATGCTTTAATGAGGGGAGGGAGACATCTTCTCAAAAGAGATTTAATTTAGAGGTATACTCAAATAATAATAATAAATCCAACTTAGTCAAGAAAAAACTTTTTTTTTTCTTTTACAACCAAGGGTGCCCCTGATTCCGAGGATCTTAAACCGCAGCCTGTAGTACTGCCTGCCCAAAGGCTGAATCCGCATTCCTTCTCACGTGTGGACTGATGACCACGTCGCCGCCTTGCATATCTGAGCCATAGAGATCTGATGGTGTGCTGCCCAGGAGGCGCCCATGGCCCTGGTAGAATGGGCCTTTACCGACAAAGGAGGAGGCAACCTCTTCAAACCGTAGGCCTGAATGATTAATTGTCTAATCCATCTCGAGATGGTGGATTTTGCAGCTGCCTGCCCCTTCTTGGGGCCATCTGGTAGAACGAACAACACATCTGTTTTCCGGATCTTTTCTGTAGCTTTAAGATAGGCCTTCATGGCCCGGACAATATCCAAGGTATGCAGCAACCCCTCCTTTCTAGATGTGGGTTTCGGAAAGAAGGATGGAAGTACCAAATCCTGGTTCAAGTGAAAATTGGATATAACCTTTGGTAGAAAGGCAGGATGGGGCCGGAGAACTGCCCTGTCCTTATGTAGAATGAGATATGGTTCCTTACACGATAAGGCTGCCAACTCTGACACTCTCCTGGCCGAAACTATGGCGACCAAGAATACCAACTTTCTTGTCAGTAAAACTAAAGGAATCTCAGCCAACGGCTCAAAGGGTTGTTTCTGTAGAGTGGACAGGACAAGATTTAAGTCCCATGGACAAATTGGTGACTTGACAGGAGGATTAATACGCAAGACCCCCTGTATGAAGGTCTTTACCAGCGAGTGGGTGGCCAGCGGCCTCTGAAACCACACTGACAGAGCTGAAATCTGTCCCTTGATTGTGCTTAATGCCAGGCCTTTATCCACTCCTAGCTGGAGAAAACTTAACACCCTATCAATGGTATATTTGCGGGAATTCCATCTTTTGGATTCACACCAGCCTACGTAGTTCCTCCACACCCTGTAATAAATCACCCTGGAGGCCGGCTTTCTAGCCCTAATCGGGGTAGGAATTACCTGCCTAGACAGACCTCTACCCCTGAGAATCAGGGATTCAGCCTCCAGGCCGTCAAATTTAGACGCTGTGATGTAGGGTGGAGGATCGGGCCTTGTGAGAGTAGGTCTGGCCGTAGAGGAAGAGTCCAAGGGTCTCCCACTGCCATCTTCAGGACTAGTGAGTACCATGTCCTCCGGGGCCAAGCTGGAGCTACTAGAATGACTGGCTTGTGCTCCACTCTAATCCTGCGCAACAGGCGAGGAAGTAACTGTAGCGGAGGGAATGCATATAGAAGTTTGAATTGATGCCAAGGGCAAACCAACGCATCGGTTCCGCAGGCCATAGGGTCCCTCGCTCGAGACACGAACCTGTCTAGTTTCTTGTTGAACCTGGATGCCATAATATCTACGTCTGGCATTCCCCACTTCTGGCAGATTGTCTGAAAGACCTGGGGATGCAGAGACCACTCCCCCGGCGACAGAATCTGGCGACTTAAGAAGTCTGCCTGCAGGTTGTCCACTCCGGGAATGAATATCGCCGAAATGCAGGGTACATGAACCTCTGCCCACTGAAAAATCAAGCTCACCTCCCTCTGAGCGGCCTGACTCCTGGTTCCCCCTTGGTGGTTTATGTATGCCACCGCTGTGGCATTGTCTGACTGGATTCTCACCGGGGACCCCTGTAATCTGGAAGTCCATGCCAGGAGGGCTAGGCGAGCAGCTCTGATCTCCAAGACATTGATGGGTAGCTGCCTCTCTGCTTCCACCCAAGTTCCCTGGCGAGAAAACCCCTCCAAGACCGCCCCCCAGCCTGCCAGGCTGGCGTCTGTGGTAACTACCTTCCAGACAACGGGGCTGAAGGACCTTCCCTTTAGAAGATTCTGAGGGTTCAACCACCAGGCCAGGCTTTGTCGGACCCTTGATGATAGCGTCAAAGGGGACTCCAAGGCATGTGCTCTCTTGCCCCAGGCTGCTAGAATGGCTGCCTGTAGGACGCGAGTGTGGATCTGAGCGTATGGTACTGCCTCGAACGTGGCCACTAGCTTGCCTAGTAATCGCATACACAGGCGAATAGTTGTTTTTTTCTTGCTTAGAACCAACTGAACCAACCCCTTGATAGCCTCGATCTTTACAAGGGGCAGGAACACCCTTTGCTGTTCTGTGTCTAACCTCATGCCGAGGTATTCCAACTGCTTTGTAGGCTGGAACGCTGACTTTTCCCGGTTTAGGACCCAGCCGAACCTTTCGAGGTACTGAACCGTGAGGTTTACTGCCTGTTGCAGACACGGCCGTGAGTGATCTATGATTAAAAGGTCGTCCAAGTATGCTAGGACTGTGACCCCTTGGATCCTTAGATTGGCCAGAACTGGGGCTAGGATCTTCGTGAATACCCGGGGGGCCGTGGCTAGCCCGAAGGGGAGTGCCCTGAATTGGAAGTGTCGCTGCCCCACTGCGAAGCGTAAAAATCTTTGATGCGACTGAAAGATTGGTACATGAAGGTAAGCATCCTTTATGTCTATGGAAGCCAGAAAATCGTTCCTCTGGAGCGTGGCGACTGCTGACCGGATGGATTCCATCCGGAAGGAACGAACCCCTAGGTAAACGTTTAAACTCTTTAGGTCCAAGATTGGCCTGACATCGCCGTTGGGCTTTGGTATGACAAAGAGATTGGAATAGAAACCTAGCCCCTGCTCTTGGGCTGGCACCTCTATTATCACGCCCTGGCAAAGCAGGTGATCCAATGCTGCCAGCATCGAGGCCTTCTTTGCTGGATCCTTTGGTAGCCTTGACTCTTGAAAATGAGGCGGAGGAAACTTTAGAAACTCCAGTCTGTAGCCTGTGGTTACAGACGCCCGGACCCATTTGTCGGGGATCTTGGCTTCCCAAACTTCTGAGAAGAAACGAAGCCTTCCCCCCCACCCGCGAGAGTGGGGGCGCCCCTTCATAAGGCAGACTTAGGGGCTGGTTTTGTCGGCTTGCGATACCATGGTCTCTTACCCCCAGGGGCCTGTCCCTGCGATCTACTGTTAAAGTTGGATCGCGCAGGCGGCCGTCGATACTGCCTGGAATTTGAGGGCCCTGAGACAGGAAAGAGCTGCCTTTTAAATGTAGGACCCCGGAATGTCTTTTTGACTGGTAAAAGGGTACTTTTGCCACTTGAAATAGTCTGAATGTATTTATCCAGATCCTCTCCGAAGAGTCGTCCTCCATGGAAGGGAAACCCTGCCAGAAGCTTTTTGCATGGGGGCTCCGCCGCCCAGTTCTTCAACCATAAGAGCCTTCTCATGTGCACCAAAATAGTGATAAACGAGAGGCCTGCTGGATGGAATCCTTTATAGCATCTACCGCAAAACACAGAGCTCTGGGAATGTCAGAAAACTCTTCTGCTTGTTGGGTAGGCATGTCTTTTAGCATTTCTTTTGTCTGGTCCTTTAACGCCTGACAAACTCCAATTGCAGCCACAGCTGGCTGTACCACTGCTCCTGCCGTAGCAAAGAATGCTTTTAAAAGTGTCTCTAACCGTTTATCAACCGGATCTTTAAACATTTGTATGTTTTCCACCAGGCAAGTTAGTGATTTATTCACACATGAGATGGCTGCATCCACCACTGGGAGCTTCCACCTCTTCGAGAATTTTTCCTCCATAGGGTAAATGACCGCAAATCTCTCGGCGGCAGAAAAATCCTGTCCGGTCGTACCCAATCCTGAAAGATCAATTCCTCCAAGAGAGGATGGACCGGAAAAACTGCGTTGCTCAAAGGAGCTTTCAAAGAGCCCAGAGAGGATACCGCAGGAACCTGAGGCTCTGGCAATGGTAAATTAAATGCCGAGCGGACCATGTCCGTCAAAGACTGCACCCACAGTCTCTCTGTCTGGGAGTCTGAAAATGGTTCCTCAGAGGTAGATCCCTCAATCCCTGAACCCTCTTGGTTCAGGTCTAACTGATCCTCCTGCGATTCCAATTCCTCCGGAGAGAGAATTTCAGCATCTGAGGATACACCTTTTGGTGATGGGGATCTAGCCAGTTTCTTGCCAAGAATAGATCTAGCGATCAACGCTGCTAATCTCTCTTCTAGCCCCCCTAAGGATACAGCTAGCATCTCCTCTGTGATAAACACAGGGCTGGGCTGATCTGGGCCAGCCTCAGCACCAGACCCCCCCAATGGCTCATCCAAGGCGACCTTCATGGGAATAAGCTGCGGGGAAAGTATCGGCATATCATCAGAATCAGAGGGGGAACCCCTTTGTTTTTTGGTCTTTTTTGTACCCTTTGACCCCGAACCTTTGGAAGCCATAATACAAAATCGAGGGACTCCGCCTACAACAGCAGCCTGTAGTGGCCAGGAGTACAAAACTAGGGTTTAGGGGACAATAGATCACTAATGCCCAAAAACTGATGGGGCCCCGTATGTTTTTTTTTTTTTTTTTTTTTTAAATATATGTCTTTTTTTTTTTTTTTTTAAAACATACAGCGACCCCAAACTTAGTTTGCCAGCCTCCAACCTGTTGCAAAAGGGGGATTTTTTGGCTTAACAGAAAAGCATTGGAACCAGCATGTACTACCCCTCTTCCGCCACCGGGAGTCACTGTTCTGCCGCTCTGCGTCCTCTCCCTTTCAGATCAGCCTCAGACTGAGCACTGACTATAGCCTGCTGATCTATAACAGCACACAAGGCGCGCCCCTGATGACGCTGCAAGCACACCTCCCCCCCGCCCTCCCCTCCGAACGGCGCGAAAAACGTCTATAAGACGTGCGCGCGCACGCGCGCGCGCGTATGCCGGAGAAGGAAGTACATGGAGGAGCCGCGCTGCTGGAGACCCAGGACTGCAGTACCAGGCGGCAGAATCAAACCCCCGGCCAGGTAGGACTCTCCAAAAGGCCCCATAGGGGTCCTTACTAGCCCTAGGAAGAAAGCAGCAGGTAGCTAGCAAACACAATTGTTTCTTAGACAGGGGAACCTAGTGATGGGGGAATGAGATCATCCTGTCTTCTCAGACATAGTGAGCAAGGTTGCCAATGCAGAGCATACTTAGGCTACCCCCCTTTTAGGTTACCCCGGAGAGCCTGCTGTCGAACCAAGTCCCGCAGGCTCCCCTCTTACCTGCTCCATGCTGCAGGATGTTTGTCTAGCAAAACGATCCAATCTTACCCCATCTCCGTGGGTAGCGTAATAGACCTTCAGGCCCTGGGGTCCTATGAAGGTACCCACTGTCCTGGACCTATATAGCACCCTGGCAAACAGGAACTTATGGTCTTTACGAACTCCAAGTCCTGGGCCCAGGGTCCAGCCCTCCAAAGAGGAGCATTATAGGCAAAACCCCACGGTTTGGGGCCCGGGTACTGTCCACTTTGGCACTGAGGCTCCTTGGACAGATCCGGTTAGCCCGCCCTTAATCCCAAGGATGTGGAGCAAAGCTATTCCGTGACCAACACCTAAGACACTGGCGAAAAAACTGAGGGACTCCCTCTAGGGGAGGGGGTTATATAGGGAGGGGACTTCTTGTTTGAGATTGCCAGTGTCCACACCTGAAGGTACTCCAAATAACCCATATAGTAATGAATATGCCGCTCTGTGTCCCGTGATGTACGAGAAAGAAATTGCCTGAATTTAAGCCTCACAGTATTGTAGCCCAGAATTTCTCATGAACATTTCTATATACTGTAGGACATCAGTTTCTGGTTTAATTCACAGGTGTCCAATGAAAATAGCAATTGTGGAGCAACATATTTCACTATTTGCTATATGTCTAATGAAATTCTGCCCAATCTAAACAAGTTCAGATCAACAATCTGGACTTGATTTTTCTGCTGTAGGGTTTATATTATGACTGTGTCTGTATTTTACAAAGTTCAGCTTTCCTAACAAAAGCAATAATGACACCACAGTGAGACTGACTCTGAGCAGTAATTCCAAAATGCCACCTTTGTCTCTACATCTAGCATTCCATCTGGCAAAAGTAGACCTGCCTGTGACAGATTTCCTCCCCGCTCTATTCCTTAATGGAAGATGGCTTTTGGAAAATAACCCACTCTGACTGGCAGCTGGTGGAAACAGGTGCGAGAGATATTATTTGACGCCTTTAATTCATTTGGCTTTGTGAGAGCAGGTTTTTCCCCTTTCTCTTCTGCCTCAGAATCATTCCAGGTTTTTTTTTTAATTTCACCTTCCCTCAGAGAGAAATGTTTGAAGGAGCACGATATGGTTTGGTAAGGTGGCAGTCATAACCATCCTTTGTCATGTGACAGTTAATAACAGCCCGCGTTTGCCACTTTTCTGACAGCTCCAGATAGCAGGAAGAAATTGCACATATATTCAAGGTGACAGAAAATGGAATTGTTCAGCTTTGTGGCATCATAAAATAGGTAAAGAACATAATAATTCACATGTTGCGTAATGGAAAGTCATAGGATGAGCCGCACTGATCTTCTTTGTAACATTAGTGTTTTGAAAGGAGAACATAAATGCATATGTGGTAACGCTCACAAAGATAAGTGGGTAAAATACGAAACATACTTTTTTCATTAGAAAAACTTAGGCTTGTGTGTATGTATACCTTATACAGTGTATTTGGTGATGATATTCACTTCTTACACACAAGATAAACCTTCTGAATGTCATTACATTTGGAAGCACTTTATAATTTAAAGCCTAATGTTGTAAACCATATTTATTGGAAGTAAGTTATTATATAGTGTTGGAGGACAGCCTATCCTGAAAGAAAATAGAGCGCTAAGGCATGTCAAATTTCTTGTGTCTCTACACTCTGATTTAAAATATAGGCCCAGATTCAGAAAGCAATTACGCCTGTCTAACTGGTGTTAGACAGGAGTCATTTCAAATTTTATGTTTAAAAGTATTTATTAGAGTTTTCATAAGAATACATGGCATAAAAGAATAATCAATCGCAGAAAATTCGCGTGAACAGATACATCATATAACAGAAGTACAAAACAGGAAGCCGCCCTGTAAAAGCATTAGCAGGGAGAGTAGAGATACATTGGCGAAAAGAGCAAAAACCAGCAAAAAAGGACATTATTGAAGACAACTGGACAGTCGTCCCTGCTTGTGAAACTTGCAGGAGCCCTATGAGCCAGAATCCTCCCTAGCCCCCCCCCCGCACCCCCATGGGAGCTAACTGTGCCGAGGAGGGGGAGAGGACCCACGCCCACCGAGCATCCAACAGGGCGATACCCTCTAAGATCACCAATGATTAGGAGAACAGCCTGTTTAAAAAGAATGATGTACCGTAACTTGGCTAAATGTATTGAAGAACACTAACAAGAGGTTGAGGTGGGGAAGGGGGAAGGGTGGACAGGGAGGGAGGAAAGGGAAAGTAAGGAAATTGAGAAAGAGAAGGGGTGGCGGTGTGCGGTTTTAGTTCTGTACCCAATCAAGTCAGCTAGACAAGTAAATAGCGTCTCCGATCCCCATATAGATGGCCCAAGGTTCCCATATTTCCTTAAATTGAGAAAAAGTATCAAGGATAGAACTCAGCATCTTTTCTTGGGACATGATCCATGAGATCTTCCTCTTAGCTGCTGTTGTGGAGATCATGGGGCTCTTCCATGACTTGGCTAGGGTGATCTTAGCTCCCAAGAAGATAAAAAATATCAGTTTTCGGGTGGATTTCGTGGCCTTAGTTGGAAGATGATTAAGGAGAGCCGTTACCGGGGACCTGGGGATGGGAATACCTGTAACTTTGGAGGCAATATGGAAAATCTTGCTCCAAAAACTCCTAATTTTGGGGCACTCCCACCAAACGTGCAGCATGGAACCCCGCAACTGACACCCTCGAAAGCACAAGGGGGAAGCCGAGGGGTACATAGCCGCAAGCCGGGCCGGAGTGAGGTACCATCTGGTGAAGACCTTGAGAGTAGATTCAACTAGAGAGATGTTAAAGATACCTCCGAACGATGAGCTCACAGCCTTGTGCCAAGTGTCCAGGTCCCAGGTCAACTGTAGGTCTGCCTCCCAAGCTAACATATAGGGTGCTTTCCGGGAGTCCCCGGCCAGTGACGAATAGATCTTGGAAATCCCCCCCCTCTGCTCCAGGAGATCTCCACACCACTGCTCATACGCTGTAAGTTGGGGAGGTTCAGGTTTCGTGGACCAGATAGAGTGGAGAAAGCTAGACAGTTGTTGAAACCGAAATCTTTCTGAGGGGGGCAGTTCCAGAGCCTTAATACAGTGCGAGAGGGAAATGGGTCCTGCGGGAGAGAGGAAGTGCCCGATCCGATACATCCCCTTATCCAACCACCATCTGAATGCTCGAATATCCATGCCGGGGGGGAAGTCAGGGTTGTGGAAAATGTGTGCCAGGGGCCTGCAGGGCGAGACCAAGGAGGGGTTATGTCTGAGTTTGTCCCAGATTGCAAAGGTGTGCGATAATGAAGGGCAAAGAATAGGAGGTCTGGTTTTATGGGGGCTCCACAGGAGAAAGTCAAGGGTGAAGGATGGGACAGCCTGCCGTTCCATGTCCACCCAATCAGGTCTGGCTAGTTTGCTGTACACTGCGGAGATCTGGGCGAGTCTGGCCGCCTGGTAGTACCAGACCAGATTGGGTAGTCCTAGACCCCCTCTGTTCCTAAGCCTAAAGAGTGTGTGTTTAGCTAGGCGATGGCCTGATTTACCCCACACAAACTTGATGACTTTGCTTTGGAACGAGACCAGATGATTCTTCCTAATGGATATCGGGAGGGAGCGAAAGAGGTAAAGCAGCCGTGGAAGGAGGGTCATCTTCACTGAATTTATCCGCCCCAGCCAAGAGAGTTGGTGTGAATGCCATTGTTTAAGGTCTAGTTCTAGTTTTTTATAGATGGGGGGATAGTTAGCTTGGTATAATTGTTCGAATTTAGGGGTTAAATTAATTCCCAGGTAGCGAATGGAATTGTCACTCCATCGAAAACGAAAGGATTCCTTCAGCCGAGCCACCAGGGGCGACGGGAGGGATATATTGAGGGCTAAAGATTTGTCATAATTAACCCGCAAACCTGATATGTTCGCAAAGTCATCAAGTGTTTTACAGGCTACCGGTAAGGACTTAGAGGGTGAGGTTATAAAGAGGATGAGGTCGTCTGCAAATAGGCCGCATTTGTGGACGGAGGGACCGCAACGGACACCAGCGATGTCGGGGTTGGATCTGATAGCTATGGCCAATGATTCAATGGCTATGGCGAAAAGTATCGGTGAGAGGGGGCAGCCCTGGCGGGTCCCGTTGCGTATTTCGATAGGGGCTGAGTACAGGCCATGTAGTTTGACCCTGGCTTCGGGGTTAGAATAAAGGGCTCTAATTAAACCGGTGAATCTGGGACCGAAGCCCCATCTGTCTAAAATTTGAAGCATGTAGGACCAAGAGACCGAGTCGAAGGCTTTTTGGAGGTCTAAGGATAGCAGCATCCCAGCCTGAGCACCACCACCATCCCAGCCAGATTGTAGGAGGGACATAACGTCCACTACCCTTCTGATTTGGTCTGGACCTTGACGTCCAGGTATGAACCCGACCTGATCTTTGTGTACATAGGCTCCAATAAAGGACGCTAACCGATCAGCCATCACTTTAGTCATTATTTTGAGATCATTATTGATCAAGGATATTGGTCTGTAGTTGCTAACTTCTCCTGGATCTTTGTCAGGCTTAGGTATGACTGAAATGAAAGCTGTGTTCAGCTGTGCGTCTATGGGGTCCCCTTTAGTTTTGGAGTTGAAAAAATTTGTTAGGTGTGGGGCCAAAGTTTGTGCAAAGGCTTTGTAGTAAGGAGCTGAGAACCCGTCAGGGCCCGGAGCCGAGTTCTTTTTTAAACCCTTAATGACCTCCAAAACCTCCTCCGTAGAAATGGGAGCTTCGAGTCGGTCTCTGTGGTCCTTTGATAAGCTGGGAATAGGGAGGTTATCTAGGAACGTGTTCCTGTCAGGGGTCGTCTGAGTTTGTTGTCCTCTATAAAGGTTCGAATAGAACGTGTGAAACGCCTGCAGGATTTTTAATGGGTTTGCTGTGTGTTGTCCGCCCGCTATGTTAATTTTAGGAAAAGCATACGTCCGGGGTCGTGGGGTTAGTTTGGAGGCCAAGAGGGGTCCAGGTTTGTCCTTCATATGGTAAAATCTTGCCCCTTGCCAACGGAGGCTGGTTGCAGCTTTAGTTGTCAGTGCTAGATTCAATTCCAGGCGAGCTGAATCAATTTGGGATATAGGACAACGACCCGGGTCCCTCTTATGCTCCGCACGGAGTCCTTGGAATTTTTTTTCTAGGTTCTCTATGTCCACTCTGCGTCCCCTGTCTAGTTTTGCCTTAAGTTGGATCAGCTTTCCTCTGATGGTCGCTTTGTGAGCGGCCCATAGAGTTTCCGCCGAAATATCAGGGGAGCTGTTCTGGGCAAAATATTCAGTGATGGCCAGTTCTATCTCTTTTTTGAGAGCTGGGTCTGATAAAATCGTGTCATTTAGACGCCATTGGCGTAGATTCGGGAATATTGGGTGACTCGTCAAGAACATATTCACTAGGGAGTGATCAGACCAGACCGTGTCTATGATTTGAGACTTACTACACGAAGGGATCAGAGCATTGGAGACCAACAGGTGATCAATTCTGGCGTAGGTTTGATGTGCATGGGAGAAATGTGTGTAGTCTTTTTGGGTTGGATTCATCTCCCGCCAGATGTCCGTGAGACCTCTCTGATGAATTAATTTAGCAATCTTTGAGCTAAGTCTGGTTGGGCGCACATTTTGTGCTGAAGGCGGTTTGGACTTGTCCGTGCCTTGGTCGAAGGCGACGTTCGAGTCTCCGCCTAATATTACCGAGCCTTCTAAGAGTGGATCTAGGGTTTTGAATAGGTCAATGAAGAATTTTAGTTGGCCCGTGTTAGGGGCATAATAGGAAACCAACGAGTACAGGTGGCCATCAATTGTCCCCTTGGCGAGGATAAACCTCCCTTTTGGGTCCCTATGTTCCAATTGCAAGGAGAACCTGCAGTGCTTGGAAATGAGGATCGCCACCCCCTTGGTCTTATCTTCTGCGCTAGCCAGGAAGAATTGAGGGTACTGAGCATGCAGAAAGGTGGGTTTGTATCGGATCGGGAAGTGCGTCTCCTGTAAAAAGAGGACATCGAGGTTGCGGGACTTCATGAAGTCTAGAACCTTCCGCCTTTTGGATGGGGAGTTAAGACCCTGTGCATTATGCGTGGCGACCTTCAGCGAGGTCGCCATAGGTGTGTTGTTAGCCATGGAGCAAAGGGAAGAGGGAAAACAGCAAGATCCCGTCACCTACCTTAGTGGAGACATCACAGCAAGCCCTTGAGCCGGACCATTGGAGAGGCCATAGGTTTCCTGGGAACAGATATCCGTCAGTAAGATCGTTACCGCCTGAAAGAAGAAAAATAGTTAGGAAAGGAAAAAACAGTGTGAAAGAAGGGGTAAGGGGAGGAGGGAGAGGGTGTGGGCCCACTAGGGGCTTGGGGGGGTGGTGGGTATGAAGGAACTCACCACCGAGAACCCAGTTTACATTTTCTGCACCCTGCAGGCAGGGTGAGCGCCTAACCCACGGAGAAGGCATAGCCAAGTCCGCAGGATAGGAGGAGGCGCAGCAACACCGTTCCAGCCCCGGCGTGTGAAGTAACTAAAATGTGAGCAAAACGCTCCATCGAAAAAGTGAGGGGTAAAAAGGGTGCCCCAGCGACCCGCCTCCAGAGGGCCCCGCCCCCCCCACATGGTAGAGATGTGAGGGGGGCCGCAGGCCACCGAAGGCAAGCCACCCATTCAACTAAATAAAAATAAAAAAAAAATAACAGACAGCAGATGCAAAGTGAAAACATATGAGTCTTAACTGCAGCACAAAAAACAGCAATGAATGGCACGAAAGAGTGGATCAGGCCACAACTCAGATTGTAACCGGGTTGGTCCCATAGGACCGTAACTGGGATAAAAAGAGGAGAAGAATAAGTCCCTTTGTAGAACAGTAGGAGATCACAAAAATGGAAAGTCTCGGTAAATCGATTCCATACAGTTCAGTAGGGGACATCATGGAGGCCTGGTATCCCTGGTCTTCTTGAACTTAGCCTTGTTCCAGGTGTTCGTCAGAGGGCTCGCAGGAGGGGGACGTTTGGTGGATCCAGGGTTGGAGTTAGAGAGATCCATGGCTGCCTCATGTGATATGAGGCGCAGGTTCAGCAGCAGGCGTTCACCGTCATGGAAATTGTGGAAAGAGTGTTCTTTACCCTTAAACTCGAACTTTAGGGCAAACGGGAAGGCCCATTTATATTTGATGTCATGCCCCGCCAGGACCGATAAGAGGGGCTTCAGGGTTCTCCGTTTCTGAATGGTTGTTGGTGAGAGGTCAGCGAATACTTGGACGGGGTGTCCCCGGCAAGTGAGGGGGTTTCGGTGTCTACATAGCTTCATTACCTCCTCCTTCACTGTGAAAAAATGTAGTTTAACTACTACGTCCCTGGGGGATCCATCCTTCCTTGGGGGTCCTAGGGTTCTGTGGGCACGGTCAATCTCCAATTTATGCTGGGGAATGTTGGGGATGAGCTGCTTGATAAAATCCTGGACCGCCGAGAAAGTGTCAGTGATCGATTCAGGGAGCCCCCTGATCCTAAAATTCTCTCTCCTGGATCTGTTTTCGAGGTCATCAATCCTTGATAAAGCAGTGTCTAATTGATCCTGCAGCACTTGGATCTGGTCAGAGTTCTGTCTGGTAGTGGCAATTGTGTGATCCAGTTTGTTCTCTATGGATTCCATTCTGGAACCTATCATTTGGAAGTCACCCCTGAGGTCACCAGTTATCTTAGCTGCAGTATGAGCTAGCCCCCTGTCCAGAAGGATTGATAGCTGAGTGAACATGTCAGTGGTTTGTGACAGGGAGTGTGAGGGAACGGCCGCCATGACAGGCTGAGCTGCAGCTTGTGAGGATACAGGCCCCATGGGAGAGTTCATAATTTCAGCCATGGTCTGTTCCAGTAGCGATTCCGTGGATGTTGGGGAAAGGGCCATGGTCATGAGAGGACTAGCAGGGGTCTCTGCGGCATGTAGACATGTGACCGCAGCATAGGACATCCTGATGTCCGAGGATTCCACAGCGGTTGCGGGCATAGTTTGAGCGGCGCCCGCCATCTTGGAAGCACTCGTTCCCCTTACCGCGGCAAATTGTGGTCCGAGGCTCCTCCGTGCTTGCCCCTCCAACATAGGTGAGTGCCCGAGGTGTTCCGCTATCCTGGGGTGGTTCGATAGTGGCCGCCGGGGACCCGGTCCCCCGTCAGATCCGCCGTATTGCTGGAACGGTGCGGAGCTCCCAGACTAGGCAGCCATCTCGGAGCAGTCCGCGCATGCGCCTCGTCATTTCAAATTTTGCGCGCCATATCACTAGTTTGAATCCTCAAACCATGATACGGCGGCTTCGGGCTTCGATCCGAGAGGCTTACGTCTTCGTAAGCCTTCGGATCTACGCTGCGATATTTTTGCGGCCGCTGGGAGGAGTTTGCGTCGTTTTGATGCGTCGGGATATGCAAATGTGTTTTTACGGCGATCCACGAAGATACGAGTGGTCTTCGCAATCGCTTTCGTCTATTTTTTTTTACGTACTGTTAGACCAGCTTTTTGCTGGTCTAACGGTACGTAGCCCATGTTAAGTATGGCCGTCGTTCACTCGTCGAATTTTTTTTTTTATTTTTTTTTTTTACGTAACTCGTTCGGGACTAGGATTGTCCGTAAACTACGCTACTCAAACAACGAATGACGTAACGACGTGTTTTCGCGCAATGCACGGCGGGAAATTTGCGAACGGAGCATGCGCAGTTCAATCGCCGCGGGAACGCACCTATTTTAAATGCTTCACGCCCCCTACTCGCGCAGATGGATTGCGACGGGAGAAATACACTACGCCGCCGTCGTTTACTGGACAAAATCTACCTGAATTCCACGTAGAGCCAGGTAAAAAACGGCAGCGTAGTGTATTTCTGATACTCTACGAGAATCTTATTCTCTGTGAATCTGCCCCATATTCTGTATAGAATTAGACAAAAAGCAAGCAGCAAATTAAAAGTTATAGTGAGGCGGAAATATTCCCCATTCTTCATTATCAGTAGACTTGTGTGCCAGCATCCAAAGACTGTATGATTTTGGTGCAAAACAGCATGATATATGTTATAGGCTTAAATAATAAGGGCTAATGCCCGTACACACGGTTAGACTTTTTTACCGGCCAAAATTACATTGGAATTCTGACGGAATTCCATCGGAGTAAAAGAGAACATGTTCTCTATCTAAACTCCAATAAAAAAAGTCCAATTGGGCATATACACGGTCGGAATTTCTGAAGGAAAAAGTCAGTCAGACTTTTTCCATCGGAAATTCTGATCGTGTGTATGGGGCATAAGATGTTTTAGAAGAGTTTAAGTGATAGGAGTTATCATAAGGGAGAGTTAAGAGTTATAACAAAAAAACACTTGTCAGATACAAGGGGCCAGATTCTCAGCGGCGATACGACGGAGTATCTCAGATACCCCGTCGTATCGCCGTTTTTTTTGCCTCGTATCTATGCGCGTGATGCTTAGCATCACTTTGGCATAGATACGCTTCAACATCCGACAAGTGTAAAACCATTACACTTGCGGATCATAGTTGTAATGACAACTCCGGCCACTAGGTGGCCTTTACGTTGTTTTCTCATTTGCATATGCAAATGAGGCTAGTACGCCGATTCCCAGGTCGCTTTTACGCCGCCCCGTCGTAAGGTTACCCCAGCTTCTATGTGGAGTAACCATACGAAGTACCATCGGATGCCGTCGGGTGCCGTCAGATGCCATGTTAAGTATGGCGTCGGGTCAGCGTCGGCTTTTTCCGTCGCTTACGTCGTTTTACTAACTCGTTCGCGAATAGGGGCATTGCGTAGTGACGATCACGTCATTTTGACGTCGGTTTCAACGACGCTTTCCGACGTGAGCTGGAGCATGCGCACTGGGCTTTTTCCCCGGCCGGTGCATGCGCAGTTCGTTCGACGCGGGGGCGCGCTTAATTTAAATACAAGCCGCCCCATTTGAATTACGCGGGCTTACGCTTGGCCATTTTCGCTACGCCAACGCAAACTACGGAGCAAATGGTTAGAGAATACGGCACTTGCTCTAGTACGATGCGGCGGCGTAGTGTAAATGGCTTACGATACCCAAGCGAAATTCTATGAGAATCTGGCCCTTAGTGTTGGGGGCCTCACAATGAAAATTATCACTGCTCAAAACAACTGTATTGAGCTGACCCTAGAAACTTTGGAGGGAAGGGTCCATTCCACCATTATACATGCTTTTTCAGGTAACCATTTAACCAAACTATAATATATGCATCTAATCCAAATAAATTTGTGTTACATGCTGGATTCTTGCTGGAGGTGTGGTCAAGACAAAGGGTCTTTATGTTATTTACTGTGGCAGTGCCCTAGCCTTCAGCCTTTTTGGTTTTATGCCAAATCTCTGCTTGATAAGGTTCTTGATGTTTCCCTGCTTAATGAAACCATTCACTTTTTCTTTTGGGGTTACAGGCCCAGATTCACAGAGCGATTACGCCTGCGCAACAGGAGATGCGCGTGCGTAAGTCGAAATGTGCGCGTGCGTTTTCGATGCACGGCATCCCCAAAACGAGATACGCAAAAAATCTACTTTTTTTTGTCCGGCGTAATTTCGTTAGACTGGCGCATCCGTCCACGCAAAAGTGCGCTAGACAGACCATTGATTTGCTAGTCAAATATGCTAATGAGGGACTTACGGGGATCCACAAAAGAACGTTAGGGCAGCGCAGGCTACGCAGTGTGCGCAACAGCAAAATGTCCTGTCTAAAATTAGACCATATAAAAGCTGGTCTAAAAAGAGAAAAAAAGTCTACTTGTTAGATAAAGCAACACTGTTAGTGAGGAGGAGCTCAGCAGTCACACGTGTTGCACAACAATCTGTATGCCAACATGCCAGGGGCATCATCGCGCATAGCTATACTACTGACTTTAGATGAACAAAGAAGGATGAGGGCACTGAGGAGGGCACTAAGGAGGGCACGGGAGATGTTTTTTTTATTTTTTTTATTTGCTTATATAAACTTTACAATTTAATCTAATCTAATACAATATTCTTATCTGATACAAGCCCCTCACTCTTCACTTGATATATTACACATGCATAGACATCTTTGGCATGAGTGATTCTGAGGTGTCTCGCATCTTCAGAATCACCCCTCATGCCATCATGGAATTACCACAACCTTGCAGGAGGACATCAGCAGCCCAACACATGGCACTACCCATGACACCCATGACAGCTACATATACAATCAGAGTCCCATCCCCACAGATTTCGAACAGAACATGTATGGGGACAGCTGGCTGGTTGGTGAGTAACATGGGTGGCAGGCATGACTGTCCCCCCCCATGATGCACACATCACAAGGGGCACATGCACTACTAACATCCTCCTGTCTTTTCCCTTCAAGGTGACTCTGCATATACACTGGGACCCCATCTCATGACCCCATCTCATGCCAGCTCACATTATGCATCTTTGCACGTTAAACACACACATTAATCATGGCACAATGAGAATGCATGCATGCACACCACTGTGGTCCCTAGCACACACACCCCACATCCTCATCACATTGGATTGGCACCAGTCCACCATGCAGGACTTGTGAGCTGCAACGCCATGCCATGGCTCCAATTATGTCACTGTACATTCATACACCATTCACACGGACCTGGGCATCACTTCACCACAAATGAGGGTGACACCCCTTTTCCCGCAGGAATATCACCCCCACATTCCAAAATCATACACAAACAGAACCAAAAAAATAAAATAAATGACGAGCAAAAATAAAAAATGCCCCAGCAAAAATATAATTTAAACAAAATAACAACAAAGAAAACACATAAAAGACAAAAATCACTCTGCAAAACAGTCCCCAAATATCTCAAAGACACGTCACAAACAAATAAACAATTGCTAATAAACAAAAGCACCTTGCTGTATAGAAAGGGAAACAAAGGGATGTACTTTTGCAAAGGAAGTGCGTTTGTGTCTGTCTATGCTGTTTGCGTAGTTTACAACGTTGCCCTAGTCCATTTCCAATTTCACTGATTGCGCCGCTCCCGAGTTGTGAGCATGCGCACAGCGGAGCTGACCATGGTCTCCTTCAAGCGCGCATGCGCGAGCCGGCCGGCCCTTCATTTGCATGGGGTCACGGCTCATTTCAATGTAACACGCCCACGTCCTTCCCAATTTGTATTACTCCGCCTTACACCTCTGAAAAAACGTTACGCATGCGCAATTTTCTGCGCAAAAGCTACGAGAATAGGGTGATTACGCTGCAAAATTGCGCACGTCTAACGTAAAGGCGGTGCGCTACGCCGGTCCAATAATGCGCAGATATACCTGAATCTGGGCCACAATTTCTTGGCATCTCTAAACAGTCTAAGAAGTTAGCAAACCATATTCTAACAGCAGCTAGAATAGAGTCAACTTTAGGTGCTAGCTCTTTACTAACCCCCATTTCCTGATCAGCTCATTAATACTATAATATTGGTTTGAGGCATTGAACACCTTACAGCAATCTTATGCCAAAGATGGAGTGATTTCCTTTCCTGCATTCACGGTTGCAAGAAAGAAAATTGTTTGATTTCCATATCAACATAGTCTGTTTTGATTGGGAAATCCCTCCTGTGAAGCTATTATGTTCTTCCGGCAAGGGCGGGTGATTACAGCTAGCAATAATGGCATGTAAAATCCATCAGGCTGGTTGTACCCAAGTTGATTGATCTATCAACTTGGATGCATTCAGCCTGCCCATACATGGTTCAAATGTTGGCTGGTCCCTTCTGAACCAGCTGAGATTTGAACTTCTATGGGCGGCTTTAGCTGACAATTTAGATCTATTTCACAAAGTATGGGATGTCTGGAATAATTCGGAATATGTTTCTCCATCTCTTCCTAAACCACTTTTAATGTACAGTAACTGTTTTGACCTACCTCTGTATGCTTCATACAGTCAAACCTGGTGTGAATATACGGTACCTCTCTTCTCCTCCAAAATAAATCCCCCTAAAATTCATAATAATTTAAACTAGCCCCCTGGGAGACCAAGTGTTAGTGGAATTGGGTGTGTGGTCTCGAGGATTGGCGAGTACATAGATTGTTTCCTACAGGGTATTGTAATGAAGGTTATTTGAAGTATAGTTGGGAATTGATTAAAATATTAAATTCGAACATATATAAAGAGGATAGTTTTTTAGTCACAGTGAATGTAAATTCATTGTATATGATTATTAACCAAAAGGATGCCATGGAGGCAGTAAAATGAGCCTTAACAAAGATAGCTGGTTTAAAGAAGAAACGGGTTCATCCTTGAGTTGTTGGAATTTGCCAACTATTTTTGGTATGATGGTCAATGAATTCTTCCAACAACTCAAAGGAGTTGTTATAAGAGCTAAGTATGCTCACAGTGTGGCCAATTTGGTTATGGTGAAATTGGAGGAGGAATACATTTATCACAAATAGCCAGAAATAGCATTGTATAAATGTTTTAAAGATGATAAATTGATTGTGTGAGAGGGGTCTAAGGAAGATTTGGACAGATTTTTAGATAGACTATGTGATCTGAGCTTTACTGGCTAGTACAGCTTGGATTGGATACATTTTTTGGACCTCACCTTGTTCAAAGTGAAGGGGTGAATTTATAAGAAAACATTATTTAAAGAGACAGATCGTAATAGCTATGCCCCCACCACTAGTTGCCGTCATAGAAGATGGATATACAATACTCCTAGTAGCCAATTCACTAGAATTAGGAGAAACTGTCACCTGGATAGCCTTAAAGAGAGATTTAGTGATAAAGGTTACAAAGCAGCATTTTTGATAAGGGGAGAGTATATGTTATAACCAGCTGCGACATACAGAAAAAAGTAGAAATAAGCATACAGAGGTGGGCTGTAGTTTTATCACAGATTTTAACACGCAGTCTAAATTGTTGGAAAGGGTAATACAAATATATTGGCCTATTTTGCTGAAAAGGTGACATTTTAAACAAGATTTTGCCTACTTATCCTAAGTTTGTATATAGAAAAAAAACGGTTCCCTACGTAGTAAGATTGTTAAGAATATGGTGGACCCCCCAAGAAGAGTAAAATATTTCTTGAATGCAAAAGGATTTTATAGGTGTAATAAATATAAAGCTTGCAAAACAGTACAAAGAGAGAGCAGAAAGAAGGGTGATTTTACATCTAGGGCCACTAAAAAAATAATATCAAAAAGTCTCTTATTACCTGCGACTCCTCCCATGTAGTGTATGTATTAGAGTTTCCATGTGGCATACAGTATGTGGGTAGGAGCATGAGAAAGCTCAAAACTAAAATAGAAGAGCATATTGGCAATATAAAAAAAGATTTTGATAAACACAGTGGGCCAGATTCACAGAGCCGTAACTCCTGTCTAACTGGTGTTAGACTGGAGTAATTTCAAATTACGTGCAATTTTTAGCTAGTCGGAAACCTCAAACCTCAATAGACGGCTGCGGGCTTCAATTCGACTGGATTACGTGTTTGTACGCCTTCGGATCTACGCTGCAATAAAATTGCGGCCACTGGGTGGACTTCCCATCGTTTTCCGCGTCGGGGTATGCTAATGAGCTTTTGCCGGCGATCCCAGAAGTTACGATCTTCAATCGCAATCTCTTACGGCATCTTTAGTCATCTTTTTTTTGCGTAACACTATACCAGCTTTTTGCTGCTCTAATATTAGACAGCCCATGTTAAGTATGGCCATCGTTCCCGCGTCAAATTTCTACATTTTCCGACGTCTTTTATTATTTTTAACATAAGCCGTCCGGGAATAGGAATGTTCGTAAACGACGCTACTCAAACAACGAATGACGTAACGACGTGATTTCGCGCAATGCACGGCGGGAAATTTCTGAACGGAGCATGCGCAGTTCGATCGCCGCGGGGACGCGCTTAATTTAAATGCTTCACGCCCCCTAATCGCGTATTTCGATTACGCGGCAAGAAATAGACTACGCCGCCGTAGCGTACGGGCAAAAATCTACCAGAATTCGATGTAGAGCCTGGTAAAATACGGCAGCGTAGAGTATTTCGATTACGCAGCGCAAAATTAAGTGTATCTGAATCTGGCCCAGTGTTTCCAGACAATTTAAGTTAAAACATAACAAAGACCCCAGCCTGCCGACTTTTTATGAGATAGAGAGGATTGAGGGATATTGCAGAGGGATGGATATGCTTAAAGAGATGTCAAAAATGGAAAGCCAATGAGATGAGACATCTGAGATGGACACTTTGTTAAATATTAAGGGGGGGTTGGACTCCCCCTATTTATTATAAAAATGTATTAACTTGTCTATTCCTATAATTGGCTAGTCTATCAAAGCTCTGATAAAGTTTACGGTGATGATATAACAACAATATAAGCTATAAAAATAATTACAGAAGAGTCTCATTTATTTCCCAAGAAAATAGGAATACTAACATAAAACACTAAGGCCACGTACACACGATTGAATTTATCTGCTGAAAACGTTTCAGCAGACAAATTTGATTGTGTGTACGGGCGAGCAGACAGGTTTTTCCAGCAGACAAATTTTAAAGCATGCTTTAAAATCTGTCTGCTGGGAACCCGTCCGTCCGACATGTCCGCTGGTTAGTACACTAACCAGCGGACATATCTGTCCGCACATGCGTCAAATGGATTTGACGCATGCGCGGAAGTATTTTACTTCCTGGTGCGGTGACGTGTCGGCGTCAACGTCACCGTCACATCACCGCGCTGTCTGTCGGCGGGGATTTTGGTTTGATCGTGTGTACACGATCAAACCAATATATCCCAGCAGACAAATCCGATCAAAACGGTCTGTCAGACCGATTTGATCGGATTTATTTAGTGGTGTGTACGCAGCCTCAAAGAAAATATTATAGAGCATATGAAACAAAAGACCATAAATGATACTTTACAAAAGGCCGTCCTCTGTGTTCAGTAGCTTTCAGATGGGCTCAATGAGTCAAGAGAGTCTCTATCTGGCCACCACTTTAAAAGTCCATTCAGACACAACCCACACAAACGCCCAATGCTAGCCTATTTAACCTTCTGGCAAATAAAAATTGATAAGAGGCAGTCCTTCCTAATCATTAGGGAGTACCAGATTTCTTCACTTGGAATATTTTGGGGATAATTAGGGCATGACACTGAAGGGTTTTTGTGCACTTTGTTTTACCATTGCCATTTTTGCAAAAAATCAAATAAAAAACCTTGCCAACTATACTATGACAATGTCTGTCCATTTGGTACTGTTAGGTGAGCTGCAGTTATCACTACATTTTAGCCAGTGCCGCACTTCTCTCTTAGCCTGAAGCTCCTCCTGCTCTGATTGGCTGAGGGTGGTGCACCTCCCTTCAGGCTAGCATTGTAAGCTGTCACTTTCTAATGCCCTACTCACTCTGCCTCTTAATGATTGCGCCATTGTGGTGCTCAATAAATCCTCAAAAGCCCAGAGCTCTAGACTTGTGATAGCATTTGCTATCACAAGAAATTAGAAATGTACTGCTCCATAACACCACTTATAGCTTAAAAGGCATATTCTAAGCATGTAATTTAAAGGATTGATGTTTTGACATGTCACCCTCAAAGCCATATTAAAAGGTGGGCCCTATTTAACATGGCAGTGCCAATCGACTAATTCCTTTTCTTGACAACTTGTTGCATATTATGCCACGGACACATGATCGGATTTTCCGTTGGATGTTTTTTCGACGGAATTCCGCTCAAGCTTGGCTTGCATGCACACAGTCACACAAATGTTCTCCGAACTTTCGTCCGTCAAGAACGCGGTGACGTACAACACTACAACATTCAAATGAAGTTCAATGCTTCCGAGCATACGTCAAATTGTTTCTGAGCATGCGTCGGAATTTTGCGTGTCGGAATTGCTAAAGACAATCTTTTGTTGGTGGAAATTTTGACAGCAAAAGTCCGATGGAGCATACACACGGTCGGAATTTCCATTCAAATGCTCACATCGGACTTTTGCTGTCAGAATTTCTGATTGTGTGTAAGGGGCATTAGTCTTGAAAATGGCCAGAATTGATTTTCAATATTTGCCTTATTCCCCTAAAATTTAACAGGGTTTGGTTTTAAGATTGTTGGACTGCACAAAGGGTTTGATGAACATCACATGAATAGAACCCAGATAGATTCACGCATCACTATTAACTAAGAACCCTACAAATGGCTGTTGGATTCTTCTTCTGCATTAAGTGCAAATGGATCATCACTGTAATGTAAGTCTGTGTAGGAAGACATGCTCTTCAATGGATGTCTGTATACATAAGTGTGACGGTAGTCGAACATATCTCCGTCATCCATTTCCTTCTTCTCCCATAAAAGAAATCACCCAATATTCCACGAGTAGGAATATCCCTGGAATCACCGAATAATCCACACATGAGCCAAGGCCTAATGTTGGATGTAACAGGACACACTTTAATGGCAAAACTCTGCAGATTTATATACACAGTTACCAGCTTGTCATCAATCAAAGAACAATGAAATCTCCACCCCCTTTTCCACACACTGGGGGTTTCCATACAGAGGCATTTCGGCACCGCAAAGCTTGACACATCACATTCTTCTCAATTGAATTCAATTAACCTTTAGAATACATAATCACAGATCTAAAAGACATTTAGTAATTATCTCCCAGAGACAGAAGCCCCAGGGGGGTAATCAATGTACACAATAGCCACCCACAGAACAATGGGACCGTCTCGATAGTTGAGTTAGCTTTAAGACAGAGAGCTGGCCGGTGGTGGACATTAGCATTCACATTAGACAATGACATTATAATTGAATTCACACAATAAGGTCTTTCAAAAGCCTGTCCCACTTAGCATATCAACAGCTTATTACACAGAGGAATGAGCCCTCTTATTGACTGGTTGTGGTTTAGAATAAACCAACAACTTAACATTTCAAGATATCCTGCCATACATGATTTATCAGTAATGTCCCATCTCATAGAATTTATGATATAATTTCTTAGTCACCCTATGGCCCTATTGGACATAAGGTGACCCTAGACATAGGAGGATCTAAGTCTGTCACAATAAGTAACTATTTTTATTCGGAAGCTGTATGATTGTTCTAAATTTATAACCATATACTGCTCCAGGAGCAGTGATTTTAATGATGCTTAAATAAAACAAAAATGAAACATTCCTTTAAATATTGTACCTGATGGGTGTCTATAGTTTTCCTGTGAAAACGTCTTTGAGAACCCGGGTCTTGCCCGAGGGAACATGTATAAATGGAAAAAAGTCGTTTTTCAGGAGCAGGACTGCTAAAAAAACAACCGTTTTTAAAACTTTTCTTCCATTGATACATGTTCCCTCGAGCAAGACCCGGGTTCTCAAAGACGTTTTCACAGGAAAACTATAGACACCCAGCAGGTACAATATTTAAAGGAATTTTTATTTTAATTTTAATCTAAGCATCATTAAAATCATTGCTCCAGGAGCAGTGATTTTAAAGATGCTTAAAGAGGAGTTCCACCCAAATTTGGAACTTCCTCTTATCCCACTCCTTACCCCCATACATGCCACATTTGGCATGTAATTTTTTTGGGGGGGGAGTGGGGGCTTCAGTAGGAGTGGGACTTCCTGTCCCACTTCCTGCTTCCGCCGAGGGGCTGGTTAGGCGATTAAGCTTAATCGCCTACACCAGCCCCTCCCTGTAGGCGATCACATGGGACACTGACAGGTCCCATGCGATCGCCTCTCCAATCAGAGGCGAGCCGCGCCGCGCGCATGCGCAGTGCGGCTCGCGCATGCGCAGTGGGTGCCCGGCCGTGAAGCCGAAGGCTGTCACGGCTGGGTGCCCACAGTCAGGATGGAGACGCCGGCCGGGGAGGGGGGAGAGGAGCGGAGCCCCGGTCGGCGCGTCGCTGGAACGTAGGAGCAGGTAAGTGAGTGTTTATTAAAAGCCAGCAGCTACACTTTTTGTAGCTGCTGACTTTTAATAAACACATTTTTGGGCTGGAACACCCCTTTAAATAAAAAAAAAGAATGAAAAATTCCTTTAAATATTGTACCTTCTGGGTGTCTATACCTGTGATAACGTCTTTAAAAATAGCACAATCACCTGCCTGCCAGTAAATTAGGAAGAACTGATCTAGCTAAGCTATACAGTGTATAAATAAACTACACATTGCAAATTAAGCTAAAAAAGACTATCTCTCTGTCTCTCTGACTGATCTCTGTTCAGCACTGGAACACACCACACGAGGCCGCCCAGCAGGTGGCCTTATATAGTGTGGGGTGTGTGCTAAAGCCCTGAGCCATAATTGGCCAAAGCCACCCTGACTTTGGCCAATTATGGCTCTCCGTTTTTTTGCGCGCTGTGATTGGCCAAGCATGCAGGGTCATAGTGCATGTTTGGCATTAATCAGCGCGCAATGCCGCAGTGAATTATGGGCCGTTGCGCATCACTTGAATTTCGCGCGAACGACCCGTTTTGTTCGAATTTCGTCGAACGTGCGAACAGATAATGTTTGAGTCTAATCGAACGCGGAGCTCATCCCTAATTGTAGTATTCTGGTTTGCATCTCCCCAAGGTAATACATAAAACCTAGCCTGTTAGTGGGCCCTGAGGACAGGGTTGGTGACCACTGCTATACCACATACCCTAGCCCTTTCATGAGCATAGTCTAATTTATGAAAGAGAGTAACTAGCACTATTTGCTGTACTCTACACACAATGACCTGCTTCTTACAGCTCATTTCTAACAAGCAGGCTAAGGTGTCCACAAAAAGAACACCGGCTCAACCAGTGAGTTGGCGCTCAACTGAAATTCAGACAGCAATTAATGCGGAGGTCCCACGAAAAAAAATATTAAAAGCCAGCAGCTAAAAATACTGCAGCTGTTGACTTTTAATAAATGAACACTTACCTGTCCAGCGCGCCACGATGTCGGCAGCAGAAGACGAGCAATCGCTTGTCTCATTGCTTCCCCCACGGCCATCCTCTGTGAGGGAATCAGGAAGTAAAGCTTTGCAGCTTCACTGCCAGTTCCCTACTGTGCATGTGCGAGTAGTGCTTTCCCAGTGGTCCCCAATGTCTCCTGGGACCAGTGTGTATCCCAGAAGGTGGGGGTGGACGGGAAGTGGAGTCACTCCTGTGAGATTTATTCCCGGAAATGGGTGCAAATACCTGTATTGTACAGGTATCTGCACCCCCCTCCCCCTGAAAGGTGCCAAATGTGACATCGGAGGGGGGAGGGTTACGAAAAGTGGAAGTTCCGTTTTTGGGTGGAACTCCGCTTTATGAGGAAGCAATGCTTGTCAATGAATAGCAATAGCAACCACAGTCCATGATTCCAGGTTGATCTGTGCAGTGGTGGTGTGGATTCGATAGGTATATATAACCAGCAGTCTCGTCGGCAGCTCCTCTACAGGTTGGGAATACCTCAAGGACATGCAGCAAGAACAAAGAGTGCCAGATCAGCAGGATTAAAAGATAGCTGGATTTATTCAAACAGTATTTGTCTGACAAAGGTGGCGGGGCCTCAGAAATGTGTTGCATGTCTGTTCCTGGCTCCTGTCAGAGGTGCACGTGTGTGTGCCATCTCTTAGGCCGCGTACACACGATCGAACATGTCCGCTGAAACTGGTCGGCAGACCAGTTTCAGCGGACATATCCGATTGTGTGTACGACCAAGCGGACAGGTTTCCAGTGGACAAAAGTTTTAAAACATGCTTTAAAACTTGTCTGCTGGAAACCTGTCCGTCGGACATGTCCGCTGGTTAGTACGCCTAACCAGCGGACCGAAATCTCCCGCATGCGTTGAATGGATTTGACGCATGCAGGGAAGCATTTTACTTCCTGGTTTGCGGACATCGCGGCGTCAAGGTCACCGCCACATCACCGCACTGTCTGTCCGCGGGGATTTTGGTTTGATCGTGTGTACACACCATCAGACCAAAAGATCCCCGGAAACATGTCCGATGAAAACGGTCCGCAGACCGTTTTCATCTGACATGTCTCCTCGTGTGTACGCGGCCTTACTGCGGGTCCCGTCTTCGTGTTTTGTGGCTCCACCAGTCGATCCAGGCTGCTGTCTGCTCGCGTTGTCCTCCACACACCCACCCTGTACACTGGACTCTGGAAGTTGTATATGTATTTTTTTTTTAATTAATCCAGCTATCTTTTGCTCCTGCTGATCTGGAGTCCTTTGTTCTTTTTGTATGCTGAGGTGCCTAGCCTGTGTTTGTTACAGAGTTCTCTCTGTTTATTGCAGCAAAAAAAACTCTACAATTGGAGGAGGGTCTGACATGTGACTTGGACTGGTCAGATATCCTGGTTCTCCTTACCTTCTTTTTTCAACTACTCTCCTTTCACTTCACAATGACAGCACTCCGCTTTCTTTAGAACTCCAAAGGCATATTTGTAAAGTACATTGCTATGCTTTATAAAAGTACCAAGGTTTTTAAAGCACCAGTATGACCATACCACTGCTATATACAGTAAGTGGAGTCCATCGTGAACTGATCCCAGATGTTTTTTTTATGGAAGGCAATATCTCTAGCAACTGACCTTTGTTGTACTCTATATAGAGCTTTTTGTCTGGTGTCTGTAAGTGAAAAGCATAAAAAAAAAATACTGAGATTAGTGAGACAGGATAAACAGAATGTATCCAAACACAGCATTTCTGTTTGTAGTGCTGCTGGAATAGGTTTCTTGCTAATCTGGAACAATACTATTGCTCAATTGGATGTGATATGTCTCCAGATGGTGTCTTATATATCATCTGATTTTATCTCTCATTTATAAAGCGCCTTTTGTGCCGTAAATTAAAAAAGGAAGGAAAGGCTAAAATGTTTTACTTTGAATTTCAACTGCAACTTTTCACTCAATTTTGTGTTATGGAAATTCACACACACAAGAAAATCCCAAGTGATTTGGAGAAGAAATACATCTTGACTGCATTTTGATGATGTTTGTAGAATTTAACTTCTTATGAATAATGCAGCGATGTAATGTAAAGCGTATATGGCGCTTGTTTAAAATTTAACTATTATAAATAATTTAGCTTTAATAAAAACTGCATCCATTTTAATTCATTTGTTTTCTTCCTCAGAAAAATACCATATTATTCAACAATTCAACATGTTTTAAATATACCACATGTCTCAAACGATTGAAGGTTACATTCCCAAATTATAATGCTGCATAAAAAGTTTAATTAAAGTAAAGCCTCTAAAGTAAATATATTTGTCTGTTTCTTAATTTAATTTTAGAAATGCTTCTGATGAAGCAGCTTTTGCCGTGAAACTAGTCAAGATGATTGTCGTGACCTTCAACCCACTAATTTCCCCCCCTCCGGGATTATTATATCGGTGTTGTGCATGGTCGTCACTATTTTAATCCTGTATTCCTTTGTTGTGTCTTATTGATGCTGTATCCAAAAAAAATATTTTGTATTTTATATTTTTATTTGTACACTTGACATTTATTTTCACCAGTACCGCAATAGTCCAATCGCGCCCCCCCCCCTCTTTTGGCTCTTTGGTTTGGGGATCCTAGACCCAATTTCTCTATGCATAAAAAAGTAATTTTTTTATATATGAATTAAGCATTTTTTTAAAGTAACTGTATAAGAATTAACAATTGTTATTGTGGGAGAAAGAGTAGCTGTGACCACTCTCTAACTTCTACTAGTTGTACAATCTTATGTTGAACCTTTCCAATAATTCTCCTGGTCTTCTAGTTATTTGTCAGTTACATAGGGGACATGGAATATATATATAGTAATTAGGGTTGAGCGAACCCGAACCCGAACAATTTGCTGTAAGTTCGGGTTCAGGTCCGGTGTTCGGCTATGTAACGGCGCGCTGCAGGGCAGCCAATCAGCATTTGTTTTACTTGTGTGACCTATAAGCCATCACAACCATGCCTACTAATTAGACATGTGCACAGAAAATGTTTTCGTTTTTTTTTGTTCCGTTTCGTATGGCCCCGTCTGTTCGTTTCCGTTCGTTTTTTGTAAGACGGCCGTTTTCCCGTTCGTTTGTCGTACGACGCGATTTTTTTGTATTCCGATCATTTCGTATTTCCGTTACCGTTTTATTTTCGTACATGCGGGATGATTTGTTATTCTGTTTAATTCATGTTCGTTTCTTGTTAGACAATAATAATCATGCATTTTCGTCAATTTGCATTCTGTGTATCTTGAATGCTTTTCTTTTGTTAGTGTCAGTTGTATGTTCATTGTTCAATGACATCTATAACAAAAGAATTTCATTATGTATATTGAATGAATTCCCTTTTCTGTTTGTATTGTGTATTCAAAATACTGAATGGAAATCTTTTGTTATAGGTGTCATATCAACATACGAAAATAACAAAAGAAACGGGTTCAAATGCAAATCTTTTGTGTATGGTTTTTTTGAATGGCCAGAGAGTTAGGCTGGCCATACATGATACAATTTTCTGTGCAATTTTCTTTAGATTTACCTTCAACTATGTAGTGCAAGGGCCTGCCTGATTGCATACAATTGAAAGTGTTGTTTAGTTTGACCTCATATGGTTTTTGGTAAATCTAAAAGAAAATTGTACAAGAAAATTGAACATGTATGGCCAGCCTCAGTGACTGAAAGCAGCTTCTCTTTTGTGCTGAGTAGTGAGTACACTTGTACAGTAAAGCCTAATAAACTTTTCTGTGGATTTTCATCAGAAGGGAGATCAGTTGGACAGACCTTTGAACCCAAAAATGGTTTTCTGATGCAGTTTAAAAACGAACGAATTTTCTGAGAACGATCGGAAAACGATAATTTTTATGTTTGTTGTTAAAATAGTCTGACCAAGTGTATGGGGCTTAACAATACTATTGTTAAGCCCCATACACTTGGTCAGACTGTTTTAACAACAAACATAAAAACGATAGTTTTCCGATCATTCTCAGAAAATTCGTTCGTTTTTAAACTGCATCAGAAAACCATTTTTGGGTTCAAAAGTGAAAATCCACAGAAAAGTTTTAGGCTTTACTGTACAAGTGTGCTCACTACTACTCAGCACAAGAGAGAAGCTGCTTTCAGTCACTGAGGCTGGCCATACATGTTCAATTTTCTTGTACAATTTTATTTTAGATTTACCAAAAAACATATAATATGAGGTCAAACTAAACAACACTTTCAATTGTATACAATCAGGCAGGCCATTGCACTACATAGTTAAATGTAAATCTAAAGAAAATTGTACAGAAAATTGCACAGAAAATTGTATCATGTATGGCCAGCCTAACTCTCTGGCCATTCAAAAAAACCATAAACAAAAGATTTGCATTTGAACCCGTTTCTTTTGTTATTTTCGTATGTTGATATGACACCTGTAACAAAAGATTTGCCTTCAGTATTTTGAATACACAGAAAACAGAAAAAGGAATTCATTCAATATACATAATGAAATTCTTTTGTTATAGATGTCATTGAACAATGAACATACAACTGAAAACGAACACAAAACGGATTCAAACAAAATACACAGAGCAAACCTCTTGATACAGATTTCATTTTCGTTATTTTGCCGTTTTCGTTTTGTCGTTTTTTCCCGTCGGATCGTTCGTTCGTATTTGCGGTCGTTCGTTATGCGGCTCATCCGTTATCCCGTCGTTTTCGTATTTTGGTGCTTTACCGTTTTCGTATGTACACATTATCCCGCGGGTACGAAAATGAAAATTTTCGTACGAAAATAACATTCGTACGAACGGGAATGCACATATCTACTACTAATGGCATGGCTGTGATTGGCCAGTGCAGCATGTGACCGAGCATGTGACCCAGCCACTATATAAGCTAGAGGCTCACAGCACAGCTTGTCACTCTGCTTTAGCTAGGGTAGGGAAAGGCTGCTGCTGCTGCTCTCAGAGAGAGATTTAGATAGGATTGTCCTGCTTCAGAAATCGAATTACAATACTCAGCGATCAATCTACATAGCATTAGCTACTGTAGGGAAAGGTTCCTGATTGTGCTTATAGGTAGGGATGAGCTTCGCGTGCAATGCAAACACATGTTCGCATCGAACATCGGCCGTTCGATTGTTCGTCGAAAACGAACAAATCGGGTTATTCACGCCAAATTCGAATGACGCGCAACGGCCCATAATTCACTGCGGCGTTGCGCGCTGATGATTGGCCAAGCATGCACCATGACCCCGCATGCTTGGCCAATCACAGCGCCCAAAAAAATAAGAGACCTAATTGGCCAAAGCCTGGGTGCTTTGGCCAATTAGGGCTCAGGGCTTTAGCACACGCCCCACACTATAAAAGGCTGCCTCCCGGGCGGCCTTGTGTAGTGTGTTCCGGCTTGCTTTCAGAGAGAGAAGTCAGACAGACAGAGAGAGAGAGAGAGATAGATAGATAGATAGAGACACAGTGTCTTTTCAGATAGATAGATAGATAGATAGATAGATAGATCAGGGAGGCTACTAGTTAGTATAGTTAAATGTACAGTTTGTAGAGAATATATTGACATCCCTAGGAGTTGTCAATATATTTATAAACTGTATAGCTTAGCTAGTTCTGCTATTAGTATCTGTCAGGCAGGAGATTGTGCTTGATGCTCTAACGTGTTAGTGTACACGTGTTAGTTCATTGCACATAGACGCATTAACTGTTACTGCACGTGTGCTATTTATTTGCACAGAAAGGCAGTTGCTGTTAATGCAAGTGGGCTATTGAATTGCACAGAAACGCAGTCGCTCTGACTGTGCGTGTGCTGTTTAATACCACCTGAGCGCATTTGGGGTCACCGTACGTGTGCTGTGACATACCACCTGAGCGCATTTGGGGTCACCGTACGTGTGCTGTTTAATACCACCTGAGCGCATTTGGGGTCACCGTACGTGTGCTGTGACATACCACCTGAGCGCATTTGGGGTCACCGTACGTGTGCTGTGACATACCACCTGTGCGCATTTGGGGTCACCGTACGTGTGCTGGTATATACCACCTGAGCGCAGTTAGTGCCACTGTACGTGTGCTGGTATATACCACCTGAGCACAGATAGTGCCACTGTACGTGTGCTCCTATATACCACCTGAGCACAGATAGTGCCACTGTACATGTGCTCCTATATACCACCTGAGCGCAGTTAGTGCCACTGTACGTGTGCTGCTATATACCACCTGAGCACAGATAGTGCCACTGTACGTGTGCTGGTATATACCACCTGAGCACAGATAGTGCCACTGTACGTGTGCTGCTATATACCACCTGAGCACAGATAGTGCCACTGTACGTGTGCTGCTATATACCACCTGAGCACAGATAGTGCCACTGTACGTGTGCTCCTATATACCACCTGAGCACAGATAGTGCCACTGTACGTGTGCTCCTATATACCACCTGAGCACAGATAGTGCCACTGTACGTGTGCTGCTATATACCACCTGAGCACAGATAGTACCACTGTACGTGTGCTGCTATATACCACCTGAGCGCAGGTAGTGCCACTGTACGTGTGCTCCTATATACCACCTGAGCACAGATAGTGCCACTGTACGTGTGCTCCTATATACCACCTGAGCACAGATAGTGCCACTGTACGTGTGCTCCTATATACCACCTGAGCACAGATAGTGCCACTGTACGTGTGCTGCTATATACCACCTGAGCACAGATAGTGCCACTGTACGTGTGCTCCTATATACAACCTGAGCACAGATAGTGCCACTGTACGTGTGCTGCTATATACCACCTGAGCACAGATAGTGCCACTGTACCTGTGCTGCTATATACCACCTGAGCACAGATAGTGCCATTGTACGTGTGCTCCTATATACCACCTGAGTGCAGTTAGTGCCACTGTACGTGTGCTTCTTTATACCACCTGAGCGCAGGTAGTGCCACTGTACGTGTGCTCCTATATACCACCTGAGCACAGATAGTGCCACTGTACGTGTGCTCCTATATACCACCTGAGCACAGATAGTGCCACTGTACGTGTGCTGCTATATACCACCTGAGCACAGATAGTGCCACTGTACGTGTGCTGCTATATACCACCTGAGCACAGATAGTGCCACTGTACGTGTGATGCTATATACCACCTAAGCACAGATAGTGCCACTGTACGTGTGCTCCTATATACCACCTGAGCGCAGTTAGTGCCACTGTACGTGTGCTGCTATATACCACCTGAGCGCAGGTAGTGCCACTGTACGTGTGCTCCTATATACCACCTGAGCACAGATAGTGCCACTGTAGGTGTGCTCCTATATACCACCTGAGCACAGATAGTGCCACTGTACGTGTTCTCCTATATACCACCTGAGCACAGATAGTGCCACTGTACGTGTGCTGCTATATACCACCTGAGCACAGATAGTGCCACTGTACGTGTGCTCCTATATACCACCTGAGCACAGATAGTGCCACTGTACGTATGCTGGTATATACCACCTGAGCACAGACAGAGCCACTGTACGTGTGCTCCTATATACCACCTGAGCACAGATAGTGCCACTGTACCTGTGCTCCTATATACCACCTGAGCACAGATAGTGCCACTGTACGTGTGCTCCTATATACCACCTGAGCACAGATAGTGCCACTGTACGTATGCTGGTATATACCACCTGAGCACAGACAGTGCCACTGTACGTGTGCTCCTATATACCACCTGAGCACAGATAGTGCCACTGTACCTGTGCTCCTATATACCACCTGAGCACAGTTAGTGCCACTGTACGTGTGCTGGTATATACCACCTGAGCACAGATAGTGCCACTGTACGTGTGCTCCTATATACCACCTGAGCACAGATAGTGCCACTGTACATGTGCTCCTATATACCACCTGAGCGCAGTTAGTGCCACTGTACGTGTGCTGCTATATACCACCTGAGCACAGATAGTGCCACTGTACGTGTGCTGGTATATACCACCTGAGCACAGATAGTGCCACTGTACGTGTGCTGCTATATACCACCTGAGCACAGAGAGTGCCACTGTACGTGTGCTGCTATATACCACCTGAGCACAGATAGTGCCACTGTACGTATGCTCCTATATACCACCTGAGCACAGATAGTGCCACTGTACGTGTCACTCTTTTGGGGTGTACCCTAATTTAAAAAATAAATAAATTAAAAACAAAAACCTGTGTTGATTACCTCGTCCTCCTCCACCGCCACTTCCACCTACACCGCCACATCCACCGCCACCTCAACCTCCTACTCCAAATGGACCTTGTCCTCCTATGTCAAAATTATTTTATTTTTTATTTTTGTATGTTATTTTAAGTTATTTCCCTATCCACATTTATTTGCAGAGTACTTGCCATGCTCTTACCGACATTTTGCTGACATTTGCAGCCCTCTAGCCCTTTCCCTTCGTTTTTTAGAGACATTTTAGTAGTCAAAAGTCCGGGTCCCCATTAACTTCAATGGGGTTCGGGTTCGGGGTCAAGTTCGGGTCCCGAACCAAGACTTTTTTCCGAAGTTCGGCCGAACCCGTCGAACCCGAACATCCAGGTGTCCACTCAACTCTAATAGTAATTTTTCCAACAGGTAAGACCAATTGTAACATAATTCCTTTAACCACTTGCTTTCCAAGCATATTCTGACACTTCTCTCCTTCAGTAGGTGACCGCGATATAGGCGCCGAGCTTGCTTGCCGCGATGGAGACAAAGCCGTCATAGAAGCGACGGGGATCAGACTTGGATACCTGTCAAATCTACACACGGCGTTTGGTATGAATCATGAGGGCGAACTCCACGCCTAAAAAAAAAAAAAAAAAACAGCATGGGTTTCCCCCCAGGAGGCGTACCAGGCCCTTAGGTCTGCTATGGATTGTAAGAAGAACCCCCCTACACCGAGTGCGAGATGTTGGCACACTGAGGCCGAGAATCAGCGCGATGCTGTCGTGTTGGAAACACATTCTCGGTGACAGGTACTGTACGTGTGAAATGTATAGGTTTTTTTTTGCTAGAAAATTACTTAGAACTCCCAAACATTGTATCGATTTTTTAAGCAAAGGCCCTAGAGAATAAAATGGTGGGTGTTGACATTTTTTATGTATTTCTTTTTACATGGTTTTCTTTAAAAAAAAAAAAAAAAAAGGATCACTGTTATTATGGTCAAAAGGAATGTAAACATCCCTCATCCCTTGTGACAGCAATAACAGTGACAGGTACTCTTTATGAAGAGATCGGGGGTCTATTAGACACAAATCTCTCCTTTGGGCTCCCAATGCAGCGAATCAGACACAGATTGAACCTATCTGCTGCTATGCGGCCAGTGAACAAAGAGCCGTAACTGGAAGTGACTAAATAGTCATAGTTTCCAGGTTCTGATATCACACAGTGGGAGGAACAACTTCAGTTGATCCCACTGTGAGTCCAGAGCTGGATGCCGCATCATTACTGGGCTTCCCAATTGCTCGGGAGAACCTGGTAAAGGTGGTGACGTCGACAGCAGTGGGATGGGGGTGGGCCCCCCTTCCAGCACCTGTAAATATATTTCAGCGACTGCTTGGCTGCTCAGATTACTTTTACTTGAAAGAGAATAGCCATCACTAAAAACTGATCCCGGTATAACAGCTTCCCTACTATGAATGTGGTAGGGATTGGGGAAGCAGTTAATGCATATCTAAAACCCAGGCACAAAAATGTAATATATTGTAATAAATGTAATATCTTGCAGCCTGCAGCCACCTTAGATGTAGTGGCTGCAATCATTTTCATTTTTCTGGCATTTATTGCTTTATTTTCTTTTAATATCTGCAGCTTGCTTTTATTAAAATAATAACTGTCTCCCAATTGTGCTTATACATTGTCATTTTGTCACATACACCTCTTGTTGAAAATACAGGAAGCCATGCCGATACACATTGCACAGGAAAAAATAAAAATAAAACATTTAATAGCAAATAGAAACATGGCAATTGTATATAAATATAGATGAGCGGAGCGGCCAAATTGTATTGAGTCAAATTGTATTGTAGTCAATGAAAGATAAAATTTGTTGGACATAAACCTAGGAGGATATAGGGTCGACTTTTAGATTTATCTTTCTTCATACATTTCTCTAAATACACTTGCATAGGACAGTGTCACACAACTGCATCTTTTTGTTTATAAAAGTTGTCCTAAAAAAGAAAGTAATTCCAAATTAGTAAAATACTCAGCCCCTCACCAGGTCTTCTGTTGTTCTCCCAGGTAATTGCCCATTTTTAACACATGTCTACCGGGCAGTTTTGTCATTTTTAAATTACATGTGAAAATCAGAATTTTTGTTGCTAGAAAATTACTTATAAGCCCCGCCTCTTAAAAATTTACATGTAGCGCCCACCCCAAACCTAGGGGGCGCTATTTAAAAATTTAAGAGATGTCTGGGCCAATACTTGGGCCCAGACCTGTTTGATTGATACACATTTGCCTCTGTTCTGGCTGTGGTACTATCTTGTAGTTTCCCTTGTTGCCTGCAGGTGGCGTTACCATCTCGGGCCTATGTTGGAACACAGATGTACCATGGTGTGCTGGGTGTCGCTTCTCGGCAGCATTACAGTGGGAGTAATGACCCCGCTGTGCATGCTGGGAAGGCGTACTTAGGGGGCAGACGCCACTTATCGGGGTCTTCGCCTCATTGCCCTCCTGGCGCGAGGTGCGTGTGTGCAAGCCCGACTTTGGTGCCACGTTGGCACGGGGTTGCTTCACTGTTGAGTGGACCCAGCTATGCTGGCTGGGACCTGCAGTCCTAAAAGGGGATCCCAAGCTGTCTGTCCACAAGTGAGGAAGCTGTCTTGATGAAGGAAACCGGGGAGGACGTGCCCTGGAGGAGACCAGCAAAGTGCTAGTGTCTCGGGTGAGACCTGGTGACCTGATTAAGGAGGGATCCACCATATTGAAAGCCCTGCAGTCTGCCGGTTTGGCTTAAAGGCTCTTCTACTGCAAGGCTGGAGGTTCGGGACTTTGAAATCCCTGTGGCAGAGGATTCCTGGACGCATCCAAGTTCATCCAAAAGGTCTGTGGCAGAAATAAAGTTCATTCTACGACAGTCTGTGGCAGAGACTGTCTGTACATTAGTTTGTGCATCATTCCGGCTGCTAGGCCATGTGAGAGGGGACTATCCGGATGAGCAATTCCCACTCAATAGTTGCGAGTGGAGACTGATTGACTATTTTTGAGCCTTCTGTACCATGTGCCTGAACCTTCCCCTACTCTTCTCCTTCTTTCTACTTTCTTTTGTTCAAGTTACCCTGCAGAGAAAATAAAACCCAACTGTTGAAGGTTTTACATCTGTCTGGAGATTGCATTTATTACGGACTTCCAAACCCCGACAACAAAGCTTAAAAGGTAACGTGCAAACTCAAAATCTAAACAGCTACTACTGGGTTAGTGCTTCATACACTTAAATAAATTTTAGTGCACACAAACACAATGCTCATTTTCCTGCATAAAATATAAAGAGAAAATGTTATGTTGAGTAAATAGATACCAAACATTACAAGATTTTAAACCGTACAAGCCTGTGAAATGGCGTAAAAATATGGCACCTAAAATTGTCCAAAGGTGATTCTTTAAATGCCTTTACAGGTTTAGCGTTAATCACAGATTATGGCCCTACAATTAATACTCATTCCTGACGATACCTCACATGTGTGGTATCATCGTTAACGTTAGTGATATCACAAGGTGATGAACAAACTCCCTTGTGATAGCTCCAGGCAGTGACAGGTACTGTTTATAGAGACATTGTCAAGGGTCTATTAGATTCCTGATGTCTCCTCTGCTCTACTAAGCAACTAATAAAACACACATTGTGTTTCATCAGCTGCTTTCCTGGCTGTAACAGCCAGAAAATGATAGCTATGAAACGGGAAGTGACTGAATCCTCATCGCTTTTGGGATCATTCATCACAGAGGAGATGGAGAAACAGATGTTCCTCCATCTCCTCTGTAGGCAGCCACCCTAACCACTTACCACAGATGGCGGGGGACTTCCAAGTGCTGTAAAAGTGATCACTGGCCTGTAAAAAGCAATAGCAGGTTCATGTGGTTTATTTCCACTAAATATTGGGTGTGGCTTAAATGGGGTGTGGTTAAATAGAGGCCATTTATATCTGCCTATCCATGGGGTGCATGGATCTTCCCACCAGGTCCGCTTGAAACTCTGACAGACAGACCTAATGGGACCCGCAGTGTGAAAATGGCCTTAGGGGTGGTGTCAGCAAGGAGTGACTGTGAAAAACTGGGTTTAAAAACTGCACTGTTTTCTCACAGTCAGCAAAGTGCTACCTGAAAACAGGAGATACCATCTTTGTCAGCTAACAGCATTTCTTATCTTCTATCTAAAAGTCTAAAAGACAGTAAGAAGTATGAGGTGCCGTACACACGGCAGAGAACCTCGACGGGCAGAACACATCGTTCCGCCCGTCGAGGTTCTCTCCCGGCCGTCGAATTCGGCGACCCGCCCGTCGGGAATGGCAACCAGCCATTCTTCCAGGCGGGCCGTCGAGGAAATAGAGAGCGTGCTCTCTATTTCTGCTCGACGGGCTTCCCGACGGGAAGCTCGCTGAGACCGTACACACGGCCGAGGTCCTCGCTGGAATGTGCATTCCAGCGAGGTTCTCGCTGATTTTCAGCGAGAACCTCGGCCGTGTGTACGGCGCCTAAGATTGCTGTTAGCTGACTTGTAGTATTCTCCTGACTGTAATGCCCCTTACACACGATCACTTTTTGTGATGAAAAAAAAACAACGTTTAAAAAGCGTAATTTAAAATGATCGTGTGTGGGCAAAACTTTGTTTTATGTCTTCTGAAAAACGTCAAAAAATAAATTCGAACATGCTTGAATTTTTTGTGTCGTTTTTCAAAATGTCGCTTTTTGTGTCATAAAAAATGATCGTGTGTGGGCAAAACGACGTTTAAAACAGATTGTCACTTGCCACATCCCATGCCACACATTGCAGATTTTCACTTGCCACGTCCCATGCCACACGCTGTGAATTGTCACTTCCCACGTCACCTGTCATCACATGCACACTGTCACTTGCCACGTCACCTGCCACCAAATGCAGATTGTGACTTGCCATGTCACATGCCACATGTTGCGGATAGTCACTTGCTGTGTCACTTTCCTACTAAGGCAGTCTTTGTGACCTGAGTCACTCAGCAGATTGCCAGTCAGGTAGAAGAGAGATGATGTAATCTCTCTGCTGCAGCGGCTGCCTGCACAAAGTGCACAGTGTGGGCGGAACTGCAGGGATATAGGGCAGGTGCCGGGCGGTGAGAGGTGATGTCATCTCTCTACTCCCCCGTCCGTTAGCTCCCTGATTGGCCAGCGGACCGCGCACACACTGTCACCAAGTCGCACAGCTGCTCACCAACCGAGCCGCCCATGGAGCCGGCTCTTTTACTTGCGGAGACGCCAGATGGCTCTCCCACCCGCAGGGCCACCTGCCGCCTCTCTCACCCGTGAAACAGAAAACAGCCCGTCGGCTCTCTCACCCGCGGAGCCACCCGCCGTCTCTCTCACCTGCGGAGCCGCCCGCCGGCTCTCTCATCCTCGGAGCCGCCCGCCGGCTCTCTCATCCTCGGAGCCGCCCGCCGGCCCACTCACCCGCATTCTCCCATTAACTCTGATCAGCTTCCCTGTCCCTGCTGAAGAAAAGCATCCCCACAACATGATGCTGCCACCACCATGTTTTCACGGTGGGGATGGTGTGTTCAGGGTGATGTGCAGTGTTAGTTTTCCACCACACATAGCATTTTGCTTTTAGAGCAAAAAGCTACATTTTGGTCTCATCTGACCAGATCACCTTCTTCCACATGTTTGCTGTGTCCCCCACATGGCTTCTTGCAAACTGAAAATGGGACGTCTTATGGCTTTCATTCAACAATGGTTTTCTTCTTGCCACTCCTCCATAAAGGCCAGATTTTTGGTGTGCGCGACCAATGCCGCGTACACACGATCATTTTTCGGGTTGTAAAAAACAAAGTTTTTCAGGCTCTAGAAAAACAATGTTTTTTCCAACTTCATCATTAAAACGACGTTGCCTACACACGATAGTGAAAAAAATGCTCTAGCAAAGCGCCGGTGACGTTTAACACATACAACGGCACTATAAAGGGGAAGTTCCATTCGGATGACGCCACCCTTTGGGCTGCTTTTGCTGATTTTGTGTTAGAAAAAGATGATTTGCGCTTTTCTGTCTGTTACAGCGTGATGAATGTGCTTACTTGAGCATGCGCAAGTTTTTCACGTTGTTAAAGTCCACACAAGATCATTTTTTTACAACCCCAAAAACAACATTGTTTAAGACGTTGTAAAAAAAATAGAGCATGTCCGAATTTTTTTATTTTTTTCGTTATTCAGAACCCGAAAAATGCACACACGATCGTTTTAAAAGACATTTTTAAAAAACATTGGGCCAGATTCAGATACACTTAATGTTGCGCTGCGTAATCGAAATACTCTACGCTGACGTATTTTACCAGGCTCTACACCGAATTCTGGTAGATTTTTGCCCGTAGGCTACGGCGGCATAGTCTATTTCTCGCCGCGTAATCGAAATACGCGATTAGGAGGCGTGAAGCATTTAAATTAAGCGCGTCCCCGCGGCGATCGAACTGCGCATGCACCGTTCAGAAATTTCCCGCCGTGCATTGCGCGAAATCACGTCGTTACGTCATTCGTTGTATGAGTAGCGTCGTTTACGAACATTCCTATTCCCGGACGACTTACGTAAAAAATAATAAAAGACGTTGGAAAACGTAGAAATTCGACGCGGGAACGACGGCCATACTTAACATGGGCTGTCTAATATTAGAGCACCAAAAAGCTGGTATAGTGTTACGCAAAAAAAAGATGACTAAAGGTGCCGTAAGAGATTGCGAATGAAGATCGTAATTTCGGGGATCGCCGGCAAAAGCTCATTTGCATACCCCGACGCAGAAAACGACGGGAAGTCCACCCAGTGGCCGCAATTTTATTGCAGCGTAGATCCGAAGACGTACGAACACGTAATCCAGTCGAATTGAAGCCCGCAGCCGTCTATTCATGGTTTGAGGTTTTCGACTAGCTAAAAAATGCGCGTAATTTGAATTTACTCCAGTCTAACACCAGTTAGACAGGAGTAAGGGCTCTGTAAATCTGGCCCATTGTTTTTTACAACCCAAAAAATTATCGTGTGTACGTGCCATTATACTTGTCCTGTGGACAGATTCTCCTACCTGAACTGTGGATCTCTGCAGCTCCTCAAGAGTTACCATGGGCCTCTAAGCTGCTTCTCTGATTAATGCTCTCTAGGTTTGCATTTGTGCCATACTCTTTCCATATGTGGATGATAAATTGAACAGCGCTCGTGAGATGTTCAAAGCTTGGGATATTTTTTTATAACCTCACCCGGCTTTAAATTTCTCCACAACTTTATCCCTGACTTGTCTGGCGTGTTCCTTGGCCTTCATGGTGCTGTTTGTTCACTAAGGTTCTCTAACAAACCTCTAAAGGGTTCACAGAACAGCTGTCAAGGGGTAGTAAAACTTTTTCAAGGCACTGTATATGTAGCTTTCCTTTATTTATACAATATCCATTCCAAGGATTGCAAAACATGTATGTTTAGTAGACATGTGCATTCGTTTTCGTTAGAATGCATTATCGTCCAAAAATCTGTTTTTTTTCGTTATCGTTTTAACAAACGATAACGAAAGCGCAAGAAACGAAAACCGAAAGATCCGACATAAAAAATTATTTATTTTCATTTTCGTTGCGGTAAAAATTCGATATAGAGAGATTCGACATTATAGGGAAAAGATTCGACATTATAGGGAAAAGATTCGACATTATAGAGAAAAGATTCGACACTATAGAAATAATAGATTCGACATTACAGAGAATAGATTTTGATTTATGAGAAAATAGATTTGACATTATTACTAGTCATACAACATTAGAATTCTTGTAGGCGGAATATTCGACCGGAAATGTACGATTCGACGTAAAGATTCGACGTTCCGTCGAATATTCTTTTGACCATTCGACAGAAACCAAGTATTATTGGATTTTCGGACAAAAGCTATTCCCCAACAAAAAACGGATTAGATCAAAACGATTTTCCGGAGTAACTAAATAAATGTATTTTCCAAACGAAAACAAAACAAAATATTCCAGTCTGCACATGTCTAATGTTTAGTAAAACATGGAAAATAAGAGAGAAAAAAATCAACCTTTTTTGATTATGAAATGTATCATGAGAAGAAAAAAAAACGCAAATGAGTGTATGTGTATATACTTATAGGATAGAAAGCATATTGATTCTGTAGTAGAGCAAGAGATGGAAGGATTCGCCAATAGTACTAATCTGCTAATCTTTTTTAGCCTATTCCTATAATATGGGACCTATATTATAGGAATAGGCTAAAAAAGATTAGCAGATTAGTACTATGGGCGTATCCTTCCATCTCTTGCTCTCCTACAGAATTAATATGCTTTATATCCTAAAGTTATATACACATAATTTTTTTTATTTTTTCTGTCTTTTCAGTATATATTTCATAATCAACAAAGGTTGAGGTAAGTTGTGTCAAAACACAAAAGAACACCCTAATTAATGTTTCTGAAATGTAGATTAAAAAAAAAAAAAATAAAAAAAAAATAAAACACATATACACATACAGTATCTCACAAAAGTGTGTACACGCCTCACATTTTTGCACCACCCGGTTCGGTTCACACCAGAACTTGTGAACAGGCAACAAATTCATTTGAACGCAAGCGCTGCGCAAACTGTTGGCGGTATATAAATCCTGTATAATAATAATAATAATAACGCGCGCTATCAATTGATATTGGATCTAGTGCCTTAGTGATGAGGTTTAGAGATGTCTGCGAGGACTTTGTGTGTGCTGGGAGAGGTCCGCGAAAATGAGTAGTTGCCTGTACATACGCTGCTATCTTGCCTGCGCACCGGTCACACCCCCCCAAAAGGAACTTTTTTTGCTCACATTAATCTTTTTTTTCCGTTCAACCAGTGGGTTGAAAAAAAAAAAAAAACAGTGAAATTCCCTCATACCTGGGATTCATCCGATCACTGTCATTTCTCAAGCTAATGTAAGGCACGTGCTCCCTTTCCTTCTCTACTCTTCCCCCCTTATCTATCACCCATGTTAGTTTGATACAATTTAGTTGTTTGTTTTATAGTCAATTCGGCAACACTGAAGACCTGGTAGCATTTGTAAGACCGAGTCGGAGCACGCTGGAGCCACCTTTAGCTCTACCTATCTCCTTGCTAGAAAAATTAAGGGCAGGTGAATTTTGGCGAGGGCGAGGCCTGGCCGGGGCACAGGATGATCCCATTAGGGGTGCCTGGGATGGGTAGGACCCCCCCAACTAATTGTTCCCATAGCCCGCATCCCTACTACTTTTTTACCTACTAGCCAGGGGTAAGGTCTTAATTTTCTCTCATTCAGCCCAGACACACTGGCCAGTAGGGGAGTGTTTACTAGAAATTGTGAGATCATTATCCTCCTCACATTGCACTTAGTCCGGACCTATGGGACTAGGGGTCAGTTATTTGCCTGCTTGTTATTTACTGAGCCATTAATTATTTTTCCAATTGTTTCTGTATACTTGTTAAAGTGTTTTTTATTGCTTTTCCCTTCTGTTGACTGCTGATTTATTGTGTGTTGTTACAATAAATATTTAGCATTGATGTGTCAGAGGGTGTGAAATTGCTAGTCCTCACTCAACTTTAGCAGCTCTTTTGGGGGTAAGCAGTACATAACAAATTTGTATAGTTTACTGTATATCTGGAGTTTTGCTTTAACCCCCTAGGTTCCGAAGGTACCCAAATATGCAGCCTCTCAATGGGTGGGCCTTGGTGCCGAGAAGTCAGATGTTTGCGTACTAATTAGTAGACACGGCTTTGCAGCTAATGGAAATTTCCCGATCGCATCTTGCTGATAATGTGACTGCTGTGAAAGCCAATCATGGCAGTCACATAATCATAAACCCCACCTCCCAGCATCTAAAATCCCTTAAAGGGCTGTGGTTAACTAAATTCAGGAATATTGTAAAGGCCTTGATGTTCACTATATTTTCATTATATTTTCACTATGGGCCAGATTCAGGTAGATGGGCGCTTCTTTACTTTGGAGTAACGTTTCTCATTTACGTTACTCCGCCGACACTTTCGGCGCAAGTACTGTTATTCACATAGCAGTTGCGCGTAAACTTGCGCCAGAGTAACGATAATGCGCTGGCGTAACCCGACGCAAGTGGAAGTGGGTGTGATCATATGTAAATGATGGGCGGAGCCCATCGCAGAGGCTTACGTTCAGCGCATCATCCACGGAGCATGCGCAGTAAGTGAGGCTTCACTCGCCCCCCTTGTGCGCATGCTCACAACTTCCGTCGGCACCACTTCACGGGAAACTTCAGCGCAATGCGTTCTGTTGGGCGTTTAAATGCGCCCGTAAATGCGCCATTCCGGCACTAAAGTATATCCTGTTCCCCCTCCCCGCAGTGAAGTTACTTTTGTTCTGAGATGGCTGCTCCCGTTCCCCGCAAACACACAGGAGAAAGCTGAATTCTAAAGGCCAGGAGCTGTCAGCCGTCATCTCGGCTATGGAGACCTATGATGTCTTCCTCCATGGCTGTAAAAGTTGACAGACAAGCATGGACAGAGGTGTTGTCTTGCAAGTGGGGGTGCTCAGCTAGCTCTTATCGTCGGTAACACTGCTGTAGCTGCTCTCCTGCTGACCTGTGGCCGTCTGGAGTAAAGATAAAGCAGCTATTTGTAGAAATAACTTTGCGCCGGACGGACGAGATACGCGCGGCGCATGTAGCCAGCGTATGGTGCTAATCCGTTCGCGAATCGGGAAATCTCCCTCATTTGCATATTGGCAGGGAAATCAATAGGCGCGACTGATGCGCCAAGCGAAATTATGCGCTGACGAGACTCTGGCGTTGGAAAGTTAAGCCGATCGGAAATGCCCCGTTTTCTGTCACATCTAGTTTGGTGGGTACGGCCACATAGAAACGACGGCGCATATTCACAGTTATGCGGCGCATATCGAATTACTCCAGCGCAAGTCTTGCTGAATCTGGCCCTATGTTGTAAAGTTGAGCCAATGCAAATATAATATATTGTGAGATACAATTTCATGTAACTACAATAAATATCCCACAACAATGTAATTTCAACAACCTGCTAGAATAGACCTTATCGGTCTAACATGTATGATTTTACCTTGCTTAATGTATTCCACACTCCTCCTGTTAACCACTTAAGCCCCGAGCCTGTTTTTCAGATTCGGTGTTTACAAGACTAAAACATTTTTTTTTGCTATAAAATTACTTAAAACCCCAAACATTATATATATATTTTTTCTAACACCCTAGAGAATAAAATGGCAGTCATTGCAATACTTTTTGTCACACCGTATTTGCGCAGCGGTCTTACAAGCGCACTTTTTTTGGAAAAAATTCACTTTTTTAAATAAAAAAATAAGACAACAATAAATTTGGCCCAATTGTGTTACATATTGTGAAAGATAATGTTATACCGAGTAAAATGATACCCAACATGTCACGCTTAAAAATTGTGCCCGCTCGTGGCATGGTGTCAAACTTTTACCCTTAAAAATCTCGATAGGCGACGTTTAAAAAATTCTACAGGTTGCATTTTTTGAGATACAGAGGAGGTCTAGGGCTATCCATCGCTCTAACGATCGCGGCGATACCTCATTTGTGTGGTTTGAACACCGTTATCATATGCTGGCGCTACTCGCGTATGAGTTCGGTTCTGTGGCCAAGCTCGTCGGGACCGGGCGATTTAAACAAAAATTTGTTTTCGTATTTATTTTTATTTATTTTACCAATTATTAACACTAAAATAAAAAAAATAAAAAATTATCACTTTTATTTATTATTAATGTAAACATCCCTTGTAATAGAAAAAAGCATGACAGGTCCTCTTAAATATGAGATCTGGGGTCAAAAAGACCTCAGATCTCATACTTAGGCTTAAATGCAAACAAATAATAAAAAATGTAAAATGTAATTTTTCAAATGACCAAAAAAAAAATGTCTCTTTAAGACGCTGGGCGGGACTGACGTTTTGACGTCACTTCCGCCCAGCAGAGCTATATGGACGGATGAGGGACATTTTTCCCTCACTCGCATCCCCACTGAGCATGGGAGAGGACCCGATCGCCTCTGCGCTACCGACGATTACCGTAAGCGGCGGAGGACCCAGGAACCACGGCGGGAGGGGGGGGCCTCTCCTGCCACCGATAACGGCAATCTCGTGGCAAATCCGCCGCAGAGACCGCTGTTATGGTTTGACCGACCGCCCACTGAAGAGATGGATATCTCGGTTGTGGCAGCAGCTGCTGACGTTACCGAGATATCCATCTTTAAAGTGCCGACATAGAACGACGGTGGGCGGTCGGCAAGTGGTTAAAGAAATAATTGCTTCCCGATTAACAGAAAAATTGACTTTCTACTGTTTACAATGTGCTCCATTTTCATATCTCTGCTAAATAAGTCTTATGTTTTTACAAAAGCCAATAAGAAACCATGTTTTTTTCTGAAATTGTCAGAGAAGGGTTTTGAAAATAAAAGAGAGACATTTTTCTGTAAAGAGCAAAGCAAATATGTTGCAGTATACTATAGATGTCAAAAGGTAAAAATATATATATGTATTAAGAAAAAAAAGAGAGACAACTGCTCTGCCTGGAAATGAAAGCTCAGGCTCACTCAGGGGTGTTTAAAATTCTGAGCTCATACTTTCTCTCCGGCAGATGCAGACAGTGGCAAGGGCCAGAGATTTACAAACCCGAGCTGTGTAGATCAGAAGCACAGTATATGATTATACCTAATTATCTTTAATGCCAAAATGAATTTGGATTGCTGTATTATACTGTAAGATGCTTATATGCTGGCTTTTTTCTCTCTTCCTATCTGCTGTACTATTTAAAACAATCACTCCCTGACCTTTACTAGCTGCCTCTGAGTTAAACACAACCTCATCAGTCTATTACCAAGAAATTATGCCTTCAGCTTCTGCATTAGAACAATCATTTACTGTGTGGTGCCATAGACGTAAATACATATTTTACATGTTTTAATGGTTGGTCCATGTGTAGTTTTAAGACAAGTTGCTTCCCTTTTGCAGTGTATAATTATGCTGCACAGGTTCCTTTCACAGGTAAAACCTAAAGAGGAGTGAAAATGCTGCATGATCAGTTTGTGATCAATGTGTAGAACACATGCATCATTTTTCATTAACCACTTCCCGCCCGGCCAATAGCCGATTTACGGCAGGGAAGTGGTTATGAAATCGTGACTAGACGTTCTCAAACGTCTAGCACGATTTCATGCCGCACGCGCCCGTGCGGGCGCGCAGCGCGGCGATCGGTGATGCGGGGTGTCAGTCTGACACCCTGCACCTCCGATCTCGGTAACGAGTCTCCGGCGGAGCCTCGTTACCACGTGATCAGCCGTGTCCAATCACGGCTGATCACGATGTAAACAGGAAGAGCCGCCGACGGCTCTTCCTCACTCGCGTCTGACAGACGCATGTAGAGGAGAGCCGATCAGCGGCTCTCCTGACAGGGGGGGTTCGCGCTGATTGTTTATCAGCGCAGCCCCCCCTCGGATCGCCACACTAGACCACCAGGACAATAAAAAAAATACAAATAAAAGACACAAAAAAATGACAAAAAAAAAAAAATGAAAAAAAAAAAAAAAACAAAAAAAAAAAAAGGGGTGGCAGTAAAAAAAAATGATGCCAATCAGTGCCCACACATGGGCACTGATTGGCAACATTGATCCATCAGTGCCACCCCTCAGTGATCATCAGTGCCACCCCAGTGTCTGTCAGTGCCACCCCACAGTGCCAATCCATGCCCAGTGCCCACCTACCAGTGCCCACCTGTGCCACCTATCAGTGCCCACCTGTGCCGCCTATCAGTGCCCACCTGTGCCGCCTATCAGTGCCCACCTGTGCCGCCTATCAGTGCCCACCTGTGCCGCCTATGAGTGCCCACCTGTGCCGCCTATGAGTGCCCATCTGTGCTGCCTATGAGTGCCCAGTGCTGCCTATGAGTGCCCATCAGTGCCGCCCATGAGTGCCCATCAGTGCCGCCCATGAGTGCCCATCAGTGCCCAATACCAGCGCCGCCTATCAGTGCCCATCAGTGCTACCTAATCGGTGCCCATCAGAACTACCTCATCGGTGCCCATCAGTGCCACCTCATCGGTGCCCATCAGTGCCACCATATCAGTGCCCATAATTGAAAGAGAAAACATACTCATTTACAAAAAAATTAACAGAAAAAAATAAAAACTTTATTTTTTTTTCAAAATCTTCGCTCTATTTTTAGTTGTTGCACAAAAAAAAAAAAACCGCAGAGGTGATCAAATACCACCAAAAGAAAGCTCTATTTGTGGGGAAAAAAGGACGCCAATTTTGTTTGGGTGCAGTGTAGCATGACCGCGCAATTGTCATTCAAATTGCGACAGTGCTGAAAGCTGAAAATTGGCTTGGGCGGGAAGGTGCGTAAGTGCCTGGTATGGAAGTGGTTAATCTTTGTAAAAAGATATGTTTTATTTTATTTTTGTTAGACTATACAGTGTGTTCGTTTATACAGATTTTTTTTGATATCTTACTGTTAATTGCAGTGGCTCTGGGCCAGATTCTCGTACATCAACGCTTTTTGTGCGGAGCGTAGCGTAACCCATTAAAGCTACGCCTCCGCACTTTTTACGGGCAACTGCTGTATTCTCAAAGCACTTGCTCTGTAATTTGCGGCGGTGTAGCGTAAATGGGACGGCGTAAGGCCGCGTAATTCAAATAGGGAAGAAGGGGGCGTGCTGTATTTAAATTAAGCCTGCCCCCACGCCGAACGAACTGTGCATGCGCCGGCCCTAAACGTAGCAAACTGCGCATGCTCCATAGTACGCCGCAAATACATTGATTTCGACGGCAATGTAATTAACGTACAGGCCTATTCGCGACGAGTTACGCAAACGACGGAAAAACACAACGCTGTCCCGACGTCCATACTTAACATGGCTTACGCCGGACCTACGCAAGGTTACCCCTCATATAGCAGGGTTAACCTTACGCGTACGCAAACTACGTCGACGGCGCGCAACTTCGTTTGGGAATCGGCGTATCATGCTCATTTGCATATTCAACTCTAAAATTGACGGGAACGCCACCTAGCGGCCATCGTAGAATTACATCTAAGATCCCACGGTGTAATTGACTTACGCCAGTCGGATCTACGCCAAATCTATGCGTAACTGATTCTAAGAATCAGTCGCATAGATACACAGGGTAAGAAACAGAGATACGACGTCGTATCTCTTTTGAGAATCTGGCCCTCTGTGTTTAGGTGTGTAAACAGGGGATTGATGATGGGATTTGCACATTGGTTGTTAAATCTAGTTCCATTAAATGGCCTTCAGCTACCTTTGAGGCCGCGTACACACGTACGAGAACCTCGTCGGGCTAAACCCATCGTTCCGCCCGACGAGGTTCTCGGCCAGCCGTCGAGTTCGTCGACCAGGCTGTCGAAAAAGGCGTCGAGCCATTAGTCCCGATGGCCCTTCGAGGAAATAGAGAACCTGCTCTCTATTTTGGCTCGACGCCTCGCTCTAAAGTTTGCTCGGCGAAAACGTACACACGATCGAGCTTCTCAACAGAATATGGATCCCAGCGAGCTTCCCGCTGGATTCTGCCGGGAAGCTCGGTCGTGTGTACGGAGCCTGAGTTTGGTTCCCTAATGGGTGGTATTAAGTATAAAAGACCAGGATAATAAATGACAGTCTATGGAGGATCTTATGCCACGTACACATGATCAGAATTGCTGATGAAAAAAGTCAGATGGACTTTTTTCATCGGAAATTCCGATCATGTGTGGGCCCCATCAGACTTTTTTTCCGTCTGTGTTTAGAAATAGAACATGTTTTCTTTTTTTCTGATGAAATTCCTATCGTCTGTGTGCAACTCAGATGGATAAAAAACCCACGCATGCTCAGAATTAAGTCGAAGCATGCTCGGAAGCATTAAACTTAATTTTTCTCGGCTCGTCGTAGTGTTTTGCGTCACTGACGGTCGGAATTTGGTCTGACAGTGTGTACCTTGAATGGAATTCCGACGAAAAATTCCTTCAGATTTTAGGCCATCGGAAATTCCGATCATGTGTACGGGGCATTAGGTTGCTTTATGCCCCCAACCGCTTATCTTTTCACCCTTGAACTTAGGGGATTTATCTCTCCCTATATATCAGCCCTCCTAGTGGATGTTGTTTCTGTGATCTCTCTTTTGAAGTTGTGCATCTGCATACATAATTTTCATTAATATTAACACAGATTCTCAAAGTGCAATGCTATCACAAAAAAAACAGTATTCAATGAATTCTTATGATGACGTCAAACGAAATGCGTAGGGCGGTGCCTAACATGATGTCCCCACATACAGTGACCTCTGACCAGAAGGAACTCATTGTCAATATTAGGATTATTGAATTTTGTAGGATTGTGATGCCTATTTTATCCAACATGTGAGTGCTCTTTCTCAAATTTTAATTTTCTATAACGATTTTACTGCACTACATGAGTATTTGTATTCTATATGTCCCCATAGTTCAGAAGTAATGGTGGAGTGGAGCCGTGAGTCTGAGTGCCATTCCATCATCCATTCTATTTGGATCTATTTGGTATTTATTACCTAAAGCGTTACTGGCTTTTCATTTGTTTGAAAGTTTCAGTAAGCAGCTAACCCGACTTTCATTTCTACTGGACTTCTGGGGCACCTTTTTTTCTCTGGAGATTGCTCTTCTGGACTTGAGGGTGTTTTTTTCTTCTCTGATTATCGGAAAGCACTTTTTGCACACTTATGGACTTTATTTTATTCATTTTCATTTTTTAACACTTAAAGGGATTTTAAAGGTTCAGCTTTTATTTTCTAAATAGGTTCCTTTAAGCAAGTGCATTGTTGGTTAACTTTTCCTTCGATTTTGCTTCTAAATGTTTTTTTTCCCTTTGTTTGAATTTCTCACTTCCTGTTTCTCCTCAGTAAGCTTTCCACCATCATCCGAGTGGTGGAAAGTCATTTAGGACAGCTTACTGAACACCTTACTGAGGAGAAACAGGAAGGGAGAAATTCAGACAAAGAAAATAAACATTTAGAAGGGAAATCGAAGGAAAAGGTAAGTGAACCAACAATGCACTAGCTTAAAGTAACCTATTTAGAAAATAAAAAACAAACCTTTAAAACCCCTTTAAGTAAGGATTTTCTTGTATAGACAGAGTTTTTTCTATTTATTTTTTAAATACATTTGATACAGTTTTTTTGGTGATAATGCTGCACTTTGAGTGAGAACATTTGCATAAGGTTTTGTATCTGTTACCTTGTGCAGCTGTCCTTTGGGTTTGGGTGGTGGTCCCTTTAAGGGAACGTTCAACGGTCACTTTTAGCACTCAGGGTTCTAATCCACATAGGGTGAGGGGATTCTGAGGCTGGAAAAAAAAGAGGAATAATTTACAGTTATAAGAAGAATGTGATCTGACAGCACCACTGTAACATGCCTCCATCCCTATAGTATACATACAAACTAAAAATGCTGGTCATGTGACTTTAAATGAGGCATATCACAAAATAACATACAAAAAATAGAAAATATATTATAAAGTTTATTTAAAAATGAATTGTAGAAGCACATTTCATGTTTAGCAAAATACATGGTACAGAATAAAAATTGATCAATGAACATAATTAAGAGCTGACATGTGGCAAATTATTATAATGAATTTATAGGAAACCAATACATGGTAAAATAGAACAGATAAATGCATGATAGATATAAAATGTAGGGATCAGACTGTCTTGACATATAGTAACTAGCGTTTCATGGCTCATGTTCACTCATCAGGAGTATGTTCCCAAAATTATCTGTGAATATAAGTAATTGGTAAAAGAAGTGTAGGGGTAAAAATCCTTATATGGGTAACAAAAAATGATATAACAGAGGCCAGAAATCTGATACTTAAATGTCAGTTCAGAAAAAAAATTCAGCCTACAAGATGCATGTTAGGGTTGCCAATGACAAAGTCTGACCTGGGGCTGAGACAGGGACATCCCACCTGGACTAGGGGAACAGCACAGGAACGGGCCAGGGGGAAGGAATGATTCATGTATGGAAGGCAAAAAAGCACATCTGACCAACACTGGCCTGAAAAAAACATAATAAAAAATATGTGGTTGAGTATGGGTAGATTTAACGAACAGCATATAACGGAAAATTGTATCATACTTACCAGTAATTTTCCTTTCCTGATGCCTATCCATGGCAGCATACCTGTGATAGAGCTCCGCCTCGACTCCTCCTTGAGGACTAGTGAATAGCATAAATTAAAGGCATAGTTCCTTCCCCAACATTCTCCATAATATAGAATACCGAGGGTGGGAGTGTATGCTGCCATGGATAGGCACCAGGAAAGGAAAATTACTTGTAAATATGATACAATTTTCCGTTTTCCTAGTACCTCCATGGCAGCATACCTGTGATAAAAAAAAAACTAGCTGACATGGGTGGGATAATGCTTAACAATAAATGTTTAATTAGAAGAGGACATAGCAGCCTGACCTGCTCTTCTTCTGAACTCAACAGTCGTGAGTGCTCCTGGATCAATATGGTAGTGTCTGAGGAACGTATGGTGAGAAGACCAGGTGTCGGCACTGCACACCGTCTTCAACAGAACATTAGCCCTTGCTGCCCAGGAAGCTGAGACTACCCTTGTAGAATGAGCAGTCACTCAGGATGGAGGATATTCTTCACCCTGTAGGCCTTCTGGATTAACTTTACAACCCAAGATGCCAGAGTTCTGATGGAAGCTTCTTTGCCCCTGTATTTACTGAACGGTACAATGAAAAGTCTCTCAGAGTTTAGGAAGGCTTGGTGGCTTCTAGGTAGGCCCTGCGCACTCTGGATAGATCCAGCTCATGACAAGACTCTGAACCTGTGTCTGTAAACACTGGTAGTGCCCAGGATCCAACAGGTGGCTTGGAGTAGCGACCTTAGGTGTAAACCCTCGAAGGGGCGAAGTACCCTGTCAGGGAAGGAGGAGATGTGGCCATCACCTATCCCTAAGGAGTGAAGTTCCGAGATCCTTCTGCCAGATGTAATGGCTAGCAGGAAAGCCGTCTTTAGTGTCAGGTTCCATATTGCTACTTGTTCCACTGGAGCAAAGGGATGGTCAGATAGAACTTCAAGGACCAGGGACAGATCCCACTTAGGAAATGATCGTTTAACAGGTGAACGAATCTTCAATACTCCTCTGAGGAAAGTGACTACCAAAGGATCCTCCGCCCATCTCTTATTTGTTGCGGCAGAGATTGCCGCTACCTGCATTTTGAGGGAGCTCAGACCAAGCCCCAGATCAAGTCCTGTCTGAAGGAAACTAGAATATTGGACATAGAGGGAAGGATTGGATCAAATCCATTTCCGGTAGCAAATGACAAGAACTTGTCCCAGATTTTTGATTATATGGCATTAGTTGCAGGCTTTCTGGCTTTTAGAAGGGTTGTTATGACTCCTGGGGAACACCCTAAGGACTCAAACCTTTGCCTCTCAACCTCCAGATTCGAAGATTCAACTTCTGAGGGTTTGGATGAACTAGACTGCCCTGCGACAGAAGTTGAGGGAAAAGAGGGATCCTGATTGAAGAGCTCACACTGAGGCACATGGCTAGAAGGGAACCAGGGTCTCTTCGGCCAATACAGATATACTGCCACCACCTGGACTGACTCCCTGAGGAGCCTCAGGAGGAATTTGAATATTAATTGCCTGGGAGGAAAGGCATATGCTGTGGTGAAACTCAAGGGGCATGACAGGGCATCCACTGCCTCGGCTTGTGGATGCGACATCCGAGAGAAGAATCTGTCCAGCTTGGCATTCTTCAGGGAGACGAACAGGTCTACCTGGGGGGGATCCCATATGCTGGCAATCTGATGGAAGACGAGGGGGTGGAGAGCCCATTCGAAGTTTCTGGACAACGTGTCTGCTTCCGTGTTCAACCTGCCCGGCATATATATTGCTCTGGGGTCCAGGAGGTTCTTCTCTGCCCAGAGCATGATCAGTGCCACCTCTTGAGGAACAACCTGCTGCAAGTGCCTCCTTGCTTCTGCAGATAAGTGACAGCTGCCATGTTGTCTAGGCGTAGAAGTATTTTCTGGCCTCTGATTTGGGATGCCAAAGAAGTTAGTGCTAAGAAGGCTGCCCTCATCTCCAAGATGTTGGATACCACTCCCTGGGTAGAACATGACCATCTACCCTGTATTCTGGTTTCCCCACAATGGGCTCCCCAGCCCTGTCCGCTTGCATCAGACATAATTGTGATCCAAGGATGGGGGCCCAGGTGACAAAGTTTGGAGAGGTTTTCTGGAACTGTCCACCAGTGAAGACTCCTGTATATTACTCCCGTCTGAGATAGTCGTTTCTTCCACTGCGCCAAGAAACTTGTCTGGAACTACCTCAAGTGCCAATGGGCCCAAAGAACCATGGGTATACAAGAAGACATTGTGCAAATGAAGCTCAGGCATTGTGAAGCTGTCAGATACGGGCTCCGGATGACCTTGATCATTCTCTGGGTGAAAATCCTTGCCTTTGGCGGTGGTAATGACACTGTCCCCTCCTGAGTGTTGAACATTGCACCCAGGTAGATTATCTGCTGTGTGGGTGCTAGTTGACTCTTTTCGGAATTTATTAGCCACCCTAGCTCTTTTAGGGACTGCAGAAGAATTTCCCAGTGACATAGCAACTGATCTCAATATCCTCAAGCCCCTCTCCCGCAGGGGAACCAGAGCGGATATTAGTATCTTGGTAAACACCCTGGGAGAGGTGCACAGACCGAAAGGCAGGGCTTGAAACTGTAGGTGGGTCCATCCCACTGCAAATCTCAGATAACTTTGAAATGCAGGTAGAATTAGAACGTGTAGGTACGCATCCTGCAGATCGACTGAAATCATCAAAATCTGATGGCTGGACCGCCTGAATAATCCTCTGCAGGGACTCCATTTTGAAGCTTTCAGGGCAGATATACCGGCTGAGCCTCTGAAGGTCTGTCACAGGCGTCCACCCACCTGTCCTCTTTGGCACCAGAAATAGGGTGGAGTAGAAGCCTGCGAAGCGCTCTGCCAAGGGAACCAGAACAACCGCCCCCTGAAGCTGGAGTGACGTTAGGAAGTTTTACAGATCTTGAGCCTTTGGGGGAGAAGATGAAATCTCTGTTCCTTTAAAGGAATTCCGAGGTGGGGGATGAGAGAAATTCCAAAGGTGTCCCCATTAAATTGTTGACAGAACCCAGGCGTCCTGACAGCATGTGGCCCAGACTGGGACGAAGAACTTTAGCCTGGCTCCCACCGGGAGTGCCTGGGCTACTCTGTCGTCAAAAAGACTGCTTCTGCTCCTGAGGAGCCGGAAAGGTCCTTCATCTTCCTGTTCAAAAAATAATGTCTAATTACCTTTCCAAGATCTTTTGTTGTCTCTGGGCTGTCTTGACTGCCTAAAATCTATTGGATTTGTCTGGCGGAACCTAGAGGACCCGCCTCTGAATCTTCACATCCTTCTGTCCTGGGGAAGCATACCGGACTTCCCTCTTGACAGCCTGGAGATAGCTTTATCTGTTTTGTCTCTGAATAGTGCTTTCCCATCGAATGGGATTTTGCACCAATTTTGTTTGGAGGATAAGTCAGCCGTCCAATCTTTCAGCCAGAAGGCCCTCTTCACCATTACTGAATGCAACATGGATCTTGCAGAGCACCTGATAGTGTCAATGGCCGCTACCCTGACAAAGTCTGCCAACAATCTAAGCTCTTCCAAGGCTTTAATTATATCCACCATGTGAATTGGTAACAGGAGAAAATTGTACCCCTACAATTTCACAAAAAAGTGTCAACATTTTTAAAAACACAGTAGATAGCTTGAGACAAGTCCTTTATTTAAAACAAAGAAAAAAAATTCCAGCAATGTAATCTACAGTGCCTGCCGCCGAGAATGTGTTTTTAGCGCGACAGCATCGCGCTGACTCTCGGCGACAGGGTGCCGACATCTAGCACTCGCTGGAATAGTAAAAGCACATTCCAGCGAGCGCGTCATAGAAGCGACGGGGATCCGACGTGGATTCCCGCCAATTCTACACGTGGGCGGCGTTTGTTATTAATCCTGAAGGGGAAGTCCCCGCCGGAATTAAAAAAAAAATCCGGCATGGGTTCCCCCCTCAGGAGTATACCGGGCCCTTAGGTCTTTTATGGGTTGCAAGGAGACCCCCCTACGCTGAAAAAAACGGCGTGGGGGTCCCCCACAATCCATACCAGACCCGTATCCAAAGCACGCCAGCCGGCTAGTCAGGAGGGGAATGGGGGCGAGCGAGCGCCGCCCCCCCTTCTGAGCCGTACCAGGCAGCATGCCCTCAACATGGGGGGGTCAGGTGCTCTGGGGCAGGGGGGCGCACTGCAGGCCCCCCCCCCCCACCCCAGAGCACCCTGTCCCCATGTTGATGAGGACAGGGCCCCTTCCCGACAACCCTGGCCGTTGGTTGTCGGGGTATGCGGGCGGGAGGTTTATCGGAATCTGGGAGCCCCCTTTAATAAGGGGGCCCCCAGATACCGGCCCCCCACCCTAAGTGAATGAGTATGGGGTACATCGTACCCCTACCCATTCACCTGAAAAAAAAGTGCAAACACAAATAAACAACACAGGGTATTAAAATATTTATTATAGTTGGCCGCCAGGGGGGGGGTGTGTATGGTCGCTTTTATAAAAGCGCCCCCCCCCGATGGGCTTCTCCCGACATCTTCGGGGGGTGGGTGCCGGTGTTCTTCGCCGCCGGGCTTCCTTTGACATCTTCGGCGGGGGGGGGTCTTCTCCTGCACTCCGGGGGTCTTCTCCGCTCTTCGGGGGTCTTCTCCGCTCTCCGGGGGTCTTCTTCTTCGGGACTGGCCGCCGCTATCTTCGTGTGTTAGCTCAATTACTAGCGGTGGCCAGTCCGGTCTTCCGTGATGTCTTCTTCTTCTTCCCTCTTCTTCTCCAGATGTTGACACGACGCTTCCTCTTGCTGTTCTGCCGGGCGCGCGGCTCGCAGCGACTTATATAGGCCTATCTTGTGACGTCGCAGTCCCATCATGCTCACCCATCATACGTGGTACCTACCAGAGCATGATGGGACTGCAACGTCACAAGATAGGCCAGGGTTGTCGGGAAGGTGCCCTGTCCTCATCAACATGGGGACAGGGTGCTCTGGGGTGGGGGCGCACTGCGCCCCCCTGCCCCAGAGCACCTGACCCCCCCATGTTGAGGGCATGCTGCCTGGTACGGCTCAGGAGGGGGGGGGGCGGCGCTCGCTCGCCCCCATTCCCCTCCTGACCGGCCGGCTGGCGTGCTTTGGATACGGGTCTGGTATGGATTGTGGGGGACCCCCACGCCGTTTTTTTCGGCGTAGGGGGGGGGGTCTCCTTGCAACCCATAACAGACCTAGGGGGTCTGAGGGGGGAACCCATGCCGGATTTTTTTTTTTAATCCGGCGGGGACTTCCCCTTTAGGATTCATAACAAACGCCGCCCACGTGTAGAATTGGCGGGAATCCACGTCGGATCCATGTCGCTTCTATGACGGCTTTATCTCCATCGCGGCAAGCCAGCTCGGCGCTGGCTCCCGCGATGGGGCTCGCAGGTGGTCAATCTCGCAGAGAAAGGGAGCGAGATTGACACAATATCGCGGTCAACCACTGTATTACCAGGTGGAGGATACGGAGAAAAAATAACGCTGACACGACCTGCCTCCATGGGAGGTGCCCACTGAATGACGCTTCACCCACCATGACAGCTCTTAAAGAGCTGAGGGTGGGGCCACCTGTCACAATGCCCCCCCTGACACAATGGGGGTTTCCTTAGGGGTGCGCTACTTAAAAATGTTTAATTGCATGTTACATTGTACAAGTGGCACCTGAAAAGCCCCCCTCTTTGTTGGATGATGCTTATGGCGGTAAATTCATGATCGGTGTGTCCAATGTCTTTTGTCATTGATAGTAATGTAATGCTGATAGAAAAAACTAACTGATCAGAATTTTGGGTTTGGATTGACTGAACAGCTATTATACTTATGCATGTAACGATATTTATGAGAAATAACAAAAGGTTTGTAATTTACTGAACTTACCCTCACATTGAAATTGCACTGAAAGTGTACTTGGAAGCGCAGTCGTTGTAAATCTGAGGGGTAGATCTGAAATGAGGGGAAGCTCTGCTGATTTTATCATCCAATCATGTGCAAGCTAAAATGCTGTTTTTTATTTTGCTTGCATGTCCCCCTCGGGTCTACAGCGACTGCACTTCCAAGTGCACCTTGCACTTGTAGGGCCAGATTCTCAAAAGAGAAACGACTGTGTATCTCCAGATACACCGTCGTATCTCTGTTTCTTGCCCTGTGTATCTATGCGACTGATTCTTAGAATCAGTTACGCATAGATTTGGCGTAGATCCGACTGGCGTAAGTCACTTAAACCATTGCATCTAAGTTGCAATGTTACGCTTGGCCGCTAGGTGGCGTTCCCGTTGATTTATGCGTTGAATATGCTAATGAGCCTGATACGCCGATTCCTGAACGTTTTTGCGCGCCGTCGTCTTAGTTTACGTAGCTTGCGTAAGCGTAAGGTTACCCCTGCTATATGAGGGGTAACCTTGCGTAGGTTTGGCCGGCGTATGCGCAGTTCGTTCGGCGCGGGGGGGCGCTTAATTTAAATACAACACGCCCCCCTCCTTCCTACTTTGAATTACGCGGCCTTACGCCGGGCCCTTTACGCTACGCCGCCGCAAATTACGGAGCAAGTGCTTTGAGAATACAGCACTTGCCCGTAAATAGTGCGGAGGTGTAGCGTAAAGGGGATACGCTCCGCTCCGCTGTAAAAGGGCAGATCTACGAGAATCTGGCCCGTAGTTTGTACTTGTAGTGCAAAGTGGATTTGCCTTTCGTAAATAACCCCCAATGATTGGACATGTCATGGGTGCTGAATGGAGCTTTAGAACGGGCCTTTAGCACATTTGCTAAAATTAAATGTTCAGCTGTTTCTAGTTCTTTATAAATGGTGGTTATCAAGCTTTTAATAAATTGAAGATCAAACTTCATGGACCACTAGATTTTGGTTTTGATAAACTAATTTATATCAAGCATTTTTTAAATAATAGAGACAAGCAAGTCATTACACATCTCTGTCTAAAATACTTGGATGGATTCCTTTACTGGTTGCATGTCTGTTGCTGTGTTAATTCTGAAACAAAAGTCCACCTAACTAACTGACTTGTAAAATTACAGTCCAGCTTTGTTGCAACAGAAGCAAAAACATCAACAGTACCCAATTCAGAAGTTTGCATCCTTTTGTTCAACAAAGACAATTCGTATTGCTAAAGCATTCAATCTGGTACACGTATACAGTACTGTACATTTTTAGACATAGTGGCTGATGTGCATGTTGCCATCTACTGTTCATTATAATTATTACAGTTTTTTTATACCACACTTCATACATACAACAGCCCTTAAAATTTCCACTCGCCTACTAGCATTTGGCGAGTGGATTTAAGCTGGGGGCGAGTGATGACAGGGCTGCATGACCAATCTCCCTTCAATCTGTGCCTACACTTAGAGACCTGATGAGATTGGCGGCCAAAGAGGAAAGGTGCATGCCCGGGAAAAGTAGTCTGGTGAGCCGCGCACAGGCAGAGCAGTACACAGGTGCTCTCCTTACAATTCGCATTAAGCCTTGGGACCTCCTCTCCTCGCTGCTAGCCTAAAAAAAAGGGGGAGGTGGGGACATGCAAGCGTGGAGCCGCACACACAGGCTCCTGATGATGAGATGAATAGGAGAGGGAGGGAGAGAAAGAGAGAGAGTTGCAGAGGAGACAGCAAGAGAATGGGGAAGAGACCCAGTTCTAGTGCCATGTCCCTCTGGTCTGCCCCCAGTGCCCTGTCCCTCTGGTCTGCCCCCAGTGCCCTGTCCTATTTTGGTAAAGTTGTTGTTGGTAATATTTAATTTTGTAACTTAATTCTGCATAAAACATTTACCAGTGTCATTCCATGAGATAATCTAGAGGACGTGTTTACGGGTGCAATTAGGCGCAGGGCAGTGTATAAATTAGGTGGGGCAACTGGTGGCGAGTAACTCTTGAGGCCTGGCTAGTAGCTCAGGACTTGAAATTTTGAGCCCTGCATACAATATATACAGTATATACTGTGTATATACAGTTGTGCTCATAAGTTTACATACCCTGGCAGAATTTATGATTTCTTGGCTATTTTTCAGAGAATATGAATGATAACACAAAACATTTCTTTACATTACCTTTTTTAAATCATAATGGCAACAGAAACTACCCAAATTACCCTGATCAAAAGTTTACATACCCTGGTGATTTTGGCCTGATAACAAAGAAACACCCACAAATAACTTCAGATGAAATACAGGACTGAGAACATTTGTTGTGGCTGTTTCAAGATGCACAATAAGGAGGCACTTGAAGAAAGATGGGCTGCATGGTCGAGTCGCCAGAAGAAAGCCATTTGTGTAGCGTCACCCCCGAAAGGGTCGCTGGATTAATATGGGATCGGCAGATTAAGTTACTCTTGCTTAGTCTAGGGGTGCACCAGAAGCCACTAAGCAATAATTGAGAGTCCACACTGTCAATAAAGATTGTCTTAATGCTTTAATTGCAGGCCAATATAGCCAAACATCAATTCGGAGAAATGAGAATAGGTTGATGAAGAGATAGAGATTCTCGATGTCAGGCCTGGATATATGTACAGCAAAATCAGCCCCTTGAAAGATACAATTTTGCACGTGTTGCCACTTTAAATGCTGGTTGGGAGGAACAGGTCTTTCTCACTGACCCAGCTCTAGGCCTCTGCCACAGGCCAATGTAGTATAGGTAATTTGTCCAGGTTCGAACAGAGCAAATCCTCCCAGCAGTTATCCCATCACCGGGTGACAGCAGAGCGTACCTGTCTATGCCAGATCCTCTCTACGACATCGGGACCCAGTAAGTCACTGGGGTCCCTTTGGTTTCGTCCCAGACCAAGACTCTGCAAGGCCTGGAAGCCTGGCCAGGTGGGCCACGCCGGCAGGGTCCATGGATGCGCACACCCTGAAGGTGGGTGCCGCACCCTGACTCCGGGACCCCACGCAGGAGAAGGAAAAGAACCCCGAACACATGACCTCCATCACAGATATACCCCTCCCCAGCAGGCCCAGTGGGGAAAACCCCCTCCAATTGGCTGCTGGGGAAGACTCCATCCTCCAGAAACCCCTCTGGCTCCCACTGCCGGACAAAGATGATACTCACATCCCCGGAATGCAGTCCGAGCCAGTGGACCTTTCCAGAACGACACCGGTCATAAACCTGAACAAATCACGACCGGGAGCAAAGTAACTCTCCCAGTCAACTAGTTTTTAGTGTAGTGCCCATGCTACGAGCAAAGGGGCGATACATCTGCAAATGCCACAAAGTATCTTTACAAAACAATACGCCAAACAGCACAGAGACAAGCCTCAAACCTTCTGGCACAAGGTCATTTGGAGTGATGAGACCAAAATTTAGCTTTTTGGCCACAGCCATAAACGCTACATTTGGAGAGGAGTCAACAAGGCCTATGATGTAAGGTACGGAGGTGGATTGTTGATATTTTGGGGATGTGTGAGCTACAAACGCACAGGGAATTCAGATGAAAAATGAATGCAGTATGTGATCAAAAAATACTGGAGGAACATTTGCATTCATCATCCAGGAAGCTGTGCATGGGACGTACTTGGACATTCTAATATGACAATTATCCAAAACACAAGGCCAAGTCGACCTATTATAGGCTACAGCAGAATAAAGTGAAGGTTCTGGAGTGGCCATCTCAGTCTCCTGACTAAAAATGAGCTTCGCGTTCGATATGAACGTATGTTCGACTCGAACAATGTCTGTTCGTACGTTCGACGAAATTCGAACAAAAGCGGTCGTTCGTGCCAAATTCGAGTGACGCAAAATGGCCCATAATTCACTGCAGCATTGCGCGCTGATGATTGGTCAAGCATGCTGTATGTCCCGCATGCTTGGCCAATCACAGCGCGCAAAAAACAAAGAGCCATAATTGGCCAAAGCCTGGGTGGCTTTGGCCAATTGAGGCTCAGGGCTTTAGCACACGCCCCACACTATAAAAGGCCGCCTGCTGGGCGGCCTCGTGTGGTGTGTTCCGGGTTGTTAATGAGAGCAGTCAGAGAGACAGAGAGATTGTCTTTTTATATAGCTAGATAGAGCAGGCAGGCAGGCTAGTCAGTTTAGCTTAATTTACAGTGTGTAGAGGATATATATACATCCCTAGGAGTTGTACATATATTTATACACTGTATAGCTTAGATAGATCAGTTCTTCCTAATTTACTGGCAGGCAGGTGATTGTGCTATTTAAAGACGTTATCACAGGCATACTATAGACACCCAGCAGGTACAATATTTAAAGGAATTTTTTTTATTTTTTATTTAAGCATCATTAAAATCACTGCTCTTGGAGCAGTGATTTTAAGCACTTAAGACCCGGACCAAAATGCTGCTAAAGGACCTTGCCCCTTTTTGCGATTCGGCACTGCGTCATTTTAACTGACAATTGCGCGGTCGTGCGACGTGGCTCCCAAACAAAATTGGCGTCCTTTTTTCCCCATAAATAGAGCTTTCTTTTGGTGGTATTTGATCACCTCTGCGGTTTTTATTTGTTGCGCTATAAACAAAAATAGAGTGACAATTTTGAAAAAAATTCAATATGTTTTACTTCTTGCTATAATAAATATCCCCCCAAAATATACAGTATATAAATTTTCTTAAAGACATTTTCACAGGCAAACTATAGACACCCAGCACTGCAGGTACAATATTTAAAGGAATTTTTCATTTTTTTTATTTAAACATTATTAAAATCACTGCTCCTGGAGCAGTGATTTTAATGATGCTTAAATAAAAAAAATAAAAAAAATTCCTTTTAATATTGTACCTGCTGGGTGTCTATAGCTTGCCTGTGAAAACGTCTTTGAGAACCCGGGTCTTGCCCGAGGGAACATGTATCAATGGAAAAAAGTTTTAAAAACGGTCACTTTTTCAGGAGTCCTGCTCCTGAAAAAACGACAGTTTTTTAAACTTTTTTCCATTGATACATGTTCCCTGGGGCAAGACCCGGGTTCTCAAAGACGTTTTCCAACAATAACTTGAATATTGGTCTTTAAAATTAGCGTTTTTTAATTCGAACGTTCGAGTCCCATAAACTTCAATGGGGTTCTAAATGTTCGCGCGACGGTTGGTCTGTTTGACGGTTCGGCTCATCCCTACTCCTGACCTCAATAACATTCAGCCACTCTGGGGAGATCTCAAGCATACAGTTCAAGCACGACAACCCACGAATTTACAGGAATTTATGGCTTTTTGCCTAGAGGAATGGGCAGCTTTGCCATCTGAGAAGATAAAGAGCCTATGGACTAGAGTCTATGAACGAACCGCCACTGTGCAGTACATTAACCCCCTCAATGCTGAATATTACAAATACACTGTACCATTGTAAATTTACAATTATCCCCCACCCCCAAGTGGTAATAACTTCAGGCAGTTAATATGGGTTTTTAGCCTCTGCAATCTTACTTTCACAGTGCACGAGGCTTCACTGGCTCCTCACAGTTATTTGCAAGTTGGCAGCGGCAATCTCCTTTTTTCATCCCACCTCCCGGCCGGTGGATGACATCACGCAGGGTGGGACTAGGAGGAAGCTCGATCCGCCTGACAGGGAAGTGTGACTACATACCCGCACCGCTCTGCTGCAGATATTGTATAACAGGGTATCGGCGGCAAGCGGGTGTTAGTCACGCTTGTCTTCAGCGGAGCAAGCGATGTTTAACTGAGGCATCAGAGACCTCCCTGCCCAGTCCGCCTCTACCTTCTGGAGGTTACATCAGCGGCGGCAGCTCCACCTCCAAGCTTTTGCAATTAGGCAGCGTGATGGCTGCGATCCTTTAACTAGTCCAGCCCGCTAACCCTGCCAGCTTGTGGACACTGACGGGGACATTCCCTCTTATTCTCCCGCACACATAAGGCACATTAGGCAGCCGCTAGGCCCCTGGAAGCGCGAGGCCTTAGGCGGCAGCCTTTTTTGCCTAGTTAGAGAGCCGCCTCTGTTGTCACAGCACAAGAAAAGATCCTTTGGGTTGAGACTGACACTCCTGTGTTAGAACTCTTTAGCAGACATCACCAGTAGGAATAGTATCCTTCTTCTCCAGTAGAGTCAACCAGCCTACATGAGACTCCATCTGTACTAAGAGAAGGATAGGTCCAAATCCCTATGCTTTCAGGCCCAAACTCCAGGCTGAGTAACCTTTAGGCCCCTTTAGAAAGATGCGTGTGAAAAAGCAACCTAAGCTCATACACTCTCCCCAAGCTTAAGCCTGGGGGAGGGGAGCTTGCAACAGCCATTCCCAAAATATGTATTATCTTATCCATATTGCACCACTGGCACAGGAAACTCCTGGTGGTTGGCTAGGAAAAGATATGAATATTCATAATCCAAGCTTAAATGAAAAGGTCTTACACTAATACCAGAGGTGACAGTGTCACCTACTGACAGAAGGGAGCACTAACAGCTGGGCTGGACTTAAAGCAATTGCAAAGCTTTGTTTTTCTTTAAATAAAAAAAAATGTAAGGAACCATGAATCAGACCGAGACAGAAGTGCAGTAAAAATCACACTATTTTATAAAATCGTAAAATGGTATAAACAGAGCAAACGTAGTCAAAACATAGCCAGACTTCGGTAACCAGGACAGGTAGTCAGACAAGTCAGAGAAACAGGAGTCCAGAGATCAGCGAAGTTGGGTCCAGCAAACAGGATGAGGAACCAGAAGTCTTTCACAGGAAAACACACTCTGAGAGTCTCTGCCTATGAAGAGAGGGTGTGTGTGCCAATCAGCTGTCTTGGCTGTGTGCCCAGACTTCATACTCAGTGCTGAACAGGAAGAGAAAACCTTTAACACAATCTGAACTTTCTAAACAGTATAGAAACCTATAGACAGCAGATGCACATGTAAAAAGGTATGTAGGGAGATTTGTTTCATCCCTGTGTATCATCTAAGGCTGTTCACATCACTGGGTATATGTGAGTGTTTACATCCACTTTAATAAAATTATGTTCTGAGAGGCTTCCTTCTTTACTTCTATGCAGTTTGCTATGACATCTGATCATTTGAGTATTCGGAGTGGTGTGTAATTTCTAGGACATATCCCAGTGGATTGAATTGGTGCAAATGGAAATGGAATGGAATGCCAATAGAAATTCTTTGAGCAACCCACAGCAACGCACACAGTCAACAATTCTAATTGTTTTGTAGGGTCTCTGTTTCAGCTTGGCTGTGCTGTGGGCTCATTCTGTCGTGCCTGGGGTGTTGTTCCACCCCGGGGCGACAGGTGGCAACAGTGGAGTCAGGACTTGGGTGCTTTTCCCAGCAGCCAATCAGAGGGGAGTTTCCTTGCTGGGCATGCTGGGAGAGGGTACTTACATTTTAGTTTTTTTTTCTTCGAGTGTGGCACCCACATTTAGAGTGACCACATCACCGCGCATCTAGCGTTATGGCCTACCTGTCCGGGGCATGTGTGCTACGCAGTGTTACTGCTTTCTGGGCCATGTGGGTCTGGAACATTCAAGCAGGATGGGAACCCAGTGATCGACTGGGTTCTAACTTTTGAAGATCCCAAGCGAGTGTGGCTGTTCGGTGGGGAGTCCATCTATGGAGCGCCAATGAGAGGCTGGCGGTCCAATAGGATTCTGACGAACCACCGTGGATCGAGGCTACTGGACACTGAAGGATTGACTCCTCTTTCAGTCGGTACCTGGGCGACATTACGAAGAAGGTTCAGGCAAAACTTTACTAAGGAGGGGCGCCTCCGTATCTGCAATCAGAGAAGGCCTATGGCAGAGGCGTTTCCCTGAGTTCATCCTAGAAGGGTCTGTGAGAGAGACATCTTTTTAAGTTCTGAGTGATACTCTGGCTGCCAATGCAACAGGAGTGAGAGGAGTATTGTTTTGCATTAAAACTAAGCACAGGAAAGCTTGTTTAAAGGACCGAACTTAATTTAAACCACAACATCACAAAGTAATTGTCATAAATTATTAGAAGGCTCTCCAGCAAAGGACGTGTCCAAAACAAAAGCATCTTAATTTACTTGCTGGCACCCTTAATTTTGTTTTTGAGCACAAGTGTTTCCAAGGGCAATATAAACTCCATCTCTGCTAAATCAATGTCGATCCCTAGAAAATTGAATCTTTTATACAAGCCCTCAGTCTTATCTGGTGCCAGCAATATGCCAAACTGTTGCTTGTGATGTAATGTTGCCAGTAAAATTCCACAGATCTTGCACTGTGGGTGACCGATGCAAAGGAAATCATCTAAGAAGTGGATGTTGGAATGAATGTCCACCATGTCCCAACTCACCCATTACATGAAGCAACTGAGGGCCAGATTCTCGTAGCCACGCTTTAAGTTGCGGCGGCGTAACTTTTCTTATTTACGTTACGCCGCCGCAACTTAACACGCCAGTGCTGTATTCACAAAGCACCTGCGTGTTCTGTTGCGGCGGCGTAGCATAAATTGGGCGGCCTAATTCAAAATAGGAGGGTAGGGGGCGTCTCCTATTTAAATTAGGCACGTCCACGCGCCGAACGTACTGCGCATGCGCCGGCCATAGTAAAATCGCAGTGCGCATGCTCCAAATTATGACGGTGTTTTCGACGTGAACGCAAACAACGTAAAAACTTTTGAATTTCCCGCGGTCACGGCGTCCATACTTAACATCGGATGCGCCATCTTTGGGCTGCTTTATCTTTACGCCGGAAAAACCTTACGGAAACGACGTAAATGACGACGGGGCGGCGTAAAAACGTTGGGGAATTGGCGTATTAGGCTCATTTGCATAGGCAAATGAGAAAACAACGTAAAGGCAACCTAGCGGCCGGCGTTGTCATTACATCTACGATCCGACGGTGTAATTGTTTTACACCTGTCGGATCTTTAGTGTATCTATGCGTAAGTGATTCTAGAAATCACACGCATAGATATCCATTGATAAAAACTGAGATACGACCGTTGTATCTCAGCTGAGAATCTGGCCCTGAATGTTTAAAATAGCATGCAGGAAATAGAGCAACCCATAGAGAGGCAGCAATCCACAAAGTAGGAACCCTGCCACTGACAATCCAACAGGTAAACTCTGAGGATGGATTAATATTAATAACTAAAATCATACTTTATGTCACTTTTCACAAAAAATGAATGCATGATATAGCCGCATCAAAAGAGGTACAAGTCACCGCACAAGCCTGCGTTGTTCACTTACCTACCTTTAGGATAAGTGAGGTGATTAAAAGTGGAGAACAGCTAATTAGTGTTGCTCACGAATATTCGCATTGCGAATATTCGCTACGAATATTGCATATTCGAGTATTCGCGAATAACTCGAATATTGCGGCGAATATTCGCTATGGCGAATATTCGTATTTTTTCAAATTTATTTTTAAAACAGATCACATCCTAGTGATCTCCATCGACGTCTAAAAGCATTGCTGGTATGATTAGAGAGAGACCCTGGGCCGAGTAGCTGATGCGACTCTTTTATGTTGCCGAAAATTCGCATTGCGAATTGTCGGCAACATAAAAGAATCGCATCAGCTACTCGGCCCTTCTTTTGCATCAGAGCCAATCAGAATAACTCGAATATTCGGCAAAAGGAATATTGCGCGATATTCCTTTTGCCGAATATTCGAGTTATTCTGGTTGGCTCTGATGCAAAAGAAGGGAGGAGAAGAAAATCGTGCAATATTCCTTTTGCCGAATATTCGAGTTATTCTGATTGGCTCTGATGCAAAAGAAGGGTGGAGAAGATAATCGCGCAATAGGAATATTGCGCGATTATCTTCTCCGCCCCTTCTTTTGCCCCCTTTCTTTTAAGTAGAGTTAGCGTAGAGTTAGTGTTTAGTGCATATTAGTTTAGTAATACAGGAAATGATCTCCGTTTATGAGAATTTCGCAATCATTTTCGCATTAGCGAAATTTCGCATTAGCGAATTTTCGCAAAATTTTTTTTGGATAAAATATCACAAATATTCGATATTAGCGAATATTCGCGAATATTCTTCTATATATTCGCGCAATATCGCAAAATCGAATATGGCGTATTCCGCTCAACACTACAGCTAATTAGCATTCCTGTCTGAGTAACGATTTAAAAAAGAACACATCCTTCCCAAAACACATTTTTTTATAAGGGTGGTCATGCATGGAAAGTGACTCATCAGGATTAATTTGGGACTAAAAAAAAAGAATTAATTTGGGACTGGGCCAGCTAGGACCTCTCTAAGGTGTGATAACAAATGCCTAACATGATCAATGATGCACATATTTTGTCCATGTAGATTTTTCTGGTTGTTCCATAAAGAAAATGGTAATTTGAGATAATCTCACTGCTTTTGCTATTCTGACCTGCAAGCTTAGATAGAGAAGCTTTAATGGTGGGTCCCCACCACATCACTCTGCAATGGATTTCCAGGCAGATGTCTAATCAATACCTTTTCTCAATGAGTCATCTGCCCATGATTGACCATTCCAATTCGCTTGCCAAAGTAAATCTAGTAACCAGCAATTTTAGCTCTCTACAGTTTACTTTTTGCACCCTGAACCATTACAGCAACCTATTTACAATGCCTGATTTGTACACAAACATGAGTCAGCAGCTGTAAGCCGTAAAATCATTATTCATAATTAGTTTCAACACAAATACTGCTTCTTCTTTATTATCAAAACGTATTATTTCCTCTCTGATGGCTGAAGATGCCAGCTTGAAATGACACTTTGTACATTGCTCATTCATTGCCCTGTACCATAGTGTAGATAATTTGTTGTTTTTATTTTTTTTCTTCCTATTGTTAATTTCATGGTCTGTCTCCCTGTGTTTTATCCAAAATACATAACTTGTTTTTCTCCCTGGTTCAGCTAGCATTAATTCAGAAGTATCTAAATAGGTTATAAAAAAGATGACTAAAAGGGATGCTTCTTGTTTAGTTAGAACATGTGCGCACAGGCACTATATTACCGGTATGTTGTTAGACTAGTGTTACTTCTAGAAATCTGCTGCCCTAGTCAGGTATGAAGAAATGATTGTTTTGTCCAAATTACCCCCTGCCCTATATTAGAAGTATTAGTTTGTACATTTTGACAGTCAGGCACCTACAGAGAAAATGAAAGTGGCCTTCCTCATGAAGCCTAATCTGAAAACCCTCAGGACATTGTTAGGACATTGTTAAGTGAGGCCTAGTAATTACTAGGGTTGCCACATTTTCATCAAGCCAAACCCGAACACTTTTATGGTGCACGCCAATTTTTTTGTAGTACACGCTATATGATTGTAAAATACCTGGGACACCTTTTGGGTTAGCCAAAGAGAGTAGTAATGAGGTGTGCTATGATGAACAGTGGCTGTGGCAAAATTGCAATAACAGTGGGGGGAATTAAGGGGCTTGGTTAAATAAAACTAAAGCATTTGTGTACCCATATAATATGATTTAATTAATAGAAGAAATGTCAGTTAAAATATGAAACTAGCCTACCTTAAAAGTGGACACTGTCAGCCAGTAGATCAATGGAAGGTGTCAGTAGGGCAGTGGACAATGTCAGTAGAGTAGTGGACGATGTCAGTAGGACAGTGGACAGTGTCAGTAGAGTAGTGGACGATGTCAGTAGGACAGTGGACAGTGTCAGTAGGACAGTGGACAGTGTCAGTAGGGCAGTGGGTGGTGTCAGTAGAACAGTGGAGGGTGTCAGTAGGGCAGTGGATGGTGTCAGTAGGGCAGTGGGTGATGTCAGTAATGCAGTGGACAGTGTCAGCAGGGCAGTGGGTGGCGTCAATAGAGTAGTGGACGATGTCAGTAGAGCAGTGGAGGGTGTCAGTAAGGCAGTGGACAGTGTCAGTAAGGCAGTGGACAGTGTCAGTAGGGCAGTGGGCGGTGTCAGCAGAGCAGTGGATGGTGTTAGTAGAACAGTGGACAATGTCAGTAGAGAAGTGCACCTCCATCCAAAAACCTGAATCAGCTCTACTGAACCCAACCCCAGATAAACTGTTCACAAAGTGGCACTGTACATTCTACAACTCTACATTCTACAAAAAATTCAAAAGCAATCCGCAGGCACCCCACAAATAGAGAAGTGAATAACAAATTAAATATCAGACAGTGACTGTGCCCCCCCAATAGAGACCTCCAATACAGTGAGACAAAAAAAACCTTACCTTCCAGGAGCCGGGCTGACAGGGGGAGTTGCTTACAGAGAGGGGGTCTGATAGAGGGGGGGTAGCTGACAGAGAGGGGGGCTGACAGGGGGGGTTGCTGACAGAGAGGGGGGCTGACAGGGGGGTTGCTGACAGAGAGAGGGGCTGACAGAGGGGGTTGCTGACAGAGGGGGGTTGCTGACAGAGAGGAGGGTTGACGGGGGGTTGCTGACAGAAGGGGGTGGCTTACAGAGAAGGGCGGCTTATAGAGGAGGACAGACTTATAGAGAGGGGCAGGCTGACAAACGGGTGGGTGGAAGAGCAGATGGCAGAGAGACCTCACCTCAGTCAGGAATAACACAGCGTGTTAGGCAGGGAGGTGGGACTCCGGGCGGCCGCGATCACCCACAATCAAGCCCTGCCTCCACATGTGACTATTTACCAGCTCCACCAGGCCAATCACAGACCCGAGTGTCACACGCACATGACTCATTCAGCCAGTCACAGGGTGCTCACTGCCCAGCTCTCGCACAGGCAGTGTAAGTGACAGTGTACATTAATGGCGGCGGGCTCGGGAAATGATGCGCCACTCTAGATGTTGCGGTTGGGGCCACAGGACAGTTGAACTGTTGTTATATGTATCTAGGTTTCAGGCGGGTTGAAACCTGGGCACATGTGTCGAAACCCAGACTGTCCGGGTCAAAACCAGACAGATGGCAACCCTAGACTCAATACTGGTCAACTTCACCATCACAGGAGTGAGCTTTTTCTCTGATTCAAACTCCCTCTTGTGCTCTTTCTCTTCCCAAATTTTGCAGCTCTGAGCTCAGGGTTTGAGATCTCAGCAGTAGAGTTGAGCGGACACCTGGATGTTCGGGTTCGGGTCCAAACCCGAACTTTAAAAAAAAAGTTCAGGTTCGGGAACCCGAACCCGAACTTCCGAACCCCATTGAAGTCAATGGGACACGGACTTTTAGAAAAAAAAATGCGCTTTACAGTTCGGGTTCGCTCAACTCTACTCGGCAGTAATGACTAGGCCTGGCTTAGCAATGTCCAGGGACTATTCCAGTCAGGCTTCAGGAGTAGAGCTGAGCGGACACCTGGATGTTCGGGTTCGGCGGGTTCGACCGAACTTCGGAAAAAAGTCTGGGTTCGGGGACCCGAACTTGACCCCGAACCCCATTAAAGTCAATGGGGACCCGGACTTTTGACTACTAAAATGTCTCTAAAAAACTAAGGGAAATGCCAGCAAAATGTCGGTAAGAGCATGGGAAGTACTCTGAAAATAAATGTGGATAGGGAAATAACTTAAAATAACATAAAAAATAAATAATAATCTTGACAAGCAGGAACCTTCCCCTAAAGCAGTGCATGCCTTTATCCGGCCCTTGGGAATTCCTCCTACAGTACAGATATGAAGCGCTATTCCTCCCACTGACACCAATGATGGGACACTATTCCTCCCACTGATACCAATGATGGGACACTATTCCTCCCACTGATACCAATGATGGGGCACTATTCTTCCCACTGATACCAATGATGGGGCACTATTCCTCCCACTGATACCAATGATGGGGCGCTATTTCTCCCACTGACACCAATGATGAAACACTATTCCTCCCACTGACACCAATGATGGGACACTATTCCTCCCACAGGCACCAATGATGGGACACTATTCCTCCCACTGATACCAATGATGGGGCACTATTCCTCCCACTGATACCAATGATGGGACACTATTCCTCCCACTGACACCAATGATGGGAGACTATTCCTCCCAAATTATTTGCCCTAAATGGGTGTTTTTTGAATAGAACAACAGAAGAACAGTAGCTAAAGTGTTTATCTCACACTTACAGATATGGAGGAAATACGGCAAACACTGGAGGAAACACTGCAAAATTAACTTGTTTGCCCTAAATGGATGTTTTGTGAATAGCACAATAGAAGAAAAGTATCTTGCAGAATATCTCACAGTAACATATGCAGTGCTGGTGTAATTAGATTTTAGAAATATGACAGACTCCTATATATTTCTATTCCCTACAATCAAAAACAGGAATCTTCCCCTAACCTATCTTGCAGAGTATCTCAAAGTAACATATGCAGTGCTGGTGATTCTGAAGCAGGACCGTCTGACTCCTATCTAAATCTCTCTCTGAGAGCAGCAGCAGCCTTTCCCTAACTTAACTAAAGAGTGCAGAGTGCTGTGCTGTGTGCCTCTAGCTTAGATAGAGGCTGGATCACATACTGGGTCACATGCTGCACTGGCCAATCACAGCCATGCCATTAGTAGGCATGGCTGTGATGGCTTCTAGGTCACATGAGTAAAACAAATGGCGATTGGCTGCCATGCAGCGCGCCATTACATTGCCGAACTCCGAACCCAAACTTTCAGCAGATTATTCGGGTTCAGGTCCGGGTACAAAAAATCAAAAGTTTGGTACGAACATAAACTTTATAGTTCGGGTTCGCTCAACCCTATTCAGGAGGTACATAAATGGCCTACACCTTTAACAAGGAAATGTTCAACTTTAGACAGAGCTGCACAGTTTTTTTTCTTCGGGTGCCTCTTATCTGCATAGACAGTTTTTCGGTAAAGGTGAGCTAACACGTTAGACACAAACTATGGTTTTATACTGTTCAACTGAATAAGAGATGTGTCCCTGTGATAAGTCATTCTCACGTATGTGTGCATGTTTGGCTTGATCTATTGAGTTCTATAAAAAGCATTTTTTTAAGAGTCATGCGTGCTATTTAAAAAATATTAGAAAAAAAAAAGAACAAATGTGTTTCAAATGTTGTGTTTGTTTCACCATATCAAAGAAATAAAGAAAGTATATACAAAACCACTATACGGTCCCTTAAATTTCCTGTCCTAGTAAATTAGGTTCTCTGCTTGAATCTTTCTTCAAGGCAGAACTCCAACATCACCTGTTAAAACTACTTTGTTTGCAGGTTGCCCCGAAGTTCCCTACTGCAGCACTTTTTTCTTTCCTGCCTCTGTGTTCTAGGCAGTTCAGGCTTTCTCAATGTCTTTACTGCCATGACCACACCTCCTGGGGGTGTCATCATCATACTGCTGACATTACAATTGGCCACATACTATCACTGTTCACCCATCTCTGCCCATGGAACCCACCATAGGTGTGTTCAGCCTATTGCATTAGTGTGTGCACCCCAAAGCTCAAACAAACAATACCAATAACTCACAATGTTCATTCAGAAAGGGGAAGGGGCCTGTAAATTACATATTTACCGGGGGCGTGGCCAAGACCGGCATGTGAGAAGACGTGTGTCTCACAGCTCCTCCGCAGCACTTGCTAGTGATCCTCTCCCAGCAGCGATCCGACGGATTTAAACGGCTTTCCCGCTGGCTACCGACCCGGTCACCCTCCCGGTCCACCCGCCGGCTCTCTGCACCCGCGGAATGACGAAAAAAAAGGATGATTGGCCGGCGCTAGAAATCCAAGATGGCGCTGGTGCGGCCCTGGCTCTCCGCACACCAAGAGGCGCCGACAAGCCCAAGGAAGGGACCAGCAAAAAGGCTGCAAAGTTACAGGGTAAGGAGTACCCGAGGGACATGACCTATTACACCCAAAAACTGGGGGGCCACCCAGATCAGGATGAAGGGGGGGGGGGGGCGGAGCAAGCCTCTATGACGCTGCAGGCCTCTCAGGGACAGCCGGATGGTGGGGCTTGGGGCAGTGCTGGGCGGGCTGATGCAGGGGATCAGTCTATGTCATTCCCAGCTGCTGCTGATGTGGAGACTGGGGACCCTGAGCAAGAGCAACCGACCCTGGCTGAGATACTAAGGGCGGTTCATGTCTGCACCGCGTCAGTGAATACTCTTAAAGAACAGTTTGGGGGCCTCAGAGAAGATGTGTCCCTGCTGCGACAAGATCTACAAAAGATCCGGGAACGCACAACGGCTGTGGAGAGCAGGGTGAGTGAGGTGGAGGATAAGCTGCCCCCAGTTGCTAGTGAGGCCCATGCAGCACACCAGCTAGCCAGGGACACTAATGCTAGAACAGATGACATCGAGAACAGATTACGCCGGAATAATGTACGCATAGTGGGGTTGCCGGAGAAAATGGAGGGCCGGGACCCCACCACCTTTATTGAAAGTTGGCTGGTGGAAGTATTTGGAAAGGAGGCCTTCTCCCCATTCTTTACAGTTGAACGGGCGCACCGCACACCTTGCCGCCCACCACAGCCTGGCGCCCCCCTCCCAGACCCATCCTGGCCCGTTTACTGCACTATAGGGACAGGGAGGCGGTGCTGAGACATGCCAGGGAGAAGGCCAACGTCCGGGTGAACGGAGTCCGGGTGTCCTTCTACCCGGACTTCTCAGCAGAGGTACAGCGTCGGCGAGCCAAATTCTCAGATGTGAAAAGGCGTCTACGTGCACTACAACTACCTTATGCTATGCTTTACCCCGCTAAGCTGAGGGTCACCGCTGACCGGCAGACCCACTTTTTTGAATCGGCCCAGGATGCTGCAGTATGGCTGGATCGTAATGAACAGGCCCTGCGTCACCGAGACAGAGAAGAGGAGGGAGAATGATTCTGCAGAGGCTGTAACAGGTTCCTCTGTCCTGCCTTTTTGGTGCATTGTTTGCGCACCCACGTATGGTGGGATTGATGGATGTCCCCCCCCTGATGGAGGCACTCACTCTGTTGCCTGCACTCTTATAGTTCCACACAAAAGTGAGTTTCTATCTTTTTCATGTCACTTGTGTTTCTGCAATGTTCTGCTGGGAGAAGTTATATTAGGATGTGAACTCTGAGTCATCTTGTAAAGTTGCAAGAAAAATGCGATCTCTCCACAGGAAACGTGGAGGAAATGTGCCTTATGGGGGTCCGCTCCCTGTTGGAGCTGCGGGGCCTGCCCGGTTGGCGGCCTGGACTCGTTTCTTTTCTTTTTTCAGACTAATGTGCTGTTTACGGATTGTAGGCCGGAAGTACGGGTCTGAACCGTTGTCGGCCCGGGCCTTTAGTTCTTTGCAAATTTACCATCTTCATCGAGAACTCTGTTTGACTGCTACTGCACCATGGAACTATGACTGTATATCCCTAATCATGCCCGGGACTCTTAGTACCTACTTGAAATTGCCGTCCCTTGGGGGGGAGCTGCCCTCACTCAGGATGTCTTTGCCATTTAATCCATGTTTTTTTTTCTCCAATGGCTGAACTGCCCATAATTTCTTGGAATGTGAGGGGCCTAGGCTCCCCACTGAAGCTTATGATGGTGTCTACTTGTTTGAAGAAGTATCATCCCATGATCCTGTGTATGCAAGAAACGCATTTAACCACTGAAACACAATGTTGCCTTAAATATGCTTGGGTGGGCAAGGCCTACCATTCTACTCACACCTCGTACTCTAGGGGTGTGAGTGTAATGATACATGCCTCAATTGACTTTCAGGAACTAGATGTGCGGGTAGATGATGAGGGTAGGTTTGTATTTCTGCATTGCCGGGTGGGTAAACTGCACTGTATATTGGCCTGTATTTATGTACCCCCGCCGTTTACGGTGACGGTGCTCCGGATGTTGCTGGCCTATTTGGAGGGCAGGCCGGACCTGCCGCTACTGATAGTGGGGGATTTTAATTGCTGGCTGAGTCCCTCCGTGGACAGACACCCTGGCTCTGGGGTCTCTGCCACTTTGAGGGAATCTCCATTGCTGAGACTGCTCAATGAGGTGGGGTGGGTAGATGTGTGGAGGTTAAGGTACCCGTTGGAGAGGCAGTTCTCCTGCTTCTTCAAAACGCACGGGACTTTGTCCAGGATAGACCTGGCAGTGAGTAACCCTGCAATGCTCCCATCCATTTCAGATGTGGCCTATAAGCCCCGTAGTGTCTCGGATCACTCGCACTTAGTGATTACCCTGATTATCTCCCCACCCTCTACACTTCCTAGGGCCCCATGGAAGTTTAACGCCTTTTGGCTGAAATTATTCCTGACACACGAGGAGGTGGAGCGGTGCATGCGGGAGTTTCTTGATAGTAGAGAGTTTGCCGAATCCCCAGCTGAGCGGTGGGATGCATTTAAGGCGTATGTGAGGGGGTTACTTATCCGTGAAATTACCAGGGTGAAGAAAGACTCTTCCGGGCTCAGAGAGCACCTTGAAAAACAGGTAGCGGCCCTGGAGGAGGCTTTCGTGCAAACCCCGACGGAGGCTGCCAGGGAGGCATGGCAGTCCGCTCAATCAGCATATGAGCGGCTGCTGTCCTCCAAGGCAGAACGGAAGTTATTTTTTTCCAGACTGGCTTTCTTTGAGGAGGGTGAAAGTACAGGGCGCATGCTGGCTAGGATAGCCAACTCCCAACAAAGATCTCCCAGCATTGGGGCAATCAAAACTAGAGAGGGCAAGATAGTGAACTCCCCAGACCTGGTTTTGGCAGAACTAGCTCGATTCTATGAGACGTTGTACCACCCCACGGAGCAGTTTACCCGGACAGAACTACTGACCTACTTACAGGACATTGACTTTTCCCGACTGGGACCTGCACAGCGGAAGGCCCTGGACGCCCCCTTTACCTTGGAGGAGCTGCAGGCGGCGTTAGCTGAGTTCCCCAACTGTAAAGCTCCGGGGGCAGATGGATTGCCCATGAAGGTATACAAGCACTATGCGGATATCCTCCTCCCAAAACTTTTAGCGGTCTTTAACGCAGCAAGGGAGCGACAGATTTTGCCTGCTTCTATGGCTACGGCTAATATCGTGTTAATACTGAAACCCGACAAGGACCCTTTAGACCCGGGCTCCTATAGGCCGATATCGCTGCTACAGAGCGATATTAAGCTATTAGCTAAAATGCTAGCGATTAGGCTGAACGGGGTCATCACGAGCCTGGTCCACCCGGACCAAGCTGGCTTCATGCCTAACAAGTCGACGGCTGTCAACTTGCGAAGGCTGTATCTTAATATGCAGTCCCCGGCTGACAATATGGGACAAAGGGCTCTGCTCTCACTGGACGCTATAAAGCCCTTCGATAGCATCGAGTGGGAATACCTATGGGAGGTCCTCGGGAGGTTCGGGTTTGGTGACGCCTACATTTCCACAGGCTGCCATTCAGTCCGATGGACTGTTTCAGCAGACATCTCCGATCGTGTGTATGGGCTAGCGGACAGATTTGTCCACCCGACAGATTTCAAAGCATGCTTTGAAACCTATCGGGTGGGAATCTGTCCGCCCGACATGTCTGCTGGTTAGTACACTTACCAGCAGACATGTCGTCCCGCTCCGCCGCCGCACCGCCGCCGAATGGATTCGGCGCATGAGCGGAAGTGTTTTACTTCCTGGTGCGGTGACGTGGCGGCGTCAACGTCACCGCCACGTCACCGACACGTCAGCGCGCTCTCTGCTGGCGGGGATTTTGGTTTGCTTGTGTGTACATTTAATGAAGGTACAACATTTAGCAACGTATTGCTACACTTAGAGGTGCCTCTCTTCTCTTTTATACCCTGTAAAAAAAATACTTTGATATACAAGTGTTTTGGATTACAAGCATGTTTCTGGAACGAATCATGCTCGCAAACCAAGGTTTTACTGTATTGTGTTTTTAAGCAATCCATGCCATTCTTCTTGCTATCCCATTAAGTCTCCGACTTTAGAAACCGTTCCTGTACTATTTCAAGATGATTTGTATCCGGCTTGTGCCCATAGACTTCAATGGAAGTCACCTCTAAATCAGATCCTAATCTATATTGATGTGATTAGGATCCAACATTATAGGAAGATTGCCCAGACATTCCCTGAAAGTTGCTTCAAAGTCACTTCAATGTCAGATCAAGTAGTACTCAAGTTGCAAGCAAATTGCCAAGAAGTTGCCTTGCAAAGTCGCACCATAAGTCGCACGACTTTCAGGTCATGGCAGTGTGAATCGAGCCTAAACAGTACATCTGCACAGATGCTGTTGTTAGCTCTTTATTGCATTGCTTTCCAGGAATCCCTAGACAATTCTGAATGCAAACAATGGATAACATATTTTCACAAGTTTTGCTTCCTGAAAAACCTTTGGCAATTATGACAGATCCTTTTAACCACTTAAGGACCGGACCAATACGCTGGTAAATGACCCAAGGGGTTTTTACAATTCGACACTGCGTCGCTTTAACAGAAAATTGCGCGGTCGTGCGACGTGGCTCCCAAACAAAATTTGCATCCTTTTCTTCCCACAAATAGAGCTTAGTATTTGATCGCCTCTGCAAATTTTATTTTTTGCGCTATATACAAAAATATTTTTTTAATTTTTGTTATAAGAAAAATCAAATAAACTAAATTTTAGTCAAACATTTAGGCCAAAATGTATTCAGCCACATGTCTTTAGTAAAAAAAAAATCGCAATAAAAAAAAATAGCTACCTAGCGGGAACAGTGACACTAATACAGCGATCAGAAAAATTATCGCTTAGTGACGCTGGCAATAGGGGGGTGAAAGGGTAAACTAGGGCGGTGATCAAGGGGTTAAAACTTTATTAGGGAGGGGTACGGGGCTACCCTGGAACTAACACTAACTGCCTGTCACAGTAACTGTCACACTGACACTAAATGCAGTGATCAGTACATATATGATCACTGCATTCAGTGACACTGTGACAGGGGGGTGGGGGGGGGGAGGTGATCGCAAGGGGTTAATGTGCCTATGTGTAGTGTGTGTCAGGCCCCGTACACACGACCAAGCTTCTCGGCAGAATCCAGCGAGAAGCTCGCTGGGAGACATATTCTGCCGAGCAAATCGGTCGTGTGTACACTTTCGGCGACCATCCCGTGGGGAAGCTCGTCGAGCCAAAATAGAGAGCATGCTCTCTTTTTCCTCATTGTTCAATGAGGAAATTTGGCTCGATGACCTTTTCAACCGCTCATCGTGAACTTCGTCGGGCGGAACAATGGGTTTATCCCGACGAGGTTCTCGGACGTGTGTACGCGGCCTGACTGTGCGATGTGATCTCTCCTCAGCGGCGGTTGAAAAAACCGCCGAGAGCAGAGATCACATCACTTCCCTCTTCCTGTGTTTACACAGGAGGAGGAAGTGCAGAGCGGGGGGGGGGGGGGGCGCATTGGCTGGGAGCGATCCAGTGGGGGCGGACAAAAACGAATAGCCGCCCCCTGTCCCGGATTGCTCCCAGAGCCACGGGAACTTTACAAGGTGCACAGTCTATTTGCCTTTAGTAAATCAACCTCATTGTATCAAATGCATCTCACTGTTGTGTCCTATGCTAGCCAATCAGCACTGACAGATTCATCCCCAGCCCTTTTGTTTACAACATAAGCGGTAAGTGAAGAGTAGAGGTAAGTGAACAATGATGGGCGCAATGGGTCATCGTGATCAAAGTGGATCTACATCAATGGACAACATGATTGAAATTTTAAAAGGGGTTGTAAAGGTTCGTCTTTTATTTTCTAAATTGGTTCCTTTAAGCTAGTGCATTGTTGGTTCACTTACTTTTTCCTTCAATTTCCCTTCTAAATGTTTTTTTTCTTTGTTTGAATTTCTCACTTCCTGTTTCTCCTCAGTAAGCTTTCCACCGTCATCTGAGTGGTGGAAAGTCATTTAGAACAGCTTACTGAGGAGGAACAGGAAGTGAGAAATTCAGACAAAGAAAGCAAAGAAAAAAAACATTTAGGGCCAGATTGAGGTAGAAGTTACGCGGCTTATCTCTAGTTCTATGCTAATAAAAAAAAAAAAACTTGTTTTATGTGGTGTGGATGCTTTTGTTTACTATTTACATTGGATAACATTACATTAGTGTTGGGCATCCATAACAATAATATATTCTAACCTAATATTTAGGAAGACAGTTACAGTCGGAAATGTTTACATTAGTTAGACAGAGGGCAGTAGTAATATACTCTAAAACTAGACTAAATTCATTTGTGTTGTGTTTATTACATGATCCCTACTGCCATTATATAGATCCTAATATTCATATAAAATTGGACGTCCTGATTTCTCAATTAGTATCTTTAACCCCTTCCTTACCGGCGCATTGTAAAATGACGCCGGCAGGAACCCTCCCTCGATCCGGGTGGACGTCATATGACATCCTTTGTTCCCGACGATCTAGGGCACGCACGCTTGTGACCCAACGCGTGTGCCCAGCGGCTGTGATTGCCATCGGGCACCCGCGATTGCCGGTGATCACGGCAGGAGTGTGGATCAACACACAGACCTGTCAGCGGTCAGGAGACTGATGTGTGCTCCCAGTACAGAGGAACACACATCAGTCTCCTCCCCTTGTGAGCCCCCTCCCCCCTACAGTTAGAAAACACGTTAGGGAACGTTTTAACCCCTTCAGTGCCCCCTAGCGTTAACCCCTTCCCTGCCAGTCACATTTACACAGTAATCAGTGCATATTTATAGCACTAATCGCTGTGTAAATGTGAATGGTCCCAAAAACGTGTCAAAAGTGTCCGATATGTCCGCCGCAATGTCACGGTCACAAAAAAAATCGCAGATCGCCGCCATTACTAGTAAAAAAATAAATAAAATAAAAATGCCATAAATCTATGGCCGCGTACACACGGCAGAGAACCTCGACGGGCAGAACACATCGTTCCGCCCGTCGAGGTTCTCTGCCGGCCGTCGAAATCGGCGACCCGCCCGTCGGGAATGGCAACCAGCCATTCATCCAGGCGGGCCGTCGAGCAAAAAGAGAGCGTGCTCTCTTTTCGCTCGACGGGATTCCCGACGGGCGGGGCGAGCGCTCCGTGTACACACAGCCGAGGTCCTCGCTGGAATGCAGCTTCCAGCGAGGTTCTAGCTGGTTTCCAGCGAGAACCTCGGTCGTGTGTACGACGCCTATCACCTATTTTGTAGACGCTATAACTTTTGCGCAAACCAATCAATATACGATTATTGTGATTTTTTTTAAACAAAAATATGTAGAAGAATACGTATCGACCTAAACCGAGGAAAAAAAATGTTTTTTTGTTTTTTTTATTTGATATTTATTAAATAAAAAAAAAAGTAAAAAATTGCGTTATTTTTTTTAAATTGTCGCTCTTCTTTTGTTTATAGCGCAAAAAATAAAAACCGCAGAGATGATCAAATACCACCAAACGAAAGCTCTATTTGTGGGGGGGGGGAATTTAATTTGGGTACAGTGTTGCATGACCACGCAATTGTCAAAGTGCAACAGTGCTGAAAACTAAAAATTGGTCTGGGCAGGAAGGGGGTGAAAATGCCCAGTATGGAAGGACTTAAAGCATATGTAAGCCCAAAATGTATTTTTTAGTACGTTTGCTGTTATGCCTCATTGTATGCAGTTTTCTGAGCAATTTGTTGCAAAGTATTTTTACCTGGAGATCTTGCCAGTAACATTGCTTCCTGTTTCAGGCTGACATCGCTAGGTCTCCTTCCCTGACAATGTCTGTGTAGAGGAAACACATTAAGGGGAGCTTGGTCTATGATGGCATCACACTGGCAATACACTGTGTGTATTCCAGAACCGGGGGTAATGCTACACTAGTAATGGTGGCGATCATCGATTTTTTTCGTGACTGCGACATTATGGCGGACACATCGGACACCTTTGACACATTTTGGGACCATTGTCATTTTCACAGCGAAAAGTGCTATAAAAATGCACTGATTACTGTGAAAATGGCAATGGCAGTGAAGGGGTTAACCACTAAGGGGTTGAGTGTGCCTTAAGGGAATGATTCTTACTGTAGGAGGGCGTGGCTGTAGGCGTGACATCACTGATCGTCGTTCCCTATATCAGGGAACAGACGATCAGTGTCACTGCCACACAGAAGAACGGGGAAGGTGTGTTTACACACACCTCTCCCCGTTCTTCAGTTCCTGTGACTGATCTCGGGACACCGGCAGCGATCGGTTCCACGGTGACCGTGCCCGCGGGACCCGTGGAACCGATCGCTGCCGGTGTCCCGAGATCAGTCACAGGAGCTGAAGAACGGGGAGAGGTGTGTGTAAACACACCTTCCCCATTCTTCTGTGTGGCAGTGACACTGATTGTCTGTTCCCTGATATAGGGAATGACGATCAGTGATAATACGGGGGCGCGGTCACAAAGCTTCAGACCAGCTGTGGATTGCACTCGCGACCCATGGATGGGCTCTTAAAGGCGACGTACTTGTACATGCCCAGCCGTGCCATTCTGCCAACGTATATCGTCGGTAGGAGGTCCTTAAGTGGTTAAGTACTACACTGAAGTCTGCCATCTTTTTATCCCTTTAAAATCAGACACATTTTAATTTCACAGATTCTGAGGTTAACTTAACCACTTCAGTCTCGGAAGAATTAACCCCCTTAATAGACTAGGCCATGTTTTGCAAAACGGCACTGAGTTACTTTAACTGACAATTGCACGATTCTGTACCCAAATAAAATTTATGTTCTTTATTTCCCCCCCCCACAAATAAAGCTTTCTTTTGGTGGTATTTGATCATCTGCGTTTTTATTTTTGGTGCTAGAAACAAAAAAGATTAACAATTTAAAAAAAAAAAAAAATTCTTAAATAAAAATCAAATTTCATCATCAATTTAGGCCAACATGTAATAGGATATGTGTTTGGTATTAAAGAGCCAAGGTGGCAAACTGTTAAATATAGAGTGCTGCAGATTGTATAGCTGTGTGTCAGCCAAGAGCATGTGATCTTGGATCCAGAGATCAAAGGTATACAGTAAGGGATTTTTAAGCACTGGTGGCACAAGTGTTTTTTTTTTTTGCATATATGTTCATAACTTGTGATTACAAAATACAAAAAATTCCACGCCGTCTACAGGTGAGCAGCTAACACTACCAGTGAACAAATGGCAAAAGACAGTCAAACATTTAGGCCAAAATGTATTTAGCCACATGTCTTTAGTAAAAAAACAATCGCAATAAAAAAAAAATAGCTACCTAGCGGGAACAGTGACACTAATACAGCGATCAGAAAAATGATCGCTTAGTGACACTGGCAATAGGGAGTGAAAGGGTTAACTAGGGCGGTGATCAAGGGGTTAAATCTTTATTAGGGGGGTACGGGGGCTACCCTGGACCTAACACTAACTGCCTGTCACACTAACTGTCACACTGACCCTAAATGCAGTGATCAGTACATATATGATCACTGCATTCAGTGACACTGTGACAGGGGGAGGGGGGGTGATCGCAAGGGGTTAATGTGCCTATGTGTAGTGTGTGTCAGTGTAGTGTTGTGCAGACTTACTGTGCAATGTAATCTCTCCTCAGCGGCGGTTAAAAATACCATACATCATTTCCCCCTTCCTGTGTTTACACAGGAGGAGGAAGTGACATGCAGGGGAGCGCTTGGATTGGCTGGGAGCGATCATGAGGGGGCGGACAAAAACGAATAGCCGCCCCCTCATCCCGGATCGCCTGTACGTGCCATTCTGTCGACGTAAATGTACATGCGGCGGTCCGCAAGTGGTTGATGTGACATGTCACTGTTGTCAGCGCCCCCCGCTTCTCATTTTAATGTGTCATGTCATTTTGCTTAGGGCCCCAGGGAGGTCAGGATCGGCACATTGAATGAAACATATGTTCAAAGGGTCAACTGGGTATAGTGTAAACCACTGTAAAAACTGGATACTCAGCTGCAGTTCCCAGAAAAAACGACTCCCACACTGATCCAATATGAACAAGGGGGTTGTTCGGATATATAAGGTGCTTCTGGGTAGTAACCCAATAAGGGCCTGAGAAGTAGAGCCAATTGGGTGTAAAATTAAAAGAAAAGAGCACATAGCGTAATACTGTATGTAAAACAAATGTAAGTGTTCTTACCTACATTAAATTTGTTTTACATACAGTATTATGCTACGTGCCCTTCTCTTTTCTTTTAATTTTACACCCAATTGGCTCCACTTCCTGGCCCTTATTGGGCCAGGAAGTGGAGCCAATTTGAAGCCAATTCAAAGCCAAAATCAAAGAACGAGGTAAGTGAAGGAGGACTGCACTGAGGTAAAGGAAGCTATTTAGGGAAAAACAAATTGTACCTTTACAACCCCTTTAAGAAATGGGCCACAGGATGGTGGGATGTGCTGCTTTCTGTATCATTGTCTTCTTCTGCCCCTCTAATGATGCATCCTCTCTCTTTTTATAGGTGGTAGCTCATGCGAGAGGACCGCTTTATTCATCCACCAATAACTAAAATGTATTTATTTAAATGTTGTTTTTATTTATTTTTAATAACTGACAATTTCTAGCATTTTCCTTGTCTGCCACGATCCCATAAGACATGTTATACCCCACCCTTGACTTTTATTTCCAGACAGTGGCTTAACTGTGTCAGCCTGCAGCAGGAACTGCAATTGTTATTGCTAAGATGTCTAGGCATGACATTTTGCAAAAAATTACAAATAAAACAATTTGTTTAGGAAAACTGTATACAGTGAGCCATGATGCCAAATATACTGAGATTAGATTTGAGGTTTTCATGCACTTTAAGTTTTCAAGGCTTGGTGCCTAGGCTTAGCCTTGTACATCTAGCCCTCTGTAGGACAGTGCCAACTGAGCAATTTATCACATACACCTTTGGTATTATTACTTCTGATCATGAGATATTGTCCTTTATCTGAAGAGCTGAGATTTCTAATTGAAAGCGTAGAACAGGTTAAAGCTTTGTGGTTCACTACAATAGGAGGCCAGGAGGTTAAGACCTTTCCGAACAAACCACAGAACAGAAGTCTTCTGCTGTTTGGAGGCAATTTATTACAGCTGAAGCTTTCTTTATTGAAGAGAGTGGAGAACTTTTATTTGAAGAAATAGATAGTCTAAAACTATTCTAATCCAATATTAAATAAATTTCCAAGCAATGTGCAGCAAGACCTTGAAATAACAAGCAATAAACCTTGGTATCTGTAGCTGAGTCCTCTGAGGTCAGTAAAGGTTTGATTCTATCACTTAGACTCTCTTTATTGTGAGTGCTTTGAAACCCATCAGGTTCCTAATGTGGTAAATCAATCGAGTTTCCTTTTTATAGGCCTTCTGTGTACAATACAGCACTCCACAAAACTATTCATTGACTCGGTCTGCAGGGGAATTTGCATTGTGAGCGTTTTTATTTTCAGGCTTCCAGATATTGGCAGGCGAATCAAAATATGTTTTAAGCTTGGAGTGATAAATGGTGAGCTCAATTAATTGAGGCTGGATTGCCTCTGACGATCTGCAGTATGATAATGAGTTTTATACATCTGGGTGATTTTTCAGGTTTATTCCAGACCAGTTCTATAGCTTGATTGGAATGTTAACTCTTGCTGTGCAGATTCTGCTTCCTATCCTTTCTTTGTTTATTTGATTAAAATTATCCTCCAGTATAAGCAGGCATATTCATATTTTTCTTTCACTGCTCTTCTTAGGCCGCGTACACACCATTAGATTTATCCGTTGAAAACGGTCTGTCAGACCATTTTCATCGGATATGTCTGCTGGGCTATTTTGGTTTGATCCGTGTACACACGATCAAACCAAAATCCCCGCTGGCAGACAGCGCGGTGATGTGGCGGTGACTTTGACGCCGCCACATCACCGAACCGGGAAGAAAAATACTTTCACGCATGCGTCGAATCGATTCGACACATGCGGGAGATTTTGGTCCGCTGGTTAGGCGTACTAACCAGCGGACATATCCGACAGACGGCTTTCCAGCAGACAAGTTTTAAAGCATGCTTTAAAACTTTTATCTGCTGGAAACCTGTCTGCTAGTCCGTACACACGATCAAATCTGTCTGCTGAAACTGGTTTCTGGACCAGTTTCAGCAGATATATTCGATCGTGTGTATGCGGCCTTAGAGTTGCCATCTGTTTGTCGGGTAGCAACTATAACTACAAAATTATGGATCTCCCATTACTTTCTGTCTCAGTGACCAATACAAAGAGAGAGGACAAGTCTCTAGATATGTGCGTTCCCGTTCGTAACGAATGTATTTTCGTACAAATTTGTTAATATTCGTACCCGCGGAACAATGTGAACATACGAAAAACCGAAAGAACCAAAATACGAAAACGATGGGATTACGAATGAGCCAAATAACGAACAAGCGAAAATACGAACGAACGATTCGACAATCTTACGAAAATACGACAAAACGGAAACGGCAAAAGAACGAAAATGACATCTATAACAAATGACTTTCATTCCGTATTTTAAATCCTTTGTCTGTTCAGATTTTCAGTCGTATGTTCATATTTTCATTTGCGTGTTTTGTAAACCGTTTAATCGTAAATTTGTGTATTTGTATCGTTTTTTTGAATGGGCAGTGAGTGTAGTTAGTGAACCAGCTTCTCTCTTTTGTGCCGAGTACAGTGTAAAGCCTCGTACACACAATCAGACTTCAAATAAACTTTTCCGTGGATTTTCGTCTGAAGGGAGTTCAGTTGGCCAGACTTTTGAACCCGAAAATGGTTTTCTGATGGAGCTTACAAACGAACGGATTTTTTGAAAAAGAACGTAAAACTATAGTTTTTATGTTTGTTGGCAAAAAAGTCCAACCGCGTGTATGGGGCTTAACAATAGTTAATACGGATGAGCGGCGTGTTGAAAGTGCCCGCGAATCCCGCGATGTACAAAATGACGAAAATTACGAAAATTATTGTCTAACAAATAACGAAAATAAATTAAACATAATTACGAATCATCCCGCATGTACGAAAATAAAACGGTAACCAAAATATGAAACGATTAGAATACGAAAAACAGGCATTTTACGAAATACGAACGGGTCCGAATAGGAAAACGTGCGTCTTATGAAATTACGAATCGGTACGAACCTACGGAACGATACGAAACGGAACAAAAAAAAACTTTTTTTTTTTTTGTTGTGCACATGTCTACAAGTCTCCCTAATGGAGAGCACAACCTAACAAATGGTCTACCCTTCCCATAGACACAACAAGAAGTGAGTGGAAATTTCATTAAAGTAAGGGGAACCCTTCTGCAAGACAGATGCATCTGCAACAGGTAAATTCCCCCTCTATTCCAGTTCTGCACATCCAGGAATCCCGATTGCCTTTTATTGTTCAAAGTGATAACACCAAAGACACCAACATGAGGTCACATAGACACGTTTCACACGAACATCTTGTGCTTAATCATTACTATTTTTGAGGTAGTTGAGAATGACCCATGGTGTGGCAGGGTAACATTTTTATCTCAGGGTGAAATCCTTGACTAATATAGGAAAAGTTGAACACCAGTCAATTCATTATTTTTAAGGTTGTACTTGCTAAATAAAATATTGGGAAAGAGGGTTAGGGAAACAAAAGATATTCAAAAAGATCAATATAGTTAAAGGGTTACTAAACCCACAACAGTAAAATCAGTCTGTATATGCAGTAAAGCAGGCGGCTTGTTATATTCACTGTGAAACCTAAGGAGTTATGCCGCGTACACACGATCACTTTTTGTGATGAAAAAAACGATGTTTTATGTGACGAAACAAAACAACGTTTTTCAAACTTCATTTTCCAAAACGACGTTGCATACACACCATCGTTTTTCCAAAATACTCTAGCAAAGCATGGTGACGTACACCAAGTTCGATGGCACTCTGTTCCATTGAAGCTCAGTCTCATAACTTGCTTCTGAGCATGCGCGGGTTTAAAAACGCGGGTTTAAAAACGTTGTTTTGCCCACACACCATCACTTTTTATGACACAAAAATGACATGACCTTCCACTGTCCCCTGATAATTTCCTGATAACACGGAGCCTATGGAGTCAGGTTGCACATGCTCATTTTGGTGTGTATTGCTAGGGAGGTTGCAGCAAGGGAGATTGCAGTGACTTTTTAAGACTTTTTAAGAGTAGCTACTGTTGAAATATATGACTCTATAAGAGCCATCACATTCTTTTGTTGAAGGACAATGGATCTTCTTCTTTCTCTAGGCCATTGCTCCATTGTGAGCAGCCACAGGTACCTTGGTTAGTGAGCAGTCAGGGACACTCAGCCTTAAGCCCCGTACACATGATTGGACCTTTGTTTGACCAAAATCACATTGTAAAAGATGAGTAAAAGAAAACATGTTCTCCATCTAAACTCCAATGGAATTCATCGGAATGGAATTACTCCGATGGGGCATACACACGGTCGGAATTTCCGATCGTGTGTACAGGGCTTTAAACTGTTAGCAAAGGCTATCTCTTAAAGTGGTTAAACCCACTTACAGTCATTTACATGATCTGTTATGTCTCCTAATAGTGTCCCCCTGTGTTTCATTAAAAAAATACCCCCTTCACCGTATCTATTGGCAGCTTCCGGCGCTCATGTAACCAGCTGTGTCTCCTCTCTGCCCGTCTTGCAGAAGGAGTGGGCGGAGCTGAGGTTTTTCCGCTGACATCAGCAAGATGCGAGGAGGAGAGGAGACACAGGCAGTCATGTGGTCGCTGGGAGTCACTGTGGGATTTTTTTTAAATAAAACACAGATAGAGGGGCACTGTATAGGAGACACAACAGTTAGTATACAGAAACATTTGTTATTCCTGCAGCAGGAGGGGGTGGACAGATCAATTATTAGGTGACAGACAAAGAGGGGGTGTGGACAGAGGAGACAGACACAGGAGAGTAGGCTACGAATGACAGAGGCACACAAACAGACCATGATGTCAGGGGCTCAGCAGCCATGATTATCGTGATCTGTTTGCAGAGTGGAGGGTATAGCCAGGCAGGATCAGCCAGTTATTATAGGTGTTACAGAGTGCCAAATTACACAGCACAAGCAATGTGCTGTATAACATATTTTAAAGTAACATAATCTGTGTTTGTTTTTGTTTTTTTGGGGTTAACAACTCTCCCCCCCACCCTCCACCTAATGATCATGTGTGCCCCTTATAAAAAAGATCTGTGGACTTACAATTTTTTTAATCTGGTCTAGTCCTTTTACAAGACTCAGCAGCTCTGCTTCCCTTGCCTAATGGAATGCTCAACAATGTCTGTGAATTTTAGAACTGTGATGTCACCCAAAGGTTCCCATGGCCCTTACAGTGGAAGATGAGGGTAACTCTGACTGTTCTTAAAAATGTTCCCTGCTCCCTTTCCTTACCTATCCTGCATACCCTGTATAAAAAAAGATCTGTGCACATAGCTATTTTTAATCATGTCCAGTTTATCACAGCAAAACTTTCTTTCTGCTGTAAAGGAGCAATAGGAATAGCTGTCTGTATAGATTATCAGACTGCCATAGCTGTTAACCACTTCCTTACTGGGCATGTAAACCCCCTTCCTGACCAGGTGAAATTTCAGCTTGCGGCACTGCGTCGCTTTAACTGACAATTGCGCGGTCGTGCGATATGGCTCCCAAACAAAATTGGCGTCCTTTTTTCCCCACAAATAGAGCTTTCTTTTGGTGGTATTTGGTCACCTCTGCGATTTTTATTTTTTGCGCTATAAACCAAAAAGGACGACAATTTTGAAAAAAAATACAATATTTTTTACTTGTTGCTATAAAAAATAGCCCAATTAAAAAAAAAAATTCAGTTTAGGCCGATACGTATTCTTCTACATATTTTTGGTTAAAAAAAAAAAAAAATCGCAATAAGCGACTGGTTTGCGCAAAAGTTATAGCGCCTACAAAATAAGGGACAGAATTGTTATTTTTTATTATTTTTTTTTACTAGTAATGGCGGCGATCTGCGATTTTTATTGCGACTGCGACATCATGGCGGACACATCGGACACTTTTGACACATTTTTGGCACCATTCACATTTATACTGCAATCAGTGCTATAAATATGCACTAATTACTGTATAAATGTGACTGGCAGGGAAGGGGTTAACACTAGGGGGTGAGGAAGGGGTTAATGTGTTTCCTGCATTGTGTTCTAACTGTGGGGGGAGGGGGGGTGACCGATCTGTGTCCCTATGTACTAGGAACACAGATCGGTATGCTCTCTCTATGACAGGACGCTGTCATTGTGAGAGCCGGCAATGAGAGATGATCTCATATGTTAACATATGAGATCATCTCTCATTCGCTGCACAGATCGCATCGCAAACGGCCACTCTGATTGGCCGTTCGCGGCGATCTGTGATTGGCTGTGTCCAAGGGACACGGCCAGTACACAAGTTCCCCACTGCGCGCTCTGGAGCGCGCGCTGGGAACAAGGAAAGGGGCTGCCGTGAAAACACGGCAGCCCGGAGATTTAGAACCACCCTGCGGGCGCATATAGTCGTACGGCCGTAGGGAAGTGGTTAAGGTAAAAGGCCATCTCTGGACACCAATTAAAGATTGTTTGCTAAGTAAACAACATGCATGTTGCATTTACTGGTAAATAAATTGCAATGTACAACATTTTAATGTTTACAAATTATTGTAGCTCTGTATAAATTTATTAACACAAATTAAAATGTATTGTTTTAAATCCAAGCCGTGATGGACAAAAGAGAAGAGTGGCAGAGATGAGCAATTCATAATTATTATTTGAGGATTACTCCTTTAAACATGTCCGCCTAGGCCAGGGATCCTCAAACTACGGCCCTCCAGCTGTTGCAGAACTACACATCCCATGAGGCATTGTAAAACTCTGACATTCACAGACATGACTAGGCATGATGGGAATTGTAGTTCCTGAACAACTGGAGGGCCGTAGTTTGAAGACCCATGGCCTAGGCTTTACAGTGGGATAGATGGATCGATTTCACTTCCTTCATTTTGAAAAGCAACTCTTGGTCACCTCCTCTCTTGATTTTAGGACTAAAATCAATGGCCATGAATCTTAACTGGGACACAGTGTGTCCTCATTCATCAAATTGTCTAGCATGTTGCAAACCTGTTTATCTACTCCTGTAGAGCATTTATTGCATGTGACTTTTAACCTATGTGTAATAGGGATGAGCTTCTGGTAGAGTATAGATTTGCTTTATACCCAACCCATTCACAGTCTGCCAACATGGCACTACAAACGAATATGTACATTTGCTGCCATAGCAAATACCAATCATGCACACCTTGGCTTTTGAACCTCAGATTAGAAAGGCAAATAGTGGGTCTTTCTTATGTGCAAACCCCCTTAATATAGAAGGAAAGATTCCCAGCAGCCTTTTGTCATTGTGTGTTGAAGTGGATAGGGAAAGCTAACAGTGTGTTTGCAGGGAGAGATAGTCAGTGCTATACAGTGCTCTACATTGTAATTCACAGTAATACAGCACAATACAGCAGCATACTATGTACCTCCCTGTGTTCATTGTACATAGGCCCAACATTCCTATTTGCTATGTCTTAGCGACAACTTCAGTTGATATTTAGTTGTTTTTTTATTGCTTTTCTTTTTTTTTATGTATTTATTTGTTTTTTTAACTTTCAGCTTTTTTTAGGTTTCATTTTAATAAAATTTTGGCAGGCATTTTTTTTATTTGGGGTCAGCAGCATGAATGTGTTACTGACAAAGGCAAAACTGCCATTTGTTTGCAGCACCAGAACCATCAGGTCATCAATGAGCATCTGGGCATCTGGGCAAGATGAGGACAAACTCTGGAGAGCTGGGTTTTTTCAATACAGCAGTGACTCCTGGTTCAGGATGTGTACTGTACCATCTTGTCACTATTTGAGGAAATTACCAGAATAGTGAGCTGCAGCAAGTTGGGGATTAGTGACAATTTCTGCTGGAGCACACACTGTATGACAGACACTGGAGGCACAGCTCCAGAAGGAAGAAAAATATTTCTGTCTCCGATCCAGGAAAATCCTTTGTTTACTGTCTCCATCCCTGTGAGGCAGCAGGAAGCAAAAGAAGAATATAAAGAGGATTTAAGTGCTGGGGATGAGGAGCAAAACGTAATGGGGCAGGTATCCAGGGGGGAGGGGGGTGTTTTCCCACTCTCACACCCCGGGAAATGTATGTAGGTAGGTAAAGTGAAATTGTTGAGGATACTGTAGTCCTCATCAACACCAAGGACTTGGGGTCTTCTGCTGCTTATCATGCTGTGATTCCTGATTAAGGAACTCAGCATTTGGGCTATGAAGTCAAAGGAACCATTACTGGGTTGCCACCTTTTCAGATCCCTTATACAAGGGGAAAATTGCAGATCTCATACTACCATTAGAAGGAGCAAAAAAATGCAACACTAATGCTGCATACACACAGTCGTTTTTTGTGATGAAAAAATGTCATTTAAAATGATCGTGTGTGGGCAAAAAGTTGTTCTGAAAAATGAAAAAAAAAAATTCGAACATGCTTCAATTTTTTATGTAGTTTTTCAGAATGTCGTTTTTTGTATCATAAAAAATTATCGTGTGTGGGCAAAACAACGTTTTTAAACCTGTGCATGCTCAGAAGCAAGTTATGACGCGAGCTTGAATGGAACGAGTGCCGTCGTACGTGTTGTAAGTAACCGCGCTTTGCAAGAGCATTTTCAGAAAAGGATGGTGTGTAGGCAACGTTGTTTTTTATTGCTTATTGCTGTCCAATGACCAGAGCACTTTTTGTGATTCGGCACTGCGTCGCTTTAACTGACAATTGAGCGGTCGTGCGACGTGGCTCCCAAACAAAATTTGCATCCTTTTTTCCCACAAATAGAACTTTCTTTTGGTGGTATTTGATCATCTCTGCGGTTTTTATTTTTTGCTCTATAAACAAAAATAGAGCGACAATTTTGAAAAAAATGCAATATTTTTTACTTTTTGTTATAATAAATATCCCCAAAAAATATATAAAAAAAACATATTTTTTCCTCAGTTTAGGCCGATACGTATTCTTCTACATATTTTTCGTTAAAAAAATCTCAATAAGCGTTTATTGATTGGTTTGCGCAAAAGTTATAGCATTTACAAAATAGGGGGTAGTTTTATGGCATTTTTATTTATATATTTTTTTTTTACTAGTAATGGCGGCAATCAGCATTTTTTTTCAGTACTGCGACATTATGGCGGGCACTTCGGACACTTTTGACAAATTTTTGGGGCCATTGGCATTTTTATAGCGATCAATGCTATAAAAATGCATTGTATTACTATAAAAAATGCATTTGGCAGTGAAGGGGTTAACACTACGGGGCAGGGAAGGGGTTAAGTGTGTTCCTGGGTGTGTTCTAATTGTATGGGGGGGTGGCCTCACTAGGGGAAATCACTGAACTTCTGTTCATACATTGTATGAACAGAAGATCAGCTTTTCCCCCGCTGACAGGTTTACACACAAAGCTCCCGGTCCCCGCTCTGTAACGAGCGATCGCATGTGCACGCGCGCGGGACTCGGGGGCGAGCGGGGGCGCGCCCACTTAAGAGCGGACGTATAGCTACGGGATCTCGCCCAGCAGTGCCACCGTCCCGCTGTAATATGACGGCGGGCGGTCGGCAACTAGTTAAAATTACGTTTGAAAAACGTCGTTTTTTTCATGAGAAAAAACTTAATTTTTTTACAAGACAAAAAACGACCGTGTGTACGCGGCATTAGAAGGGGAACCTCTAGGATGTACTTTCAGATAATAGCAGGATCCTCTCTAATGCCCAATGTGCCTCTGATTCTAAGATCACTAAAAGGAAGAGCAACAGTGGCAGTGCCTGCCTGAGCAATGCTTATAAGTATTTTTCCATCCACATTAAAAAGGACCAGCTGCAGGAAACAGTCACAGGCAGTATCTAAAAAAATATATTGCAGACTACTTGGGTTCCAGAGCTAAAAGAGACACTCTTTGAAGTGAAGACTAGGGTTGAGCGAACCCGAACTTTACAGTTCGGGTTCGTACCGGACTTTTGTTTTTTCTGTACCCGAACCCGAATAATTTGCTGAAAGTTCGGGTTCGGTGTTCGGCAATGTATTGGCATGCTGCACGGCAGCCAATCACCATTTGTTTTACTCGTGTGACCTAGAAGCCATCACAGCCATGCCTACTAATGGCATGGCTATGATTGGCCAGTGCAGCATGTGACCCAGCATGTGACCCAGCCTCTATCTAAGCTAGAGGCACACAGCACAGCTCATCACTCTGCTTTAGCTAGGGTAGGGAAAGGCAGCTGCTGCTCTCAGGGAGAGATTTAGATAGGATTTTCCTGCTTCAGAACTCGAATTACAATACCCAGCGATCTACATAGCATTAGCTACTTTAGGGAAAGGTTGCTGATTGTTCTTATGGGGAGAGAATTATATAGGAGTCAGTCCTACTTCACAAATCTAATTGCAGCAGCACTGCATATGTTCCTGTCAGATACTCGGCAAGATACTTTAGGGCAGGGGTCCCCAAAGTTTTTAAACAAAGGGCCAGTTTATCATTGGTGTCAGTGGGAGGAATAGTGTCCCATCATTGGTATCATTGGGGGGAATAGTGCCCCATCATTGGTGTCAGTGAAAGGAATAGTGTCCCATCATTGGTATCATTGGGAGGAATAGTGTCCCATCATTGGTGTCAGTGGGAGGAATAGTGTCCCATCATTGGTATCAGTGGGAGGAATAGTGTACCATCATTGGTGTCAGTGGGAAGAATAGTGTCCTATCATTGGTATCAGTGGGAGGAATAGTGTCCCATCATTGATATCATTGGGAGGAATAGTGCCCCATCATTGGTATCAGTGGAAGGAATAGTGTCCCATCATTGGTGTCAGTGGGAGGAATAGTCTCCCATCATTGGTGTCAGTGGGAGGAATAGCGCTTCATATCTGTAGGAGGAATTCCCAAGGGCCTGATAGAGGCATGCAAAGGGCCACATCCAGCCCCGGGGGCCGCAGTTTGGAGACCACTGCTTTAGGGGAAGGTTCCTGCTTGTCAAGATTTTTTTAAATGTTATTTTAAGTTATTTCCCTATCCACTTTGCAGAGTACTTGCCATGCTCTTAACGACATTTTGCTGCCATTTTCAGCCCCCTAGCCCTTTTCCTTAGTTTTTTTAGAGACATTTTAGTAGTCAAAATTCCGGGTCCCCATTAACTTCAATGGAGTTCGGGTTCGGGGTTAAGTTCGGGTCCCGAACCCGAACTTGTTTACGAAGTTTCGTCTGAACCCGAACATCCAGGTGTCCGCTCAACTTTAGTGAAGACCCCATGGACTATTGGCTGCCCAGGCTGGACCACTGGCTGGAGCTTGCACAGTATGCACTGGAGCTTCTGGCTTGCCTTTCAGACAATGTGCTGTCTGGGAAGGCCTCAGAGAGACAAATTTGCCTAAGCATGCCTTATTTTACAAGCATTTTTTAGTGAATGGTAAAACATTTTTTTTTTAAATGCTAATGCCTAGTACACACGATCGGTTTTCCTGGCGGTAAAAAGTCCGCCGGGAAAACCAAGGGAAAAACCGAGAACCTGCTCTGTAACTTTTTCCCCCTACACACGACCAGGTTTCCTGACAGGAAAACTGCCATTAAGGCTTTGGTCGGGAAACCTCGACAGTTTTCTCGATGAAAAGCATACACACAACCATTTTCCTCTGCAAAAAAGCTCTGCTACCAAGTTTGTTGATGGATTCTGTCAAGGAAAACGGTCGTGTGTACGAGACCTGTAACTGACTTTAGCTTGTGACCCTGACACTGATTCTTCGGGAGTCTAATTTCCTCGTTGCCTTACTCGTCGGGCTAGTTTTGGACGAGAAACAGGTTCACGTGTATGCTAAGAAACCCGTGCATGCTCAGAATAAAGTATGAGACGGGAGCGCACCTTCAGTAAAAGTAGCGTTCGTAATGGAGATAGCACATTCTTCACGCTGCAAGAATTATGGCATCGTTTAAATGCTGCGCATTTAAATCATCTTTAGAATGGGACAAAAATTAGAAATAATGTTCTTCTTTTGCAGCTGATATTAACTAACTTTTTACTGACTAACTTTTTCTAACATTTTTCATGATGATCTCATGAATATTTTGAAATGTATCTAGCCCGAAAATATATTTTTTTTTTGTAATACAGATCTTCATTTTTAATTCTTATTTAATTCTTATTTAATTTCTAGTCATTTCCATGTTTTTTTTTTGGTTGTCAAGTTAACACCATTGTAACACTAGTGTTTGGTCTTATTTGATCTGTCCCTTTATAATTAGACCTTTTGTAGTTTTATTAAAGTTAACCTGCCTACTCACAAGCTAAATTTTTTTGTTTGAGGAAAACCACATAGACAAGTATGAACTGTAAACAAAAAAATGATCATTTATTCTGGTAAAGAATATAAATAAAATAAATACAAAGCAGTACTGAAGAACCTGCTGCCATTTGTGCACTTGTGTGTGGACATTAAAATTGGGACATTGAGAGGCACATACAGGAGGGAGACCAATCTGGCCGTTGACTACCAGAGGTCATGAACAGCAGCAGCTCAAATAAATGTCCCAAGGTTGTGGTACTACAGCAGGCTGCCTTCTGTCAGACCACCTTGAAGCAAGGCCATCACTTCCTGGTCTTCCTGGTAGCCTTCCTTGCTGCCTGCTCTGCAAACTTCTCTGCAGCCTTATATGCAGCCTTCCTTCTCTGCTTGGCTAAAGGCTGGTGCCTCTGGAGTTGTACTTGCGCCAGGAGGAGCAGAAGAAGATGGAGGAGGTGGAGGAGGAGGAGAAGGAGGAGGAGGAGAAGGAGAAGAAGGAGGAGGAAAAGAAGGTGGAGGAGGTTGAGAAGAAGAAGAAGGAGGAGGAGGAGGAGGTTGAAAATAAGCAGGTGGGGAGGATGGCCGTGGCTACAAATGACTGTGTCCTCAGTAAGTAGCCCCCTCACCCCCTTATTCACCAAACTTACGAGTAGTGGCTCAAATAAGAGGAATTGGACCTCGGTCATTTGGCTCATTTTGGCCATTACGAGGGTGCCATAGCCCTCTTCAGGGGTGGTTGGCTGCTGGAGGGTGGCCTGTGCCTCTCTAATCAGGGCTGCCTCGCTCACCCTCATATCCCTCCTGGCCCTTCTTGTAGGAGGGTGGATGGGAGGCTCTTGGCACCTTGTGCTGCCACTTGGCCCTGCCACCTCCTCTGTGCCACTCACTCCTGCCACCTCTTCTGTGCCACTCACCCTGGCCTCCTCCTGTCTGACACTTTCCAGACCCTCATCCTGGCTGATGTCCTCCTGTGTTTAAAAAAGGGATTTGGGGTTCAAAAATCACACACAATTTCAGCTCATGACTGTTGCAAATGGATTGAAAATAAATAGAAAAGACAATCATTCTGACCCCCAGCAGTTTGCATTCTTTTCTCCCCAACTTTTCCGGCCACTACTGACTATTGATACGGAAAACACTTTTAGATCAAACATTCTTTTTTTATATATACTGTATATATATTAACATCTATTTTGCAGATTTTTTTTCAACAAAAAATAAATTTAAAATACTATACCTGGCTCCAGACAGCCAAATCCGGATCTTACTTCAGGATGGAAGGCTCCTCTTGCTCCTGAGAGGGCTCACCTTGAGAAGGATCAGTTTGGCTGCAGGAAAGGCTGGAGGCTTGGCTGGAGGGAAGGCTGGAGCTTTTTTTGTGCTTTTTCTGGAGGGTTGTCTGGGGGGAAGGCTGGAAAGTGAATCCCTTATTTCAAGGTGGTCATCCAGAAAGGACATTCTGCTGTAGTACCACAACTTCGGGACATATACCCTCCCTGCTGCTGCTCCAGACCTCTTAGAAGCCAGTACCATGTTGCCCGGATTCCTGTCTGTGCCTCTCAAGGTTGAAATTTTAGTCTCCAGCTGTGCAGCTGTTACGTGGGGCATCTTTGTTTGCACAAATGGGAGCAGGCTATTCAGTGCTGCTGTCCTTTTTTTCTGTGGTTGGGGTCTTTTGTCACACAAAGAATGGGTTGCTCCCTTAGCCTATCAATGAATTCCCCCAGGAACTCCTTATCATTGAATGGATTCATATTTTCTGCCAGACAAAACTAAAGACAAATATACTAATGTCAATCACAGTCTATAAACTTTAGTAATCTTTTTCCCCATATAGCCCTTAAATCTCTTTGCAGTATAGGCCACTGATGTCCCAAGTTTAAATCATACCTTCGTCCACATGTTCGTCTTTCTAACGTCTTTCTCCGCACACCGAACGTACGTACGACACATATGTGTTAAAGCTTTATTATACACTATGCATGCGTGACACTCCGCACATGTCGCCCACCCATGACGTTCTTATTCGATGTTTCCCCGCCCCTTATCTTTCGGCGCGCAAACGACATGGCGGAATTAGAAGAGCAGGTGTGTGATACTTCGGCCAAGTTCATCTAAACATGACGTCATTGCGGAATTAGAAGAGCAGGTGTCTGATATTAGGCCAAGTTCATCAGAAAACGACAAGATGGTGGAATCAGATGAGCAGGTGTCTGTAATGAAGCCTAGATCATCCAGAAAAGCCGACGTGGCGGTATCACATGAGCAGCCTATTCGGCCTAAATCATCCAGAAACTATGATGAACGCCTCCTCACCCTTTTCATGGCCTTGTCTAGGTCTAAAACAATAAGACCTACACACACTGACTGCATAACACAAACTCGATGACGAGCAGGTGTCTGCAACATGGCTAGAAACGAACGACTAATCAGAAGGAACGCATTAAACAGACCACACTGAAAACCAGAAACGAGTGGACAGGAACGTACTGTAAAACAAATACGACCTGACCACACGTCCTAAAGACAAGATACGAACCCACAAGCACAAACTGAAAGCACGAAGACTGAAAAGCGCGAATCGTCACTCACCAAACTTTTACTAACACGCGGCAACACGAGATTAGCAAAAGCAGCAGCAAGGGTGGCGCCAATGGAATTGAACTTCCCCTTTATAGTGTTGTTGTACATGTTGAAAGTCACTGTGTTTGAGAACGAGGAGATTTGGTCTTGACAGTGTGTACGCAAAGAAAGCTTGTCAAGTTTCTCGACAAGCCTGACAAGGAACTCATCGAGGAAAACGATGTGTCTTTTCCGATGAGTTCCTTGGTTGTGTGTACGAGGCCACACAGTTGCAGGAGAAGTAACACAAGACAGAGTAAGGTAATATTAATGTGTAGAGTACAACAATCTGGCAGGTAAACAGAAAACAGGAATAGATAAACAATCACCCAAATTGGCCACGTGATCAGGTGCTGGTGAGACTCATAGTGCATTTCAGGTTTGCAGGACTATAAAAAGTGAATCAATTACTGCCAAGGCTTCAGGTGCATATTAGGTAAGGAATGCTCCTGTCTGTTGAAAGCCTGAGTTCAAGATCCAGCAGATTAATTTCCTAACTTTACCCTCCTTCTCAAGGGACGTTCATTGGTAGGTTTTTCTCTTTGGCTTATCAAAATATATTTTTCTGATTATATAGCAGCAATGCATATTTTGTTCTGGTTCCCACAAATCTCCTTTAGGGTCATAACCTTTCTGCCTTGTCAGAGGCTTACCATGATGCAGACAAGAATTAAACATTTTGGGCCAGATTCTGAAATGAGATACTACGGCGTACCTCCAGATACGCCGTCGTATCTCTGTTTTTGCAGCTGGGTATCTATGCGACTGATTCTTAGAATCAGTTACGCATAGATTTTGCTTAGATCCGACTTGCGTAAGTCACTTACACCGTCGGATCTAAGTTGCAATGTTACGCTGGCCGCTAGGTGGCGTTCCCGTCGATTTCTGCGTTGAATATGCAAATGAGCCTGATACGCCGATTCCTGAACGTATTTGCGCCCCGTCGTCGTAGTTTATGTCGTTTGCATAAGCGTAAGGTTACCCCTGCTATATGAGGGGTAACGTTGCGTAGGTCCGGCGTACGCCATGTTAAGTATGGACGTCGTGACAGCGTCGTGTTTTTCCGTTGTTTACGTCGTTTACGTCATTTACGTAACTCGTTTGCTAATAGGGCTGTGCGTTAATTACGTTCACGTCAAAACCAATGTATTTGCGGCGTAGTATGGAGCATGCGCAGTGAGCTACGTTTACGGCCGGCGCATGCGCAGTTCGTTCGGCACAGGGGCGCGTTTAATTTAAATACAAGCCGCACCCTTTGAATTACGTGGGGATACGCCGGGCCATTTACACTACGCCACCGTAAATTACAGAGCAAGTGCTTGGAGAATACGGCACTTGCTCCTGTAAGTTGCGGCAGCATAGTGTAAATAGAATACGCTACACCGCCAGGTACGTGAATCTGGCCCTTTGTCTACAATGAGTTCCACTTATGCTGCGTACACACGATCAGATTTTCCGTCAAAAAAACCTTGGATGGTTTTTCTGGTAGAATTCCGCTCAAGCTTGGCTTGCATACACACGGTCACACAAAAGTTCTCTGAACTTTCGCCCGTCAAGAACGCGCTCATGTACAAAACTACAACGAGCCAAGAAAATGAAGTTCAATGCTTCCGAGCATGCATCGAATTGTTTATGAGCATGCGTCTGAATTTTGCACGTCGGAATTGCTGCAGACGATAGGAATTTTTTCCGTCTGACAATTTGAGAACCAGCTCTCAATCTTTTGTTGGCGGAAATTCCGACAGCAAAAGTCTGATGGAGCATACACACGATCAGAATTTCCATTCAAAAGCTCACATTGGACTTTTGCTGTCGGAATTTCCGATCATGTGTACGGGGCATAACTCTGGTACTTGCACAAGATCTGGTGAAGAAGTGCGGGTCCAAAAAAAAAAAAAATTTTTATTATTTCATAATAGTTTTGAAAAGGGCCACATGAAAGACAGGATGGATCTTCATTGAAAGAGGTAGCTTAAAGCGTTTGTTACCCCAATATTTTATATTCCTGATATGTGCCTGATGTATCATGTACTTGTATAAAAAGGTATTCTGTTCTCTTTGTATTGCTTTATTTGTGTTAAATTGGTGATCTTACCAGTTCCTCTGCTTTGCTATTAAAAAACTGACTATACTAAGCAGAAGAACACACTGTGGTCAGTTTTCCAGCTATTCTGGAAACTCAGCCTGCTCTGCTTGAATAATCAGAATTGTCCTGACAGGCCCCCACTGCACAGCCATTTACTGGGAAGCTTCTCCACCCCCCCAGCTCCTATCCAGCTGAGAACAGAGGGAATGTGATTTCCCAAAGCAAAACCATATACACTGTTATAAATTTGTTTATTTGTGAAACAATTACCATCCTGCTCCTTTGAAATTTCTTATCATTGTGGTCAAAAACTAACATTATTTTGACCCCACTATTAATTAGAAAATTTAATAAAGTTTCTTAAAATTATACACTGCAAACAAACTTCTACCAATGTAAGCCAAAATTAGTAAACTAAGCAGCAAGGCCAAAATTCCTGAAAACCAAAAATGCATTTCTGATAAAAACTAGCAAGTTTTTGAAAGCTTTTTACATTTTTTTTTATTTTTTGGGATCTATATTGGCTTCAGTCTTGCTAGAATTCATCTCTAGCCCTGTAAGTGAGATGTTTTACCCCCAAAAAGCTAAAGAAATCTGTTCAGATTTGCATTTCTCCAATTTAATGGACAGTACACATTACTGTAATCACTTTAGAATAATGCAAACATGCACCTCATGCTCCTGTAGATGAGTAGGTCATCATGTCCCAAAGGTCATTACCAAGGATTCGTAATTACTTTATCTTGTTCTAAATATGGTCTCCCACTTGAACCCAGGTTGAATATATGAACAAGGTTATGTGAACCTTGAAGATCAAGCTTAGTGAACATTTTTGCTGTTTTAGTCTCTCAAATAACTAATAATTAATGACAGTGGGTAAAGATTCTTTTTTTTTTTTTTACTGCCATTTTATTTACTGTATTTATTGGCGTATAACACTCGCTTTTTTACCCTGAAAATAGAGGGTAAACTGTGCCTGCGTGTTATACGCGGGGCGCTGTGGGAATTTTTTTTCCTGAAACTTCCCTCTTAAAGTTAGGTTGCGTGTTATACGCCTGTGCGTGTTATATGCCGATAAATACGGTAACTCCCTGTAGGCAAAGCCTGGGCAAAGGTGTCTGTTTCTTTTCAACAAAAAGGGGATCAACGGGGAGTTGAAGGGTAGATTAAATGATTCACCGGATTTCTCGTAGATGGTTGAGAGGGAAGATTGTGACAAATGGGACTGGAGCTCCTGGTAAAAGTTCTTTCAGGAAACAATAACCTTGATGTGGAGGTCTGCATTTTTTCTATCACATACATCCCTAAAATGAGGAGGCAATTTTTTAAGAGTATTAAATGTTACATCAAAAACAGCAGGTGGGATTTTGGCAATGTAACTGGCAATGCTCAGAAAAGGTATGATTCCTGACCCGCCAATCAATAGTGAGGTTATAAACTGACAGTCATGAATTTCCTTGAATTACAGGAAATTGATGAGAGGAGATCAGGTTGAAAGCTAATACCTTTTGATGTCCAGGTTCAATAAAATAAAATTGAAGAAAAACAGTCTCATGAGTTATTAAGCAAGAAGAGAATGGTAATACATCAACTGTCTCTGTGTACTGAAGATTTCTTAGGTATATGGTTGACAAGATTTTTTCAGCATATTTCAGGTCTACGAAATTGCAGCCAGTCCAAAATCTCTGAGGTGGAAAAAAGCTGGTGGGTTTCTTCTAGCATTATGTTTATAATGAAATGGGGATAGATGAATTACTATTGTGTTCTCCCCTTGGGATAAGGAACGTAAGGCAGCTTCAGTTGTCCTTTGTGGTTTATTTGGACACCTTAAGACAAAGACCGACCACAGTATAAACAAAGATTTGGTTAAGCTCTACATTTCTATTTGGCAAAACGGAGAGATTCCTGAATGGCTATAATTTGTATTGGCTCATGTTATGGCTCAGAACTGGTAAATGGTTCACCTATGCCTTAGGAAAGAAATTTGGCCCCACTAATCATTGTCTTATGCCTCGTACACACAGCCGGATTTTCCAAGAAACAAAGTGCGACAGGCTTTTTTTCTAGGAAAGTCCGGCCGTCTGTAGCCTCCATCTGACTTTTTTTTTTTTACGGCATTCCCGACGGACCTTAGATAGAGACAGTGCCGATCCTGACCTCCCTGGGGCCCTAAGCAAAATGACATGTCACATTAAAGTTGAGAAGCGGGGGGCTGCCGAAAATGACATGTCACTGCCGACTGGGGGTGTTTTGCTGTCGGAAATTACATCTTGCATTAAAGTGAGAAGCAGGGGGTTGCTGACTTCTTACCTCTTCTCCCATGCAGCCAGCAAGTGGAGAAGCGGGGTGAGGGGCTGAAAATTACTTCTCACCAGGCGGGGCCTCTAGTAATTTGGGGGGCCCTCTGCAGCTTTGCAGGGCCCTAAGCGGCTTGCATAGTGAGCCTATAGGGCGGATCGGCCCTGGATAGAGAACCTGTTCTTTTTCCTTCCGTCAGACTTCCGACGGACTCACGGCGGACTTTTGCACGGTCAAATGTCCGACCGTATGTACAAGGCATTTCTAATCAACTTTTTGTTAATTATCTGTCAGTTCTAAAGCTCAATTTGATAAATGCATCAAGGTCACTTGGTGTATAAACTCAAGCTAGCTCATCTTTAATTTACTCAGAAAGCCCTTTTTAGGTGAAAACACTGTGCACTGTTGTTCCAAGTGGTATCTGAAACCCAGTGAAGGCAACATTCAATTATGAAGTGTTTCCCTTGGCGCAAGTTCAACAATATAGTTTCAGCAGTTGCACTGTGCCTAGGATCATGAAATATCAAATCTATACGTGCCAAAAACATGTCAGTTTTTTTTAGAATAACATAATCTTACTCTAACCAATGCCAGTGCAGGCAGCAAATAATCACTGTCGTGGTCAAAAAACAGGGTCAGTGCAGAGGACGGATAATCAATAGTAGAAGCAAGATGAGGCAACAGGTGGAATTATTGTGTGGAGTACAATAATCTAGCAAGGAAACATAAAAAAGGATGGACTTATACAGCCGGTAATCATCCTGATTGACACATGATTAGTGCAAATCAATTCTGCAGAACTATAACATAACTATGAAGTTCCTGACACCTACATTGTAGTCTGGTCAATCTAATTACATACTGTCCAACTACTGTACATCATTTGGGACCGTTGTCTTTTTAACAATACATGTTATTTTTTTTATTTTAGAATAAAAACTGCCTCGCCTCACCTCTCTCGTTTGCATTACAAAAGCAACTTACAGTACATACACCATAGCTACTGTAAAACATGTGTGGCTATTGTGCAAAAGAGACAGCTCATAATAGAGGAGAGGAGCCAAAGAGAGACTCCAAGATCATTTCAATGAGAGAGCCTAAAAAAATCTCAGCAGGTGAAGAATTGTTTCAAGCACCTGATTCACTAATGAATATTCTAATAGGTTTCTCTGTAAAACTCACGCAAGGACATTACGCTTGGTGGCTTAACTAGGTTCTCAGACAGCCCGGCATCTATCTTGGAACACAGGCTAACTGTTATACATGTTCTACTACAAACATCAGAAAGGTATGTCCATATCACACAATATGTGCCAGCAGGATAAAGTCCAGAGCACACCAAATGAGATTGAAGGATACAAGTATCCTGGAGATTGCTTGGGACTAAAAAATGGATTTGGACTGTTCTCCAGACATTGATGCAACAACATTTGGGTCACACATGATCCTGTGGTCCATAGCAAGCTGATATATTGTGGAAGTGACGGCACAATGGGAAGATGGAGTTGGAGAAGACCAACTGTGTTAATAAATATGGTGAAGACCAGGCAATCTCAGGTGTTACCTCTCATGGTGAACCTTTGCCACCCTCTTGTGACAAAACAGTTTTTCTATGTTCAGTCTGTCTCTGTAGTTTGTCATCTTATTTCAGACGCTTCTAAGTGCAGTTAAACGCGGTAACTTGGATTTATCCGCATTTTGTTTACAGGCGTTTTTAATTTTTGGCAATTTTGAAAAATAATAATATTATATATTTTTTTAAATGTTTCTAAATGCAAACGCGGCTAAAAGCGGCATGTAAACACTACAAAACTGACATTTTAAACATGGGTTGTAAAAACGTCCCGTGTACATGAAGCCTTACATTTCAGCCTAACCAAGGTGTTTACATACTCTCCAGTCACTACACAATATGTATGGCTATTGAAATAAAAGACAGTTTTTACGTATAAAAACCTGCCTTGTTTCCCCTTCTTACATTGTGGCCTAATCAAGCTGCTTGCATACTTTCCAGCCACAGTATAGTATTTGTGGCTATTGTCTCTGAAATAATACACTCTAATGTTTATTTCAAAATAAAACAGGCATTGTCTCTCAATGTTATATTGAAATCCAACTGTTATGTTTCAAGCACCTCATGACGTAAAACAGATGCAATAGATACGTTTTGAATCATGGATAGAGCACAGTGAGCTTTAACCCTTACTGACGGATGGTGTGGTGAAAAGATATTCTCTTAAGGCCTGATACTACTGGCCCTCTAGTGAGTTTAAACCCCTAAGGGGAGGGTGTGGTGCATTAACTGGGACAAGGTGTAGGATCCTGAGAATCTCCTGAGACGCTTTCATCACTGCTCTATCTTTTCTACATCATCTGAATTCAATGCTATATGTTGTTGGACATTTAACCAGCCTTTATCAGCGCTGTCTATAATCTGGACTTTGTTCTATTTTGATACTTTATTATATGTTTCAAGCACCACCTTTATGCATTGACATGCATCCTTTAGACTTCGGTACATCCAGCCTATATGATCAACTGCTCCACAGACAGTTCAACTCTCCAATAAGATATGTCAGTTTAATCCAATGTAGTTTTACTTGTAAAAATGTAATACATGAATGTTAACCAGTCATATCAAAGTGTAAATGAACAATGATCTTCTACACCTTGTTCCCACTATGAAATCTGGAAACAGTAAGAAGGGAGAGGTCTGGCTAAAGACAAACCAACGAATGCAAACAGGTAGGTAAGGTGAATTATACCACTCTACAGATATTACATTACAAGTTTTAGTTCCAGTGGATTACCAATAATCAATACAAAGGTCTTTATTAGGGATGAGGCGAACACCCCCGCGTTCGGTTCGCACCAGAACCGTCGAACGGACCGAACGTTTGCGCGAACATTTAGAACCCCATTGAAGTCTATGGGACTCGAACGTTCAAATTCAAAAGTGCTAATTTTAAAGCCTAATATGCAAGTCATTGTCGTAAAACATCTTTGAGAACCCGGGTCTTGCCCCAGGGAACATGTATTAATGGAAAAAAAGTTAAAAAAAACTATCAGACACTCACTATAATCATGTCTGATCAAAGATCAGACCAATAACACTGAACCAAGCGCACAAATGGAAAGAGTAAAGACAAAAAATATTTTGTCTCTACAAAATAAATAAATAAAATAAAATAAAGTAAAATTAAAATAAAATAAAATAAAAGGGTCAGCAGTATAAGCGGCTGTTATAAAATAGAGTATATGTTAAAGGTTATGTACAAAAAAATTAATGATACAAATGTACCATCAATCATAAGCACATTAACAGCGCCAAAGTCAGGTTCATACAGATCTCAGAACTTGAAAACATGAATAACCATATCCTGCTTCAAAGAACCATTTTGTAGTACAAAAAATGCATGTAAATGCATGCAAATCTTAAAATTAGGAGCTGTATCTTAATCTTAGTAATTCACAACCTACCGCTAATATGAAACCAAGTATCAAGAACCCGGGTGCTCAATGTCACTAAAACAGTGTATATACTACAACAAATACCTAGGCAATTAAATATAAATAAAGTAATATGCCATTTATAAAATAAGATGGAGAAAAAATATGATAATAGTAGTAACTAAAGTCCTTCAGTAAGTCCTATAAATGAAGGTTTGGAGAGCACTTAAATATATAGGTTCTGCCGTTAGGCTTGCATTAATAAATAGACAAAAGTTTTTTGCCTCGACGGGATTCCCCAAGAGGACCTCACTCACCAGATAGACGAGTAAGATGTGCAGTCAGAACACTTGCTGTCTCACACTTGTGTAATGTGGCTGGACGGCTCCTCACAGTCTCCACTCATCACTGGTCAGTGTTTAATGTGTTGATCCTCCCATAGGTGGATAGTCATGTAAGGAGAGAAAAGGGACTCCACATAGTGTAAAACTGTATTTATTCAACATGGGCACTCTTCAAAAATACACTTACAGAGATGAGGTTTAAAATCAGCGCTTAGAAACTAATCATTAAGCTGAGCGGCCCTCACTGTGCTGTCTGACGGGGGGATTCCTCCTCCTGACGCCGTAAGTCCCGGGATGCTGCTCGCTCGGTTGGTTAGATGGATCACGTGGCCTTGCCCTGACGCGTTTCGTGATTGGACAGAAGTCCAGGAACGTCTTCAGAGGGCGTGGCCACGTGTCATGATACTTTTCTTTAAATAGCGCTACGCTAAGAAGATGCACGCCCACCGTGTCACGTGAATCACCAGCTGGATGTGCGTCTTCAATGTTTATCAGCCCACAGCTGATGCAACGCTGCTCTCCCTGCACACACCCGCTTTGGCTGAGAAACCAAATCTTGTTCACCGAGCACAAAAATGACAACTGTCAACACTCCTGGTGGAAACAGGAGATATTGCATTTGTAATAGCTCCTACTGCATAACATGGAATACAATATACAAGTCTTCATATAGTCCTCTATTTTCCAGATACCACATGGACATGAAAAACGCACTTGTCACATGTTAAAAATCAGATCAATTAAAATTGTATAACATAAAATCAAAACTAGTAATAAACATGCTATTGGTTTGTTATTATACCTAATATATTAAACCCAGCTTACACATTACCAATCAATGTAAAATAGGTAACAGCACCATAGAAGAATTAATAAACCATATAGGTGCATATACTAGTATATTTTTTAAATACATGCACTTATTGCAGAGAAAAAGTAAAAAAAAAACTCTTCTGTGGGTATGAAATGACAAACAGAATCAAATAGGTCATTATTATATGAAACTCTTAATTGACCCTCGTAGCCTATTGACTCTATAGGTCACATTATCCTTAGTTCTAGACTTGTGCTTCTGCCTATCTATGATTGCGCCATCTTTTGGCTTGTCATAAGATGGCAGGTGATAAGGATAAACCTTACAATGTGGATACATATGCATGCAAATGTATACTCATATATACACATTCGCACACACAACATGTGCCCACATTACAATGCAGAAAAAAAGGGATAAGTCATGAAAAGCATATATGAAAAAAAATGATTAATTACTTTCTTATGCAAATTGACTAGTTCCCATTAAATGCCAAGGACTTATTCTAATATTATTGCATAACCCTATGTATTGTTTTAATGGTTGCTAATAAAACAATTAAGGTCCAATTCAATATTTAAGCCTTCCGGGCTAAGTGAATTGGTCAGAAAAATCCATTTAGTTTCAGATTTTGAGATCTCCCTTACCATATTAGCACCCCTCCACTTATGTTTTATTTTTTCTACTCCCCAAAATTTCAATCCGATTGGATTGCTCTCATGCTTTTGAAGGAAGTGTAGGGAGACACTGTGGTCCTCATATTTAGTTTTGATATTATATATATGCTCGGATACTCTTTTGCCTAAGGTTCTCTTAGTGCGCCCTATATATAACAAGCCACAAGGACATTCCAGAGCATAAACTACGTGTGTTGATGCCAGTGGCGTAACTAGAGTCTTCAGGGCCCCGGTGCAAGAAATCATGAAGGGCCCCCCCCCCTCCACAGTGAATTGACAGTCAGGTGGACCCCTCACACTGGCGGGTGGGCACCTCACACAAGCGCGTGAAGGCCCCCCCAGACTTGGCTGAATTACAGGGCTCAGTCAAAATGACGACTGCTGCGACACTGATAATTCCGCCACTGGTTAAAGTTGTGCTACGTACAGAGTCCGGGGTGTGTTTAACAATCAGCAGATAAAGATACTCCAAAATTCTAGTGTTGGCACCTCAATTATCCCGGCACCATGGTTGTTATGGTGTCAGGATGATTGAAGTGCATTATTTCTATTATCACATGGTAATATAGAATGAAATTATTCAACTCACCATAATGCAGAATCAGTAGGCGCCCTGATGTCACTGTCCCCAGCCACCGGAGTGCTTCCTTACATCTAAGGTGTCTCCAGCAAAGTGCCTCCTTACATCTCAGGTGTCCCCAGCGAAGTGCCTCCTTACATCTCAGGTGTCCCCAGCGAAGTGCCTCCTTACATCTCAGGTGTCCCCAGCGAAGTGCCTCCTTACATCTCAGGTGTCCCCAGCGAAGTGCCTCCTTACATCTCAGGTGTCCCCAGCGAAGTGCCTCCTTACATCTCAGGTGTCCCCAGCGAAGTGCCTCCTTACATCTCAGGTGTCCCCAGCGAAGTGCCTCCTTACATCTCAGGTGTCCCCAGCAAAGTGCCTCCTTACATCTCAGGTGTCCCCAGCGGAGTGCTTCCTTACATCTCAGGTGTCCCCAGCGAAGTGCCTCCTTACATCTCAGGTGTCCCCAGCGGAGTGCTTCCTTACATCTCAGGCAGGCCCGGACTGGGACAAAAAATAGGCCCGTCCATTTTGGAATGAGCAGCCCATGACTTCTTAACCTGGCCCCTTCTCCACTCTCCATCCTGACAGATCCCCTGGGAGAGGGGAGGGGGAAACCCTGCAAAGGTGCAGGGGGCGAGGGGACAGGGAAAGAGCAGGGGCAGCAGAGAGCACAGGGAAGAACCTTGAGAACATGGGGTGGGGTGAGAGCACGGGGGAGGCAGAGAACACAGGGAGGAAGAGGAGAGCACAAGGGGACTGGAGAGCATAGGGGTCTGGAGAGCACAGGGGGAAGCAAAAACACGGGGTGGGACAGAGAGCATGGGGGCAGAGAACACAGGTGGGAGGCGGAGATCATGGGGGGCTGTAGAGCACTGGGGGAGGTGGGGATCACTGGGGGGTGGCGAAGGGCACAGGGGTGGCAGCAGAGAGCATGGGAGGAGGTGGAGAGCACAGGGGGTAGGTGAAGATCAATGGGGGGGCTGGAGAGCACTAGGGAGAGGCGTAGGGCAGCGTAGAGCATAGGGGGGGCTAGAGAGCACTAGGGGGCCTAGAGAGCACTGAGGGAGAGGCAGAGGGCACAGGGGGCAGCGTAGAGCATGGGGGAGGTGAAGAGCACAGGAGGGAGGTGGAGTGAAGAGGGGGGCTGGAGAGCGCTGGGGCGAATAGAGAGCACTGGGGGAATAGAGAGCACTGGGGGGGCTGGAGAGAATTAGGGGGAATTGAAAAGAGCACAGGGAGAGAGCCAGAGGGCACAGGGGGGCAGCGTGGAGCATGGGGGAGGTGGAGAGCACAGGGGGAGAGGCGGAGGGCACAGGGGGAGACTGTAGAGCATGTAGGGAGGCGGAGAGCACAGGGGGAGGTAAAAAAACACAAGGGAAGAGGTGGAGGGCACTGGGGAGCAGCCTAGATCATGGGGGGGAGGTGGAGAGGTGGAGAACACAGGAGGGAGGAGGAGAGCACAGGGGGGGCTGGATAGCACTGGGGGAGAAGTGGAGAGCACAGGGGGCAGCGGAGAGCATGGGGGAGGTGGAGAGCACTGGTGGGGGGGGTGCTAGATAGCACTGTGTTTAGAAAGCACTGTGGGGGCAGCAGAGATAAGCAGATTAGGAGGAGCGGTGGGGTGGCTGCATATAGAAGAATCATTCTCTCCATCTTCTTCCCGCAGTACCTGAATGCCTGCGAGATGGAGAGGAGCAGGAGCAGAAGCAGGCATTCAGAGACCGTGGGAGGACGATGGAGCCACCCCACCGCTCCTCCTATTCAGGTTACAGGGGGCCCGCACTTACTTTCTCCCTGATCTCCCATCGTCTGCCCAGGCGACGCAGCTGTATCAGAGCAGGCATGGCTGGTCTTCAGGAAAATGGCCGCCGGCGGAGACATTATCTCCGCCGGCCGCGGACCTCTAGCGGCGGCGCGGGGCCCCGAGTGAGTATTAGCAACCTGAGCCTGTGTAGTTGATCGGAACGAACAGCACCTCACACTGGCGGGTGGCGGGCCCCCCCGCACTTGGCGGAATTACAGGGCCCAGTCGCAACGGCGACTGCCGCGACACTGATAATTCCGCCGCTGGTTGATGCGCAAGTTATGCAATCTGTTATTTGAAATTGTCTACCGTTAGCTGAGGAGGTGAAATTAGTGAAAGCTCGTAAATGGGTTGATACCTGTTGACATGCTTTGCATCATCGACAGGCAAAAAAACCTTTTTGCTCTCAAAACATCTGCAATGGTTTCGGTTGATCCAGTACTTTTTTGACAACTTGATCCCCAAAAGAGGAAGTTTTTCGGGTAAGGACTGTTGGAGGGTTTTGTCCATTGTCAGAATATTCCAATGCTTCCTGAAAATATTCTCAATCTCCCTGTATTGTTCATATCCCAGTATCACGAACAATACAGGGAGATTGAGAATATTTTCAGGAAGCATTGGAATATTCTGACAATGGACAAAACCCTCCAACAGTCCTTACCCGAAGTACCAGCTTTCATATATAGAAAAACTTCCTCTTTTGGGGATCAAGTTGTCAAAAAAGTACTGGATCAACTGAAACCATTGCAGATGTTTTGGGAGCAAAAAGGTTTTTTTGCCTGTCGACGATGCAAAGCATGTCAACAGGTATCAACCCATTTACGAGCTTTCACTAATTTCACCTCCTCAGCTAACGGTAGACAATTTCAAATAACAGATTGCATAACTTGCGCATCAACACACGTAGTTTATGCTCTGGAATGTCCTTGTGGCTTGTTATATATAGGGCGCACTAAGAGAACCTTAGGCAAAAGAGTAACCGAGCATATATATAATATCAAAACTAAATATGAGGACCACAGTGTCTCCCTACACTTCCTTCAAAAGCATGAGAGCAATCCAATCGGATTGAAATTTTGGGGAGTAGAAAAAATAAAACATAAGTGGAGGGGTGCTAATATGGTAAGGGAGATCTCAAAATCTGAAACTAAATGGATTTTTCTGACCAATTCACTTAGCCCGAAAGGCTTAAATATTGAATTGGACCTTAATTGTTTTATTAGCAACCATTAAAACAATACATAGGGTTATGCAATAATATTAGAATAAGTCCTTGGCATTTAATGGGAACTAGTCAATTCGCATAAGAAAGTAATTAATAATTTATTTTCATATATGCTTTTCATGACTTATCCCTTTTTTTCTGCATTGTAATGTGGGCACATGTTGTGTGTGCGAATGTGTATATATGAGTATACATTTGCATGCATATGTATCCACATTGTAAGGTTTATCCTTATCACCTGCCATCTTATGACAAGCCAGAAGATGGCGCAATCATAGATAGGCAGAATCACAAGTCTAGAACTAAGGATAATGTGACCTATAGAGTCAATAGGCTACGAGGGTCAATTAAGAGTTTCATATAATAATGACCTATTTGATTCTGTTTGTCATTTCATACCCACAGAAGAGTTTTTTTTTAACTTTTTCTCTGCAATAAGTGCATGTATTTAAAAAATATACTAGTATATGCACCTATATGGTTTATTAATTCTTCTATGGTGCTGTTACCTATTTTACAATGATTGGTAATGTGTAAGCTGGGTTTAATGTATTAGGTATAATAACAAACCAATAGCATGTTTATTACTAGTTTTGTTTTTATGTTATACAATTTTAATTGATCTGATTTTTAACATGTGACAAGTGCGTTTTGCATGTCCACGTGGTATCTGGAAAATAGAGGACTATATGAAGACTTGTATATTGTATTCCATGTTATGCAGTAGGAGCTATTACAAATGCAATATCTCCTGTTTCCACCAGGAGTGTTGACAGTTGTCATTTTTGTGCTCCGTGAACAAGATTTGGTTTCTCAGCCAAAGCGGGTGCGCGCAGGGAGAGAAGCGTTGCATCCAGCTGGTGATTCACGTCACACGGTGGGCGTGCATCTTCTTAGCGTAGCGCTATTTAAAGAAAAGTATCACGACACGTGGCCACGCCCTCTGAAGACGTTCCTGGACTTCTGTCCAATCACGAAACGCGTCAGTGCAAGGCCACGTGATCCATCTAACCAATCGAGCGAGCAGCATCCCGGGACTCACGGCGTCAGGAGGAGGAATCCCCCCGTCAGACAGCACAGTGAGAGCCGCTCAGCTTAATGATTAGTTTCTAAGCGCTGATTTTAAACCTCATCTCTGTAAGTGTATTTTTGAAGAGTGCCCATGTTGAATAAATACAGTTTTACACTATGTGGAGTCCCTTTTCTCTCCTTACATGACTATCCACCTATGGGAGGATCAACACATTAAATACTGACCAGTGATGAGTGGAGACTGTGAGGAGCCGTCCAGCCACATTACACAAGTGTGAGACAGCAAGTGTTCTGACTGCACATCTTACTCGCCTATCTGGTGAGTGAGGTCCTCTTGGGGGATCCCGTCGAGGCAAAAAACTTTTGTCTATTTATTAATGCAAGCCTAACGGCAGAACCTATATATTTAAGTGCTCTCCAAACCTTCATTTATAGGACTTACTGAAGGACTTTAGTTACTACTATTATCATCTTTTTTCTCCATCTTATTTTATAAATGGCATATTACTTTATTTATATTTAATTGCCTAGGTATTTGTTGTAGTATATACACTGTTTTAGTGATATTGAGCACCCGGGTTCTTGATACTTGGTTTCATATTAGCGGTAGCTTGTGAATTACGAAGATTAAGATACAGTTCCTGATTTTAAGATTTGCATGCGTTTACATGCATTTTTTGTTCTACAAAATGGTTCTTTGAAGCAGGATATGGTTATTCATATTTTCAAGTTCTGAGATCTGTATGAACCTGACTTTAGCGCTGTTAATGTGCTTATGATAGATGGTACATTTGTATCATTAATTTTTTTGTACATAACCTTTAAAAAAAACTATTGTTTTTTTCAGGAGCAGGACTCCTGAAAAAACAACAGTTTTTAAAACTTTTTTTTCAATTGATAAATGTCCCCTGGGCAAGACCAGGGTTCTCAAAGACGTTTTCACAGGAAAACTATAGACACCCAGCAGGTACAATATTTAAAGAATTTTTAATTTTTAATTTTTTTTTTTAATTTAAGCATCATTAACCACTTAAGGACCGCCTACTGCACATTTACGTTGGCAGAATGGCACGGCTGGGCACATCAACGTATATATATACGTTGATTTTAGTACCCAGCCGTGGGTCGCGCGCGCGCGCCGTGACCCGGTCCGAAGCTCCAGGACCGGGGACCGCGGGATTCGCGGACCCGATCGCCACTGCAGTGCGGCGATCCGTCCCTGGAGCGGAAGAACGGGGAGAGCCGTGTGTAAACACGGCTTCCCCGTGCTTCTCTGTGGCCGTAGCATCGATCGCGTCATCCCTGTAATAGGGGGACGCGATCGATGATGTCACACCTACAGCCACACCCCCCTACAGTTGTAAACACAACACATAGGTCACACATCCCCTACAGCGCCACCTGTGGTTAACTCCCAAACTGCAACTGTCATTTCCACAGTAAACAATGCAATTTAAATGCATTTTTTGCTGTGAAAATGACAATTGTCCCAAAAATGTGTCAAAATTGTCCGAAGTGTCCGCCATAATGTCGCAGTCACAAAAAAAATCGCTGATCTTCGCTATTAGTAGTAAAAAAAAAATAGTTAATAAAAATGCAATAAAACTATCCCTTATTTTGTAAACGCTATAAATTTTGCGAAAACCAACCGAATTTACCAAAAATAGGTAGAAGAATACGTATCGGCCTAAACTGAGGAAAAAAAATGTTTTTTTATATATTTTTGGGGGATATTTATTATAGCAAAAAGTAAAAAATATTGCATTTTTTTTTAAATTGTCGCTCTATTTTTGTTTATAGCGCAAAAAATAAAAACCGCAGAGGTGATCAAATACCACCAAAAGAAAGCTCTATTTGTGGGGAAAAAAGGACGCTAATTTTGTTTGGGAGCCACGTCGCACGACCGCGCAATTGTCAGTTAAAACGACGCAGTGCCGAATCGCAAAAAGGGGCAAGGTCCTTTACCTGCATTTTGGTCCGGGTCTTAAGTGGTTAAAATAACTGCTCCAGGAACAGTGATTTGAATGATGCTTAAATTGCCTGAGGGAACATGTATCAATGGAATAAAAGTTAAAAAAAACAGTTGTTTTTTTCAGGAGCACGACTTTTTTTCCATTGATACATGTTCCTTCGGGCAAGACCGGGGTTCTCAGATATTTTCACAGGCAAACTATAGACACCCAACAGGTACAATATTTAAAGGAATTTTTATTTTTATTTTTTAATTTAAGCATCATTAAAATCACTGCTCCAGGAGTTAGGAAGAACTGATCTAGCTAAGCTATACAGTGTATAAATATATGCACAACTCCTGGGATGTATATATCTTCTCTCTCTCTCTCTCTCTCTCTCCCCCCCCCCCCCCCCTGACCCATAATTGGCCAAAGCCACCCTGGCTTTGGCCAATTATGGCTCTCCGGTTTTTGCGCGCTGTGATTGGCCAAGCATGGGGGTCATAGTGCATGCTTGGCCAATCATCAGCGCACAATGCCGCAGTGAATTATGGGACGTGACGAGTCACTCGAATTTGGCGCGAACGACCAGTTTTGTTCGAATTTCGACGAACGTACCAACAGACGATGTTCGAGTAGAACATACGTTTGAATCGAATGCAGAGCTCATCCCTAGTCTTTATACATCACATATGTGGTGATGTATACACGATAAGTGTCCCAGAACACTAATCAAGATGTTTACATATTTTCAAACCAATTAACAATAATTTTTTGGTGAAATATAAAACTTGTCTTATCTCTTATTAATTTTCTCCCCTTTCAACATCTTGTGAACTGCCCAAAGCCTGATGTTAGCCAATTTTTATCAAACAGAAACCTGAAGTATATTTAAAAAAAAATTGCAACAGGGGTATAGCGCTACCCATGTAGGAGCCACTGAATAGGATGGGTTCTCTGTTCTTTGTCCAAAGCTTCTAAAGAATCTCAGCTCCTCTGACACACCAGATTGAGTATACAAACATACAATACCACAGAAATTTACTGAAAGTAATACTTTGTACCCGATAGTAGTGTCATTTAAAAAAACAGGCACCAAACGAGTTTGTAAAGGCTAACCTTATAAATTGTGACCCAATATGGTTGGTAACTAGTCAAGCATAAAATGGATTAACAATGGTAATAACACAATTAAGCATAAAAAGAGATTAACAGTAGGGATGAGCTTCGCGTTCGAAACGAACATATGTTCGACTCGAACATCGTCCGTTGGATCGTTCGTCGAATTCCGAACAAAAACGATCGTTCGCGGCAAATTCGCGTGAAACGAAACAACCGTTTTTAAAACTTTTTTTCCATTGATACTACTATCGATGGAAAAAAAGTTTTAAAAACGGTAGTTTTTTCAGGAGTCCAGGAGTCATTTATACATGTTCCCTGGGGCAAGACCCAGGTTCTGAAAGACGTTTTCCAACAATAACTTGAATATTGGTCTTTAAAATGATCGTTTTTGAATTCGAACGTTCGAGTTCCATAGACTTCAATGGGGTTCTAAATGTTTGTGCAAACGATCGGACTGTTCGACGGTTCTGGTGCGAACTGAACGCGGGGGTGTTCGGCTCATCCCTAATTAACAGTAGGGATTAGGCATAAAATTACATTTGGGGCCCAGATCAGTATAGCAGAGCCAGCACAAGTGCAGCAGTGAGCAGTAGTAAAGTTTAATCTACCAAGTGGTGGAACTATACTGTCAGAGCACATTTATGGCGGCAATGCTAGTCATAGACTGACTGCTAGCGGAGGGGGCAGGTGAACAAAGGGAGCTTGAAGATAAATTATTATGGTAGGGGCAATCCTTTGAGATGTTCTCCTAATGGCTATTGTTGGGACTCTTTAAAAGCATTGGTGCATACCAAATCCCAATTAACCTGTTGCACCTGGAAATGATCTTAGGGAAAACTCCTGCTCTTCTTCTGCTTATGTTTGGAGGAGACAGACGATTTTGCCCTGAGTCCTGACTACATGGTTGGTTTCTTCTGGCTGGTCGGCTCTGGGACCCCCCGGGATGGGGCCGTTGGGGAGGTGGGGGGTTCCCTCCCTCGACACAGATTGATCCCGATAGGCAGTCGAATGTCCACACAGAGGTGTTCTCTCTTTTCACTGTCTTGCTTCCAAGAGGAAGAACTCTTCCAGGCAGTTTAATAAAAATGAATTATCCACTCCTCCTACTGTGCCTATTGGGATCTGTAGTGTAAGGATTATATTTGTCTCATTATATGGCTGCCATCTCAAACTACAACTCCCAGGATTCTCAGGGCTCTGCATGGAAGTCTATGGGCTTGTTTGACTTTAGCTCCCCACCTGCTGGCCGGAGGAGCATGGCGCAGCATAATTTCAGTATCTCAGTAGAGTGAGAGAAGAATAAAAGCAATGTCTCCTTCTCCATGTTGCTGTAGTCAAGCACCTGGCTACATAGGGGAAATAGGGGTGGGAGAGGGTTCAGGAAATGCATGGTTGTCGTTTGGAAGTATTTTGACAATGCAGCGTGTTTCTTCCAAAAAAGAAGCTTACTAACTATACCAGAAAACAATTTTGCCACTAGCATATTCGTATAAAGTTGAAAGCTTTAGCTTTATTTTCTTATGTACACTGTCCTACAGCTTTTATAAGGGTTATTGCTACTACTTCCAATTTGACTTTAGATATACTTAGTGTTATTTTTCTAAACTGTTGTATATGTGCCCTTGCGCTTTTTATTTTTTTCATCACAATCCTACCACTTCCTGTGCTAAATACTTTAATAACAAAAGGATTAGGGGGCTGATGGGAGGCGGTCGGTTTAATTAGCCATAGACATCATCTATGGTTTCTCTATGATTAGTCTGTCTTAGATGATGTTCTCATTTCTTAGAAGGAATGCCCCTGAGCTATAATAACCTCTGTTATAAGCCCTTCCTGGATATAGAGAACTAGCCACTTAGCAACTGTGGGCACATTTTCGAAAAACCCAAACACTGGTGTGAATTAATAAAATATTAAACATGACACCGAGTTCTCTTCTAGCATTTCATTTTTCTTTTATGCCTGATCTTTGAATCTCATGTTGCACTTTCTGAATTTTGAGTGGCAGCTACTAGTCCTGGCAGCCTTTCTACCATTGCCTCTTACAATGCCTCCAGTCATGATTTAATTACCTTTTCTCGCCCCTGCACATCTCTTTTGTCTCTTGATCTCCAACACGGTGCTAGGCAATCAATTCTCAGTGCCTCAGAATAAGCCATCAGGCTCCCATTAGAAGCCTCTGCACTAAGGTTAACGCATTCTCTCCAGCACTAATTTGCAGGAAAGTCTGAACAAATAATAGGAAAAGGAAAAAGACAGGATGAATTGGAAGGGGATTGTACCTGTGGCATTTCATGTAACATTCAGTACTAAAGACTTAATTTCTTAACAGTTTGTGTCCTATCTTACTGCATTTTACTCATAGGTTTTGACTGTCTCATATCTTGTGGGCGTCTGTGGAAATAGAGTTGTCACGTATGGTGGCGTGAGATTGGAACTGTTCTACCTTTTGACTGTCAGTGGCTCTATATTCTGTGATCACACCGTGGAGCAAAACAGAGGGATCTCACAGAGTGTTCACATATTCCTATTGCTTTTCCTTAAAGGGGAGTTCCACCCACAATTTCACTTTTTAAATATAAATACCCCTGTAATACACAAGCTTAATGTATTCTAGTAAAGTTAGTCTGTAAACTAAGGTCAGTTTTGTTAGGTTGTTACAGCATTTAGTTTATAATCTAGAAAAAGACCGTGGACATCTTAAGTGTGGGCATCATGAAGCCAGACTGTATGACTTCCTGAATTTCAGCTTTGCATATCTCGCACATGCTCAGTGCTGCACAAGCAATGTAATAGGTTTCAGTCAGGTTTGCAAGGACTACTGGGAACATGCCTATCCCAGAAACCCTTGCAAATAGCCTTGTGACTTAATATCCTAGGCTAATAAGGAGGAGAAGGTAATGAAGGACTACAAAATAAAGGTATTTACAAGCAACAAAATAAATAAAAATTGTTCATTCTGAACACTATGGGCCAGATTCACGAACACTTGCGCTGGAGTATTTGGATATGCGCCGCGTAACTGTGATGATGCGCCGTCTTTTCTATGTGCCCGTACCCACCAAACTAGATGCGCCCAATAACGGGTCATTTGCGACCGGCGGAACGTTCCGACGCCAGAGTATCGTCAGCGCTTATTTTCGCTGGGCGCATCAGTCGCGCCTATTGATTTCCCCTGCAAATATGCAAATGAGGGATTTTTCCCAATTCACGAACGGATTAGCACCATACGCTGGCTACATGCGCCGCGCGTATCTGGTCCGTCCGGCGCAAAGTTATTTCTACAAAAGGCTGCTTTATCTTTACTCCAGACGGTCACAGGTCAGCAGGAGAGCAGCTACAGCAGCGTTACCGACGAAACTAGCAAGCTGAACAACAACACTAGCAAGGACAACACCTCTGTGTGCCAACATGCCAGGGGCACTCGTGGTCCTAAGACTAGTACTGGGTCCCTCGCTACGGAGGAGGCGGGCACGTGAGAGGATATACCGCACTCGTATGAACCTCTTTGGCATGGGGGATGAGGAGGTGTATCGCCTCTTCAGATTCAGCCCAGATGCAATACTTGAACTAACCACAACCCTGCAGGGTGACATCACCAGCAAGACACACCGCTCACAAGCAGTGCAGCCACTGGTGAAGGTCCTGGCAACACTTCATTTCCTTGCCAGTGGATCATTCCAGCGTACAAGTGGAGTGGTGGCTGGGATGTCACAGTCCTCCATGAGCAGATGTGTGCACCAGGTTGTCCCCGCAATCCTCAGACGCATGTCCAACCAGTTCATCAGACCCACCACTGAGGAGCTGCGGCTGAAGGCAATGACAGATTTCTACAACATTGCCAGATTCCCACGCACCATCGGGGCCATTGATTGCACACATGTGGCCCTACAGCCCCCCAGTGCCACAGAGCACATATACCGCAATCGGAAGCATTGGCACTCCATCAACGTACAGGTGATAGCCGATGCCCAACGCCTCATATGGCACGTCCGTGCCAAACACCCCGGGTCCAGCCATGACAGCTTCATATACCGTCAGAGCCCCATTCCAGCAGAATTCGAACAGAACATGTATGGGGACAGCTGGCTGGTTGGTGAGTGACATGGGAGTCAGGCATGACTATCCCCTCCCGTGATGCACATCAAAAGTGGCACATGCACTACTAACATCCTCCTGTCTTTTCCCTTACAGGTGACTCTGCATATGCACTGGGACCCCATCTAATGACTCCTTTCCGGAACCCCCAAACCAGAGGAGAGAGAAAATACAATGAAGCACACATCAAAACCCGTGCAGTGGTGGAGCAAACATTTGGGCTCCTGAAGTCCCGTTTCCGCTGCCTGGATAAGTCCGGGGGGACCCTATTGTATTCCCCTACCTTTGTGTGTCAGATCATCGGTGCATGTTGCATACTACATAACTTTGCTATGAAAAAAGGCCTAGAGATTGACATACGTGATGACCTGACCCCCGACCCACACAGTCCCCACCTGCCAGAGGACACCCAGTCTGCTGATGGAAGAGCAGTCAGGAGGGTCCTCGCCGTAGGCATCTTTGGACACTAAACCAAAACATTAATAACACAGACAGTGCACGCGTGTACACCACTGATGTCCCTAGATCACACACATCACATGCACATCGCATTGGATTAGCCCAAGTCCAGCATGTAGGAGTTGGGAGCAGTAACGCCGCGTCAAGGCCCCAATGATGTCACTGTCCATTCACACACCTTTCACACGTCATTCATTCAGCCGTGGGGTTAACTTCACCACCACGGCCGAGGGTGACACCCCTTACTTTCAGGAGTGCCACCCTCTCACATTCACACACCATTCACACTGCAACGTGTGCAGTATCAAAAAATAAAAATAAAATCTCATAACCTGAGAACCAAAAAAATTAACCAAAACTCATGTCCTGAGTATAAACAATAATAATAAATAAAATAAATAAACTCATGTCCTGAGTATAAACAAAAATATATAACAACCAAAAAAACAAAAAACCCTCATCTGGGATGACGGGGGCTCCTCCTTGGGGGCACTCTCGGGCTCCTCATCTGCCTGGAGGGAGTGGGTGGTGGTGGTGGTGGGGGGGCATCAGGAGGAGGCTGATCCCCGGGTGGGCCACTCCTGGGAGCTGTTGGCTGCATGCCCTCCAATGCCACAGCGATACGGCTCAGATACAAATTTGTTTGGGCCTGCATCCTCAGCTGGCGGGTGATCTGATGCCGCTGGTCACGTTGCCGCTGCCTCCCCTCTTCCCGAATGGCAGCAGTGTTGTCTCGAACAGCTGCTGTCAAGTGCCGGATATCAGCCTGCACCTCCCCCAGGCTGGTCACAACGCCCTGCACGCGACTGGGCAGCTGTGACATAGAGCCCAGGCTGTCTGCGACCCTGTCTAGGTGGCCAGCCATCTCCCCCATTTGCTGGGTCTGTTTCGCGTGGTCCAAAAGCACCTGGTCTTCGACCAAATCACACACCCCCCTGGTCTTCCGGGTGGCCTTCCTGGGGGCAGAGGAAGGTTGTCCCCGTGGGGATGGAGTCGCCCTTGAGGGGCTACCTAGGATGGGGGAGGGGATCACAGAGGGCCCTGCAGAGGAGGAGGACTCCTCCAACATTAAAATGAACTCCTGTTCAGGGACAGGCTCCTCCACAACCACCTCTGCTGAAGTGGTGTGGGCACTCTCCTCCTCCACCTCGGTGTCTCCAGCACCCAGGGCCTCGTCTTCAGCATCCCGTTGGGGGGTTGGGGTGGACTGGCCGGCACGAGATGGCCCAGCACCGTCATCTGTGGATGACACAAAGCAGACACATGTTGGTGGTCCCACACACTTGGCACATGTACCCACCCCCGCCCCCCACATGCAACACACCAAAAAGGGGGTAAAAATCACTTACCTGTCCTGGAGCCTTCCTCTACGGAATCATAGCCTGGGACCCCCTCCAACTGCTCCCTGTCCAGGCAGCGGGCGACCACCTCCTCCTCCGCGGTCAGGGTGACAGGACATGGGGGACCACCACCTGTGCCCCTCTCATGGCTCCTAATGGTGGACACCTTGCCCCTCACCTTGCGCCGCAGGTCATTGATTTTTTTACCAATGTCTGAAGCACTCCGGGTGGAGTACCCCAGCACATTGACCCTGGCAGCTATGGTGTCCAGGATGGCCTGCTTTCTCTCCCGGCTGGTCTTCCTGCTTTTTTTACCATGGAGAAAATCATTAAATGCCTCCATAGCCGATATTATCACTGTGACCTCCTGGGCATTATAATTTAGGTTCCTCCTCTCTCTGGGGGCAGCGGGAGCAGCCATTACAGGGCAAAAGTATCTTCCCTGGGGTGGGGGGAAATGGAACTACTTTTGCGCCGGAATGGCGTTTCCGCCAGCGCTTTTAAGCGCCCAGCGGAACGCATTGCGCTGACGTTTCCCAGGAAGTGGTGCCGACGGAAGTTGTGAGCATGCGCACAAGGGGGCGAGTGGAGCCGCACTCACTGCGCATGCTCCGTGGATGATGCGCTGAACGTAAGCCTCTGCGCTGGGCTCCGCCCATCATTTACATATGATCACACCCAGTTTCACTTGCGTCGGGTTACGCCAGCGCATTATCGTTACTCTGGCGCAAGTTTACGCGCAACTGCTATGTGAATTACAGGACTTGCGCTGAAAGGGTCTTCAGAGTAACGTAAATGAGAAGCGTTACTCCAGAGGAAAGATACTCTCATCTACCTGAATCTGGCCCTATGAGAATAGGGCATGCAGCACAGACAAACATAAAAAAATGGGTGGAACTCCACTTTAAAATGGTCATCCATGAATATATTTGACCTGATCCAATAGTATAATTAAATACTTTTAAAGGGGACCTACTGTCAAAATGTAAGGCATGCTTATCTGGGAGCCCCCAACCCATGATTTAAAAATGAAAAGCATAAAGAAAGCATTTAAAAATATATAAAAACATTACTCACTTTAATGTAGCGCCCCCCCCCTTATTTTTTGGGGCGTTACACTAAAGTTAGTGGGGAATGGGAGAGTTAAGTTTGCTCCCATTCGCAAATTATTTAGACTGGTGCTACTGGTTTGGAACTGCATTGTAGGTCAATCTGCGTGTCAGGGGTGTGTTATCACCCCTGGGCGACAGTTGGTGCTAGAGGGGTTCTGACAGACCCACCTTCCCTCAGCAGGCAATCAGAGGAGTGGTTCCCTCTCCTGGCATGCTGGCGGAGGGTATATCTGGGGCAGCCGCCATTAGTGTTCTGTTCTATGCGGGGCCCGAGTTCCAGGTGCGGCATCCACCTTCAGGGTGCGCGCATCCATGGGCCCCGCCATCGAGGCCCGTCTGGCCGCAGTTGCGCATCAAGCGGAGCTTCACTTGGATGCAAAGAGGGGCCCCAGTGGCTTGCTGGGTCCCAGATCCTAAGCTGGGAGCTGTGCGGTGGGGAATCGGCTCGGGAGAACCCAGAGACAGAGGTTGTCCGCGAGGCCTGGACGAACCACCAGGGATCCGGTCACCACGCCATACGACAGGTACGCTTCAGCTGTCAATTGGTGACCTTTAAAGTGGACTTACTGGGAGGACTCATTAGTTCTAACTCTGATACCTTCAAAATTTACCAGGCCTGTGGCAGAGGCCCTGTTTCCTCCCAGTGACTTGAAAGAGGCCCTTCGGCTGCCAGACTCAAGTTAATCGCCTGTCTGGGGGGACTTTACCCACTCTGGCGAGAGTGGCGATGTTTGAACTTGACGATGCTGAGAGCAGGCTTGCTCTCCCTTTGATATCCAAGGCCTGATACTGTAGTTCTCTCTCTGCTCATCAACCTTTCTCTATTGTGTGTTGTGTTGATGTTGGCCGTGTTGGGCCCTGGAATAAAGCATTGAAAACTCAAGTTGATATCTAGACACTTGCTCTGTATCCACCCTCATCAATATTATCCCTAGACAAGAACCACTGGTAACACAACATGCCGGGCCCAAACTAATCAGCGGCTTCTTCGGGGGTGAGCGCTACATTACATTTCAGTCTTTGGTTGTTTCTCATAGGCATATATGAGTCATTATTTTGTAAATAGGTTCCTTTAAGCTAGTGCATTGTTGGTTCACTTACCTTTTCCTTCGATTTCCCTTCTAAATGTTTTTTTTCTTTGTTTTCTTTGTCTGAATTTCTCACTTCCTGTTCCTCCTCAGTAAGCTGTTGAGTAAGCTGTTCTGACTGACTTTCCACCGCTCGGATGATGGTGTGAAGTTTACTGAGGAGAAACAGGAAGTGAGAAATTCAGACAAAGAAAAAAAACATTTAGAAGGGAAATCGAAGGAAAAGGTAAGTGAACCAACAATGCACCAGCTTAAAGGAACCTATTTAGAAAATAAAAAACAAACCTTTACAACCATTTAAGGATCCTATATCTCAAAAAGACACTCAGCACTGTGTAGGAGAACATTATATTATTATTTGGAATGATCAGCTTTTCCTGGATCCTTCAAGAAGGTCCAATGGCATTACCCTTGTCTTGTTGAGTATGCTGGAACCTGGGGTGTAAGTAAAATATTTTTGCTTAATGAGGTGTGTATGTGGAGAAAGGTGATCTTTTAGATAAGTAGACCTTGCATTTCCCTCCAAGGCTCACTTTAAGAATGGTTCTTTACCCAGTGAGCACATCTATCGCAAGAACATTATGGCGCATCATGCACATTATAGCTCAAAGAAACAGCTTTTTGGAGCTCTATTTTTTTCTGTTTGGAAACTCCCCTCCATGTTAGCCAACATGTCCATGCACACTATGGCTTTTTAAGGAGTTTACAGGCTTACAATGCTCTTACAGGCAGGAAATCCCCCCCCCCCCCCCACCAAACTCGCAAAAGAGCACAAAAAAGCACAAGCTTCTTCAAGATTTTAGGCAGAGAAATAAAAGTTCAAATGCTTGTAAAAGCAGTTTTTTTGAGCTAAAGTTTGCATAAGCCCTTATACAGTGAACCCGGATGACCTCAAATCTATAATGGTCCATTCAACATGCCAGTAGTTAGCCTCATCTGCTGTGGTCATTTTCCGCCCAATGAATGTTACAATGAACCTGTGTTTAGGCCATGCAGAATTCACTTTATTCCAGACCCACAAGCTTTACATACTTGCTTTCCCTTCAATCTCTTCAGCATGGTGCTTGGCGGTTCGTCCATAGAGGGGGCGCCGGGAGCACCGCCCCCTCTGGCTCTTGCACAGCCACTGAAATACATAGATTCATGCATTGCATGAATCTATGTATTTTCGCCGCTGCCGCCCACTATTCAGATGGCCGAATGGTGAGCGCCGGCCACCTGAATAACAGCAGCTGGTTGGCTGTGTGGAAGTGCCTATCAGAGCCAGAGGGTGGGGAGGGGCATTTTACAGGGCACAGTGCCGACAATGGGCACAGTGGCGACAATGGGCACAGTGGCATCAATGGGCACAGTGGCGACATTTAACCACTTCCTTACTGGGCACTTATAACCCTTCCTGACCAGGTGAAATTTCAGCTTCTGGCACTGCGTCGCTTTAACTGACAATTGCGCGGTCGTGCGACGTGGCTCCCAAACAAAATTGGCGTCCTTTTTTCCTCACAAATAGAGCTTTCTTTTGGTGGTATTTGATCATCTCTGCGGTTTTTATTTTTTGCGCTATAAACAAAAAAAGAGCGACAATTTTGAAAAAAAGTCAATATTTTTTACTTGTTACTATAATAAATAGCCCATTTAAAAAAAAAAAAAAAAAAAACATTTTTTTTCTCAGTTTAGGCCGATACGTATTATTCTACATATTTTTGGTAAAAAAAAAAAAATCGCAATAAGCGACTGGTTTGCGCAAAAGTTATAGCGCATACAAAATAGGGGACAGAATTATTATACATTTTTATAATTTTTTTTTTTACTAGTAATGGCGGCGATCTGCGATTTTTATTGGGACTGCGACGTTATGGTGGACACATCGGACACTTTTGACACATTTTTGGCGCCATTCACATTTATACTGCGATCAGTGCTATAAAAATGCACCGATTACTGTATAAATGTGACTGGCAGTGAAGGGGTTAACACTAGGGGGGCATGGAAGGGGTTAAATGTATTCCCTGGGTGTGTTCTAACTGTGTGGGGGGAGGGGGGGGGGTGACTGGGGGAGGTGACCGATGCTGTGTCCCTATGTACAAGAGACACAGATCGGTCACCTCACTCCCTGACAGGACGTGGATCTCTGTGTTTACACACAGAGATCCATGGCTTGTCCCTGTAACCGCCGATTGCGAGTGCCCGGCGGACATCGCGGCCGCCAGGCATGCGCATCGGCATCTCAGGAATGCAGCGGGCACGCGCGCGCCGTCGGCGGCGCTCGCGCGCCCTCTAGTGGCCATTAAAAGCACAGGGCGCATATATGCGCCCTGTCAGAGATTCAGGACAGCCCGACGGCCGCATATATCGTACGGCCGTCGGGAAGGCTACATTTTAGCTTGAGTGTTTTTTTAACCCCCTCTGCAGCAGCACCCTCCCCCCTTTTTATCTGAATTGCCTATTCCTCTTCTGTCTGTGTATATCCATTGCTGAGGCCCTGTCCAAATAATGTCTTCACCCAGTGATTTAATCTAGGGTTGTCCCGATACCACTTTTTTAAGACCGAGTACACGTGCTGATACATTTTTCCCCAAGTACTCGCCAATACCGAATACCAATACTTTTTTTTAATCTCATGTGACAGCGGCACAAGTGTCAGTTGTTTTTTTTTTTATATATCTTTAGCAATTTGTTTTTAATTTTTTATTTTATTTATAATGCTTTCTTTTTTTTTAAAGGGGGGGGGGTGGACTGTGTCAGTGTGTTTTTTCTTTTATTTTTTTATTATTTTCTACAATAATTTTTTTAATTCTTTTTATTCTTTTTTTTTCAGCCCTGTTTTCAGCCCTGTTGGGGGGCTTTGGTGAGATATCAGGGGTCTTAACAGACCTCTGACATCTCTCCTTTGAGACAGAGAAAGGGAGTAGGGACACATGTTCCCCAGTCCCTTTCTCAGCAGCCTCAGCTGCGCTAAAAATTAATGGAGAGAAGACAACGACTTCTCTTCATTCATAAACTGAAATATTGTAATCACGGTTTACAATGTTTCAGTCATGTGAATGGAACGAGTCAGTGATCACTGACTCTGTCCATTCAGAGCTGGATTTAGCGGCTCCTACCCTGCTCTCCATCCTGACAGTTCCAGGGGGTAGAGGAGGAGCACGGAAGGAGAGAGAAACACGGCGCGATACACGAAGGGAGAGAGAGAAACACAGCGGGGGACATGGAGGGAGGGAGACTGCAGCAAACCGGAGGGGGGCTGGAGGAGGACATAAGACAGTCAGCAGTGATCGTGTGTGGGAGAGTTACAAGCACCGACCACAGCTGATTTTAAAGCAGCTGGAAGCCACGTGGGGGAGAGAGAGAAGAGAAATTACTTTTAAATCTATATAGGTGATTGGTGCCTGTAACTTCCCCATGCACTGATCACCGCTGACAGTACAAGTATTGGGTGAAGCATCGGGAGCATTTGCCCAAGTACAAGTACTCGGGCAAATGCTTGGTATCGGTCCCGATACCGATACTAGTATCGGTATTGGGACAACCCTAATTTAATCCTTGGCTTTCAGCGACACAGAGAGGAGAAGTTTGTGTGACACTCTACATGACATAAGCATACCCTGCCAAGCTTGGGGAATGTTTGATAAAATGTGGTTGTAGTTGTTTGGCTCTGTACACCTTCTTCATACCTGATGGTTTGGGAAGTATAATACAAATCTACCCTTCAAAATGACCCTTCAGTACAACCTAATACCAACATTTAACCCACTTCCCCATAATCCTAATCCGTAACCTTTAGAATTGACCCACTAACCTTTGACCCAAAACAAACAAATCTTTAAAATGGTATCAAATGGAAAATAAAAAATCATATACAATATACTGTATAATGCTGTCTGTCACTAGCATTAACAAAACCCCCTCTGTAGGGCATTCACACTTAAGCAACTTCACTGGTTACAGAGAAAGTATTATGGGAGCTGGAGAATTAGTTAGGGGAAGGAAACCAGAGAACAGACGTGGCTGAATCAGGATGGGAGGGAGGAAAGATAGTGCAGACCAAAGGAGAATAAATGGGCTGGACTGCAGGGGAGAAAGTGTGTAGGTGCAGAGAGATTACCCAACCGTCAGATGTCATATAACCAGTATGTCAGGCATTGGATGTTGGCGTCCAGAATTGGAAATGCCAGGGGGGTGCGAGATCCTGACAAATGTGGTGGGCAGGGCTGCTGTTAGAAATCATGGGGCCCCGTACAGCTTACCTGACTGGGCCCCTCCAGCACACATCTTCGTCATGCCTTTTTATTGTCCCAACCGATTCCCCATATGCTGCAAAGGCAGTGGAGAGGGGACAACATATGCTGTGGGTGTGATACTATTTGAGCAGTAAAGATTATCCTTGCTGTCACATTTGTGCATAGCATAGTAGAACAAATTCCCCCATCTAAAAATATTCATCTTCTCCCTCCCCTGCTACTACAAATACTCTCATCCTCAGCGAAAACCTTTAGTACTCGACCCTCCCAATTGTGTCCTGAGTGTCCACAGTGCTGTCTCCCCTCCCTCAGACACACAGACCTCAGATACAGCGTGGCAAATGGCAGTGTCATGTCCTTCTTCCTAGGCTCCTCCTCTTGACATGTCAGCTGTTCGATTTTTAACCCCTTTCTATAGGTAGCTGGTGGGAGAGATGCTGCTGCTGAAGGGTTATGGGAGCGTGACTTGGATATATCACTGGATGTCAGCACTTTACAGAGTTTTCTTACCTTACCTTTGCCAGGAGGAGATGGGGGTGGGTAAGAAAACTGTAAAGTTCCAATGTGACAGTGCCAATGCAAGAGCATTACAGTGACAACATACTGTAAAGCTGAAGAGGAATGAGGAACACACCCCACACCTCCATCAGGCTGTCTACTGCTTTCCTGATTTGACTTTTCTCATCCAACGCTAAGCTGACAGGAGTAGTGATGCGGCTGTCACTACTCCTGTCAGCCTTGTAGCAGCAGAAACGCTCCTTCTGGCGCCCCCAGCTCACATGTTACTGTCACCCTTCTGCTTCACTTTCAGTGGATTCATAGCAACCCAAAGGTCATAGTTCTATTTGGCTTAATTGAAACCACTTAGTGGTCAGGGGATTCACTCAATACTTCTACGAGCAGGTTGTATGGTACTCTCGGAGCTGACCCAAGAGCCCCAAATCTTTAGGAATTTTTTTGGTCATCCTCTGGCTTCATTTGTCAACTTGTGTAATGGTATAGCATGATTAACGGTAGTGAGCCAAAAGGCTATGGTGGGCGAGGATTGAGACTTCCAATGTATGGTTATCAATTTCTTAGCAAAAAACAATACTATACGCATAAAGGTTTGTAAATTTTTAGATATACCTTCATCATCAATATATCCCAGTAAACACTGTAGGGGATTACAGATATTGGGTATCTGAGTTAGGGAGCTGATGAGGGCCGTGACTTCCAACCAGAACTTCCTAATCGGAGTGCACTCCCACATCAAGTGAACAAATTTGCCATCATCCATGACAATGCAGAGGGTAATCTTTTTAGTTTATACAGTAAACATGGCATAAAATCCACCAGTCTGGACTAAAAGATGCCTTGTGGGCCTGCTCAATTGCTGCAGCAAATGAGCCGCATGTGGTGGCCTTAAAAGCATCCCAAACCACCGGGACGGAGGCGCTCTGCCTGTTAGTTATCCAGTAGGATTTAATTTCGGCCACATTCTGGTTCACAACAGCCTGATCAGCCAGCCACAGATCGCTCAGTCACCATACCCAATAGAAGGAGGGGGTGCCCAGGGCGAGGTCCATCAGCAAAGGGTAGTGATCAGACACCACCCTAGGGGGGTATTTAACTTCAGTCCTCATAGTGAGCAAATCCAACTAAACTAGACAAAGATCAAGACGAGACAAAGTACTGTGTGACTCAGACTGACACTCCACTAGATACAATTGAGTCAGAAAAGAGCCCAAGGGTATGGGGGACAGTGTAGAGCAGCGGAACCTATCAATGGAGTCATCAAGTACCGTATTATAGTCACCCGCTATCAATAAAGGGCCCTGCTATTGCCAATATGGAGCTAGTCAACCGTTCAAAGAATAGTTTATTGAAGGGTGGCGGAGCATATAGACTAGTCACCGTGTAGGGCTTACCAAGGAGTTCAAGCACAACAATTACAAAGCAACCATTAGAATCGAGTTTGATATGTTTAATACTGATAGGTGCTGATTTAGCTTTGAGGATAGATGTGCCCCTGGCATATGTGGAGTATGTGGAATGAATAGCATATGCAATTTTCGCACTCTTAAGGGCCGTGACCCTAGAGCCATGGAGGTGGGTTTCCTGGAGAAGGATTACATGCAGATTATGTCTTGCCAGATATTCAAACATTAGTGATCGTTTCACTTTGGAGTTAAGCCCCCGATCATTCTACAAAACTAAGCATAAATTATGACTAGTGAAGCCCAGTTCTCATAGCCTGCTGGAATCAACCATAACACAGAGTCCAGTGTGCCATGAGAAGTGTGTAAGAGCGTGAGCAAATCAAATAAGTGAAATAACAATATGCCATTTGGAGATATCAGTGGTATACAAGATAAGTCGGATAGACTATAAGACAGATGTACACATAATGGTGAATACCAACATTACAGAAAAAAATAAAACAAGAAAAAGTCCCCCAACATCCCAACCCACCCTAACCCTCCCGGCTCCCAAACCCCAACATATGATAGCTTTGTTCCCAAAACCAAGGCAGGAGGAGGGTGTATAGGTCCATAGCCGCAGGCTTCCATTCATGTCCGCACAAGACAAATATGTGTAGTAACCCTGAGTCTGGAAAAGACAGTTTAAAAAATAACAGGAGAGAATCGGGAACATGGTGATAACAGTCATCCAGGATAAGCGATGGGTATGCAGTCTATAGCATAAGATTGAAGTTGATATCTCATAGCAACTGAAATTAGGGAAATGAGGAGATCATAAGAACTGAGGCATCCTGGCCTTCTCCCACCCCCCTTATGCCCGTACACACGACCGGTTTTCCCTTCGGAAAAACTGCCATGAGAGCTTTTGGCTGGGAAAACCAGCCGCGTGTATGCTCCATCGCAGTTTTTCTGAACTAGCTCTCTTTTTTCCCACCGGAATTCCCGGGAGTCCTTTTCCTGGCAGTATGTGAAGAACTGCGATGGAGCATACACATGGTCGGGATTTCCGACCAAAGCTCAATCGCAGTTTTCCTGTCGGGAAAATCTTTCGTATGTAGAGGGAAAAAAACGTACCGAGCAGGTTCTCGGTTTTCCCCTCCGAATTCCCGGTGGACATTTTACCGCCAGGAATCCCGTACGTGTGTACTAGGCATGAACTGTATTCAGGTGGAGGCGGTGTATACAGTGGTTGACCGCGATATTGTGTCAATCTCGCTCCCTTTCTCGGCGAGATTAACCACCTGCGAGCACCATCGCGGGAGCCAGCGCCGAGCTGGCTTGCCGCGATGGAGACAAAGCCGTCATAGAAGCGACGGGGATACGACGTGGATTCCCGCCAATTCTACACGTGGGCGGCGTTTGTTATGAATCCTGAAGGGGAAGTCCCCGCCTGCAAAAAAAGTGCAAACACAAATAAACAACACAGGGTATTAAAATATTTTATTATAGTTGGCCGCCAGGGGGGGGTGTGTATGGTCGCTTTTATAAAAGCGCCCCCCCCCTCCTGCAGGCTTCTCCCGACACCTGCGGGGGGTGGGTGCCGCTGCGGGGGTCTTCTCCTGCTCTCCGGGGGTCTTCTCCGCTCTTCGGGGTCTTCTCCCGCTCTCCGGGGGTCTTCTCCCGCTCTTCTTCCGCTCTCCGGGGGTCTTCTCCGGTCTTCCGTGATATCTTCTTCTTCTTATTCTTCCCTCTTCTTCTCCAGATGTTGACACGCGACGCTTCCTCCCGCTGTTCTGCCGGGCGCGTGGCTCGCAGCGACTTATATAGGCCTATCTTGTGACGTCGCAGTCCCATCATGCTCCGGTAGGTACCGCGTGGGTAGGTAGCACGTGGGTAGGTACCACGTGGCACCTACCGGAGCATGATGGGACTACGACGTCACAAGATAGGCCTACATAAATCGCTGCGAGCCGCGCGCCCGGCAGAACAGCGGGAGGAAGCGTTGTGTCAACATCTGGAGAAGAAGAGGGAAGAATAAGAAGACGACATCACGGAAGACCGGACTGGCCACTGGAGAGCGGAAGAAGAGCGGAGAAGACCCCCGGAGAGCAGGAGAAGACCCCGAAGAGCGGAGAAGACCCCCGGAGAGAAGGAGAAGACCCCCGCAGCGGCACCCACCCCCCGCAGATGTCGGGAGAAGCCCGCCGGGGGGGGGGGGGGCGCTTTTATAAAAGCGACCATTCACACCCCCCCCCCTGGTGGCCAACTATAATAAAATATTTTAATACCCTGTGTTGTTTATTTGTGTTTGCATTTTTTTTTGCAGGTGAATGGGTAGGGGTACGATTTCCACCATACTCATTCACTTAGGGTGGGGGTTGGTATCTGGGGGCCCCCTTATTAAAGGGGGCTCCCAGATTCCGATAAGCCTCCCACCCGCATACCCTGACAACCAGGGTTGTCGGGAAGGGGCCCTGTCCTCATCAACATGGGGACAGGGTGCTCTGAGGTGGGGGGGCCGCAGTGCGCCCCCCTGCCCCAGAGCACCTGACCCCCCATGTTGAGGGCATGCCGCCCGGTACGGCTCAGGAGGGGGGCGCTCGCTCGCCCCCACTCCCCTCCTGACCGGCCGGCTGGCGTGCTTTGGATACGGGTCTGGTATGGATTGTGGGGGACCCCCACGCCGTTTTGTTTTGGCTTAGGGGGGTCTCCTTGCAACCCATAACAGACCTAAGGGCCCGGTATACTCCTGAGGGTGGAACCCATGCCGGATTTTTTTTAAATCCGGCGGGGACTTCCCCTTCAGGATTCATAACAAACGCCGCCCACGTGTAGAATTGGCGGGAATTCACGTCGGATCCCCGTCGCTTCTATGACGCGCTCGCTGGAATGTGCTTTTACTATTCCAGCGAGTGCGAGATGTCGGCACCCTGTCGCCGAGAGTCAGCGCGATGCTGTCGCGCTAAAAACACATTCTCGGCGGCAGGCACTGTACCAGAGGTATCATTTATGACATAAAGAGAAAAATCTTTAGTGAGGAGGGGACCTCCGGTTTAGGTTGCTGCTTTCTGGATGCCCCAGGGTGTTTACCCAGTGGTACGTCTCCTTGGGATCCGTGAATAAGTAGGGGCTTCCTCCATCAGTGGGCCGTATTTAACCATCTCCTGGTGAGCACAAGGCTCCCGAGAGGCTGTGGGGACAGATGGGACCCCCTGAAGAGCGAAAGGGTCCGCAGGATTGAAGCAGGATGTGAGCTCAGGCTATTCACATCCTCACATCCTGGTTGCTGGCCACGCCCTGCACTTTTGCACTTTGAATTACAATTGCACGGTCACGCTACACTGTACCCAAACTATGTTTTTAGCATTTTGTTCCCACAGATAGACCTGTTTTTTTTAATCATATTTGATCACCACTGAGGTTTTTATTTTTTTCTAGACAAATTAAAAAAGACCCACAATTTAAAAAAAAAAAAAAGTTTTCTCCTTCACTGATGGCCACTGATGAGGCTGCACTGGCGGGCATTGATAAGACGACACTGATAAGGTGGCATCATTGAGATGGCACTGTTGAGATGGCACTGATGAGCACCAATATGCAGCACTGATGGGCACTGATAGGCATTACTGATATGGAGGCACTGGCAGGCATTACTGATGGGCACTGATTGACATACCTGGTGGTCAGAAGTTGTTCCCATCCCTGGTGATCCTGAGTGGGCATCCTCTGGGGGCTGCACTGATAATCAATCAGCACAGACCCCCCCTCTCAGGAAAGCAGCCGATCAGCTCTCCTCTACTCGTGTCTGTCGGATGCGAGTGAGGAAAAACGATACACGGCTCTCCCTGTTTACATTGTGATCAGCTGTGATTGGACACGGCTTATATCGTGGTAAAGAGTCTCTGTTAGAGACTCTATACCGAGATCGCCATCGATCGTCACGCTGCGCGCCCCTGCAGCAGTGAATGTGCTGTGATGTAGCAGTGTTGAGCTACCCGTGGGTGTCCTCACAGTTTCAGGCTCGCATCTCTGCTGCTATAGTCTCTCACTGACATGTGAATATCCAGACGGAGGTGCTCTCTTTCTAACTTGATTGGTGCCAAGAGAAAGTGAATTCCTGCTCAGTTTTTAAAAAAAATCATCCTTTCCCTGCTCCTACTGTGCAGTGCCTATTGATATTTGTATTGTAAAGAGTCTATTCAGCCCACTATATTGGTGCCATCTCAAACTGCAACTCCCATGGAGTTACAGTGCTCTGCATAGAAGTCTCTGAGTGTCACAATCAGGCATCAGGCTCAGAGGCCAGTAGCTATAGCAGTTGAAGACAGGTGTACAGACAGTCACTTCTGGCAGATGACACAGGGTCACCTGAGGTGCAGGGTCTAAGCGCTAACCGGTGTTCACCAGAGCTCCTGATGGTGGAGATGGATTTTGCTGCGTGTTAGCACCAGGTCGCAGTCCTCAGGATCGCCCCACCAGGAGGTGAGCAAGCCGGGGTCCAGTAGCAGACAAGGATAAAACAGCAACGTAGTTAGTAAACAAGCCAAGGAATCAATCACGAGTGGCTGCAGATTGGGATCAAACAGAAGAGTAGTCAAAGAACAGGCTGAGGGTCGAACACAGGTGGTTGCAGGTACAAATGGCAGCAGAGCAGACAAATCGCAAGGCACTGGCTGGGAAGGCACAATAACCTGGCAAAGAGGAAGTGCTGAGATAAGGCTTATATAGGAAGTTCATGGGAGGAGCAAGGGGTTCAAGGTTCAAGGCAATCAAGACACCAAGCAGAGTAGTCTAAAGGGATCATATAGGTTTATCCAGCAAATCAGGCAGGGAACCGTCCAGCATCTCAGATAGCTCAGTGGGAAAAGACAATGCCAGACAGAGAAGAGGTCCCAGGTTCAAGCCCAGGTCCTGACAGTACTACCCTCCTCTCAGGATGTCCTCCAGACCTCCTAGGTCTTGGTTTGTGAGGAAACCTCTGGTGGAATACTCCTTGCTAATCTAGGGGAGTGAACCTTATTATTCCTGTAAAAGTTCCTGCCGGGGAGATTCTCCTCACTTGCAAGGCTTTTTCAAATACCACCAGATCCTGCTTACGAACTATGGTGCCATTTGAGGCATAAGTAGAACTTCCTTGGCAGGACAGGAAGTATTGATGGTATCAGAAACAGGTGTTTTCTCAGGAGGTAGCGAAGGGGTCTCTGGAGCAGGAGGTGGTTCTTTGGCAGGACAGGGTGATGTTACTGCATTTACCACTGTGGAGCGTGGAATGACTACTGGAACTGGTTTGTTGTTGGGAAGATGCATAGTAGCTTCTAGGCCAGATGGTAGGCGTTTCACAGGGGTATTGGTTGTGGGTTCAAGAGGGGCACTGGTATTGTTGATCACCGTAGTCTGGGAACCCACTTGTATCATTGAACATAGACAGGCTTTACAGCAACCTTGGCAGCTCACAGGCTGAACAACAGGGATAGCAGGATGAGTCCCAATAGTACACACTTGAATAACCTTTGGTCGAGTTGGTCAGAGAGAGATTAAGTGCCCTCTTTCTCCACAATAGAAACAAAGGCCACAGCCTCTCCTCCGCTCTAGGGAAGTGAACCTTATTATTCCTGTAAAAGTTCCTGCCGGGGAGATTCTCCTCACTTGCAAGGCTTTTTCAAATACCACCAGATCCTGCTTACGAACTATGGTGCCATTTGAGGCATAAGTAGAACTTCCTTGGCAGGACAGGAAGTATTGATGGTATCAAAAACAGGTGTTTTCTCAGGAGGTAGCGAAGGGGTCTCTGGAGCAGGAGGTGGTTCTTTGGCAGGACAGGGTGATGTTACTGCATTTACCACTGTGGAGCGTGGAATGACTACTGGAACTGGTTTGTTGTTGGGAAGATGCATAGTTGCTTCTAGGCCAGATGGTAGGGGTTTCACAGGGGTATTGGTTGTGGGTTCAAGAGGGGCACTGGTATTTTTGATCACCGTAGTCTGGGAACCCACTTGTATCATTGAACATAGACAGGCTTTACAGCAACCTTGGCAGCCCACAGGCTGAACAACAGGGATAGCAGGATGAGTCCCAATAGTACACACTTGAAGAACCTTTGGTCGAGTTGGTCAGAGAGAGATTAAGTGCCCTCTTTCTCCACAATAGAAACAAAGGCCACAGCCTCTCCACCGCTCTCTTTCAGAATTAGACAGAGCGGTCTGAATGACACTGATCTCTATAGGTTCCACATCTTCCAGGGTAGGTGTGTGTATATCCACAGGACTGCCAAGGCTTTGTGGTCTTAGGCCTTCACGGCTTGGCACATACTGGGATGGCTCGGGTTCGTATCTGTACAGGGTATTCCTGTCCCTGGGTTCCCATAGGCCACATGAGCTAGGAGCAGACTTGGGAACCCTGGTTTTATTGGCAACTGTACAGTGAGAGTCCAGGGCTAACACAAATGCTTCCCAGCTGTCCAAGACTGGACTCCTTTCCTGTAATACCTGATGAGCCCATGTTTTGACTGGTCCAGTGAGCAGGTTGATAGTAGCGCAAACCTTTATATAATCGGTGGCATAGGTCCTAGGCTTTAGAGCAAACAACAGCTCGCAATCCATCTTGAAGCACAAAAATGATGCACGGCTACCATCAAACCCCTCTGGCATCACCACAAATGGCTCAGGACATGCTGGTTCCAGGGCTGGGCGCACTGTAGCTTTCAGTAACAGAAATTCTTGCTATAGCTCCAAAATGTGTTGCCTGAGGGGAGCCACAGCCTTTGCTATAGCGGCCTCCATGTTTTAGGCCAAGTTATTATGTCACGATCAGGCGTCAGGCTCAGAGGCCAGTAGCTATAGCAGTTGAAGACAGGTGTACAGACAGTCACCTCTGGCAGATGATACAGGGTCACCTGAGGTGCAGGGTCTAAGTGCTAACCGGTGTTCACCAGAGCTCCTGATGGTGGAGATGGATTTTGCTGCATGTTAGCACCAGGTCGCAGTCCTCAGGATCGCCCCACCAGGAGGTGAGCAAGCCAGGGTCCAGTAGCAGATAAGCAGACAAGGATGAAACAGCAGCGTAGTCAGTAAATAAGCCAATGGATGAATCATGAGTGGCTGCAGATTGGGATCAAACAGAAGAGTAGTCAAAGAACAGGCCAAGGGTCAAACACAAGTGGTTGCAGATTGGGATCAGGCAGTTGAGAAGTCCAGGAACTAGGAAGTTCATGGGAGGAGCAAAGCGTTCAAGGTTCAAGGCAATCAAGACACCAAGCAGAGTAGTCTAAAGGGATCATATAGGTTTATCCAGCAGATCAGGCAGAGAACTATCCAGCATCTCAGATAGCTCAGTGGGAAAAGACAATGCCAGACAGAGAAGAGGTCCCAGGTTCAAGCCCAGGTCCTGACGCTGAGCTTTTTTTGGTTTTAGCTCTCCCCTACTGACCAGAGGAGAATTGTTCAGCATAACATCAGTATCTCATAGAGAAAGTGTAGAATAAAAGGCGATGTCTCCTTCTCCATATTGTTGCAGCCCTACACATGCATGTACATGCTTAACATGCTTTACCTACAGCAGCTGCTTTCTCTTGAACAGTGACAGGTAATAAGTATTTTGCTGGATAGATTAAACATCTTACAATCAACCTGAAATTCAAAAAGTGAAGCATTTGTATTCTATAGAGAACATCTAAACATGGTGAGTGTGCATAAGCAGTACAGTACGCCGATAAGTATAACTTTTCTGTTTAATAGCTTCTGAAAAACAGCAGTGCACTTCCTGTGCCTAGGCAATCCTGTTCTGTAGCTCTATATGTGAAATCATCACACAAGATAATGCTGTGTTTTCTGCACCTTTTTTGATCATTTCCCTGCCAGCCATAAGATCATCAGTCATTAGATCACCAACCATTAGGCGGGGCACCCCTGACAAGAGGTATCAAAGCCTTGCTTCTCTACCAAGATGGTCACCTTTACACAGAAACATGGTGCCGAACAAAGCATTGTAAATCAATAATGGGGAAAAATAAGCTGCAGGGAGGCCAGAGGAAATACAGGAGACTATTCCTTTCCCCTCTTCTTGTACTTTTTGCGCACAGTGCTTTTCAAGTCCCTGTTCATATTTATACAACACAGCAATTTTGCACATGTTCACCTAGCACACAAATAGGTATGTTTTTATTGTAAGTTCGCAGACGCACTATTCGATCTTAATAGAACCCCAGTCCAGGATGGGGAAGTGTCTGTGCTGTGTGATGGCAACATGAAATGGTAACTGTGTATAGTGAGGCAAGAGGAGGAGAGTGCCGTCCTATAGCCACGATGGGACCAAATGTCACTGGTGAGGTAAGACACCGTTTAGTGTCTCCTAGTCATCAGCTGGGATTCTCTGTAACCCCCCCACCCGGGGATGTCCGCTTACCCCACTTCCCTGACAACTGGGGGAAAAGACATACACCTCCCCCAACACCTGCCAACACTGACAGAGAAACCTTTCTAAAACAAATCCCTTAACTCCTCCTCAGGTGGCCCCTGAAGGGCTTCAGGCTCCAGATTTTATGTCACATGGCTTTGCCCTCCCAGATCTAAGTTGCACCCCCCCCACCAAAGCGCCCTGACCAGCCCTTCTGTCCTGGATACTTTGCCCGGCTACTTAGCTCCTTTTCCATTACAGCACTCTATATTGTTCCTTCTCTGCAGGGCTGAAATCACAATTATTTACAACACAGCCAGTTAGCCATGATCTGCACAGGGTGTATCTGCCTACCGTAACTACACTGGAAACTCAAAACTCTTAAGCCAGTTTGAGTATATTTGGTGGATGTATCTGCACACACGGCGGAAGTGGTGGGTGGTAATGGGGGGGGGGGGGCAGGTCAACTTTTGCATTGGGGCCCACAAGCTTCAAGCTATGCCTCTGCATGTGAGTTTTAGCACACTACAATAAATTGGTACCTTATTTTCATTTTTTAAACAAGGGTAAATACAGTACACACACCTTCAGTGTGCTTTCTGTGCATTGAGCTGCCCATTTTAATGAATAGGGTGCCAATTGCAACAGTATGTAAAACAGCCATAAAAACACATATCTATGCACTTGCATTACTACATTGCATACAGTAAATGTGAATGGGGACTACCATGTTCTGGCACATACCATGTTTTCCATTTATAGAACATTTAATTGAATGTTTCTAAAAAAACAAAAAATAAAATACTAAACAGTTATTAAGCAATTGGTTCTAAAACACAAAACAAGCAGAACTATCAAATTATAATATACAGTATACTGTATATGGCTTTTAAAATGAACCCAATAGAAGACATAAGATGAATTACACACAAAGGACCTATTTGTATTGTTATCTGAAGTCTTAGAACTGCTCCTGACAGCTACTGTCTATATCTGTTCAACATCACCTCCTTCCTATGACGTTGTGAGATGTTCAACAGCTATAAAATCACTCCTATTAATTAATTACTACCCTGGGAAAATTCACAAACCAGCAAATAGGTAAGAGAGACAATGAAGCAGGGAGCAAGGATCAGTAAAAGAGCATCACTTTATTACATCAAAGCATAGCACACTAAGATTACAAAAAAACTGTGATCAGGAAGAAGTGCAGAGGGAAACCAAGTGGGAACACCCAAGGTGATATCCGGGCAAGGATCAGAAAGCCTCCATGGTGTACCGCCAGAGCCACCACACAGATGGAGAATGGAGGTGTGCACAACCACACGCACCTCATCTTATAGCAACACAAACTTCAGTATAAGTAAAAGGGCAGAAACATATTTCAGGGGCCCTGCACCTTTTGTCAAGCTTGCCCAAGTGAGGGAAAAAGCTGGCTTAAATTTACAGCAGGGTGGTGTGGTTAACACAACAAGGCTTAGGTATAGTAAAGCAGACTACAAGTGCCAGCAAGGAATGAAGAACTACAAGTGCCAACAGACGAATAGGTTACAATAACCCGCAGACAAATAAATATTAAACATGTTAAGACCAATGTTAAATACCACAGAAAGCAATACAAATGAATTATCAAATAAGTAATAGTAATAATATGATTAACTAAAAAAAATGTTAAGTAATACATGATTAAATTATCTTGAGGATGTATTCTTTGCTGGTAGCTCCCCGGGATGATTTCAAGTTACCATTTTCAAAAGTGGGAGCAGGATCTAGACAGAAACTTCTCTGAAAAGCAGCGTAATGGGATAATACACTCTGTTTTTGAATCTTCAATATGTACAAAAATACAAAACAAATTATAAGATCCTGTCTTAGTGGTACCAAACCCCCGGCCCTGCTTCATAGATATTTTTCTGACACCTCAGATAAATGCTGGTGTTGCCGGAAGAAAATTGAGACACTAGTACACATATTTTGGTCATGCAACAAAATGTATTTATTAGTGTGTTGTGACACCGGCGCAACTAAGTGTATAATATGTTAATCTGCTGCAGTTAATGTGAACACCTGTGGCAAGTGAAAAAATGAAAACGTGGATTGTGTATATGTGACATATACTCCTGCGCTGATTATCTCAAAACCATAAACATATATATAATATATATATATATAAAAACAAATGTCCATGAACACCAGTGTTAATATTAAACCATACAAATATTCTACAAAATGTAAATACAGTTGGTGCATGCTATTGCACCTAAGAACAGTTCTTAATCCTTTTGTTTATCTTGTTTCAAAGTGAAAAACGTGCTCTGTGCTGTTGAATCAGGTATATTCTCTGTGAATTAACACCCTTAGTTTGTGTCACCACCACCTCTAGTAAAGATTGCGCTCACCAGATCACATAAGGGACACAGCATATAATATCCTTTGGACAGCGGTTTTGCACGATACTTTAGCCTGTATATCAGACCCAAATGGCTCTCCACCTCTTGAGGCTCCCCCAAAAAGAAAAAAGCCTCTTATGGTGTAGTATATTTAAACCAATGTTTTATTATGAAAGTAAAAAAGTAGAAAACTCACTCACATTTTGCAATGCCCAGCCGGCATTAGCTAGTCCAGCGTTACTGTTTGTGCAACGTGCAGCGTGCGTTCCAAGCCTCGTTTCGGATGCGGTTCAACGGTTGCAATGTTGACAATGGAGGAGACTATTGGCGGATTCGATGTGTAAAGGGATAATGCCCATATGCCTCTACATGTTTCGCATGCACGCATGCGTCATCAGGAAGCTATGGGCACGCCTCCCTTAGGTGTTATTTATATACAATTCAATTAACTATGACCCGTTCTTGTGTCGAAAAAAGCCCCATCTTTGATTCTGGTGTACTAGTTTCCCTTGCCAGACAGTAACCCTGGACGAGCTTTACAATTAATTACCCTATCCTTTCTCCAAGGCGATATTCAAAACATCGTAACAACATTTAAATTATGTGGTTGCTTGACATAATTTAACTCTGTTCACACTGACATTTATTTAATTAAAATTACAAGGTTAAAAAGTCTAAAACTTGAATTTAATATAATGTGACTGGTAAAGGAAAAAAGTTTTATATGGACGTATATAAAAATATAAAAATATAAAACAAAACAAAAATCGAAAAAATGAAAATAAAATGAAAATAAAATGAAAATAAAATGAAAATAAAAATGAAAATAAAAATAAAAATAAATTAAAATTAAAATACAATACAAATAAAAATAAAAATAAAATGAAAAATTTAATTAAATTAAAAAATTGAACATTTTTGAAAAATTTTGTTTTAATAATTCTCCAGAAAACAGTTGATGTCCAACTCTATATTCATACCTTTTGGTTTAAAGGTATCTAATTTAAATATCCAATAGGTTTCATTTTTCGAAATTTCCCTTCTTAGATTAGTATTCCTCCAACTTTTTTCAACCTTATCTATGGCATAAATTTTCAGTTTCGTTGGGTCTCTATTGTGCGTTTTCCTAAAATGCATGGAGATGCTGTGGTATTTAAAACCCTTTTTAATGTTCCTATTATGTTCCCCCAATCTTATTGATAATTTGCTTGTGGTCCTGCCCACGTATTGCAGTCCGCATTCACATTCTAGGACATAAGTGACATGGGTACTACTACATGTTATTAGTTTGTTTATTGTGTATTCTGTCATGTTTGTATTATATTTGAACTCTGTAGTTTTCCTGGGGCCTTTTACTGTGCGACAAGGCTTACATCTCCCGCACCTATAAAACCCTTTTTGGTCCAAAAATGTTCGCAGGTTCTTAGGGGGGTCTGGGACATTCTTGACAATGGTGTCCCGAATTCTTTTTGCTCTTCTGTATATACATTTTTGGTTTCCTAGGTACTATGTCCTTTAGCTGTGGGTCTTCTAGGATGATTGGCCAGTATTTTGACACTATCTGCTCAAGTTGTTTGTACTCTGTGTTAAAACCTGTTATGAAGGACATTGTGTTTTCTTCCTTTTTCCTCCTTCCCTTGTTCTTCAGTATGTTGTTCCGATCCATCAATCCGACTTTAGCCCTAGTTTCTTCTAGTTTCCTTTTGTCATAGCCTTTGTCCATAAATCTTTCGATTAAGATGTTTGTTTGTGTGGTATAATCTGAGGTGGAACTGCAGTTACGCCTTATTCGAATAAATTGTCCCTTAGAAAATGGCCTGTTTCCACTGCGGATGGTGGCAGCTGCTGTATGGGATATACCCGTTCCTATCGGTGTCCTTAAAATACGTTTTGGTGTGTAATTTGTTCCCCATCTTAAAAATTTCCAAATCTAGGAATTGCGTGCCATTTTCCTGAATGTTAACTGTGAATTTTATTCCGTATTGGTTATTGTTTATATGGTCAACAAAACCTTGTAGTTCTTCCTTTCCCCCTTTCCAAACGATCAAGATGTCATCTATGAAGCGCTTGTAAGTGTGGAGGTGTGGCCAACTTTTTTCAAAGATTTCCTCCTCCTCCTCCCACTTGTTGAGAAAGATGTTGGCAACGCTTGGTGCGTACTTGTTCCCCATTCCCACACCTTTCAATTGGCTATAATAACTGTGGTTATGCCAGAAAAAAATATTTTTCATGGCAATGCCCAGGCCCTCAAGGATAAATTTCCTCTGCTTGAGTTTTAATTCGGATTGGTGCTGCAAGGCCCATGCTACTGCAGCCAGTGCATCTGTTTGTTTAATGTTTGTGTAGAGCGACTCCACATCTATCATCACCAACAGCGTGGAGTCTTCAACTTCTATTTCTGCAAGCCAATTAATTACATCTTTGCTATCTTTGATAAAGGCCTTGCCTTTTGTGGCTAAGGGTTGGAGGTATATATCCAGATATTCCCCCAATCTCCAATGGATGGCCTCAATGCCGCTGATAATCGGCCTTCCCGGGGGTTTTGTTTTGTTTTTGTGCACTTTCGGTACCTGGTAGATGACTGGTATTCTTGGTGTCTTTGGCAACAGGTATCGGCCCTCTTTCTTGTTTATTACGTGGTTTCTAATGCCCTGGTTAAAAAAATATTTTAATTAATTTTTTAGATCTTTGTTGGGGTTTCTTTTTAAGGGTTTGTATGTGGTTGTATCGTTAACCAGTCTGTTAAGTTCCTCCATGTAGTCTTGCTTGGTCAGTATGACCAGCCCCCCCCCCCCTTATCCGCTGGTCTAATCACCACATTGTTGCGTTTCTCTAATTTCTTTATCCCTTGCCATACTTTATCTTGTTTTTTGTCTTTTTGCGGTTGTATGGTTTTCAGGTCTTTTTCCACCAGTTTTTTAAACACCTCTATATATTGGTATGAGTTGGACTTCGGGTTGAAGGTTGATTTATTTCTTAAACCACTATGGTTGTATTCTGTGTTTTCTGGTTGTTTATTTACTTCTTTATGTCCAAAATGTTTCTTTAAATTTAGCTTTCTAATAAACCTCTGCAGGTCTATGAAGGCTTCAAACTTGTTAAAAATTCTTCTAGGCGCAAACTGTATTCCTTTATCCAGTACCAGTAACTCTTCCTTGGTGAAGACAATGTCGGTTAGGTTAAATATTCCCTTACCTAGCCCATTCTTTTTCTTTTTGCTTCCCCCTCTGCACCCTCTCCTTCTTGGGGGTTGTGATTCCATATAAATAACACCTAAGGGAGGCGTGCCCATAGCTTCCTGATGACGCATGCGTGCATGCGAAACATGTAGAGGCATATGGGCATTATCCCTTTACACATCGAATCCGCCAATAGTCTCCTCCATTGTCAACATTGTAACTTCCGCCCGTTGAACCGCATCCGAAACGAGGCTTGGAACGCACGCCGCACGTTGCACAAACAGTAACGCTGGACTAGCTAATGCCGGCTGGGCATTGCAAAATGTGAGTGAGTTTTCTACTTTTTTACTTTCATAATAAAACATTGGTTTAAATATACTACACCATAAGAGGCTTTTTTCTTTTTGGGGGAGCCTCAAGAGGTGGAGAGCCATTCGGGTCTGATATACAGGCTAAAGGATCGTGCAGAACCGCTGTCCAAAGGATATTATATGCTGTGTCCCTTATGTGATCTGGTGAGCGCAATCTTTACTAGAGGTGGTGGTGACACAAAATAAGGGTGTTAATTCACGGAGAATATACCTGATTCAACAGCACAGAGCACGTTTTTCACTTTGAAACAAGATAAACAAAAGGATTAAGAACTGTTCTAAAGCCCCGTACACACGGTCGAACTTTTGCCCAACCAACATCAAAATCCGACACTTTTCGCATTTGTCCGACCGTGTGTACGTTCCATCAGTCCAACTTTTTTGGCTTTCATCGGACAAAAAGTTTGGTCTGCGAACGGACCAACTTTCAGGCAACAAATGTCTGATGGTGCAAAATCCGATCGTGTGTACAGTAAACCATCGGACTATTGTCCAAAGTTAAAATGCGCATGCTCCGAAGTAAAGAGCAGCCGGAAGCCTTCTGTCTAGTAAAACTAGCGTTTGTATTAGAAAAAGAACATTCGTGATGCAGCTAGTTTCGAAATCTCGAAAAACAGCGCATATTATCCTTTCCTTTGTAATGACAATAATCTTAAAACCTGCTTTGCTGGTGATACGGATGGATTAAAAAAAAATTAATTTACTTTTGATTAGTGTATTTTGTTTAGATGAACCAAGCAAATTTCAAGATTATTTTGTGTGTCAACTTCTAAAAACCCCATTATCCCATATTATTTTTGATGGTTAAAGTACCAACTACTCTATTTGTCTCCCTTTAATTTGAGCAAAGGACCTGCCTACTCACAAACTGACATTTGACTTTACACAAATAATTCAAGACACCTTCACATCATCCATTTATTAAAAAAAAAAATCTCCTAAAATAGGACAAATCCAAAACATAAGGAAGGCAGCAATAGAACAAATGGTGGACTTTGCAAAGCCTCTGTACCCCAGGGCATACATAACAATTTTTTGGTAAATATCCAAACTTGGGGACCTGAGAATTACAATATAGGGAGCACCAGAAGATCATGGACTCCAAAAGATGGGGAGCAGCAGCAGAAGACATGTCTGTCCCCAGGCTGTGGTACTTCAACAGGCTGATATTTTTTGCCGACCAAACTGAACCAAGAACAACACTATCCACACTTCTCTCCCCATCAGCTGAGGCCATTTTTTTTCTTTGTCACTCCCATCACAATAATACAAAATCAAAAAAAAAATAAAGATACATGTTTTCGCACATTTGTCGTTCCATTTTTGAAGCTAAACATAAAATTATCCCTAAAATGGATCTAAATGGTAAAATTTTTTAAACAAAAATAATAACCCATCAAAATATGTACCAAACCATTATGTTGGTGGCCAAATTAGTAGCCCCTAAAATCTGGGCTCTGAGTTGGCCACTGACCCCCATGCTGCTGGGGTGGTTGGGCTTGCTGGGGTGGGAAGGTTGGCTGGTGTGGGTAGGTTGGCTGTTGTGGGTAGGTTGGCTGTTGTGGGTAGGTTGGCTGGTGTGGGTAGGCTGGGTGGGCTTGGTAACTTGTCTGGGTTTGGTAGGCTGGCTGTGGTTGGTAGGCCTGTTGTTGATTAGCTGGAGGTGTGTGATCTAAATCACAGACATGGGAATTAGGGGTTAGCTCCCGTTTCCTGGCCTTGCTAAGGAGCTGTACCATCATCCCCTCACACAGCTCCCTTTGATCTGCCTATATTTCTCGGAGCTTGTTGGCAATGAAACCCTTCTGCACTATCGGGTGCTGAGGTGATGACCGATGTGGCCCTACTTAGAAATTCAGCAGTGGCGTCATCTAGCTGTTGCCTCTTCTTGGCCCTTTTTCGAGGAGGGTTTAGTGTAGGGATTTGGCATTGTGTTGACAGGCTGCTGGGCCCAGCCTCTTCTTGGCTGCCAAGGTCCTGTGTGTGAAAAAGGAGCATCATTTCAGTTTTGTTGCCATCATAACAACACATTAACATCATAGTATATTTGAATGGCCAGTTGTTGAAAAATACTAGACCTGGGTAAAGCTGATCTCCTCCTCCTCCTCCTCCTCCTCCTCCTCTGTTGGTTCTGCCTCAGTATCTGTGGCCTCTGCTGATAGGGAGGGTAGTGTGGATAGATGTTTTCTTGGCTCAGTTTGGTCCTTTAAAAACATCAGGCTGTTGAAGTACCACAGTTTGGGTACATACACGTCATCTGCTGCAGCTCCCGATCTTTTCGATCCCTCGACCTTCTTTAGCTCTCTGAGAAACGTGCTCCTCAGGCTCCCAATTTTAGCTTTAATTTGTGTTGCATTGTCCCTGGGGTACATAGACTTTGCTTCTGCCACCAATGTATCTATTGCTTCCTGTCTTTTATTTTTATCTGAATAATCTTTATGTTTCGACTGCCACAGACAGGTCTGCGATCTGTAGAGTTCGATAAAAGCACTGACGAATTGACGTGAATTTAGTTTTCCACCCTTAGGTTTTGGCATGTTTTTGATCAGATCTCTGCAATAAAGGTTACAATACAACCAATAAGTGCTTGCTTTGAGTTCCTAACATGCTTATACAATGTGTGTTTGGTTCTCTAAGCTAAATCATGCAGTAACCACTAGTGTCACAATGTATTCACCTACCTTCGTTCAGTGTATTCCTTTGCCTTAACGTGGAGTCGCAACAATGGATTCGTTCATGCGTGTGGGACCTCGACCGCTCGTTTTTGATTTATATAGCCTACGCATGCGTGAACCTCCGCTCTACATGCGTCATGACGCTGGGGCGTGACCACATTATTTTTTATTCCTGCGCCATTCTGTGAGGTACATGTGTGAGGGAGAAGATGATGGCGCAGTCAACGAATACGAACAGGCCCCGCAGTGGAGGAGTTTATATTAAGCACAAGGCCACCCCCATGAGCAAGGGGGAGATGGTGGAGATGGTGCGCATCTTTGAGAAATACGATTACGAGTGCAAAATGGAGAACTATGATAGACCCAACAGCCATAAAGACTGGGTTCTGGAGAAGGTCCTTGCAGTATTGGAAGAAGATTATGGGGTAAAACGAACGAAAGACCAAATCAGAAAACGATGGTCAGATTTGAAGCACAGAGAGCAAGATCATTTGGACTCCATTCACTGCACCATTATCAAAAAAAGTAAGTACATGTAATTATGTCAATATGTGTCTGTACATTAGAGATGGATTACATGTAATGGTGATTTGTTATTGTGAGGGCTCCAGAAGAAGATAATGCAAGTTTTAATGTAGTTCATTATAATGTGAAAGTTGTTCTTTCTGTCTTGGCTACTTTTCTGTAATAAATAATATACTGTATTTTAATGTTTTCCACAGAAAAAAGGCAAAGAGAAAAACACCACAGGGGACAAAAGGAGGCTTCCATTGTCCGGGCTCCAACAGGGGAGACAACATGCCCAAAATCACCCCCAAAACGTAAGGACAAAATTAGATAATTAGCATTTTCACAGCGACAGGGGTGTTTCTAGGTAGGACAAAGACCATGGGCTCAGGCCATATCTTAAGGGGTAAAATCAACTTTATGTTAGATGTGTGGCTCATCACTGACCATTAATGATGCATTTGAATGATAGACATGGGTAGAGGAGAGGCCCTGGGGATCAGAGTCACAGAGAGTCACGCCTGCTAGATTTCACATCATATATCCCATCTTGCCATTGCAAACAAGAGTGATGCGTGTCATCTGTCTGATTTTTTGAATGTGGCCACTAAAGAGATTTGTACCCACTTTTTAAATGACATCATACTCCTGTTCCATAAAATTTTGTATATTATAATAATGCCTAGTGTAGTGCACTAGTCTCAAGCAAACGTTGTCACCAGGGCAAGGTTGGTATATATTTAAAAAGCAGCAAATGTGATTCTGGTAAGATAATGTCATTTAGGGGCGGCTTCATGGATGTTTTATTCTTTCATTTTAGAGGATCAGGAGTGTGGTCAGCACCAACCTTTGCAGGATAATGATGATAGTGCCGAACCCAGCAAAGAGCCACCAGTGGACAGCACATCCCCAGACACCAGATATGCTGAGGGTGAAGGAGTGCAAGAAATCCAAGATGACCCTTTGGAGACTGTTGTTTGCCCCAGTAAGTTTTTTTAACATGTGCTTTCCACAATCAATACATGATTACTGATTATATGTCCACTACAAACACGCCCACAACACACTAGCAAACTATGTAGTGCATTCAACATTTGAGCATGTAGAAGGGAGAGGTGGCAGTGTTGTTTAGGTAGCTGCACGTGAAGACACATGCATATGCACCTGGTCCAAGATTTTCGGAGTATATCTGTAGTGTGTACATTACCTAGTAGTGTAGCTGTATTTAGAAGATCAAGCATTTTGCAAGCACCAATTGAGTGTCTATGTTTAGGTAAGTATTTTCATAAAGTAGCCCTGATTAATAATGTGTCCCTATGTTTTTTGCCTCAGTCACTTGACCATCAAACACATTCTAATTTATTATCTTCTTCCAAGGCCACCAACTACCAGGATGCACTATTGGTCGGATCAGTGCTGATATGCTGTAGGCAATGACAGAGCTTGAAAATCTAAAGGAGTGTTCAGAGACGAATCAGGGATTATTACGACCTGTTAGCTAAATTTGAGCTGTTTTTGTGACGTAGGTTTATAGTTTACATTTGTACCTCCTGTTATTTAAATTTTCTGTGAACTTGATGCAACTAGACTTGTTAGCACAGGCTGAGTTTTGTTATTTGTTTAGAAATGGCACTAATTCACTTTGCAATACGCAGATGTTAGCAAATGTGACTTTTGAGGCTATTTCAATACTGTAATTTTAGAAAAAAATAATGTTTTGGTGTGATTTAAGTGTCTCAGCTGAGTTTTTATCTACTCCTCTTCTTCTGGTGCTTTCAAGAAACAGTATTACAATTTTGAAGGGCTATACCTGACCAATTTTGACATATGCACATCCAAAAAAAAAATATGTACCTATGGCAAAAGTGAAACATCTGGGATTGCACCAGGAGAAGGAGAGTGGAGAAAGACTGTGCTAAGGGGCATTTTGCATCAAACGCAGTTCCGTTTATTTTGGGGTGCATTTTTGTATGCGACAAGGATGCAGGCACAGTGTTTGACATGCACTCCATGAAGGTTCTGGTCGGCTCTAGCTCACAACATGGTAGTTCCGTTTCAGGTGCTAAGGATGACTGCATGTTGTGAGCTACAACCAACCAGAACCCCCGTAGCGCATGGAGAGCACTGTGCATGCATTTTTGACCCACAAAAAAAGCGCCACAGAATAAACAAAACTGCATCTGGTCATACATTGTGTGTGTATAATAATATTTTGGGCCGAGAATTCTGCCAAAAATGTTTGAATTTCTGCTGTAACCACTTGGCAAGGTATATTGCTGTGTTGGAAAAGATGCATGTTTCTCGCCAAAATAATAACAAACGAATTATTGCGTTCTTCATGACCTACCACTGTTTTGCACTTTTGTAAAAGGAAAAAATGGCACATTGGATTGTGCTTGTTAAAAAAATAATGTTTTTGCAAAAAAAGGTGTGGCTTCTTATTTATAAGATCAGTACTACCAGTATATTTTGAATTTAGGGTAAGAACATTGACAGTGTATTATTCGAAAAGGGGTGTAGCAGAGCCCTAAAACATAATAATACTCAACATAGATGTATTGAAGTTTAGAAAGGTGTATTTGCACGTCTGCTTGTTTCCCTAAAGTTTTGACAATTCTCACCAAAATTCTAAGGACATAAAAAAATTAAAACCCAACCACAGATAACAGTAGCTCAAAATTTTTATTTTTAAGAGGAAAATAAACTAGATAGAACAAACTCTACAGGACATTTTGCTGCCAAGGCACTGCCCCTCTACCAACAAAGTAGTCCATATACTGCTCACACACAAGACGTGCATTCTGGGAGGAGACAGCAGGTCGGGTAAGTTGCAGGGCTGGCATTACTGCGTCTTCAGCTGCCCGTCCACCTGAGGGGTCATCAGTATTGCCAGACCCAATGTAGTTGGTAGCATTCTTCCGTAGAAAATTATGGAGGATGCAGCAGCACAACACCACGTGGTTAAGCTTGTATTCAGCCAAGTGAATGGCAGTAAGAAATAGCCGAAAACGACTTGACATAATGCCAAAGGCGTTTTCAACCACCCTTCTGGCACGTGACAGTCTGTAATTATAGATCCGTTGCTCAGGGGTGAGGTTCCTCATCGGAAAGGGCTTCAACAGATGTTCCCCAAGAGCAAAGGCCTCATCTGCCACAAATACAAAGTTGAGGCCCTCCACGTTGTCCTGCGCAGGTGGCAAACTTAAGGTGCCATTAGTAAGACGCTGATAGAATTCGGTATGAGACATCACACCTCCATCAGAATGACGCCCATTCATACCAACATCAACATAAATAAACTCATAGTTTGCAGAAACTATAGCAAGAAGAACTATGCTGTTAAAGCCCTTGTAATTATAAAAATAAGAGCCAGAGGCCGACGGAGGAACAATCCTGACATGTTTGCCATCAATGGCACCCCCACAATTGGGAAAATTCCACAGATTGGCAAACTGGGCCGCAACATCCTGCCATTCCTGAGGGTTGGAAGGAAACTGTGGAGTCAAACAAAGAACAATTAGTTACTACTTTAGCATAATAAATTGCAACCTATTTTTACACATACATTATAGGGGCAACATAACAAGGAACCAATTCAAGCAGTTTGTGGACTAAAAATTTGATATAATTCTCATTTATATGCTTCATGACTCCCTCTGGTGGCACATTCCAAAAATGTTAGGGAGATGAGGTTGAATGTTTAAAGTTTGGGGAGTGGTAAAAAAATCTCTCCTTTTCAATGTGACCAATATGGTGAACAAATGAAGGTTCATGTTTGTTGCAAGCCATTCTGATTTTTGGGCTTGGCACACCAGAGGAAACAGAATAACATACCATATACAAAAAAATAAAATAAAAAAAATAATATAATTTTAATAAAATGGGACAAATATGACAAGCAGAAAAGGGGTATAATGAAGATATGTTGAGCTAGAGTACACAAATATTTGGATCAGATGATTCACTATTTGGGAAGGGGAAGGTTAATAAACAGTTTGTGCACCCCAAAAAATGTACTCTGCCACTCTGCTGCCAGTTAAGGATAAACATTTTAAGATGCCCTAGTTTATAAGGGTTGTTAAGGGAAGGCAAATAACAAATTGGGGTCCCAGGGTAGCTTGCTAGGGAGGTAAGTGAAGGCAAATATCTATTTAGGGCAAGGAAAAGTAGTCAGCATGCCACCAAATAAAAATTATTTGAACAGATTCTAACAAGAATGGGACTGAACATTGTGGAAATGGATATAATGTGATATCAACTAAAATAACTTACCCGAATATAGTCCTTCTGCAGGACTTGAATAATGGCACAGCAAGTATCAGGAATTATGTGTCCCAGAGCCTGGGGAGAGATCCCAGTAGTAAATGTAATATCTTGGAGGCTTCTCCCTGTCGCCAAATAGCGCAAAGTGGCTATGAGCCGTTGCTCTGCAGGAATAGCAGGCCTCATACATGTGTCCTTCTTGGTGATATACGGAGACAGCAAATGTAAAAGACGCTGGAAGCAGGAATCTGACATCCTAAGATAGTTCCTAAAATCATTAGGATTGTTTTCCTGCAGCTCCCTGAGCAATGGCATATGAGAAAATTCTTCACGGCGAAGCAACCAATTTTTGGTCCAAACAGTCCTCCTCCTCCTCCTGGACCTGGACCGAGCTTGAGCAATAGCCAGAACTCCTAGACCGTAAACAGCACGCTCTCTCGCAGGATCGCGCAACATCTCGGAATTTGGCGAACGGACACAAACGTTCTGAAACGCACGAAACTGGAAATGTGGAAAGCACTCACACGAAACATCAACTAACTATAGAGTAGCTGAAGGAACGCAACAGGTGACGTCGGAGAATTTCACTTCCTCTTTTAAACGCACGGCATTACGTTCAAACGTCACTACGTTCGTGTTGGTTGCCGGAAAAGTCCGAGTGTGTGTATGCTATGGGTGTGATCGGACAAATCAATTAGGACAAAAATCCAAGGGAAGTTTTGTTGGATGTCCGACCGTGTGTACGGGGCTTTAGGTGCAATAGCACGCACCAACTGGATTTAAATTTTGTAGAATATTTGTATGGTTTAATATTAACACTGGTGTTCATGGACATTTGTTTTTATATATATATATATATTATATATATGTTTATGGTTTTGAGATAATCAGCGCAGGAGTATATGTCACATATACACAATCCACGTTTTCAAAATGTATTTATTGGAGGGAGGTAAGAAGGATCACCAAAAAGTTTTGTGACTACGTGGTCCCAGAGGAACCAACCTTTTACCTGTTGCATGACCAAAAAAACATCAGACATATAAGAACCCGATTGTTTGTCATCTTTTTAATGCAGCAAGATCCTGTATCCTGCTCAGATGGAAAAAGACACAACCACCTTCGGTGGGTATGTGGTTTAGGAAGGTGGAAAAGCTGATGATCCTAGTACCAAAAATCCTCTATAAATTCCTCATGATTCCAATAGCTCTCCCTCAACAATTCCTGAAAATATTAAATTCATTGTTAATAAACTATGTATGGAAAAATAAAAGGCATAGAATATCCCTCGCGACGTTAATACAGGACAAACAGCAAGGTTGCCTGGCAATGCCTGATATTAGGAAATATCATCAGGCGGCTATACTGGCACGGGTGATAGAATGGGCCAGAGACAGGCCAATAAAAAGGTGGGTACAAATAGAAAAGGCACAAGCAAAGGCACAATTAAGTAATATAATTTGGATCCCTACACAATATAGAGCACTAAATAGCACAATGTATGAATTAACGAGAGATACTTTAAGAGAATGTGATAGGATTCACAAAAAAATAGATAGGGAATATAATTCTCCACTAATAAATTTGAAAAACAATGCATATTTTGCACCGGGAGAAGAAAAGGTTGGAGGGAATTGGATAAAGAATAAAAAGATGCACTTGGGTGATATAATAAAAAAGGGTAGAATTTTGAGGGGCGTGGCTTGGCGCGCAGCGAGGATGGCTGCGGTGTAGAGGAGCTCCGTCAACCCGCGGGACCTGAGAGCTGAAAACGGGCCGAAAATCTGCAGATTATGTCCTCCCTGCTAAGGAAGGGCTCTCACAGTCGCTCCCTGAGATCGCTGAGCACCCCTAAAAGGAAAACTACCCCCACTAACCTCAGCAAATTCAGCTATAACGGCAGCAGCAAGGCCTCCAAGATGGCGCCGCCGCTCAGACTAAACATGGAGGAGGACATGGAGGACGATGAGGTATCTCTCCCGGCCTCGGAGGACTCCAACAAAGGTATGGACCGAGAGGACATTCCCCTGACATATGCTGCAATGACTTACATAGCAGCAGACATCAAAAGCTCGTTTGCCCTAGCCATCACGGACATTAAAAAGGAGCTGCTGAAACTGTCAGAGCAGATGGCGGTGACAGAGCGCGCTGGGAAACGAAGGGACAGGGCCCTGCTCAGGCTAGATGACATCGCTGCCAACCATTCCCAACACTTAATCGACATGAACAGGCAGCTTGAAGACCTGGACAACAGGGGACGCAGACATAACATTAGGGTGAGGGGGGTCCCTGAGTCAGTACCCCCCGAGAGTGTGAGGCCTACTCTGTCCGCCATCTTTAACTCCCTGTTGGACAGACCTGAACAGTCCCCGATCGAATTTGACAGAGCACACAGGCCACTCAGGCCTAAAGCCCCAGACGACAACCCGCCCAGGGACATTATTTGCTGCTTGCTAAATTTTGGGCTGAAGGAGGAAATATTGCAAAAAGCAAGATCAGCGGATCAGATCCAACATGGGGGCGCCCCGATCCAATTGTTCCAAGATCTCTCCCCGATCACGCTAAAAAATAGAAGAGCGTTAAAACCCCTTCTTGCCATCCTCAGAGAGAAAGGAATTAATTACAGGTGGAAATTCCCATTTGCTCTCCAAGCTAGTTACATGGGCAAGCAACACATGCTCAGGGTCCCTGGGGACCTCGCAAAATTTTGTGACGCCATACAGATTGCACCTGTGGAGCTGCCTGACTGGTACACAGAATTTCTACTACCTCCACCAATCAACAACCCCCAACATTCCCCGGGCCCTCCATCACTTTTCTCACCGTTCCAACAGAGGAACCAGCGAGGCAACTCAAGAGGCAGATACAATGACTCTCCAGCACCCTCAAAAAGCTCAAAGAGCCCCAGAATGAAGGATGCACACCGCATGTGATGCCCTCCGCTGCTACCTTGATGTTTGTGTTAAACCAGACATTTACCCAGTGGGCCTGTCAGCACGACAGAGGCTAAAAGTTGCGATGACCTCCGTCCCCACTCACAGGCTCTGACTGAACCTACCAGACCCACCTTCAGTTAACAATGTTTACTTTTAGTCGTTTGACTTCCTTACTTAGCACTCGTCACGTTTGGCGCACATTTGTTTCTTACCCCCATGGAGTGATGCTGCAATGAGAGTGTAGTGACGCCGGGTGGTGCTATACACCGGGAATACTCCCTTGGTTTTTGATTAATGGCTCCCTTGCCGCTTATCAGGCTTTCTCTGGGGAAAGGCTCGGCTGGTGACGTCTGCGGAATGAAAAGTTGAAATGCTATCTGCCGCACTCAGGATGACTAATCTTTCTTCTCCCCACAGGGTCTTGCCATCCAAACAGTGATTTTTCTCCCCAGGAGTCGGAGCCCCGGAAATCCAGACCCAGTTACCAGCAAAGGGAGACCCAAAATGTTTACCCCTCAGGAACGGCTAACCGGCACATCTCACCAGCTGCGCACCGACGTCTTCGAGACTCCAACTTACCCCAGACTGAGGAGACAGTGAGTACCACATTGCTATTTGTTGGGGAACGTACCCCTGCCTAGAGCTCTCTTGACCGATGCGGCAGAACTGCACTAACATGTCATTCACTCATCCGCGGGGTAAAGGACACTTGGATCCGTGACCTCCTTGGAGCTGAAATGGTATCTTGTGTATCACCACGCAGACAATTTATTGTTTTATTGCTTTATCCCCTTTTCTTTCTTTTTTTTCCCCTCTTCCCTGCGGACGCCTCACAGATACCATTTCCATAATGCCTAGGTCCTATCGCAACCTCAGTGACACGCTCACCACCCACCTGGTGTCACGACTCTAGTTGTATAGTTATGTTCCTCACGTATACAAAAGGTTTAAATATGCTTGCATATGCTAAGCGATGAAGCTATAACTCCGGACCCTTTTTCTTTTTCTTGTTCTTTGTGTCCATTTTTTATTTTAATTTTTATCTTAATTGGTGTTATCTGTTTTTTATTATGGTTCTGTTAAGGTTATTCTGATTGTCAGGCCTCACTGGAAGACAACCATAGGCCCTTACGGCCTTCAGACTGGCTACACTTGTTTACACAACATATATCTCCCGCACGCCCCACCGCACAGATATGCTTTTCACACTATACCCTCATACACTATCCCCAGGCTCTCGGCCGTGATAACCCCACTGGAGCACACCTATCCCCTCTCCCATTACCCGGCCTCAGATCAGACTAAATAACTTACTTTACTTGTTCTAACTCCCAGGTCCCGCGGCCTTGTACCACCCACGAGCAAACAGGTATAGAATATACTCACTAATCACTACTACTTATATACTCAAACAGTGTAACTACCCCAGAAGGGGTCCAGAAGGAGTCCAGCAGCGGTCAACGCTCGCACCTCCCACTCACCCCCAAGAGTACAACTTAGTTCTTAATATTTAAGAAACTACTTAACTCACCACCCTCTGGGTGTGTATTTGAGTGCAACTCACCCCTATCCCCACTTTCCACACCTCTCCCAACCTCTTACCCCCCGTCCTATCTGTCACTCTTCCCCCCCTCCCCCCCACCTACCTGTCACCCACCCCTTCCATCTACCACTCCTAACCCCACTTAAAAAGGACAACATGGCATATGCCTTCTTAGGAAGGTCGCCCTCACTAATATCACACAATGTCAACGGGCTAAATATCCCTGAAAAGAAGACAAAAATGCTCAAGAACTGAAAAAGACACGTCCCTCTATCGTTTTTTTGCAGGAAACCCACTTTAAGGGCCAGAATATACCCAAAATTACACATAACATTTTCACAAGAGCCTTTCATGCCACCAATCCACTGGCCAAAACTAAAGGAGTGTCAATCTTACTTAATAAGGATGCACCCTTTGTGCTACAACACCAGATCTCAGACCCAGAAGGTCGATATATTCTTCTGAAGGGTTCCTGGGGGGGATCCCCATTACGCTAGGTACATCGACGACGTCCTCCTCCTATGGGATGGTTCACGACAGAGTCTAGAGGAATATTTTTCATTTCTGAACACCAATGAACGTGGTATTTCATTCACTTTCGATTCCAGTCCTGTGAAAATCACTTTCTTGGAAATTGAACTTGAATCTAGAAGTTTTAAATTCCAGACCCACTTCAAGGCGACTGACAGGAATAGTTTTATTCCAACTGATAGTTGCCACCATAAAAGTTGGCTCAATTCTGTTCCACGCAGTCAGTTCCTGCGTCTACGCAGGAACTGTACAGACGATGATGCCTATTTCTCACAAGCAACTATGCTTAAAAGTAGGTTTGTTGAGAAGGGGTACAACATCGCAGCAGTAGATCTAGAGTTACAGAAGGTGGCACTAATAGAACGGAGTACACTCCTGATGGATAAAGCCCCACGAGAACCCGACGATTCTTTCAGGTTCTCTATGATTACCTCATATTCTAACCAGCACAGAGACATCAAGTCCATCATCGACAAACATTGGGACATACTTAGGAGTGATAAAGTGTTGGGGCCCAATTTACCAGAGAGAGCTAAAATTATCTTCAGAGGAGCCCCCACTCTCAGAAATAGAATCGCTCCCAATATTGTTGATCCACCCTGTCTCCCTGAGTTTTTTCAGGATATGAAGGGGTATTATCCATGTAAGAAGTGCAGTGTTTGCTTGGTAAATACTAATGGGAGATCCAAAACGTTGGAATTCAGGTCCACTAATACAGGCCGCAGTTACCCCATCAAGTCTTTCTGCACTTGTGCTACCACACATGTGGTGTACCTCATCACCTGCCCGTGCGGAAAACAGTACGTTGGTCGTACCATACGGGCCTTTTCCGTACGGGTAGGTGAGCATGTTGCCAAAATTTCTGGTGGAAGCACCAAACATACTGTCCCACGACATTATAGGGAATGTCATTCACGCAACCTCACAGGTACTCAATTTTTGATAATTGACAAATATGTACCACCTTGGAGGGGAGGAGCTAAATTGAGAGGGGTCTCTCAACTCGAGGTTCATTGGATATATGAACTGCGTACGTATGTCCCACATGGCCTCAATGTCGAGTGGGACATAAACGCCTTTATTAATAAATCTTGAAGTTTTTGATATGTTATGTGCCCTTGCTCTATCACGGCTCCAAGAAACATTAACTAAATATGTATAAATTTAATATTTCATTTAGGTAATTTTTACAATTTTACTTCATAGTGTTTCATTATATTTTGATTAATCCTATGACGACACTATTTTAAATTGATAAGTGTGCATTATTTATATGTTTGGCATTTATAATTATTATGAGGCTCTCTTTTATTTTTACATGATTACATTGGCAGGTTTATTCTCTTTTTCCTGCACGTGTCATTTATATATATGCCAAGACTCCCTTAATATGTATATCACGGGTCTGTGACCTTTATTTCATCTGTGGTCTACATATACTGTATCTTGTGCACCTGCGAGAGTGGTATGCAGTTTCTATTACATTTTGTGATGACAGTCTCCGGCCACAACATTCTGGACTGCACCACGTGACCTTCTTACGTCCGCACGCACAACGTTGCGCTCCAGCCTCCCTTTTCAGTGTGAGGCTTGAAGCGCACAACGCCATGCAGTATACGGGTAGACGCGCCTTATTAACTTGACGCGCACACCTATGACACACAGCGGAACGTCTGCACGATCGACGTTGCGTTCCAGCCTGGTTCTGTGAAGTGAGGCTTGGAACGCACGCCGTCCACGCTTTTTTCCATCTGGTAATCAAGTACCAATTGACTGAAGCTGGAGCCGTGATTGTGGTAAGGGGGCATAGGTATATATTTTGAGTTGTTGCAGCAGTGAGTCAGCACCCCAGATGATGATCTTTTGATCGAAACGCGTCGGGTTTCCTGCTGACTCCACTGCTAGACTGTACAATACTTTGATTTATCTGCTGAAATGTGAGTGTAACCTTTGTGAAACTTTTTAGTAAAGATTTTAAACGGTATCACACTATGTCCACATTTATTTTTTCCTCCCCTCGCTGTTGCACATTGAGCTCTTCGGATCCTATTTAAAGAGCCCACGGTCCCTGTATGTTGGCCCTGGTACCATACACCCTTTTTTTGGTTCTCATTCATCGCATGAAGAGTTGACCTGTTTTGGGATATCGCTTACTTCTTATCATTGGGAGGTCTACTGCCTGGTTGTCATCATATACATGCCTCAGCGACTCATTAAGTTTATCGCTTAGTTGAGTCCACATTTTCTGGTAAGCCCCCTCAATTACCTTTGGTGGTGGATCTGCTATCAACACTACTCTTATCGTTGTCACGTTCATTTGGACACTCAGACTGAGACACCCTCTGGTCATTTCACATTATTATGAACTGTTTTGAGCTTCAATGCCATACTTCAATATATGTGTGTTTGAACTTTCCACTTTCTATGCTTATATGATGCTTCACTGCATGATATATTTAATTTCCACATAATTTTAGCGCTACACTTTTCTTTTGTTATCAAATGTCTATTTCCCCAACTCGGCACATATCACATTCTGCCGTAAAATAATAGATGAGCTTAAATGGTTTGCGGAAGGCTGCATATTATTGAGGGGTGATTTCAACATTCCCCTCTCCCCACTGAAGGACACTTCTAATGGATACACTCATGTCTCCTACAGGATACTGAAACGCATCAAGATCCTGCTTCAGTCCCTCACATTAGTTGACACATGGAGAGCAATGCACCCCCTGGGGAAAGACTTCACTTTCTACTCAGCTCCTCATAAAAGATATTCCCGACTTGACATGATCTTTATAACTCAGAGGGACTTAGGCAATATGCTCAGAGCTGAAATTGGCATCATGTCCCTGTCGGACCATGCCTCCATTGCAATCTCCCTTTCGTTGAATCCCACCAAGCGCCCCACGTTTAACTGGAGGCTTAACGCCTCCTTACTAACCGACCAAGTGATAAGGGATGACATACACCAGACAATCACGTCATACTTCCAAAACAACCTGGACAGTGACACAAACCCCCTAAACAACTGGGAGGCACACAAGACGGTGGTCAGAGGAGAACTAATCAAATGGGGGGCGAGGAGGAAGAAGGAGAGAGAAATGGAAATAACCTAATTATCTCAACAAATAGCTAATCTGGAAATCCAACATAAGCAGTCCCTCTCAATTGCAGTGGAAGAGGAGCTGACAAAATGCAGATCCTCCCTAAAACAGATTTTAGACTTGAAAGTCAGGAAAGCTCTCTTCTTCAAGAAGAACATCTTCTACGAACAAGGGGATAAAAGTCGGAAACTTTTAGATAAGGCCCTCAGGGTCGCACAATCTACAAATCACATCCATGCCATCAAAGATAGAATGGGGGTACTTAACCATGATCCCGGGAAAATTGCTGAACTATTCTCAAAGTTCTACGATAAACGTTATAATCTCCCAGAACAACATAAACCCCACTATATCACGAGTTCCAAAAGTGAAGCTATACTGGAATTTCTAAAAGACAGTGAACTTCCCACACTAAATCATGACGACGCGTCTAAATTAGATGATCCTATCAATCTGACAGAAATACAAACAGCCATCCTAGACCTGAAAGCCGGGAAGAGCCCAGGCCCCGACGGCTTTACCTCCCAATACTACAAAACTTACACGAACAGTATATGCAAACCACTTATGTCCGCATACAACCATCTAGCCAAGAACAAACATGAGTCTAGCTCCTTCCTATTAGCTCACATTGCAGTGATCCCCAAACCAGAGAAGGATCACTCGGACTGCGCCAATTTCAGGCCCATTTCACTATTGAATATTGATTTAAAGATCCTGGCAAAAATTCTGGCCAACAGACTGAAACCCCTCCTCAGCAAAATTATAGGCCCTGAACAGGTGGGCTTCATGCCTGGAAGGGAAGCACGCGACAACATCACGAAAGCACTCAATCTGATTTACTCGACACAAATCTCTAAAACAAACGGAATGCTACTCTCCACCGATGCCGAAAAGGCCTTTGATAGAATCTCCTGGGACTACATGTTCTCCACCTGCTCCCACATAGGGATGGGGGAGGGCATGCTGTCTTGGTTGTCAGCCCTATACCAACACCCACAGGCGAGAATTAAAGTCAACAACACTTTATCCAACACGATAAACATAAAAAACGGGACTCGCCAGGGTTGCCCCCTTTCCCCCATCCTTTTTATTATTTCACTAGAACCACTGATTAGAGCAGTCAATATGTCTAAAGATGTGAGTGGCTTTAGGATAGGCAAGACCGAGTACAAGATCGCCGCATATGCGGATGATCTTCTGTTCTTCCTCACAAAACCCTTCTTCTTCATCCCCAACCTACAAAAACTATTCGAAACGTTTGGGTATATTTCAAACTTTAAAATAAACAAATCCAAATCGGAAGCTTTGAACTTGACCCTCACCCATGACCAGATTACCCATTTGAAGTCAAACCACCCCTTTCACTGGGTCTCTTCTTCCCTCAAATACTTAGGGGTGCACCTGACAAACACCATAGACTCCCTCTTTCACGCTAATAACCCCCCACTACTTAGATCAATCTCCACTGACCTCCAAAAATGGATCCCAAAACTATTCTCCTGGTTCGGAAGAGCCTCGATCCTAAAAATGACAATCCTCCCCAGGCTCTTATACATTTTCAACGCCCTCCCAATACACATACCGGAATCATTCTTTACCAAGCTTATTAAATTACAAAGGAGATTCCTGTGGGCTGATAAAAACCCCAGAATTACCACCAGATTACTAACCCTCCCTAAATGCAAAGGCGGCATAGGTCTCCCAGACTATAAAAAGTACAACCAAGCATCTCATATCACGAGAATAATTGATTGGCACTGCCACAGTAAAGACAAAGATTGGGTCAAATTGGAAAGGCAAATGGCACCATACCACACCCTTTATGCGCCCTGGACCACCCACTCCAAACTGCCCAACTCCACGAAGCACCCCCTGATTGCGAATACACTCAAAATTTGGCATAAAATTGCACCAAAACATGGACTGGCAACAGCTCCGGGCCCCCTCACTCCTATCTTTGACAACCCTGATTTCCCCCCGGGCATTCAGGGAAAGAGGGTTCCGAACCTCTTGGCCTTAGATTGCATTTCTGGGGGCAAAGTGAAGACGTATGCTGAGATGAGGGCGGAACACGGGGAGACTTTCCCAGGTTTCTGGTTTCACCTCCAATTGCGACACTTTCTGGCCAACACTAGATCCCTCCCTGCATATAGTCGCCCAATGACTGCTCTGGAAAGCTTATGCTATAAACGAGACCAAGTCCCACACACCACCTCGCTAGCCTATTCCTGGCTTATACAGCCACCACAAACTAATGTAAATGGACACAAATTAAGGTGGGAGAAAGACTTAGGTATTAGCATAGACGAATCGCAGTGGGAGAAAGCATGCATTCTTTCACACAAATGCTCCTTGAGTACCAGACATCAGGAGATCTCATACAAGATACTCACGCACTGGTACATCACACCACAAAGAACCCAAAAATGGTTCAACAATGCTTCAGACACTTGCTGGCGCTGCAAAAATGAAGTAGGCTCATTCCTACATATATGGTGGGAATGCTCTGTCATTTGTATTTATTGGCAAAATGTGATTAAATGGATAAGACACATCACTGAAACAACGATTGCGCTTGACGCAGCCGCATGCTTGCTCCACATAAACCATCTCCCAATCAGTAAATACAAAAAAAAACCTTACCAGACATCTACTCAATGCCGCCAAAACCCTTATCCCCCTTCACTGGAAATCAACCCAGGCTCCAGGGCTCAAAGAATGGCTGGACAGGGTTACATACATATACAAAATGGAAGAAATAATTGCCATGAAGCACGAGAGGAGCCCTAACTTTAATGACATATGGCAACCATGGTTTCTATTTACATATTCAGCTGAGTACCAAACATTGTACCAATGATCCTGTTATATGACCCTCTCTTGCTTGTAACAAGCGCAAATGATTGTCTTTGCCGGCTATCGGCCTGTTCGAACTTCCGGGTGACGAGTCACATTATATCCCCTAAGCTTAGTTGACTTCTTCCACATTGATCCTATCTCCTTCCCCCCACCCTCCCTCTCCCCCTCCCTTCCCACCCTACCCCGCTCTCACCCTGTTCACCCCCTCCCTATTATTTCACCTTTCCTGTATTCACATTTATTCAACATATGTTTTGTATTGCTTACTTAAAGCCCTTTCAGTTCATATTATATTTAAGTGTACGCTGACATGTGTAGTTATTCTGTTTAATTGTTATATTTGATTCTGCACTTTGCTACAAAATGTCTCCTGTATGCTTTGCATAATCATCAATAAAATCTTTTGATTGAGAAAAAAAAAAAAAATTTTGGCTTTCGAGGAGTTGAAACTTAGAGTAAATGATTGGAAACTGGATGAATGGAGGTACAACCAGCTATGTCACTTCCTGCGACACCTACCCCAGCCTCTACGGACAGGAGAGGAGTTGACACCTTTGGAGAAACTATGTAAAACAGGCAACTCAAAAGGCACGGTATCAAATCTATATAAAATATTGTGTAAGATTGATGCGCCGGAAGGACCCCCATTCATCCAAAAATGGGAAAGAGAGTTAGGGACACAAAGGGAGAGGTACACGTATCAAAGGATACTGCGTCTGACCCACTCATCTGCAGCGGATGTGAGAACCGCCGAGACCAATTATAAGGAAGGTGGAAGAGCTGAACCCAATTAGAGAACTTGATGTGGACAGGAAGGCAGAAACAAGAGAAATATAAAGAGATATGGTCCCTCTGGAACCTCTTTATCAGCTCAGAGGTGGGAGAGACTCTCATTGTTGAGGATGCAGAGGGCTGAGGGAATCTACACCCTTTAGTCATCAGGAGCCTGGGACAGTGCTGTATGTGGGTGGGGGTTGAGTGGGAGGGGGAGATACAGTATTATTACTGTATTTTCTCCTTATTTTTGGTCTATGGGGGAGAGGGATGATGGGAGGAACATTTAGGTGAGGGGCTCACAAACACAGTTTGTATGAGGGAACACAAATAGGAGGTCAGAGTACGGGAAATACAAGACAAGAGGGAAAGAGTCAAGATGACTAAGAAAAGAATGGGTAGTAAATAGTTTGATAATTATACCCCTGGTCAGGACATTATTGTTGTTTTGTGATTATCTAGATGTAGCGCTACCCCCGCAGGAGCCGCTGGTTAGATTTGGGATGGCATGTTACCTCATGGCTCCGGTGAAGTGTCTAGGGTGAACGATGAATACAGTAGCAATAAAGGAATGTCCGCAAATAGGAAGTCTCTTTATGGGTGCTCTTTATTACCCAGCCGGGTAAAAACAGTCAACAGGTGAGGGAAGGACAGAAGAAAGGTTTTGAAGGAGAATAGCAGACTCAGGCCTTGGATATGGAAACAGTCCTGCTTCCGGCAACGATCAGTCTTTCTGCGCCACTCCAACTTGAGTGGGTATAGCGTACCTGGACAAGTCTCTCTCACAGACCTGGCAGCCAGAATATCACTCAAAACTTGAGAAGGATGTCTCTGCCACAGACTCTTCTAAATTATCGCCAGGAAAGCGCCTCTGTCACAGGCCTTCCCTGAGTATAATACGGAGGAATTCCTCCAGAGTAGAGTTTTGCCTGAATCTTCCTTTAAAGTCGCCAAAGCACTGACTGAGAGAGGAATCGAATCCTCAGTGTCCAGTACCTCCATCCCCGATGGTTCGCTCCAGGGCTGTTGGACCACCATTCTCTCTTTGGTGCCCCTTAACTAGACTCCCCACCGAACGGCTAAACTCGCCTGGGATCTTCCAAGATGGGAACCCAGTCAGTCACTGGGTCCCCGTTCTGCTTGAATTCTTCCGGACCAAGTTGGCTCCAGAACCAGGAACTCTGCATAGCACCCACGCCCCGGGCAGGTAGGCCATAACGCTCAGGGCACGGTGATGTGGTCACCCTGAAGATGGGTGCCACACTCCGACCAGGGAAGGAGACAAAGAGACCCCTAAAAATGGCATCTGCTGCCACCTGCCATCCCGGGGTGTAACAACACCCCAAGCACAGCAGAATGAGCCCACAGTACAGCCAAGCTGAAACAGAGAGCCCTACAAAAATCAGAATTGAGATCAGAGTAACTTTACACGCTGATCAGTCCCCTAAAATTTACTAGCACCCGTACTTTGAAGTACATGGGCGCTACATATATATGATATTATTTACCCACTTGAGATAGTGATAACTGTTGTAATGCAAGTAAGAATTGTCTGAAGATGGTTTAAAGCATGTTTTTGAAACCCTCATTACCCTTGTGATGACTTATAACTAAATCAAAGAAAGTAGTTTAAGTTCCATGTGAGGCATCCTCTAGTGCATGCTACTAGAAGTGTAGTGTAGGAAAATCTAACTCTGACTCATGCTGTAAATTTGTGAGTCTTAATTAGGTCAGGGTTATTATAGTTCAGGTCTGAATGACTCATCTTGGCAGCTCTCTGGTGCCTTCCCCTGGTGTCTGGAAGGTTGAAGAATCTTCTAGAACTAGAGAGCGGGGGTTAGGAGGAGCCCAATCCTCAGAGGTGGGCTGGCAGGGGGCAGAGACAAGCTCATAAATAGACATGGGCCATTCCAGCAGGGCATTTAGGTGGAAGATGGAGTAGTGTTAAAAATGCTGTCGGTGGCCCTGAGGGGTACCCCTTAGTTCTGAGGGGGGGTGTGCCCTGCCTTGGGCTGGGGTGCAGGTTTTGTAAGGATCCAGCCAAAGATACAAGGGGGAGGCTTTCCTTGTGCAGCTCAGTTATCAGTGCTGGAGATAACAGCGTGCAGGCAAGTAGAGGCATTTTATTGGAAAAGAGGCACTGCATGTCTCTTCTCCAATAAAAGCCTGCCTAATTGCATTTTTTTATAGTGGGACTTTAGTTCTGCTTTAAGACTAAAATGTCACGTTTTGGAAGTGTGGACTTGCCCTCCTCATTTCTTAGGGAATGTATCTGTTTTTTGTTTTTGTTTTTTATATTTAAAATCTTGTTTTACCAGTATATGGCTGATCCCGTTACATTACTGGCCCAGTGCTACAGAAGCGAGAACAATGGGCTTTGCATATACAGAGTTAACAGGACAACTTTTTCTGTTTTTTCCATTATGTAAACCAAGCTGTGGGCAGATATTAGGTCTGGATCAGATAGATCATCCTCAGAGCTAATCCCCAACAATGGGTACAGAGCAGATTATTATATTATTCATATCACTCACTCTTATTTAAAATGCAGCTATGTGAAGCTCAGATCCATTTCTGTCTACATGGTTTATTGCAATAGTAAAAATCATATATCTTTTCAACATCAACACCGCTGCTAGGAAAAAAAAAATCACAACTGTCCAAGAGGAGAAATGCCAGCTGGAACATTTACACAGATCATTGTGACAATAAAAAAAATGTCCAAGTTTTAATTGCTGTAGTCAGATTTATATTAACGTACTAAATACTAATCAAGAGGCTGCTATGTGTGGAATGAATAATGCAGGTGCATTTCAGTGGGATATGCGGCTTGCTCGGGGTTTATGGGCTGTGAAGGACAACGTTTATTGCGCGGAGGTTCAGTCTTTGTTACGTACCGGCATAAGTCATTTAGTCATTACGCTACATTTGTATTCTATATTCAAAGACAACAGTGGAGTGGATTCCGCAGTGTGCCGGACTAATCTGAAATCTAATCACATAATACACACACAGCAATCATTTTAATTTGAACATCATATTGATTGGGACATTTTGTAGCTCTGGCAAATTGCATGCTGTGCTCTAGATAATATCTGATTTTCTGCAGGGGAAAAGTCTTGTGTTTGAAGCATGTAGACAGAAAGCTGCATTAATCCACCATCTAGAATATTTGCCAATATTTGAGACAAATTTCAAGGAGACTGTGCATGTGGGCAGTTTGCTGGTTTTACTGTACGTAGTGAATAATGAACAGTACAGCAATGTGGTAATAATCTCTATTATCAATACAGTCATTACAGTCAATACAAGCCATTATTTGATCCCCTGCAGATTTTGTAAGTTTAATACAAAAATCATGAAAAAAAACATGATTCTATTATAAATTCATTTGCAGTTCAGTGTGTAAAATATTTTATCCCTAAACAAAACATGACTCATTACTTGATGGAGAAACCCTTGTTGGCAAACACAGAGGTAATACGTTTCTAGTAGTTGGTTACCATGTTTCCACACATCTCAGCAGGGATTTTGGTCCATTCTTCTTTACAGATCATCTCTAAATAGTTAAGGTTTCTTGGCTGTAGTTTGGAAAACTTAAAGTTTCAGCTCCCTCCATAAATTTTTTAAAGGGAATAAGGTCTGAAGACCCTTAATGTACTTCTTCTTGAGCCACTCCTTTGTTGCCATGTTTGGTCATTGTCATGCTGGAAGATCCATCCATGACTCATCTTCAGTGTTCTGGCTGAGAGAAGAAAGTTCTCATCCAAGATTTTACAGGTGAAACTCAAAAAATTTGAATATCATGCAAAAGTTAATTTATTTCACTAATGCAACTTAAAATGTGAAACTAATATATGAGATAGACAAAGCAAAATAGTTCAACCGTGATTTGTCATAATTGTGATGATTATGGCTTACACCTCATGAAAACCCCAAATCCACAATCTCAGAAAACGTGAACATTGTTAAAAGGTGCAATATTCTAAGCTCAAAGTGTCCCACTCTAATCAGCTAATTAAGCCATAACACCTGCAAAGGGTTCCTGATCCTTTAAATGGTCTCTCAGTCTAGTTCAGTAGGAATCACAATCATGGGAAAGACTACTGACATGACAGTTGTGCAGAAAACCATCATTGACACCATCCATAAGAAGGGAAAGCCTCAAAAGTTAATTGCGAAAGAAGTTGGATGTTCCCAAAGTGCTGTATCAAAGCACATTAATAGAAACTTATGTGGAAGGGAAAAGTGTGGAAGAAAAGAGTGCACAAGCAGCCAGGATGACCGCAGCCTGGAGAGGATTGTCAGGAAAAGGCCATTCAAAAGTTTTGGGGAATTTCACAAGAAGTGGACTGAGGCTGGAGTCAGTGCATCAAGAGCCACAACACAGATGGATCCTGGACATGGGCTTCAAATGTCGTAATCCTCTTGTCAAGCCACTTCTGAACAACAAACAACGTCAGAAGCATCTTACCTGGGCTAAAGAAAAACACACCTGGTCTGTTACTTAGTGGTCAAAAGTGCTCTTTTCTCATGAGAGCAAATTTTGCATCTCATTTGGAAACCAAGGACCCAGAGTATGGAGGAAGAATGGAGAGGCACACACTGCAATATGCTTGAAGTCCTGTGTGAAGTTTCCACAGTCTGTGTTGATTTGGGGAGCCATGTCATCTTCTGGTATTGGTCCACTGTGCTTTTTTTAAGTCCAGGGTCAACCCAGCTGTCTACCAGGAGATTTTGGAGCACGTCATGCTTCCTTTCGCAGACGAGCTCTATGGGAATGCTGACTTCATTTTCCAGCAGGACTTGGCACCTGTTCACACTGCCAATAGCACCAAAACCTGGTTCAACGACCATGGGATTACTGTGCTTGATTGGCCATCAAACTTGCCTGACCTGATCCCCATAGATAATCTATGGGGCATTGCCAAGAGAAATATGAGAGACATGCGACCGGACAATGCAGAAAACCTGAAGGCCACTATTAAAGCATCCTGGTCTTCCATAACACTTCAGCAGTGCCACAGGCTGATACAGTAGATCCCATGCCACGCCGCATTGAGACAGTAATTGCTGCAAAAGGGGCCCAAATCAAATACTGAGTACATATGTATGATTATACTTTTCAAAGGTCCGATATTGTTCTATGTAATCCTTGTTTTATTGATTGGCATGAAATATTCAAATTTTCTGAGATTGTGGATTTGGGGTTTTCATGAGCTGTGAGCCATAATCACAACAATTTTGACAAATCACGGCTTGAACTATCTTGGTTTGCATGTAATGAGTCTCTCTCATATATTAGTTTCACCTTTTAAGTTGCATTAGTGAAATAAATGGACTTTTGCACGATATTCAAATTTTTGGAGTTTTACCAGTACAATACATGGCCCTGTCCATTGGTTCCCCTTAATGTGGCAACGTTGGCCTTTACCTTTAGCAGAGAAACATACCCAAAGCATAATGCTTCCACCTTTGTGCTTGTCTGTAGGGATGGTGTTCTTAGGGTCATAGTCAGTATTTTTTTTCCAAACACATTAAATCGAAATAATGCTAATGAGCTCAATTTTGAGCAATCGTTCTCTGAATCATTTAGATGTTCATTGGCAAACTTCAGACAGACCTGCCTTCTTGAGGAGGGGGACCTTGAGGGCGCTGCAGGATTCAATCAATGGTGGCGTATTGTTTTACCAATGATTTCTTTGGTGACTGTGGTCCCACTCCCAACTGCCTTGAGATCATTCACAAGCTCCTCCTGGGCTGATCCCTCACTTTTCTTGTAATCATCCTTACCCCTTGGGGCAAAATCTTGCATGGAGCTCCAGACCGAGGGAGAAAAAATGTTTTTTTGGATTTCTTCCATTTGCAAATAATCGCTCCAACAGTTGTCTCCTTTTCACCAAGCTTCTTGCTAATGGTCTTGTAGCCCATTTCAGACTTGTGCAGGTATAAAATCTGCAGGGTATCAAATAATTATTTTTCCCACTGTTTGTACAAGAAGACACTTTACAGTTCCATGACGTAGCAGTAAAATATGTCTAGACTTATGCGATTCAATGTGCTTAACCACTTCAATACCCAGCCATAGAAAATTGACGGCCTGGGATGGGATTTACCATCCTAAGTGGCCGTCAATTGACGGCCTGGGCATTGCAGGCGAATATCTGGATGATGCCTGCAGCCAGAGGCATCATCCAGATATCCTCTTCTTCAGCCGACGATTCTGCACAATGTAAGAACGATCATAGCGGCGGTTCCGCCGCTTGATCGTTCTTACAGGCCGCGGGAGGGGACATCCCCCCCTCCCGCCGCCATCCGGTGCTTCTCCGGGCTTACCTGTGCCTTCGGGGGCCCGGAGAACGAATCGTCGGCGGCGGCAGGAAGCATAGAGATGACTGGTGACCAGATGGTCACCAGTCATCTCTATGACCGTCGGAGGACCCGGGCGCGATCTGATGACGTCACGCCCGGGTCCCCGTAAGTAAACAAAGCCGCAATTGCGGCTGTAAGCCCCCATTCATGAGATCGGTGAATTTTTTTCACCGATCTCATGGTTTCCAGCCTGGAGGAGAGATGTGAGGTCTTATTGACCCCACATCTCTCCATAAAGAGGACCTGTCACACACATTTCCTATTACAACGGATGTTTACATTCCTTGTAATAGGAATAAAAGTGGCGAAAAAAAAATGAAAAAAAAGTGTAAAAATAAATAAAAAATAAGTCAAAAAAATAAATAAAAGATAAAAAAAAAATTAAAACGCCCCTGTCCCCGATAGCTCGCGTGCAGAAGCGAACACACACGCAAGTCCCGCCGACATATGTAAACACCGTTTAAACCACATAAGTGAGGTATCGCCGCGTGCGTTAGAGTGCCAGCAACGAATCTAGCACTAGATCTCCTCTGTAAATCTAAACTGTAACCTGTAAAAAATAAATAAAGCGTTGCCTATGGAGATTTTTAAGTACCGAAGTTTGGCGCCATTCCATGAGTGTGCGCATAGTTAAAGCGTGACATGTTGGGTATCTATTTACTCGGTGTAACATAATCTTTCACATAATACAAAAAAATTGGGCTAACTTTACTGTTTTGTTATTTTTTTAATTCATAAAACAATTTTTTTACAAAAAAAAGGCGTTTGAAAAATAATTGCGTAAATACCGTGCAAGATAAAACTTTGAAATGACCGCCATTTTATTCCCTAGGGTGTCTGCTAAAAAAAAAATATATAATGTTTGGGGGTTCTGAGTAATTTTCTAGCAAAAGAATGATGATTATTACATGTAGGAGAGAAGTGTCAGAATAGGCCCGGTATGGAGGTGGTATAAAAGCCTGGTATTGAAGCGGTTAAGGAATCCCCCTTAACCACTTCAATACAAGGCATTTTCACCCCCTTCCTGCCCAGGCCAATTTTGAGCTTTCAGCTGAGTAACATTTTGAAAAACACTGTCATGCAACAAAGTACCCAAATAACATTTTTATCATTTTCTCCCCCACAAATAGAGCTTTCTTTTGGTGGTATTTCATCACCTCTGTGTTTTTTTAATTTTTTTGTCAGATTTGTTTATTGGGTTTAAAGTAAAGAGAAAACAGTAGATACAATTGACAATGGTTTTTATTTTTTGCGCTATAAACAATAACAGAACTTTTTGCTATAATAAATATCCCAATTTTTTGCATAGCAAGCACATATTGATTGGTTTGCACAAAAGTTATAGCACCTACAAAATAGTTTATTGATTTATGGCATTTTTATTATTATTATTTTTACTAGTAATGACGGTGATCTGCGATTTTTATCGTGACTGTGACATTGCGGAGGACAGATCAGACACTTTTGACAATATTTTGGGACCATTAACTTTTATACAGCGATCAGTGCTATAAATATGCACTGATTACTGTATAAATGTCACTGGCAGGGAAGGAGTTAACACTCAGGGACGATTAAGGGGTTAAATGTGTTACCTAGGGAGTGATTCTAACTGTGGAGGGATGGGACTGCCTAGGGGAGGAGAGCGATTGGTGTTCCTATATACTAGGAACACACGATCTGTCTCCTCTGCCCTGACAGGACATGGATCTGTGTGTTTACACACACAGATCCACGTTCCTGCTCTGTAACGAGCAATCGCAGGTGCCCAGCAGACATCACGGCCGCTAGGCACGTGCATTGGCTCCTTGGTGACGTGACAGCACGTGCGCTCCCCCTATACCGCCGGGAAGCTGAGGACATCATATAATGCACGCCCAGGATGGGAGATCCCAACCGTGGACGTCATATGACAATGGGCGGGTATTGAAGTGGTTAAAGGGGTTGTAAAGGCAGAAGGTTTTTTATATCTTAACCACTTGACCACTGGGCACTTAAACACCCTTCCTAACCAGACCAATTTTCAGCTTTCGGTGCTCTCACAATTTATATGACAATTACTCAATCATACAACATTGTACCCATTTGAATTTTTTGTCCTTTTTTTCACACAAATAGAGCTTTCTTTTGGTGGTATTTGATCACCTCTGGGTTTTTAATTTTTGACGCTATAAAAGAAAAACAACTGAAAATTCTGTAAAAAAAAATCTTGTTTCTGTCATATTAGCAGGTTATTTCTCACACACAGTATATGCATACCACAAATTACACCCCAAAACACATTCTGCTATTCCTCCCGAGTATTGCGATACCCCATGTGTGAGACTTTTACACAGCGTGGCCACATACAGAGGCGCAACATGCAGGGAGCACCATCAGGCGTTCTGGAACACCCAGACCAATTCTGACATTCCTCTCCTACATGGAAAAATCATAATTTATTTGCTAGAAAATTACATAGAACCCCAAAACATTATATATCCTTTTTTTTAGCAAAGACCCTAGAGAATACAATGGCGGTGGTTACAACTTTTTATCTCGCATGGTATTTTCGTAGAAATTTTTTGAACGCGTGTTTTTAAAAAAAAAAACAGTTTTGTGCTAAAAAAAAAAAACAGTAAAGTTAGCCCACTTTTTTTCATAATGTGAAAGATGAAGTTACGCCGAGTAAATAGATACCCAACATGTCACACTTCAAAATTGCGCGCACTCATGGAATGGCGTCAAACTTCGCTACTTAAAAATCCCCATAGGCGACGCTCTAATTACTTTTATTGGTTACATGTTTTTAGTTACAGAGGGGGTCTAGGGCCAAAATGATTGCTCTCGCTCTAACGTTCGCAGAGATACCTCACATGTGTAGCTTGAACACCGTTTTCATATGTGGGCAGGACTTACGTATGCGTTCGCTTCTGCATGTGAGCACACGGGGACAGGGGTGCTTTAAAAAATGGGTATTGCAGAGTATTTGGGTATTGCAGAGTATTTGGGTATTGCAGAGTATTGGGGTATTGCAGAGTATTGCGCAGGGTGACCCCAAACTGGCTATCACTGAGCTCCAAGAGACGTAGACAACGTGGTAAGCAGTATGTGGGATGGGGGTGGGTTGGCCTGATAAAACTTGTAGTCCATCCATATGTCAGCATCCATATGCCTGCCACAGTTTGTGAACTGTCCACTGGCCACGTCACTTGACACGTCACCTGCCACGTCACTTGCCACGTCACCTGCCACAAGTTGTGGACTGGCCACTGACCACGTCACCTGCCACAAGTTGTGGACTGGCCACTGGCCATGTCACCTGCCACGTCACCTGCCACATCACCTGCCACAAGTTGTGGACTGGCCACCGGCCAGGTCACCTACCACGTCACCTGCCACGTCACTTGCCACGTCACCTGCCACAAGTTGTGGACTGGCCACTGGCCACATCACCTGCCACGTCACCTGCCACAAGTTGTGGACTGGCCACTGGCCAAGTCACCTGCCACGTCATCTGCCACGTCACCTGCCACGTCACCTGCCACGTCACCTGCCACAAGTTGTGGACTGGCCACGTCACCTGCCACGTCACCTGCAATGTCACCTGCCACAAGTTGTGGACTGGCCACGTCACCTGCCACGTCACCTGCCACGTCACTTGCCATGTCACCTGCCACAAGTTGTGGACTGGCCACTGGCCACGTCACCTGCCACGTCACCTGCCACAAGTTGTGGACTGGCCACTGGCCAAGTCACCTGCCACGTCACCTGCCACGTCACCTGCCACATCACCTGCCACAAGTTGTGGACTGGCCACCGGCCAGGTCACCTACCACGTCACCTGCCACGTCACTTGCCACGTCACCTGCCACAAGTTGTGGACTGGCCACTGGCCACATCACCTGCCACGTCACCTGCCACAAGTTGTGGACTGGCCACTGGCCAAGTCACCTGCCACGTCATCTGCCACGTCACCTGCCACGTCACCTGCCACAAGTTGTGGACTGGCCACTGGCCACGTCACCTGCCATGTCACCTGCCACGTCACCTGCCACAAGTTGTGGACTGGCCACTGGCCACGTCACCTGCCACGTCACCTGCCATGTCACCTTTCACAAGTTGTGGACTGGCCACTGGCCATGTCACCTGCCAAGTCACTTGCCACGTCACCTGCCACAAGTTGTGAACTGGCCACTGGCCACGTCACCTGCCACGTCACCTGCCACAAGTTGTGGACTGGCCACTGGCCACATCACCTGCCACGTCACCTGCCACATATTGTGGACTGGCCACGTCACCTGCCACGTCACCTGCCACAAGTTGTGGACTGGCCACTGGCCACGTCACCTGCCACATCACCTGCCACAAGTTGTGGTCTGGCCACTGGCCACGTCACCTGCCACGTCACCTGCCACGTCACTTTTTTTTTTCTTTTTTTCCACTTCAGTCTTAACCATAGCTTGAGACCTGCTCATGGTTATGTTCAATGATTATGTCTCGCCTTAGGTTTCGCATCATATGTGGAATTCGTTTTTTTTATTATTATTTATTTATTTATCCCCTTTCCCATCCCTATCTCCCCCCATCCCTATCCCACTCCTCCTCCTTCCCCGTCTCCCTCTTCCCCGACCTCCTCCCTATCTTCTTACAAAGCCTCTACCATCTCTCTTAGTTTGGAATTCCTTCTCACATTGTTATTTAAGCCTCCATCATTTCTGCATATCCCATCTTAGACTTATATTTTTTCCAAGCCTCCCATTTTTCTTCAAAATCCACCCCAAGTTTCCTCCTCTCTATATCTTAGGTATTTATTATAATATATTCCGTCAAGCTTTTTTCCCCATCCTCTTAGTGTAGGACTTTCTTCTTGTTGCCAATTACTCGTGGTCTGACTTTTTGCAGCACTGAGAAAATCTGGGATTAATGTCTTTAAGTATTCTTTAGTTGGTATTCGAGCCCCGTGCAAAACACAAACCCAAATGTCCTCAGGGATATTCATATTTATTATTTCTTTAATTTTTTGTCTGATTTTTGACCAGAAAATTTTAACTTTAGGGCAACTGCCACAAGTTGTGGACTGGCCACTGGCCACATCACCTGCCACGTCACCTGCCACAAGTTGTGGACTGGCCACTGGCCACGTCACCTGCCACAAGTTGTGGACTGGCCACTGGCCACGTCACCTGCCACGTCACCTGCCACGTCACCTGCCATGTCACTTGCCACGTCACCTGCCACAAGTTGTGGACTGGCCACTGGCCACGTCACCTGCCACGTCACCTGCCACGTCACCTGCCACCACACAACTGTATTACAAATGTAGGTTTCAAATAGTATACGTAGATTTAGGAGTTCTATCAGTTCATTATGTCTACTGTTCCTTTGCAGGTGACAAAATCATGACACGTTGGAGGTCACTCAGAGACCAGTTCAGGCGGGACTTGAAGGAGGAGCTGAAGAGCAAAAGCGGTGCTGGATCATCTAAAAAAAAAACAGGTCCTTTTTTTGAGATGATGGAATTCTTGAAGAATGTTATGAACGTAAGAAGGTAAATAAATAATTTGGTTATCCCCTATATTAAATAAGTTTCCCTATTAAGCTCCAAATTGCAAGTACATTTTTCCCCAAAAAATAAGGCATAATGAACTAGTATGCATAGCATACTAGCTCATTAAAAATTACTTTCCCGAGATCGAAGCCCACGCAGTGTTTTTTTCCCCCTCCTTTATCGACGCCATCACTCCTTGTGTGAATTGCGGCTCCAGTGCTGTGATTGGTCGTAGCCATGATGATGTCATGCGTGTTGGAGTCATCAGTCACGACACAGTCGCCTTCAGAAATGGCACGAGTCAAGCACCGCTCTGTACGTTTTTTCTGTGAATATCTCCTAAACCGTGTAGGCTTAGGAGCTATTTCTAGCACCTAGAGATAAGCCTTTTAAGTAGGCCTAACTGTAGGTAAAAGTGGTCTGTAGGGTTTACAACAACAGTAACCACACACATGGATCTATGTATTGTACTAACTAATCTGTATTGATCTTTTATCCATCTTTCAACAAATGTTTTACAGTACTGCAAGCAATCTGTCTGGTACAGAAGAAGAGCAGGCGGATACAGAAGATGAACACCCAGTCCCTGAGGGAGAGATGGGAGCTACTGAAAACCAGGCAAGCCCTGATAATGAGAACCCTTCTCCAGCCACCATACAATCCCAACGAGTGCCTGTAAGTATGCTATATCAAATCACTAATGTTGAAATCTGGACTAAATAAAATATACTAATAAAATGTTACACCCCTCAGATACGTTCTTTGAGTCCTGCGAAAGGAAAACGTAAAAACAAGAAAAAAAGGGATATGGACGCAGCCATGTTGGCCTTCATGGAGGAGATGAAGGGGATGCGCAGGGCTGAGCCTGAGAACAAGGATCCATTTTTAGATCCTACCAATGCAGATGCAACCTTCCTTCGGAGTACATATAATTATCTTGAAACCACACCCAATTCCAGAAGAATGGATGTACATCTGGCAATTGGTATTTATATTGGGGCATGTATTAGAGCTGCTCATGCTGGTGAAGCCATGCCAACATTTAGTAGCCCTCCCCAACGCCCATACCAAATTGAGCATGCTCCACCACCTCATCCACCATACCACCCAGCCTTTATCCCCCATCACCACCGTGCCCCAGCCACCACCTCCCAAAATGTACTACCCCCACCGCAAGCACCCAGCTATGACTCCTCCACTTCCCAGTCCACTTCATCCCAATCTTATACCTATCCCTATTCACAGGGGCGTTGCTAGGTGGCAAAAAGACCAGGGGCTTCAGCCCGAAGCTGGCACCCGAGGGGGGGGGGGCGGCGGACGCGGTGCGACTTACCTGACTCACATATCCTGACCTACGCGCTCGTGTTTGTGTCAGTACACACAGACATGCAAGTCAGTGTGTGTGTGTATGTCAGTTACACATTCCATGAGATCAGCATGCAAGGAAGCTCTTAGGCACACTAGCATGTCTTTCAGGGTTGTTTCTGACATATTTCCTACATACACCGTCCTGTCCTACATACACTGACCCGTCCTGCACAGAGAGAGAGAGAGAGAGAGAGAGAGAGAGAGAGAGACCTCTTGACACTTCCTGCAAGGAGAGAGAGAGACTGCTTGACACTTCCTGCAAAGAGAGAGAGACTGCTTGACACTTCCTGCAAAGAGAGAGAGAGAGACTGCTTGACACTGCCTGCACAGAGAGAGAGAGAGAGACTGCTTTACACTGCCTGCACAGAGAGAGAGAGAGAGACTGCTTGACACTGCCTGCACAGAGAGAGAGAGAGACTGCTTGACACTGCCTGCACAGAGAGAGAGACTGATTGGCACTGCCTGCAAAGAGAGAGAGACTGCTTGACACTTCCTGCAAAGAGAGAGAGAGAGAGAGAGACTGCTTGACACTGCCTGCACAGAGAGAGAGAGAGACTGCTTTACACTGCCTGCACAGAGAGAGAGACTGCTTGACACTGCCTGCACAGAGAGAGATAGACTGCTTGACACTGCCTGCACAGAGAGAGAGACTGCTTGGCACTGCCTGCACAGAGAGAGAGACCTCTTGACACTTCCTGCAAAGAGAGAGAGAGACTGCTTGACACTTCCTGCAAAGAGAGAGAGACTGCTTGACACTTCCTGCAAAGAGAGAGAGAGACTGCTTGACACTGCCTGCACAGAGAGAGAGAGAGAGAGAGACTGCTTTACACTGCCTGCACAGAGAGAGAGACCGCTTGACACTGCCTGCACAGAGAGAGAGAGACTGCTTGACACTGCCTGCACAGAGAGAGAGACTGCTTGGCACTGCCTGCAGAGAGAGAGAGAGACTGCTTGACACTGCCTGTACAGAGAGAGAGAGAGACTGCTTGACACTGCCTGTACAGAGAGAGAGAGAGAGACTGCTGGACACTGCCTGTACAGAGAGAGAGACTGCTTGACACTGCCTGTACAGAGAGAGAGAGAGAGAGAGAGAGAGAGAGAGACTGCTTGACACTGCCTGCACAGAGAGAGAGAGAGAGACTGCTTGACACTGCCTGCACAGAGAGAGAGAGACTGCTTGACACTGCCTGTACAGAGAGAGAGAGAGAGAGAGAGAGAGACCGCTTGACACTGCCTGTACAGAGAGAGAGACCGCTTGACACTGCCTGTACAGAGAGAGAGACTGCTTGACACTGCCTGTACAGAGAGAGAGAGACTGCTTGACACTGCCTGCACAGAGAGAGAGAGACTGCTTGACACTGCCTGCACACAGAGAGAGAGAGACTGCTTGACACTTCCTGCACACAGAGAGAGAGAGAGACTGCTTGACACTGCCTGCACGGAGAGAGAGAGAGAGAAAGACAGCTTGACACTGCCTGCATGGAGAAAGAAAGAGAGAGAGAGAGACTGCTTGACACTTCCTGCACACAGAGAGAGAGAGAGAGAGACTGCTTGACATTGCCTGCACAGAGAGAGAGAGAGAGAGAGAGACTGCTTGACACTGCCTGCACAGAGAGAGAGAGAGAGAGAGACTGCTTGACACTGCCTGCACAGAGAGAGAGAGAGACTGCCTGCACAGAGAGAGATAGAGAGAAAGAGAGAGAGACTGCTTGACACTGCCTGCACAGAGAGAGAGAGTCTGCTTGACACTGCCTGCAGAGAGAGAGAGAGAGAGAGAGAGAGAGAAAGACTGCTTGACACTGCCTGCACAGAGAGAGAGAGAGACTGATTGACACTTCCTGCACAGAGAGAGAGAGAGAGAGAGAGACTGCTTGACACTGCCTGCACAGAGAGAGAGAGAGACTGCTTGACACTGCCTGCACAGAGAGAGAGAGAGACTGCTTGACACTTCCTGCACAGAGAGAGAGAGAGAGAGAGAGACCGCTTGACACTGCCTGCACACAGAGAGAGAGACTGCTTGACACTGCCTGCACAGAGAGAAAGAGAGAGACCGCTTGACACTGCTTGCACAGAGAATGAGACTGCTCCACATTGCCCGCAGTGCGAAGCAGTCACTCTCTGTGGGGGCAGTGCAAAGGGGTCACTCTCTGTGGGGGCGAAAGTTTTTCAGCCATCAGAATACAGTGATCACTACTGGCAGCTAGCAGTGATTGCCAAAAAAAAAAAAAGACACGCTGGTTGTACTGAAGTCAATTGATAGATTGAATTCTGTACAACCACATTCTGCACATAGAAAGTTCAATCTGTCTATGATGGCCTAAGTCATGGGTGCTCAACATGTGGCCCTCCAGCTGTTGTGGAACTACAAGTCCCATGATGCATTGCAAGGCTGACTGTTAAAAGCATGACTTCCAAATGCTGAGGCATGATGGAATTTGTAGTTCTGCAGCAGCTGGAGGGCCACAGGTTGAACACCCATGGCCTAAGTCAACCAGCCTGGGTTTAATAATACCCTCAAATCTTGTGAAAGAAATGCTCCACTTGGGTGTAGAAATTCTTTTTTTACTCCACCTTATTTCCAGAACTCTTTAGGTATTAGATGTGCAAACAATAAGGTGAGAATACATCTAATACCTACTGAGAGTAATGGAAACAAGGTGGAGTTCAAAAGTGAACCGTGCCATTACCTGGAGGAACTGGCATTTAGGGGGTTAAAACAGGCAGGGAGGAAATGTGATATCACCTTCTTTTTAGTGGAGTGGCAGTTCCTGCTGCAAGTGAATACAAGTCTTTGGGCTCACACTGGGGTACTGCCAGTTTTTGACAGTCATAGTCCCCCAGGTTGCACATTTTTGCTGCATTTTCTAGAATTGCACCAAAGATGCAGCATGCAGGACATGTTGTGCACAAACATGCAGTAAAAATGTGCAACCTCTATGGGATACAAACTGCAGGACACCAGTGTGAGCCCACATCATAACACCTGGGTAGTGTCTGTCACAGGCTGCTAGAGAAAAAAAAACAAAAACGTTTTAGCTGGAGGGAGGGGGAGGGGAGAGACGCTCACTAACTTTACTTATGGTGCCAGGAAACTCACTGCATTTGAGTCGACTGCTCAGCTTGAACTTCCCGCGCACACATCTTCACAGACAGCACAGAGGGAGAGTGTGGGCGGGGAGAGAGAGAGCAGCCTCTGCCAGCCAATTGTGTGGAGGAGGGAGGGGCTGGGCTATCAGACTGTCGGCTGTGAGACATAGCAGACAGACATCGCTGCTCATAGTGCTGCATATAGCTGCCGCACTCGGCCAGACTCGGGGCTAGCAACGGCTAGCTAAATGCACGGGATTCGGGGCTTTACAGGGACCCATTCGGGGCTCCAGCCTCCTAAGCCAGGGCCTAACAACGCCTCTGCCTATTTAACTTCCCCCAGACCTTATTTTCAGGACCTTTAATTAATCACACATTTAAGTTGTCCCGTTTGAATCCCCAGTTTCAGTTGCCCCGTTTTAAAATGTTGTTTACTTTGCCATTTCCTCACTTGTTTGTTTGATGTATATCCTCCTTTTTTTACATTACATTTTCTTTAGTATGTTGCGGTAACTTCTATGCTTTTAAAATAAAGGAAAATGACTGCTTGAAAAACTGATTTTTTTTATTGTACTCTATATAAACAAAATGCAACTGATACAAAAGAATGTGATGGTCATAGGGTCAATGATAAAGACACTGGGAGAATTAAAAGTATCAGCTTTAAGCATACACTGATAGAAGTCACAAGACTGCTATACTAACAAGATAAGTATAATTTTTAAAAAATATTGGCCCAGATTCACAGAGCGATTACGCCTGTCTAACTGGTGTTAGACAGGAGTAATTTCAAATTTCGCGCGCTGTATCACTAGTTTGAATCCTCAAACCATGATACGGCGGCTTCGGGCTTCGATCCGAGAGGCTTACGTCTTCGTAAGCCTTCGGATCTACGCTGCGATATTTTTGCGGCCGCTGGGAGGAGTCCGCGTCATTTTCAGCGTCGGGATATGCAAATGACTTTTTACGGCGATCCACGAAGATACGAGTGGTCTTCGCAATCGCTTGTCATTTTTTTGCTACGTACTGTTAGACCAGCTATTTGCTGGTTTAACGGTGCGTAGCCCATGTTAAGTATGGCCGTCGTTCCTGCGTCAAATTTAATTTTTTTTTTTTTTTTTACGTAACTCGTTCGGGAATAGGAATGTCCGTAAACGACGCTACTCAAACAACGAATGACGTAACGACGTGATTTCGCGCAATGCACGGCGGGAAATTTCTGAACGGAGCATGCGCAGTTCGATCGCCGCGGGAACGCGCCTATTTTAAATGCTTCACGCCCCCTACTCGCGTAGATGGCTTGCGCCGGGAGAAATACACTACGCCGCTGTAGTTTACTGGACAAAATCTACCAGGATTCCACGTAGAGCCAGGTGAAATACGGCGGCATAGAGTATTTCTGATACTCTAGCGAATCTAATTGTATGTGAATCTGGGCCATTGTATTTTCAATTCCATTGCAACAACAAAGATCATGCAGGTTAGCAAAGGGGTCAAACATGGTACTAGCAAGGTGCACATAATAAAGTGCCTCGTGAGTGTTTTTAAACATACTGATACTGCCACGGGACTTCTCCTTCTGGGGACAAAAAAATCTTTGCAAAATTATCACGCATGGTAACGGCAGAATTGTTGGGTACAGAAGGTAAGTCGATCTCGTCCTCTTCCTCAACAGTAATTCCTTCTTTCTCACGGATTGTATTATGGAGGACACAGCATGCTTGGATTGCTAGTTGGGCATTCTCCAGGCTCAGTTGTATTGTAGTGTGAAATATGCGCCACTTGCTGCTCAAAATGCCAAAGGTGCATTCAATAAGGCGCCTTGCACGACTCAATCGATAATTAAAAATCTTTTTTGGGGGGGGTTAGATTGTGCCTGGCATAAGGCCTTAGAAGATGTTGGGAAAGTGCAAATGCCTCATCAGCTACAAGCACATGTGGCATATCTGGCCCTAAAGTTCCTGGAAGAGGTTTGTCTGATGGCAAATTAAAGTGGCCCTCTAGTAGTCTTCTCCCCATTTGCGATGCTGAGAAGACTCTTGAGTCTGCATTTGAGCCATACGCGCCAATATATAGAGCTACAAACTTGTAATTACTGTCACAGATTGCCATTAAGCACAAGGGAAAAGTATTTCTTGTAATTATAAGATTGTGAGCCTGATCCAGGTGGCATCTGAATTCGGATGTGTTTCCCATCCAGGGCTCCAACACAATTAGGAAATTGAGTTTTATTCCAAAAATCTTTTGTAATTTCCTGCCACATGCATGTATCAGGAACAGGCATTGCAGTAGACCGAAGCTCCTCCCATAAAGCTTGACAGGTGTCATGCACAATTCAAGAAATTGTTGAGGTTCCCAACAAAAAAAAATGGCTTAGGGACGTATAGGATACTCCAGATGCCAGAAACCTAGGGAGAGTAGAAGAAATTAAGAAACAAATCTAAAATGATACTGGACATAATCAAGCAGAAAGGCTGGCTGGCTGGCTGGCTTACCTCAGGGTAAGGAGAAGTCGCTCCTCTGGAGGCACACAACGTCTCATATCTGTGTTCTTCCTGTCTAAACGGGGATGCAACTTTTCCAACAAAAATTGAAATGTTGTAACAGTCATTCGTGTAAAATTGAAAATTTTTTGAGGGAAACGACGCAGATCTACGTAGTGTAGAGCAAAAAACCCGTCAGTTGGCCTCTTGAGCAGCATGGGATGAGTCCAGTATCTGCGTCTCCTCGCAGACATCTTCCTGGTCCTGCTTTTTTGTCTCCTCATGTAGAATAGCATGACAAATAATTGTCACATGCTCAAAATATCTCCCCAAATCCATTACAATAAGCACACTACAGCAAGGTATCAGGAAGCTCAAATCTTGCTGTAACCACAAAGCAAGATAGAAAGCACGCTGGGGAAAACAAAGAATCATGGGAAATTTCTTGATTAAATCTGATTAAATAAAGTTCGAACCAAAAAAAAAGGGTGAAAAACGGACGGGAAACGGACGGAAAACGGACGTAAATGGACGGAGAACGGACGTAAATGGACGGAAAACAGATGGAAAACGGATGTGAACGGACAAAAAACGGATAATAAACGGATGTAAACGGACGAAATACGGATAAAAAACGGTTGAAAAAAAGGATGAACTGACGATAAAAACGGTCCGCACGTGTGAAAGGGCCCTAACACGTTTAATATTTTTATAGGAAAAAAAACAAGACTTTACAATCACTTTAAAGTGATTGTAAATAGTTTTGAATAAAGTAGGGGGGTTATAACGCCTGTCAATTTTTTGCCAACCGTGGCAAACCATTGAGGAGATTTCCCTTTACTTCCTGTTCCATAGCCACGCAGGAAGTAAGAGGAAATCTCTCCATAATGAGGGAATCCTTGGTTGTCACCAGAATCACTGAATCTAGTGTCCCCATTGGAAGATTTCCCTTCTATTCATGATCTGGTGATGAAACAAAATTCGGGATATTCTTTTACTTGTAGTGATGATAAATGATAAATGGGACAAATAGAGAGGGTGAATCTTCCTAAACAGGGACACAGACAGCAATAAAAACCTGACAGATGTTCTAATCACTCTTCACTCTATCCAAAACATAAAAAGAAAAAAACAATGTTTTGTCTATACTTATACTTTTACCTCTTGGTCACCAGCCGTCGTCATTATACTGTGGCAGGTCAGCGCTCCTGCCCAAATCTCCCTAGGTGTATGTCAGTTTGTGCAGGGAGGCTAGGGGGAGCGTGACTGCGGGTCCTGCAGACTTAATGCCTGCCGGTGACCCACGATCACTGTGTACAGAGGCAGAATAGCGAACAGCCTATGTAAGCAAGACAATTTCCCGTTCTGCTTAGTGACATGTCAGTGATCTTCTGTTCCCAGTCATTGGGAACAGCGATCTCTCTCATGTCCTAGGTAGCCCACGCCCCCTACAGTTAGAACACACCTAGGGAACACAGTTAGCCCCTTGATCACACCATAGTGTTAACCCCTTCCCTGCCAGTGACATTTATACAGTAATCAGTGGCTATTTTTTGTCCCTGGTCTCAAAAAAGTGTCAAAAGTGTCAGATTTGTCCACAACAATATCGCAGTCTCACTATTAAAAAAAAAATCATAATAAAAATGCCATAAATCTGTTGCCTTTTTTGTAGACGCTATAATTTTTGCGCAAACTAATCAATATACGCTTATTGCCATTTTTACCAAAAATATGTAGAAGAATATGTATTGGCCTAAACTGATGAAGAAATACTTTTTTACCTTTTTTTTTTGGGGGGGGGGGGGGGATATTTATTATAGAAAAAAAAAAATATATATATATATATATATATATATATATATATTTCAAAATTGTCGGCTTATTTTTGTTTATAGCGCAAAACATAAATACCGCAGAGGTGATCAAATACCACCAAAAGAAATCTCTATTTGAGGGAAAAGAGGGACATCGATTTTGTTTGGGTACAGCGTCGCATGACCGCACAATTGTCAGTTAAATTAACGCAGTGCCGTATCATTAAGGCAAATCCTTCCGGGGCTGAAGCAGGTATCCTTGACTGGTATCTAGTAGCAATAAGGTGCTGTGCTGGCGATATTAGATGCAAGAATGAACAGGATGATAAGCAGAGAGGACAACATGAACCTTCTTGGTTTAACTGTGTCCAGGATGGCTGCCCATCTCAAAAGAGCAATTTGTCCAATCATTCACAGGCTTCCCCAAAATGGCACCCTGCAGTTTATGGCAGAGAACACACTGCATGGCACATGCCTGGTTCCCAACTTTTCTGAGCAAAAGGGAGCAGCTTTCCTGTCAAAAACAATTCCAATTAAGAAATTAAAGACAGGTAGAGGCATCTAGTGGTAAAAAGTGAGAACTACATGCCTAACACACTGCTATGTGCAGCTAAAGAAGAAAACATGTACAATATGTTGCTATCTATATCTCCACAATGCTGCATAATAATAATAATAATAATAATAATAATAATAATAATAATAATAACAATAATAATAAAAAGTTAAAAAGGATGCCACAAAGGCTTCATTAGAAATAATAATAAAAAAAAAATCATATCCCCACTTCCTAGATGCATTTGAAATGTCAGTGCACTTCACCATAATCTTAAGATCACAGCATCACATGCCCTCCAAATAAGGTGACCAGATTTTTAAAATGAAATCCGGGGACATACTTTTTTTTTTACTAGTAATGGTTCACAGCTTGTCAAGTATTACTTTCCGGGCCCTGGCTACTACTGGGTGGGGAGCGGAGGAAGATCACTCTGCCAGGAAAGGCAAGGAGATAGGCAAGCGGCTGCCCAGGACATGCGAGCGGGAGCTGAACGGGCATGCACCCGAAACTGAAAAAAATATTCCCTCTGATCCGACCAGCACATGATCATCAGAAAGGGGCACAGATAATGGAAAAAATATCCCCCCCCAGGCTAGTAGGAGCAGAAGCTTAGCAGGGGGGTGGGGGGTAATTCTTCTTTTTTTTTTCTTTTACTCTGCACTGACTGTCATTAAAATTGCCCCAGCCCCTGTTCAAATCCAATCCGGGGACAAAACCAGGGGACAGACTTTGTTCTGGGGACAGTGTCCTTAATCCGGGGACTGTCCCCAGAAACCGGGGATGTCTGGTCACCCTACCTCCAAATCTCTTTAGATTTACACCTTGGAGGCAATGGTGTGCTTTCAAATGTAGCTAACCTATTCCCTAAAATGTCATATAAGCTAAAATATATGATTGTAATTTTCAATATTTTTAAATATGCAACTTTCATTAAAATATTACCTGGTGATCTTACCATGAAAAAGTCCTTGTTCAGAAACGGCCTGTTAAGGGCGACGGTGTTCTATCATGCCTTTTAGTTGTATTAAGAAAAATAAAAAGGTCTGGTTATCCATAGATCACCTCCATCCCATTAATATACAGAAAAACAAGGAGATCACCCAGGTGACTTTAGATGCGGCAAGCCAAAAAACATACCAAAAATAAATTTAAACAAATTTTTATTCCAAACTGTCATACATAGTGAAAAGTAAAAGCCAAGCTGATGTAGGATAGCATACAATATGAGAAGTGACATTCCACATGCAACTATAAAATGATAAATTTAATACAAATACAGGCACCATTGAATACCCTACGCGTTTCACGAGACAGAGCTCGCTTCTTCAGGGGTGGACGCATGTATTTATCTACAATGGAATAAAGAAGAAAAAAGTACAATGGTACAACCTCATACTCACAAATAGGCTTGGGTCAAGTAACCAACTGACGGATTCCCAAACAACGGCAGCAACAACCATTCAGCTCGGGAGCTGAGGAGGCGGAGCAAATGGTAACCCCAACGGGGGACAGCCGGAGGACAGACATGGCATGGGTAAAGATAGGTGTCCCTAAGAGTCTTAGCATATCCATGGAAGATGTGAACTAAAATATAAATGTAAATGTATATCTGTCAAAAAAAGACATTGCAATAGCAAAATAAGCTTAGTGCAGTATATAAGATATATGTGTAAATATAAATACACCAGCATAATTAGGAGCTGGTGATGACTTTGAGACTAAGGGATATTAAAAAATGAACAATATGAAGAAATTATAGGAATGCTAAAAAGTGAAGGGAAATACCGGTAAATGATCTGGAAACGAATATATAAGGAAACTTAAAGAAGCCATACAAAAGTATGCATTTTGATGTGGCAATTTAATAATTTACCTAAAGTGAATATGTGCTTCCCCTCAAAGAATATAACTGCCTTGTGTGAGTGCAAAAGCGTGAATAAAAGATCCAAGCTATGCCGAGTCCCCTGGAAGGGCCCAGATGCGCTGTCCCCAACTCCATGTATTGGTTGTAAGGCAAACGCTCTCCGCCAATGGGGGTGCACTGAACATGCAGCCCCAGCTACTCGAGATGACCCAACTAGCCCAGGCGTGATGACGCCAAAAATGTAGTTGTGTTATTACCATCGCATGGCCCTCCAATGGAGAATACAAGTGTTAATTTTAAGACACATTATCCAGACCTCTTTTAACTATTGTCACCATAATGACACCCACCCCGAGAGATGCCATGCATCTATCACTAGAGTGCATGAATGACAAGAAAATGCTGTAAAGAGGCTGAAGAAAAACAACAGCACTAAGCTATAAGGGATGAAAAAAAAAAGATAAAAGCAAAGTATTTTAATTTTAGGTACGTGGGTGGCTGGCAATTCTGCTGCTAATTGCAAGAAGGTAGCTTAGTGCTGTCAGTCTCAGCAGGGAGTGCTGTTATTGGTAGGCTCTTCCGGTAAGGAACTTTGCAAGAAATTCACAAAATATATAAAAAACAATGTATACAGTGAGGTACAGTTGTACCCATAAGTTTACATACCCTCGCAGAATTTATGATTTCTTGGAAATTTTTTAGAGAATATGAATAACACAAAAACATTTCTTTCACCCGTGGTTAGTGTTTAGCTGAAGCCATTTATTATCAATCAACTGTGTTTAAATCATAATGACAACACAAACTACCCTAATGACACTGATCAAAAGTTTACATACCCTGGTGATTTTGGCCTGATAACATGCACACAAGTGGACACAAAGGGGTTTGAATGGCTATCAAAGGTAACAATCTCACGTGTGATCTGTTTTCTTAAAATTAGTGTGTGTGTATAAAAGGTCAATGCGTTTCTGGACTCCTGATAGACCCTTGCATCTTTCATGCAGTGCTTGTCACGTACCTGGTAGGAGTCTGATGTGAAGAGGTTGGCCTCCCTTGAATCTCCAACCCAGAACCCCTCTGAGGGTGAAACAGATGGCGTTCAGGTAGGAGGAACACGGGTGCCAGATGATGTTTGCTTGCAGTACCGCTGGATGCAGGGAGGGCAGCAGACCCTAGATGAGCAGCAGGAACAGGGCTAGGTGGTGTGGAGCGAAGAGCCTGAATAAAGTAAAACTCCAACCCCTAGCAAGTCCGGGTGACCCGTGGCAGGAGCCTAGGATGCAGAGGTCTAGGATGGCTGGGTTGGCAGCAAGCAGGCAGCAAAGTACAAAGGATTGAGCAGAGGCAAGGTCAAAGGTCACAGGCCGGGTCGTTAGCAGGCAGGCAGCGGAGTGCACAAGGGTTAAGCAGGAGCAAGGTCAAGGTCACAAGCCAGGTGGTCAAACAGGAATCTTGGTGATAGATACGGGTGTCAGGAATTCAGGAACCGCTGAAGACCGGTCAGCACCGCCCGGTCATCAGAGCGCCCTTTAAATAGGAAGGAAGGGTCAGGAACGCCCTGTGCGTGTGCGCGCCGTCCGCCGCACCCGCGCATGCGCGGAAGTGCGCCTTTGCGGTTGGTGTATGCGCACATGTGCGCGCAAATGCGCGCCATTGGTCAAAAACGTATTCTGCGTTCCAGGTATGCGCGCATGCGCGCATGTGCGTGCCAACAGCGTCTCTGTCCTTTCCTTACATTGCCCCCCCCTTACGGGCAGCCTCTGGATGCCCCTCAGGGCTATCTTTTCCGGGTGGCGTTGAAAAAAGGCTTGTACCAATCTAGGGGCATGTATGTTAGAAGCCGGTTCCCAAGAATTTTCTTCCGGGCCGTAACCCTTCCATTTGACAAGGAATTGAGTAAGGTTATTCCTGCGTCTACAGTCCAATATAGACTCCACTTCAAATTCCTCATTCCCTTCGATTAGAACGGAAGGGGGAACTTCAGAGACCCGGTTGGGAAAGGGGTTTGGCATGGTTGGTTTCAATAGGGAGGAGTGAAATACCGGGTGCATCTTTAGGTTCTTGGGTAACACCAATTCGAAGGCCACTGTATTGATCTTCCGTTTCACAGGGAAAGGGCCCAAAAATTTGGGGCCAAGTTTCTTTGAGGGGCAACTCAATTTCAGATTAGTCGTAGACAGCCAGACTTCATCCCCAGGCTCCAAGTTCAGGTTGCCTCGTCTCTTTTTGTCGAAGAACTTTTTGTTGCTTGCCTGGGCTTTGGAAATTGCATCCTGTAGCACCTGATTGTTGATGGAAAATAAGTTTAGACGGTCTTGAACAGCAGGTACGGGACTCTCAACAGGTAGTTCTGGTAAAAAGGACGGATGATAGCCAAGATTAGCGAAGAACGGAGACTGATTGGTTGCTGAGTGTATTGTGTTATTATACGAGAACTCTGCCAGCGGAAGGAGAGAGAGCCAATCGTCCTGTGCAAAAGAAGAGAAACACCGCAGGTACTGTTCGAGGGTTTGATTTGTCCTCTCCGTCTGACCATTGGTTTGTGGGTGGTATGCAGAAGAGAGGTGGAGTTTAATATTTAGAGCTTCACATAAAGCCCTCCAAAATCTGGAGGTGAATTGTACCCCTCGGTCGGAAATGATGCTGTCGGGAATACCATACAATCTGACGATCTCCTTGATGAAGGCCGTGGCCGTTTCTGTAGCCGAAGGAGTACCTTGCAGGGGTACAAAGTGGGCCATCTTAGTGAGGCGATCCACCACAACAAAAATGGTATTGAAGTCCTCAGATGGGGGAAGATCTACAATAAAATCCATGGAGATCATACTCCATGGTTTCTTAGGCACAGGAAGGGGCTCCAGAAGACCCCAAGTCTTGGCTCTGTCCGTTTTGTTTCGGAGGCATGTAGTACAGGATTTGACATATTTCCTGCAGTCCTGCAGTAACTCTGGCCACCAGAAAGAGCGGGTGACCAAATCGGCCGTCTTACGGATACCATAGTGGCCGGCTAGAGGGTGGTCATGGCAACGTCCCAGGATGGAAGCTCTGAATTGTCCCCCATGGAGGTAAAGGCCCTCCTTTAGTTGAAGCGCTAAGTCCTGTGGAGGTGGTTGATTGACCGCCCTTGCCCTTATTTGAGACATCAGATCTGCTTGAAGGATCAAAAAATTTTTGGCCGGGAGGATGGTATCAGGCTCTGCAGGACTCACAAGGTCTTTAAACATTCGGGATAAGGCATCTGGCTTACCATTCTTAGAACCAGGGCGAAATGTGATGTGAAACACAAAACGAGAGAAAAATAATGCCCATCTTGCTTGTCGAGGTCTTAATCGTTTGGCCGTCCTCAGATATTCCAAATTCTTGTGATCCGTGAAGATGAGAATTGGATGAGAGGCTCCTTCCAGAAGATAGCGCCACTCCTCTAGCGCAGCCTTAATAGCAAGCAACTCTCGGTCCCCAACGTCATAGTTCCTCTCAGATGGGTTTAATTTCTTGGAGAAGAAGGCTACCGGGTGAAGCAAAGATTTAGGACCCTGACGTTGAGATAATATAGCCCCGACTGCATTTTCGGAAGCATCTACCTCCAACACAAAGGCCAAGGCAGGATCGGGGTGCTTTAGGATGGGTGCTGAGGTAAACAATACTTTTAATTGTTCAAAAGCCCCTTGCGCTTCGGGTGTCCACTGGAAAGGTGTATGCTGTTTGGTTAACTGAGTGATGGGAGAAATAATGCCAGAAAAGTTCTTAATAAATTTCCTATAGAAATTGGCGAAACCTACAAACCGTTGAACGGCTTTTCTGTCAGTAGGAGCAGGCCATTCCAGAACAGATGCAACTTTCTGAGGATCCATTGAGATCCCATCCGCGGAGATAACAAGCCCAAGGAAATGTATCGTTTGTTTTTCAAAATCAAATTTTTCAGCTTTTGCGTAAAGACAGTGTTTTCTAAGTCCGTCCAGGACTTTCTTCACATGGATCTGATGCGATTCGAGGGATTCAGAGAAGACCAAAATGTCATCCAAGTAAACTATGACGAATAGGTCAAGATAGTCCCGAAAAACATCGTTCACCAGATGTTGGAATGTTGCAGAGCCCAAATGGCATGACAAGGTACTCGAAGTGACCAAAGCGTGTTCGAAAAGCCGTCTTCCATTCATCCCCTTCCCTGTTTCTAACCAGGTTGTATGCCCCTCTTAAGTCAAGTTTTGAGACTATCCGTTCCCCCCGTAACAGCTCAGGAATCAGGGGAAGGGGGTACCTGTTCTTAATAGTAATCTTGTTAAGGTCCCGGTAATCAATGCAGGATCTTAGGGAGTGATCTTTCTTCTCCACAAAGAAGATACCGGCACCTGCAGGCGACGTGGAGGGTCGGATGAACTTTTTTTCCAAACTTTCATCGATGTAGGCACGTAGAGCTTCCAGTTCGGGTTCAGAGAGGGGGTAAATTCGGCCGAAAGGGATCTCGGCCCCAGGCAAAAGTTCAATAGGGCAATCATATGTTCTGTGGGGCAGAAGAGTGTCTGCACCCTTCTTGTTAAACACGTCCAGGTATTCGTGGTAGGCCGGAGGTATCAGTTTAATGGTTTCAGGGTCAGGTTGGAGGCTCAGAAGGGGAGCAATACCCACAGGTTTTTCCGGAAAGCAGTGTTCCAGGCAGTAGTTGGAAGAGAAAGTGACAACCCCGGTAGGCCAGTCAATGTGCGGGTTATGAACTCTTAACCATGGAACACCAAGGATGATGGGGAACATAGGTGAAGCTATAACATCCAAACGGAGAAATTCATGGTGACCTGAAGGGGTTTGGCACAAAATAGGTGCAGTCTCCTGGGTAACCGGGCCAGATTTGATGCCCGAGCCGTCAGCCAAGTGGACAAGGCATTCTTGTTGCTTAGTACACACGGGAAGCTGATGTAGAGAAACAAATGAGGAGTCCACAAAACAGCTGCAAGCCCCAGAGTCTATGATTGCTGCCACAGGAAGCGTCTTTCCGTTAAATTGGAGAATGACTGGAAGGGACAGTTGTGACCGACCCTCTCCAAGAAGATGTTCCAAGTGGGGTCTTCGAGAACGGACTCGGGTGGTCCTTGCTGGACAAGGCTTCCCCACAATAGAGACACAGGTTGGCACGTAGGCGCCTGAGACGTTCAGCCGGAGTGAGGGGAGCCCTTGGGAAGCTCCTGTGGTAGGCCCCATGTTGAGCCTTTTGGCTAGGGGGTGAGGAAGATAGGTCGGGCCCAGCAGCCACAGAAAGGGTTCCTTCCGCTTTCTCTGCCTGTCGTTCAAGTAACCGGCGGTCAATCTGAGTGGTCAGATTAATCAAGTCTTCCAAGGATGCTGGGATTCCGACTCTGGCTAGCTCGTCCTTTAAGGGGTCAGAAAGACCGTGGTGAAACCAGTGACGAAGGGCAGGACTATTCCATTGGGTGTCCGTACTTAGGACACGAAAGTCAGTGATGTAGTCCTCGACAGGTCTTGACCCTTGTTGTAACTTGCTGAGCCTGGATTCTGCCGATTGCTGACAGAAAGGATCGGCGTAAATTTGAGCCATGGCTGAAAAAAAGGAATCGGTGGAAGCTAGGGCAGGGTCCAGCCATTCTCGAAGGTGATGAGCCCAGGAAAGCGGTTCATTTAATAAGAGTGTGATTACAAACCCCACCTTAATGTCCTCAGAAACGAAGGTCCGGGGCAACAGGGAAAAGTAAAGTTCACAGGAGTTGCGAAAAGTTCTAAACATTTTGCGATTTCCAGAGAACCGTTCGGGGATAGGAACCCTGGGTTCCAGAGGAGGAGACGAAGGAAATCCATAGGAAAAACTTGACTAAACTTGGGTAGAGGCATCAGCAACTGGAGAAGGAGTGGAGGCTGATGCAACACTTCCTTGGTGTGGAAGTCGCTCATCCATGCGACTGAGGTCCTTCTGTAAATTCTGTACGATATGAGCAAGTGCAGAAATGTTCTCAAGAATGTCTCTTGGTGGGGAGGCCTCCCTTCCAGACTCCATCCCTGGCTGACCGGTACTGTCACGTACCTGGTAGGAGTCTGATGTGAAGAGGTCGGCCTCCCTTGAATCTCCAACCCAGAACCCCTCTGAGGGTGAAACAGATGGCGTTCAGGTAGGAGGAACATGGGTGCCAGATGATGTTTGCTTGCAGTACCACTGGATGCAGGGAGGGCAGCAGACCCTAGATGAGCAGCAGGCACAGGGCTAGGTGGTGTGGAGCGAAGAGCCTGAATAAAGGGGAACTCCAACCCCTAGCAAGTCCGGGTGACCCGTGGCAGGAGCCTAGGATGCAGAGGTCTAGGATGGCCGGGTTGGCAGCAAGCAGGCAGCAAAGTACAAAGGATTGAGCAGAGGCATAGGATGCAGAGGTCTAGGATGGCCGGGTTGGCAGCAAGCAGGCAGCAAAGTACAAAGGATTGAGCAGAGGCAAGGTCAAAGGTCACAGGCCGGGTCGTTAGCAGGCAGGCAGCGGAGTACACAAGGGTTAAGCAGGAGCAAGGTCACAAGCCAGGTGGTCAAACAGGAATCTTGGTGATAGATACGGGCATCAGGAATTCAGGAACCGCTGAAGACCGGTCAGCACCGCCCGGTCATCAGAGCGCCCTTTAAATAGGAAGGAAGGGTCAGGAACGCCCCGTGCGTGTGCGCGCCGTCCGCCGCACCCGCGCATGCGCGGAAGTGCGCCGTTGCGGTTGGTGGATGCGCGCATGTGTGCGCAAATGCGCGCCATTGGTCAAAAACGTATTCTGCGTTCCAGGTATGCGCGCATGCGCGCGTGTGCGTGCCAACGGCGTCTCTGTCCTTTCCCTACAGTGCTGCACTGAGGTTTTTGGATACTAAGTCATTGGGAAAGCAAAAGATTTGTCAAAGGATCTGCGGGAAAAGATAGTTGAACTGTAATAAAAGGAAAAGGGATATAAAAGGATATCCAAGGGATTGGGAATGCCAATTAGCAGTGTTCAAACTCTAATCAAGAAGTGAAAAATGAGGGGTTCTGTTCAAACCAAACCATGGTCAGATAAACCAACTAAAATTTCAGCCACAACTGCCAGGAAAATTGTTTGGGATACAAATAAAATCCCACAAATAACTTCAGGTGAAATGCCGGACTCTATGAAAACATGTGGTGTGGCTGTTTAAAGATGCACAATAAGGAGGCACTTAAAGAAAGATGGGCTGCATGGTCGAGTCCCCAGAAGAAAGCCATTACTACGTAAATGCCACAAATTATCCCACTTACAATATGCCAAACAGCACAGAGACAAGCCTCAAACCTTCTGGCACAAAGTCATTTGGAGTGATAAGACCAAAATGTAGCTTTTTGGCCACAAGCATAAACACTACATTTGGAGAGGAACACTGATGTTTTTGGGATGTGTGAGCTAGAAAGGCACAGGAAATTTGGTCAAAATTGATGGCAAGATGATTACAGTATGTTATAAAAAAAAATATTTGAGGAACATTTGCATTCATCAGACAGGAAGCTGCACATGGGACGTACTTGTACATTCCAATATGACAATGATCCAAAACACAAGGCCAAGTCGGTCTGTCATTGGCTGCAGCAGAACAAAGTGAAGGTTGTGGAGTGGCCATCTCAGTCTCCTGACCTCAATATCATTGAGCCACTCTGGGGAGATCTCAAATGTGCAGTTCATGCAAGACAGCCCAATAATGTACAGGAACTGGAGGATTTTTGACAAGAGGAATGGGCAGCTTTACCATCTGAGAAGATAAAGAGCCTCATCCACAAATACCAAAAAAGACTTCAAGCTGTCATTGAAGTTAAAGGGGACAATGCACAGTATTAAGAACTGGGGTATGTAAACTTTTTATCAGGGTAATTTGGGTAGTTTCTGTATTCATTATGATTTAAAAAGTGTAAACACTGTTCATTAGTATGTAAAACGTATGAGCACCACTGCATATTGACATTTAAGGGAGAAGTATAGACAAAGCTCGTTTGGCTGTACTTCTCATGTGGATCACAGGAGTGCAGATCATTTTGCACTCCTGTGACCCGTATTCAGCAGACAGTTGCAGAAATCATCCAGTGGGGGTGTCGGCATCCTCACTGCACCCTGAACACCTGCATCTCCCTTGTCCCCATCCTGCTCTCAGTGGGAGCTGTTTAGGAGATCAGATCTGTAGGAGCTGTTGGGAAACAAGCTGTCACTTGTAAACACAGAAGCTGGACTTCTGTGTTTACAACTGATAGTGGTGAGCAGAGAGATGGGGGCCTGAGTTCCACCAAGTTCCAGCTGAAAAAAAAGGCCTGGTCTTCTGACCCCCTCTCAACATCCCCATGTCCAGAGGTGGGCAAATAAAATAAAAAAATAAATCAAAATATGTGCTACCCATATAACCCGCTATCCTAGGCAATGCCAATGAGTGCCTTTTGGTAAATACAGTCATGGATATGTAGAAGGATGAAGACTGCAGGCCGGTAATGATATTTATTGCAAATACTTTGGGCCAGATTCAGAGAGCGATTATGCCGGCGTAACAGGAGATATGCGGCGTAAGTCTAATTGTGCGCGTGCGTTTCGATGCACGGCATCCCCAAAACGAGATACGCAAGAAATCTACTTTTTTTTGTCCAGCGTAATTTCGTTAGACAGGCGCATCCGTCCGCGCAAAACTGCGCTAGGCACACCAATGATTTGCTATTCAAATATGCTAATGAGGGAGTTACGGGGATCCACAAAAGAACGTTGGTGCAGCGCAGGCTACGCGCTGTGCGCAACAGCTAAATGTCCTGTCTAAAATTAGACCATATAAAAGCTGGTCTAAAATTACAAAATTTGTCTACATGTCAGACAAAGCAACACTGTTAGTGAGGAGCTGAGCAGTCACACGTGTTGCACAACAATCTGTATGCCAACATGCATCCATCAATTTAATCTAATCTAATACAATATTCTTAGCTGATTCAAGCCCCTCACTCTTCACTCTTCACTCTTCACGGGAGAGGATATATCACACACGCCTAGACATCCATGGCATGGGTGATTCTGAGGTGTCTCGCATCTTCAGATTCACCCCTCATGCCATCATGGAATTACCTACAACCCTGCAGGAGGACATCACCAGCCCAACACATGACACTACCCATGACACCCATGACAGCTACATATACAATCAGAGCCCCATCCCCACAGATTGCGAACAGAACATGTATGGGGACAGCTGGCTGGTTGGTGAGTGACATGGGTGGCAGGCATGACTGGCCCCCCCCATGATGCACACATCACAAGGGGCACATGCACTACTAACATCCTCCTGTCTTTTTCCTTCAAGGTGACTCTGCATATGCACTGGGACCCCATCTCATGACCCCATCTCATGACCCCATCTCATGCCAGCTCACATTATGCATCTTTGCACGTTAAACACACACATTAATCATGGCACAATGAGAATGCATGCATGCACACCACTGTGGTCCCTAGCACACACACCCCACATCCTCATCACATTGGATTGGCACCAGTCCACCATGCAGGACTTGTGAGCAGCAACGCCACGCCAAGGCTCCAATTATGTCACTGTACATTCATACACCATTCACACGGACCTGGGGATTACTTCTCCCTGGTCCTGGGGAACCCTTCTCCACCAAAATTGAGGGTGACACCCCTTTTACCGCAGGAATGTCACCCCCACATTCCCAAATCATACACAAACAGAACCAAAAAAAATAAAAAATTGACCAGCAAAAATAAAAAATGTCCATCAAAAATATAATTTAAACAAAATAACAACAAAGAAAACACATAAAAGACAAAAATCACTCTCAAAGACACGTCACAAACAAACAAACAAACGCTAATAAACAACAGAACAAAAGCACCTTGCTGTATAGGGAGGGATACAAAGGGATGTACGTTTGTGTCTGTCTATTTATGCTGTCTGCGTAGTTCACTAAGTTGCCCTAGTCCACTTCCAATTTCACTGATTGCGCCGTTCCCGAGTTGTGAGCATGCGCACAGAGGTGCTGACCATGGTCTGCTTCAAGCGCGCATGCGCGAGCCGGCCGGACCTTCATTTGCATGGGGTCACGGCTCATTTCAATGTAACACGCCCACGTCCTTCCCAATTTGTATTACTCCGCCTTACGCCTCTGAAATAACGTTATGCATGCGCAATTTTCTGCGTAAAAGCGACGAGAATAGGGTGATTGCGCGGCTACATTGCGCCAGTCTAACGTAAAGGCGGTGCGCTACGCCGGTCCAATAATGCGCAGATGTACCTGAATTTGGCCCTTTATGTCTTCAGGCTCAGCCTCAGAGGTGTTGGAAGAAAAATAGCACTTTTTTTCTAAGCTATTCCACATTATAATTCTTTCAGTGCCGCAATCCTGAAATGTTTGGAAAGTTTTGCAAGATAAATATGTTGACAATTTCAGAGGTGATTACAAGACTTAATAATTACCTAATTATATATTCATTGTAATGATAAATATTGCAAGCCATTCTAAATTAAATTCAAAGTAGGTTTCATCTTTCCGTTATATATTCCCTTTTTAATGTCTGTTACACAAAGGTGTGACAAGTTAGGAAAAATTAAAGCCTGGTGAAAAATGTAATGATTGTTAGCATTCATATTTCTATACACATTAACATTATTAATTTAGTGACAGCAGAATTGTGCCTAGTCTATTTTAACAAAGCTGAAAATAAATGAACAGATATCAGTTATGTGAGAGCTACCAATAGACTTTACTCGGTGCTTATGAATTGCTATTTTGGATTTCTTCCGTAAATGTAGCTCTTTCTATCTGAACAAGACTAACTACTTGGACACACAGATCGAAACAGGTATATTGGGTTCAGGACAGATTAGGAGGATGTTGGGGAACTAGTGAAAGCACGATCAAACCAATAAGAGACATGGAGGAGCTCAGCTTTAAGGAATGATTAGCTGAACTGAATGTATTCTCTCTTGAGAAGAGGAGATTAAGGGGGGATATGATCAACATGTACAAATACATACAGTAAGTAATTCATATAGTGAACTTGGTGTAGACCCATTCCGGGTTTTCGCCATGCAGCGCACCGCCAAGCAGCAGATTGGACACCGCAGGATCAGTGGCGTAACCAGAGTTATGGGCACCCGGGGCAGAACTTTTTTTTTCGCCCCCCCCGGCACTAGCGCATGACCACATACGCCCAATCACAGGGCGCCATGCCATCAAATGCAGCCACTATGTCATCAATTGTCACCACTGTGCCATGCCATCAAACGCAGCCACTGTGCCATCAATTGTCACCACTGTGCCATGCCATCAAACGCAGCCACTGTGTCATGCCATCAAATGCAGCCACTGTGCCATCAATTGTCACCACTGTGCCATGCCAACAAACGCAACCACTGTGCCATCAATTGTCACCACTGTGCCATGCCAAACACAACCACTGTGCCATGCCATCAAATGCAGCCACTTTGCCATCAATTGTCACCACTGTGCCATGCCAACAAACGCAACCACTGTGCCATGCCATCAAATGCAGTCACTGTACCATGCCATCAATTGTCACCACTGTGCCATCAATCGTCACCACTGTGCCACCAATTGTCACCACTATGCCACCAATTGTCACTGTCCAGACATCTATCCACCTTGGAGCCTTATATTATAACCTGCTGGGACTTGTAGTTCTCCATCTTCTCCTGGGGCTCAGGTGCATACAATCCACACCCATCCACCTCAGAGCCTTATTGTATGTATAACCTGCTGGGACTTGTAGTTCTCCAATCTCCATGAGCCCCAGGAGAAGATGGAGAACTACAAGTCCCAGCAGTCTTACTAAAATGACTGGCTCTGAGGTGGATAGGTGGGGATCAGGCAGTGCACCCCTTTAGATTTACACCGACCCCCCCTTCTCTCTCTCCCCTGCGGTACAGGAGAGTGTTTTGCTTACCTTGCTGGAGATGGAGAAACTTGCCTCCGCGCTGTAAACACATGTTCCAGGCCAATCAGCGCAGCACAGAGGTACAGCGCCTCCCACTCCACCGCCCGCCAATCGGTGCTCCTGCGCCGTTATCTGTTTTTTTTAGCCCTTTCGCCTGGTTGGCTGGTGTTTCCCGCCACTCCCACATCAAGGGAGACAGACAGTTCCACTAGCCAACCAGGCGGAAGGGCTGAAAAAAAAACTCATCGCGCGCCGCCGCCGGGTGTACCAAGATGGCCGACAGCTCCAGAGCTAGGCCAAAGCCGCGGCCTTTCCACGCTAGGATTTCGCCCCCCGCAATTTTTCGCCTGGTGCAGGAGCCCCCCCTGCCCCCCCCGCTACGCCAGTGCGCAGGTCCAATCAGCGGGTCCGGCAGACCCAATGTCTGCCGTTACCTGACGATCATTCCCAACAGAGGCAGAACAGTGGTCTGGGTACAAAACCTGTCGCCGAGAATCTGTTTCCAGCACGATGGCATCGCGCTGATTCTCGGTGACATGGTGCCGATATCTCGCACTCGGTGGTCCGGTGGAATAGAAAAAGCACATTCCAGTGAGCGCGTCATAGAAGCGACGGGGATCCGACTTGGATTTCTGCCAATTCTAGCCACGGTGTTTGGTATGAATCATGAGGGGGAACTCCACGCCAAATTTTAAATAAAAAAATGGCATGGGTTCCCCCCAGGGGCATACCAGGCCCTTAGGTCTGGTATGGATTGTAAGGAGAACCCCCTACAACGAAAAAATGGCATGGGGGTCCCCCCGAAATCCATACCAGACCCATATCCAAGCATGCCGCCCGGCCGATAAGGAAAGGAGTGGGGACGAGCAAGCGCCCCCCCCCCCCGAGCCACACCAGGCCGCATGCCCTCAACATGAGGGTTTGGGTGCTCTGGGGCATGGGGGCGCCCTACGGCCCCCCACTCCAAAGTACCCTGTCCCCATGTTAATAAAGACAAGCCTGGGCGTTGGTTGTCGGGGTCTGCGGGCGGGGGGCTTATCAGAATCTGGGGGCCCCCTTTAATAAGGGGGCCCCCAGATACCGGCCCCCCACCCTAGGTGAATGAATATGGGGTACATAGTACCCCTACCCATTCACCTGGAGGCAAAGTTGTTGTAAAGTACGATTGATAGGTGCAGCGGAGTCAGTTAAGATCAGACGTTGTGTAGTAACAGGAACTGGCTTCTTTATTGGAACATCATCACACAGACAAAGATGTCTCTCTGCACACAGAGACAAACAAGGCAGGAAAAAGAAAAAAACAAGTAGATCACTGTGGGCAGAAAAATACAGCATATCATAGAGCATACATAGCATAGCATATCATTAAGCATTAGCGACATCTTGTGTCCTTTTTCTAAACTGCATTCCATACGATAGGCTAAGCTGAAGTTTTGTTGTATCTCCAACACCCCTTCTCAACAACTAAGGCTTAGTCTGTTAAATCTTCTTTGTGAGCCTTGAATGTCTTTCAGCGGTCAGAGGCTTTGTAAGGATGTCTGCTGTCATATCCTCGGTCTGGCAATAAATTAACTCAAGAAGGCCTTGCTCTTGAAGATCCCTAAGAAAGTGAAACTTCACATCAATGTGCTTGGTTCTTGAATTAACTCCTTCCGTATGTGCAAGTCCAATGCATCCTTGATTGTCCTCATAGATTTCTGTTGGTCCCAACTAGGGATGAGCTCTGCGTTCGATTCGAACGTATGTTCAACTCGAACATCATCTGTTCGACCGTTCGTCTAAATTCGAACGTTATGGGCCGTTCGCGCCAAATTCGAGTGGCGTGTCATGGCCCATAATTCACTGTGGCATTGCGCGCTGATGACCCGCATGCTTGGCCAATCACAGCGCCCAAAAAATGGAGAGCCATAATTGGCCAAAGCCATGTGTTCCCCCCAGGGGCATACCAGGCCCTTAGGTCTGGTATGAATTGTAAGGAGAACCCCCCTCCTGATGCAGGAGCAGTGATTTTAATGATGCTAAAATAAAAAAAAATAAAAAAATGAAAAATTCCTTTAAATATTGTATTATAGAGAGCTAAAAAGAAGATAGCGGCGGCCAGCCCCGAAGAAGGCACTGGAGAGCGAGCGGGAGAAGAAAAGGGGAGCGCCAAGACGACAGCGGAGAGCGGAGAAGATGGAAGAAGACCCCCGGAGAGTGGAGAAGACCCCCCCCCAGAGAGCGGAGAAGACCCCCCGGAGCTGACTAACAATTTATTTTAAAACCCTGTGTTGTGTGTTTATTTTATTTTATTGACACTTTGCCTCCAGGTGAATGGGTAGATGTACCTCATATTCATTCACCTGCAATAAGCCCCCGGCCCGCAGCCGTTGGTTGTCGGGAAGAGGCCCTGTCCGTATCAACGTGGGGACAGGGTACTTTGCCCCAGAGCACCCAACCCCCCCATGTTGAGGGCATGCGGCCTGGTACGGCTCAGGAGGGGGGTTCTCCTTACAATTAATACCAGACCTAAGGGCCTGGTATGCCCCTGGGGGGGAACACATGCCGTTTTTTTTATTTAAATTTGGCGTGGATTTCCCCCTCATGATTCATACCAAACGCTGCGGCTAGAATTGGCGGGAATCCAAGTCGGATCCCCATTGCTTCTATGATGGCTTTTTCCCATTACGGCGAGCCGGCTCGGCGCTGGCTCCAGCGACAGGGCTCGTAGGTGGTCAATCTCGCTGAGAAAGGGAGCGAGATTAACACAATATATCGGTCACCTACAGTATGTAAACAAGGCAGATGGCCATTCTATGACAAGGGAAGACAGAGATCCTGTGTTTCTGCTAAGCAGGAGCACCCCCATCACAGTTAGTAAGCACTCCCTGGGATGTTAACCTACAGGGCATATTTTTTTAGCTCTGATCACTGTATTGGTGTCACTGGTCCCCAAAAAGTGTCTTTTAGTATCCGATTTGTACACCGCAATGTCACACTCCCACTATAAGTTGCTGAACACTAGGGATGAGCTCCGCGTTCGATTCGAACGTATGTTCGACTCGAACATTGTCTGTCAGTACGTTCGACAAAATTCGAACAAAACGGGTCGTTCGCGCCAAATTCGAGTTTAATAGCACTTAAACCTATTTGCTGTTACTGCACTTGTGCTGTGTAGAAGCACCTAAACCTACTCAGTGTTACTGTACTTGTCCAGTTTAATAGCTTGTCCAGTTTAATAGCACTTAATAGCACTTTAATAGCACTTAAACCTAGTTGCTGTTACCGCACTTGTGCTGTGTAGTAGCACCTAAACCTACTCGGTGTTACTGTACTTGTCCAGTTTAATAGCACTTAAACCTAGTTGCTGTTACCGCACTTGTGCTGTGTAGTAGCACCTAAACCTACTCGGTGTTACTGTACTTGTCCAGTTTATTAGCACTTAAACCTAGTTGCTGTTACTGCACTTGTGCTGTGTAGTAGCACCTAAACCTGCTCGGTGTTACTGTACTTGTCCAGTTTAATAGCACCTAAACGTACTCGGTGTTACTGCACTTGTCCTCTCCAGTTTGTATCTAAAGGTACGAGGTGTGTGTACTGATTGAGTCCTGTGCAGGCCATCACAATGTCTGGAAGGACAACAAAGAGAATCAGAGATTCATGAGGGCAAGCAGGCTCTGCATCTAGAGGCAACGCTGGTGGTGGACACAGTGCATCCTCTTCAGCACGTGGCCGTCTGACATGCTCGTCCTTCTTTTCGGGAGCTGGCCGTGTTGAGCCTCAACATGCAGAGAAATTTGTAGAGAGGATGACCAAGCCTTCCTCATCCTCCTCATCCTCTCTCACCCAGGCTGAGCTTAGTTTGTCTGGCAAAGCAGCTGCCAAGGCGTCATCTTCCCTCTGCACAATGGCATCACACAATCCTTCCCTAGTCCCACCATGTCCTCCTGAGGAGTCCCCCAAACTGTTTCAACACAGTGTTGGGTACATGCTGCATAAAGATGTGCAGCATTTTGAAGGCTCCGATGATGGAACACAGATAGAGGAAGGCATTGATGTGAGCCCAGAGAGAGGGGGTGCCCGAGAGGGACAGCAATCTGGCAGTGATGTTCCCCCAGCTGGAGCATACTGCCAGGTTTTCGACAGTGATGAGGAGGGAGGGGATGATGAGGTCACTGACTCTACGTGGGTGCCTGACACAGCAAGAATCAAAAAACAGCCGACGCGTTTCACACTTGGTTAGTGCTTATTCATGGCCTCGATAAGCACTAACCAAGTGTGAAACGCGTCGGCTGTTTTTTGATTCTTGCTGTGTATCTGTGGTGCCTGCTTATGCTTTTTCAATAAAGACAACTCAAGAGTTTTCCAGTGTGCGGCCGTCCATCTGTTCTTTGTTATTTCTATTGCCTAGTGCATTGCCAGCACCCGAATATACCTGGACTGATCCACGAGTGCACTTGGGATTTCCCTGGAGCGGTGAACCCCACTTCGCCCTGATAGGAGAGAGGAGGAGGAAGAGGAGGAGGAGGAGTATGAGGCACAGGCACATCTTCAAAGAGGTACTTAAGTGGATGGGAGAGGGTGCTATGTAAACCTAGAAGGTGACTATATAGGCTAATATAGGGTGCTGTGACTATTATTGGAAAAATTGATGACAATCAAGTGGGAGTACGAAATGTGATAAATGATCATATAGATAACACACAAGTGTAATATCTCAGTGGACTGAGAGTCTACTACCCCAGGTGGGTAGTCTAGTGATTGGCTGCAAAGAAAAAATTCAACCAAAGTAAGTATTGCATAAGCCTTAGTAAATGGAAAAAGGATTACATACGGTATATAAAGAAATATAAACCATTGCAATAGTTACATGTGCCTCAGTGAATAAAAAAATATATATAGTGCAGTGACAAATTGCATAGCAGAATGCACAATACAGCAATAAATTAGAAGTGAAGTACTCCCCACTAATAGACAAAGGTTGCAATAATTTGATATATTGGCTTGTGATAGTAAAATTTTGTAGAGACTTCTGTGTGTGGGTAGCAGAAAAGTGATTCCAGAGACTGTGGATCTTTTGATCCGCGTGATCTATCTTTTTTACGATCCGCCTGCGCCAGTTTTTGAGGCAAGTGCTGTATTCAGAAAGCACTTGCCTCGTAAGTTGCCCTGGCGGATCGTAAATCCCCCGGCGGAATGCAAATTCCGCGGCTAGGGGGAGTTTACTATTTAAATCACGCGCGTCCCAGCGCCGATCGTACAGCGCATGCGCCGCCGGCTAAATTTCCCAGCGTGCATTGCCTCAAATGACGTCGCAAGGACGTCATTGTTTTCGACGTTAATGCTATTAACGTAAGGCCGTATTCCCGAACGACTTACGTAAACGACGTAAAAAATTCAAAACTCGACATGGGAACGACGGCCATACTTAACATAGGATACGCCGCACTTACCCCGCATATAGCAGGGGTAACTATCCGCCAGAAAAAGCCGAACGCAAACAACGTAAAAAAAAAGCGACGGCCGGGCGTTCGTTTCTAAATCGGCGGTTCTCCTCATTTGCATATTCGTCGCGTATAATAACAGAAGCGCCACCTAGCGGACGGCGGGAGATTGCAGCCTAAGATCCGACAGTGCAACTCACTTACACAAGTCGGCTCTAAGGGAGATCTATGCGGAACCTGATTCGAGGAATCAGCCGCATAGATCCGAGCGTCAGATCTCACAGATACGACGGTGTATCAGTAGATACACCGTCGTATCTCTATGTGAATCTACCCCAGTGATTTTAAAGTCCGCAAAGTTTGGCAGTTGTAATTAATAGCCTTCACCACTTGATTGAGATTTCACCCGAAGTGCTGAGAGTACTAGTATGCGCTTACCACAAGACTGGGACCTCTTTCAAAAAAGTAGGTCATGAAGGCTTGGCAGGATAGGTGCCTGCTCACTATGAGGCATAGACTGGAACCATGTGGATTCAGTAGGAACTCAAAGGAAACAGAAACAATAGGGGGATCCCATAGTGTAATACCTTGTATTAAAAACTTAAAAAAAACACCATACAGCCAAATGGCCTCTTACTTTGAAAGTGCCCGCCTGGCACTGGGACTGCTGCAAACTGTCTCCTGTGAAGAGACCCGCTTGGATGCACAAACCATGCGACCACTGTGTCAGGCTGGGTGCCGTTTCAATAGGGCGCTGTGTGTTAGGCTGGATGTGTGGGGAAGCCTGATATCGCCGCCGACATATGTTTCGTATAGAATTACGTCATCAGGGGGGCGTCACACCCCCCTGATGACGTAATTCTATACGAAACATGTCGGCTTTACTGAACACCTTACTGAGGAGAAGCAGGAAGTGAGAAATTCAGACAAAGAAAAAAAACATTTAGAAGGGAAATTGAAGGAAAAGGTAAGTGAACCAACAATGCACTAGCTTAAGGTGACCAGATTTTTAAAATAAAATCCTGGGAACTAATATTTTTTTTACTAATGGCGGCAATCAGCGACTCAATGCCCGTCGGCGCCTGCCTCACAGCCTATCAAGTCTCACTCCCCAGGCCCCGACTACAACTGGGTGGGGTGCAGAGGAAGATCCCTCCACCAGGGAAGGCAAGGATATAAGCAGGGAGGAGGCTGGCTGGGACTTGAGCCAAGGCAGAAGAACATGTGAGCGGAGCTGAATGGGCATGCGCCCGAAACTGAAGAAATATTCCCTCCGCTCCGACCAGCACATGATCATCAGAAAGGCGCACAGGTAATGAAAAAAATACACCCCCCTAAGCTGTAGGAGTGAAGGTGTATAATTCTGCACTGAATGTCTGAAATTCCCCCAGCCTCTGTTCAAATCCAATCCAGGGACAAAACCGGGGACAGACTTGGTCCAGGGACAGTGTCCTCAATCCGGGGACTGTCCCCTGAAACCGGGGATGTCTGGTCACCCTACACTAGCTTAACTGCTTCCACACCTGCCGCCGCAGTTTTATGGTGGCAGGTTGGCTCTGCTGGGCAAGAGCACGTAATATAACATCGCAGCAGTCACTAGGGGCTCGCCCCCGACTCCTATGCGTGTGCCCGGCAGGCGCGATCGCCGCTGGGCACACAGGATCGCTCGTAAACACACAGCTACCGGTCCTGTCAGGGAGAGAAATGCTAATCTTCCGTTCATACAATGTAAGAACGGAAGATCAGTGATTTCCCCATGTCAGTCCCCCCCCCATACAGTTAGAACACACCCAGGAACATACTTAACCCCTTCCCCGCTCCCTAGTGTTAATCCCTTTATTGCCAGTGACATTTTTATAGTAAGCAATGCATTTTTATAACACTGATCGCTATAAAAATGCAAATGGTCCCAAAAATGTGTCAAAAGTGTCCGATGTGTCCGCCATAATGTTGCAGTACCAAAAAAAAATCGCTGATCGCCGCCATTACTAGTAAAAAAAAAATATTAATAAAAATAACATAAAACTACCCCCTATTTTGTAAACGCTATAACTTTTGCGCAAACCAATCAATAAATGCTTATTGCGATTTTTTTTTAACGAAAAATATGTAGAAGAATACGTATCGTTCTAAACTGAGGAATATTTATAATAGCAAAAAGTAAAAAATATTATTTTTTTTCAAAATTGTCGCTCTATTTTTATTTATAGCGCAAAAACCGCAGAGGTGATCAAACCACCAAACCAAAAGAAAGCTCTATTTGTGGAAAAAAAGGATGCCAATTTTGTTTGGGAGCCACGTCGCACAACTGCGCAATTGTCAGTTAAAGCGACGCAGTGCCGAATCGCAAAAAGTGCTCTGGTCTTTGACCAGCAATATGGTCCGGCGGTTAAGTGGTTAAAGCAACATATTTAGAAAATAAAAAACAAACCTTTACAACCCCTTTAAGTATATAAGCTCCATTTTGTGTTGAAAATAACTGTGAAATCTAAAACTCTGGTGGGTGTAACAAAATGTCCGCTTGCCCCCTTCTCATTCATTACCATTACTGTGCAATGGTGTGGTGTGTAGCAAGATGTTGGCGACGGAAAGGCCCTTCTGGAGGAATCTGTGATGGGTGAGAGAAGGGGGAAAGCGGACATCTTGGTACACCCCGTACTCCTCCATCGTAAGGATACAGTGAGAAGGGGGAGAGCGGACATCTTGGTACACCCCGCACTCCTCCATAGTAAGGATACACTGAGAAGGGGGAAAGCGGACATCTTGGTACACCTCGCACTCCTCCATAGTAAGGATAAAGTAAGTAGAGGGAGAGCGGACATCTTGGTACACCCCCCCGCACTCCTCCATAGTAAAGATACAGTGAGAAGGGAGAGAGCGGACATCTTGGTACTGTTGCCTTATAAAAATGTTATGTCTAATCGCCATTAGCAACTGGGAATAAATGTACATATAAATATAATAATCGATATGATAAGATGGATAGTGTGACGGAAGGATTCCAGGAAAGGGTTAATTGGTTTCACAGTCTTGTCTGAAAATATCTATTCAACACCCTCCGTTTGATATTCAGAAAGGTAAGGGGATAAGGTGGCAAAAGACGACCTGTCTACTATACCTTTTTGAATATCAAACGACCCAGGAAGAGGAATCACCACGGGACGTCAGACTTTGTGGAGACATCATAATAGCCTTTTCCTGTGACCTGAATAGCCATTGTAAGGAAGTTAACGCTCATGAGTTGATTGAATTGGCTACAAAATCTATTTATCCCTAAAATTAAGGAAGGAAACACCAAATTTGGGCGCAAGACCCAGAGCCAATCAGAGTTGAGTCCCAGAGATATAAATTAAGTAGGCTGAATCAAGTAGGGGAGAGAGAGAATCAGAACAGACTCTGGGCCCAGGAAAGACCGTTCTAAAGGTAATATCAAGGAATCCTCTCCCACGCACTTACCATATCTTTGTCATAATTTGTACTGTGTGATAGTTTTGTGTGATGTACTTAAATTTGTATTAACAAACTAACTTTTACTCCCTTAGTTTAAATAATGTAAATGTATGCAGGGTATTAGATAGCTAATATCTTTTCTCTAATAAATGTGTGTTATGTTAAAGCTTTTCACTCTGTCACAGAACTCTCTTATTAAACCATATATCCTATATGCAAGATATTAAATCTTAAATATAATATTTTAAAAGTAACAGTACATGCCGTACTCCTCCATAGTAAGGATACAGTGAGAAGGGGAGAGCGGACATCTTGGTACACCCCACACTCCTCCATAGTAAGGATACAGTGATTAGGTGGAGAGCGGACATCCTTTTTTTTTTTTAGAAAATTTGTATTTGTAGAAAATGACTAGGGACCCATAAACATTCCAGGTGCACCCCCACTTTTATGTACACAATGGGGGTTTATTTACTAAAGCTGGAAAGTGGAAAATCAGGCGCACTTCATAGAAACCAATCAGCTTCCAGCTTTTATTACCAAAGCTTGAGCTACACTCACTAAACTGGGCTCTGTAAACCAATTGGATAATATATATATATATATATATTTTTGTAATCATTCCTCACTTCCACCTCTCTGGCCGCTGTCAAGTGATCCTCTCGCCTATTCACTGACACTCTTCTGACCAAGAGATTCCAAGCCTGCCCACCACGACAAGGTAGACTCTTCTAGGGCAGGACCTACACTGACTACACTAAGCTACCCTACTGGAAGCTACTCATCCTTTCTCTAATGTTGGGTGTATGTTTGTAGTACGGCCTCATCCTATAATCTGTGTGTGCCATTTACTCTCTCCTAATTGGGTTGTGTGTGTACATCTCTCTGAAGTATGGAGCAGTCAGTTTATGTACATCTGGACGTCCTCTGTTAGTTCCGGTCATTGTATGTTGACCAGTGTGTGTCAGTAAATAAATGTCAGTCCTGTGTTTGGATATACACTTTGGTAATAGACTTTCCTAATGAACTCTATGCTTTTCTTATTTGTTTGCAGTGTGTCTGGCAGTGGACAGATGGCGCTCTGCCGTACCCACCAGTACTACCTCTCTATGTACCAGCTCTACTACTGTCCTTCTGAACATGCACGGCACACAGAGATAACGATGTCAGCAATATGGAGGAGCCAGCGGGTATTTATATTTGTTCATTATGGGGCCAATCATGTCTCAGGTGGACTAAGTCCATGCCCCCACATTATATAAGGCACCCCTTTGGCCAATCATGGCTCAGGAGTATTAATTCCACACCCCCACACTATGTAAGGCTGCTTACAGAGCGACCGTGTGTGGTGTTGTTGGCGTGGACAGAGAGTGCGCCTTTTGAAAGCCTGAAGGTGGTCCTTGGATTTTGGGGTCCTCTACACGGCTAGGCTGCCAAAAAGTCTCACACATGTGATACCCCCCATACTCAGGAGAAGTATCAGATACTAAATATACCCCATGGTGCATGTGAGAAATATCTCTATAAAGAGACAACTTTCTGGAGGGAAAATTATTTTTTCTCATTTTTTAAAAATGTCCATGGACTGGAGACGTCTCTCAGCAAATACCTTGAGGGGTCTACTGTCCAAAAAGGGGTCATTTGGGGGCTGTTTAAACTGTACTGGTATTTTAGGGTCTCTAAAATCATCACATGTCCAACATTATAAGTTTTCCATCACACATCCACCCACTCTTCTAAAGGTTGGGCATACATTTTCTTTTAAATTTGGTCTGTTTTCTTTCTGCAGTTTTCATTGCTGGCAACATTTTGTTTACATTTCAGCTGTCAGCGGGGAGACCTGCTGAGAGCTGATGAGTCATCGGTTGTTAAGGACGAGGCGGCCGGATTCCCGTCCCACTCCCTAGCAACCAATTGTTCTTCACACAGAATTCAAAGCCCTCGTCCCACAGTGTCCCTCTTCCTTCATCCCACAGAGTCCCTTTTCCCTCATCCCATGGCATCCCTCTGCCCTCCTCCCACAGAGTCCCTCTGTCCTCCTCCCACAGAGTCCCTCTGTTCTGCTCCCATGGAGTCCCTCTGTACTCCTCCCATAGAGTTTCTCTGTACTCCTCCCATGGAGTCTCTCTGTACTCCTCCCATGGAGTCTCTCTGTACTCCTCCCATGGAGTTTCTCTGTACTCCTTCCATGGAGTCAGTCTTTACTCCTCCCATGAAGTCAGTCTGTATTCCTCACATGGAGTCAGTCTGTACTCCTCCCATGGAGTCAGTCTGTACTTCTCCCATGGAGTCCCTTGGCCCTTGTCCCACGGCGTCCCTCTGTACTCCTCCCATGGAGTCTCTCTGTACTCCTCCCATGGAGTCCCTTGGCCCTTGTCCCACAGCGTCCCTCTGTACTCCTCCCATGCAGTCTCTCTGTACTCCTCCCATGGAGTCCCCTCGCCCTTGTCCCACGGCATCCCTCTGTACTCCTTCCATGGAGTCTCTCTGTACTCCTCCCAACGCTGTATCTTGGCCTAGGCCAAAAAAGGCCCAGGCCTAGTGCAGCACTTGGCAGGGGGGCAGCATGAAAAAAGTCCCCGCCGGCTTGCACTACACTTTTTAGTGCAGCCCCAGTCTTATGAGGTGGACTGGGCCACAAGACAAATCGGTCTGGTGCCCCCATAAAGCGACCGCACTGCTGCCAGTATGATAGGGATGGTGCAGACACAAGGGACAATGATATGGTCACCTATACCTGGCAGGTAGGTAGTAGGACTCTCCTGCAATCCTTTGCTTGTGTCATTTGTACATATTAAGGAATCTTCATTTTATTTCTGTTGATTGCTGATGAGAAAAATAAACAGATGGATTTATTTTTTTCTGCCCCCAATCCTACCTTTGCTCACTGCCTGGACCACATTCACCTTCATCACCAGACTATATGTTTTATGCTGCACCACTGGCATGGTCATATCCTCTTAGTCATTCATAAATTTAACAGAAATTTGTGCTTATATAGAATTATAAGCAATACTTTTTTTTCCCATGCCTTCATTTCCTGTCCCATAGCCAAACAGGAAGTGAGAGGAAATCTCTGCAGATTAAGGGAATCCTCCCCCCCAAGGCCCTCAGAACTAGTGTCTCCACAGGAAAATTTCAGGGCAGGTCTTAAACAGGAAGGGGTGGATCATAATTAAATTATGGGTTGCATGAGTTTAGTCAGGCCTAGGGCAGCACAAAACCTAAATACACCACTGACTCCTCCCATGGAGTCCCTTGGCCCTTGTCCCATGGCGTCCCTCTGTACTCCTCCCACAGAGTCCCTCTGCCCTTGACCCACTACGTCCCTCTGTACTCCTCCCATGGAGTCTCTCTCTACTCCTCCCATTGAGTTCCTCTGTACTCCTCCCATTGAGTACCTCTGTACTCCTCCCATTGAATACGTCTGTACTCCTCCCATTGAGTACCTCTGTACTCCTCCTATGGAGTCCCTCTGTACTACTCCCATGGAGTGCCTTGGCCCTTGTCCCACGGCGTCCCTCTGTACTCCTTTCACAAAGTCCCTCTGTACTCCTCCCATGGAGTCCCTCTGTACTCCTTCCATGGAGTCCCTTGGCCCATGTCCCACAGCGTCCCTCTGTACTCCTCTCATGGAGTCCCTCTGTACTCCTCCCATGAAGTCCCTCTGTACTCCTCCCATGGAGTCCCTCTGTACTGCTCCTATGGAGTCCCTTGGCCCTTGTCCCCTGGCGTCCCTCTGTACTCCTCTCACGGAGTCCCTCTGAAAAATCATACTCCTTCTTTATCAGGTTAACGACCATCGCCAAATTACGGGATTGGTGTTTCCTGAGGGATAAAACAAAGAAAGACAGAAATAAATCCCACTATAGAAGGAAATTGTTTGTAGAGCACGTTTTGGTGCACACATTGGGATTGTGATTGGGGGAAGAAGAGAAAAGTCATACATACTGATCTTATCCATGGTTAATATGACTTGTATATTATAGGAGACTCTCCCATAGACATTGTGGGTGAAGAATAAGAGGGGAGGATATGATCTCCAGAGAAGGTCATGTCAGGCCCCCTGACGGAGGGGGGTTGGAATGGGACCCCGGGGGGGTTGGAATGGGCCCCTGGGGGGGTTGGAATGGGCCCTTGGTACATCATGAGATCAGTAGGGTTACTTATCACCTTCTTCCCTTCACTATCTAAACACAAATGAGGATCGTAGACGGTTCCTTACCTTTCTTCAGCGAGATTTGTGAAAGAAGCGCTGGTCTTCTTTGGAGGTCCAAAAAGGCCCCAAAACCACCAGACAAGGGTTGTGGAGAAGAGGCCATATAAAAATTATTAAGTACAGAAATTTCTATACAGAATACTAATATAAAGAGATCAGATGGAGGGGACATGGGAGGGGGAGGGATAGAGTGGGACCTAGAAATGTGACTCTCCAACATACAATATGGTAGGAGCTTCAAACCTGGGACCCCAGTCATGAGCAGTCACCGTTCTAACCACTCATCCGGTATAGTGACCACCTTCATCCGATATGGTGACCACCCTCATCCGGTATAGTGACCACCCTCATCCAGTATGGTGACCACCCTCATCCAGTATGGTGACCAACCTCATCCGGTATGGTGGTGACCACCCTCATCCGATATGGTGACCACCCTCATCCGGTATGGTGACCACCCTCATTCGGTATAGTGACCACCCTCATCCGGTATAGTAACCATCCTCATCCGGTTTTGTTACCACCCTCATCCGGTATGGTGACCACCCTCATCCGGTATAGTGACCACCCTCTTCCGGTATAGTGACCACCCTACTGTCCTTCATACTTTAGAGTACTTACCATGGTTGTCTTCCGTTGTGAGAGGGGCTGTAGATTTATCTTCTTTGCTGTGGTCATCAGTGGGTTTGATGATCGGTGGCTTTGCCTTCAATGGTGTGGTGATCGGTGGACTCTCCAATGTCGTAGTCTTGTAGATCTTCTGTGCAGCGGTTGCTCGCAAGCTTTTTACTAATAAGAAAAGGAGATATGAGATTAGACGTCATAGTACTTTATCCCAGCTAATCCCATTCCCATGTGATCGATATCTGAGCATGCGTGATCTACTCTCCCATCATCCATTCACACATCACCCGGCACCATCTGGTAAGGATCATTAAGGTTACAGAATCCCGGAGTGATGGGAAGGAGTCCTGTCCTGTCCATTGATTGGGTGACAGGTAGCAGGAGATGTCTCACCCCCTCTTATCTCACTACCATAGAGGTCTATCTATGGGCACCCCAAGAGATACCCTTCTACAGAGGCTTTGTGAGGCCCCTGTGAGTGCGAGGCTTTAGGCAACAGCCTAATTAAAGAGCCGCCTCTGCCCTTCTATACCCCATCATTGCCACATAGGACTGAGATTAGTTGGGGAGGCCTTAGAAATGTTGCGGATTATCTGCCCTCGCCCAGAGAGCTTTCAGAAGAATCCTTCATCTCCATGGAGCCGCATAATATCCCTTCTATAGTCCCACATGTATGGAGGAGATCTGGCCAGAGGAGCATAGCGAAACGTACATCGGGAGGTAGACGTGCTGACGTCATCGCTTTGAACGGGAGATCGCATTACGGCCGGCTCTCCATTGTCCTATACGGATGTTTGTTGCTCTTTTAAACTGTAAGCAGAGGCGGCTCTCTAATTAGGCAAATTAGGCGGCTGCCTTAGGCCTCGCAAAGTCCGGGGCCCCGCAAAGCCAGGGGCCCCATGCAGCCGCCTAATTTGCCCATGTCTCATCCTTTCCCAGCAAATCAGTAATGGAATGCCCACAGCATGTGCGCGCTATTTTCGTTCCTGCACGCGGCCGCTTTTTATGCCAGAGAGAGAGCCGAGTCAGCCGACATCTCTCCCTGCAGTCCCAGTCTGCCTGGTCCAGATACATACAGTGCAGAGTGCAGAGAGCTGAGCCTGCCCCCCTCCTTCCTTCTCCTGCTGTGTGATGTTTCCTGTGTACACAGAGGAGGAGGGGGGAGGAGAAGAAGAAGAAAGGCTCACCATGCTGCTGCCGAGAAAAGCTACTCGTCTGACAAAAAGACACCTGAACTAAAGGAAAGTAAGTGAGCCTTCAGAGGGGGAGGGGGCAAGCCAAGCTTACAGTTTTTACTTTGAATGATTTTGGGGGAGAGGAAATGTTCTAGGGGGCAATTTTTTTTTGACTTATGCTGCAAGGGGGCTTGGATATGAAATCCCCCTTAGCACATAACCCCCACCCCAATTAAAAAAGCTGTCTACCACAGAGGGGGTGGCCCTTGGCACCCCACAAGAGATGTGCAAAATTGCTCCAGGTGCCCATACTAGTGCCCCTTTCCAGTCAAGTTAGCAAAGTGTGCGTTCCAGGTCACAGGTCCAGGTTCACACTGAAAAAAAACAGGAACACGCTGTGCGTTCTGTGCAATTTCAGCCCAATTATGTCTGCACACTCTCTGACCACCTCCTGTAGTATGTCTGCAGTCTCTGACCATCTCCTGTACCATGTCTGCAGTCTCTGATCATCTTCTGTATTATGTCTGCAGTCTCTGACCATCTCCTGTATCATGTCTGCAGTCTCTGACCATCTCCTGTACTATGTCTGCAGTCTCTGATCATCTCCTGTATTATGTCTGCAGTCTCTGACCATCTCCTGTACCATGTCTGCAGTCTCTGATCATCTCCTGTATTATGTCTGCAGTCTCTGACCGTCTCCTGTATCATTTCTGCAGTCTCTGACCATCTCCTGTACCATGTCTGCAGTCTCTGATCATCTCCTGTATTATGTCTGCAGTCTCTGACCATCTCCTGTAGTATGTCTGCGGTCTATGATCATCTCCTGTATCATGTCTGCAGTCTCTGATCATCTCCTGTATTATGTCTGCAGTTTCTGACCATCTCCTGTAGTATGTCTGCAGTCTCTGACCATCTCCTGTACCATGTCTGCAGTCTCTGACCATCTCCTGTACCATGTCTGCAATCTCTGACCATCTCCTGTACCATGTCTGCAGTCTGACCATCTCCTGTACTATGTCTGCAGTCTCTGACCGCCTCCTGTAGTATGTCTGCGGTCTCTGACCATCTCCTGTACCATGTCTGCAGTCTCTGACTAAGGATGAGCTCCGGCGTGTTCGCACAGCCCACATGCAAAGCCAGCCAGGAAGTCAGCACTGCGCTAATCACGGGCAGTAAGACATTGTCCCATTGCGCGACTGCAGAGATCGGAAAATGTCTCACTGCCTATGATTAGCGCAGCGCAGTGACAACTTCCTGGCAGGCTCTGCACGTGGGCTGTGCGAACACGCAAGAGCTCTTTGACCATCTCCAGTAGTATGTCTGCAGTCTCTGACCATCTCCAGTAGTATGTCTGCAGTCTCTGACCATCTCCTATATTATGTCTGCAGTCTCTGACCATCTCCTGTATTATGTCTGCAGTCTCTGACCATCTCCTGTAGTATGTCTGCAGTCTCTGACCGTCTCTTGTATCATGTATGCAGTCGCTGACCATCTCCTGTAGTTTATCTGCAGTCTCTGACCATCTCCTGTATCATGTATGCAGTCTCTGACCATCTCCTGTAGTATATGTGCAGTCTCTGACCATCTCCTGTAGTATATATGCAGTCTCTGAGCATCTCCTGTAGTATATCTGCAGTCTCTGACCATCTCCTGTAGTATATCTGCAGTCTCTGGCCATCTCTTGTATCATGTATGCAGTCTCTGACCATCCCCTGTAGTATGTCTGCAGTCTCCGACCATCTCTTGTATCATGTATGCAGTCTCTGACCATCTCCTGTATCATGTATGCAGTCTCTGTATCATGTATGCAGTCGCTGACCATCTCCTGCATCATGTATGCAGTCTATGACCATCTCCTGTATCATGTATGCAGTCTCTGACCATCTTTTGTATCATGTATGCAGTCTCTGACCATCTTTTGTATCATGTATGCAGTCTCTGACCATCTCCTGTATCATGTATGCAGTCTCTGACCAACTCCTGTATCATGTATGCAGTCTCTGTATCATGTATGCAGTCTCTGACCATCTCCTGTATCATGTATGCATTCTATGACCATCTCCTGTATCATGTATGCAGTCTATTACCATATCTTGTATCATGTATGCAGTCTCTGACCATCTTTTGTATCATGTATGCAGTCTCTGACCATCTCCTGTAGTATATCAGCAGTCTCTGACCATCTCCTGTATCATGTATGCAGTTTCTGAACACCTCCTATATCATGTATGCAGTCTCTGACCATCTCTTGTATCATGTCTGCAGTCTCTGACCATCTCTTGTATCATGTCTGCAGTTTCCGACCATCTCTTGTATCATGTATGCAGTCTCTGACCATCTCCTGTATCATGTATGCAGTCTCTGACCATCTCCTGTATCATGTATGCAGTCTCTGACCATCTCCTGTATCATGTATGCAGTCTCTGACCATCTCCTGTATCTTGTATGCAGTCTCTGACCATCTCCTGTATCATGTATGCAGTCTCTGACCAGCTCTTGTATCATGTATGCAGTCTCTGACCATCGTTTGTATCATGTCTGCAGTCTATGACCATCTCCTGTAGTATATCTGCAGTCTCTGACCATCTCCTGTAGTATGCATGCAGTCTCTGATCTTCTCCTGTATCATGTATGCAGTCTCTGAACATCTCCTGTATCATGTATGCAGTCTATGACCATCTCCTGTAGTATATCTGCAGTCTCTGACCATCTCTTGTAGTATGCATGCAGTCTCTGACCTTCTCCTGTATCATGAATGTAGTCTCTGACCATCTCCTGTATCATTTATGCAGTCTCTGACCATCTCCTGTATCTTGTATGCAGTCTATGACCATCTCCTGTATCATGTATGCAGTCTCTGGCTAGCTCTTGTATCATGTATGCAGTCTCTGACCATCTTTTGTATCATGTATGCAGTCTCTGACCATCTCCTGTACTATGTCTGCAGTCTCTGACCATCTCCTGTATCATGTATGCAGTCTCTGACCATCTCCTGTACTATGTCTGCAGTCTCTGGCCATCTCCTTTATCATGTATGCAGTCTCTGAACAGCTCTTGTATCATGTATGCAGTCTCTGAACAGCTCTTGTATCATGTATGCAGTCTCTGACCATATTTTGTATCATGTATGCAGTCTCTGACCGTCTCCTGTAGTATGCATGCAGTCTCTGACCATCTCCTGTATCATGTATGCAGTCTCTGACCATCTCCTGTATCATGTATGCAGTCTCTGACCATCTCCTGTATCATGTCTGCAGTCTATGACCATCTCCTGTAGTATATCTGCAGTCTCTGACCATCTCCTGTAGTATGCATGCAGTCTCTGACCTTCTCCTGTATCATGTATGCAGTCTCTGACCATCTCCTGTATCATGTATGCAGTCTCTGACCATCTCCTGTATCATGTATGCAGTCTCTGACCATCTCTTGTATCATGTATGCAGTCTATGACCATCTCTTGTATCATGTATGCAGTCTCTGACCAGCTCTTGTATCATGAATGCAGTCTCTGACCATCTCCTGTATCATGTCTGCAGTCTCTGACCATCTCCTGTACTATGTCTGCAGTCTCTGACCATCTCCTGTATCATGTATGCAGTCTCTGACCATCTCCTGTATCATGTATGCAGTCTCTGACCATCTCCTGTATCATGTCTGCAGTCTATGACCATCTCCTGTAGTATATCTGCAGTCTCTGACCATCTCCTGTAGTATGCATGCAGTCTCTGACCTTCTCCTGTATCATGTATGCAGTCTCTGACCATCTCCTGTATCATGTATGCAGTCTCTGACCATCTCCTGTATCATGTATGCATTCTCTGACTATCTCTTGTATCATGTATGCAGTCTATGACCATCTCTTGTATCATGTATGCAGTCTCTGACCAGCTCTTGTATCATGTATGCAGTCTCTGACCATCTCCTGTATCATGTCTGCAGTCTCTGACCATCTCCTGTACTATGTCTGCAGTCTCTGACCATCTCCTGTATCATGTATGCAGTCTCTGACCATCTCCTGTATCATGTATGCAGTCTCTGACCATCTCCTGTATCTTGTATGCAGTCTCTGACCATCTCCTGTATCATGTATGCAGTCTCTGGCCAGCTCTTGTATCATGTATGCAGTCTCTGATCATCTTTTGTATCATGTCTGCAGTCTATGACCATCTCCTGTAGTATATCTGCAGTCTCTGACCATCTCCTGTAGTATGCATGCAGTCTCTGACCTTCTCCTGTATCATGAATGCAGTCTCTGACCATCTCCTGTATCATGTATGCAGTCTCTGACCATCTCCTGTATCTTGTATGCAGTCTATGACCATCTCCTGTATCATGTATGCAGTCTCTGGCTAGCTCTTGTATCATGTATGCAGTCTCTGATCATCTCCTGTACTATGTCTGCAGTCTCTGGCCATCTCCTGTATCATGTATGCAGTCTCTGAACAGCTCTTGTATCATGTATGCAGTCTCTGACCATCTTTTGTATCATGTATGCAGTCTCTGACCATCTCCTGTACTATGTCTGCAGTCTCTGACCATCTCCTGTATCATGTATGCAGTCTCTGACCATCTCCTGTACTATGTCTGCAGTCTCTGGCCATCTCCTGTATCATGTATGCAGTCTCTGAACAGATCTTGTATCATGTATGCAGTCTCTGAACAGCTCTTGTATCATGTATGCAGTCTCTGACCATCTTTTGTATCATGTCTTCAGTTTCTGACCACCTCCTGTACTATGTCTGCAGTCTCTGACCATCTCCTGTATCATGTATGCAGTCTCTGGCCATCTCCTGTAGTATATCTGTAGTCTCTGACCGTCTCCTGTAGTAAGCATGCAGTCTCTGACCATCTCCTGTATCATGTATGCAGTCTCTGGCCATCTCCTTTATCATGTCTGCAGTCTATGACCATCTCCTGTAGTATATCTGCAGTCTCTGACCATCTCCTGTAGTATGCATGTAGTCTCTGACCTTCTCCTGTATCATGTATGCAGTCTCTGACCATCTCCTGTATCATGTATGCAGTCTCTGACCATCTCCTGTATCATGTATGCAGTCTCTGACCATCTCTTGTATCATGTATGCAGTCTATGGCCATCTCTTGTATCTTGTATGCAGTCTCTGACCGTCTCCTGTAGTATGCATGCAGTCTCTGACCATCTCCTGTATCATGTATGCAGTCTCTGACCATCTCCTGTATCATGTATGCAGTCTCTGGCCATCTCCTTTATCATGTCTGCAGTCTATGACCATCTCCTGTAGTATATATGCAGTCTCTGACCATCTCCTGTAGTATGCATGCAGTCTCTGACCTTCTCCTGTATCATGAATGCAGTCTCTGACCATCTCCTGTATCATGTATGCAGTCTCTGACCATCTCCTGTATCTTGTATGCAGTCTATGACCATCTCCTGTATCATGTATGCAGTCTCTGGCTAGCTCTTGTATCATGTATGCAGTCTCTGACCATCTTTTGTATCATGTATGCAGTCTCTGACCATCTCCTGTACTATGTCTGCAGTCTCTGACCATCTCCTGTATCATGTATGCAGTCTCTGACCATCTCCTGTACTATGTCTGCAGTCTCTGGCCATCTCCTGTATCATGTATGCAGTCTCTGAACAGCTCTTGTATCATGTATGCAGTCTCTGACCATCTTTTGTATCATGTCTGCAGTCTCTGACCACCTCCTGTACTATGTCTGTAGTCTCTGACCATCTCCTGTATCATGTATGCAGTCTTTGGCCATCTCCTGTAGTATATCTGCAGTCTCTGACCGTCTCCTGTATCATGTATGCAGTCTCTGACCATCTCCTGTATCATGTATGCAGTCTCTGACCATCTCCTGTATCATGTATGCAGTCTCTGGCCATCTCCTTTATCATGTCTGCAGTCTATGACCATCTCCTGTAGTATATCTGCAGTCTCTGACCATCTCCTGTAGTATGCATGTAGTCTCTGACCTTCTCCTGTATCATGTATGCAGTCTCTGACCATCTCCTGTATCATGTATGCAGTCTCTGATCATCTCCTGTATCATGTATGCAGTCTCTGACCATCTCTTGTATCATGTATGCAGTCTATGGCCATCTCTTGTATCTTGTATGCAGTCTCTGACCATCTCCTGTATCATGTATGCAGTCTCTGGCCAGCTCTTGTATCATGTATGCAGTCTCTGATCATCTTTTGTATCATGTCTGCAGTCTATGACCATCTCCTGTAGTATATCTGCAGTCTCTGACCATCTCCTGTAGTATGCATGCAGTCTCTGACCTTCTCCTGTATCATGAATGCAGTCTCTGACCATCTCCTGTATCATGTATGCAGTCTCTGACCATCTCCTGTATCTTGTATGCAGTCTATGACCATCTCCTGTATCATGTATGCAGTCTCTGGCTAGCTCTTGTATCATGTATGCAGTCTCTGACCATCTTTTGTATCATGTATGCAGTCTCTGACCATCTCCTGTACTATGTCTGCAGTCTCTGACCATCTCCTGTATCATGTATGCAGTCTCTGACCATCTCCTGTACTATGTCTGCAGTCTCTGGCCATCTCCTGTATCATGTATGCAGTCTCTGAACAGATCTTGTATCATGTATGCAGTCTCTGAACAGCTCTTGTATCATGTATGCAGTCTCTGACCATCTTTTGTATCATGTCTGCAGTCTCTGACCACCTCCTGTACTATGTCTGCAGTCTCTGACCATCTCCTGTATCATGTATGCAGTCTCTGGCCATCTCCTGTAGTATATCTGCAGTCTCTGACCGTCTCCTGTAGTATGCATGCAGTCTCTGACCATCTCCTGTATCATGTATGCAGTCTCTGACCTTCTCCTGTATCATGTATGCAGTCTCTGGCCATCTCCTTTATCATGTCTGCAGTCTATGACCATCTCCTGTAGTATATCTGCAGTCTCTGACCATCTCCTGTAGTATGCATGTAGTCTCTGACCTTCTCCTGTATCATGTATGCAGTCTCTGACCATCTCCTGTATCATGTATGCAGTCTCTGACCATCTCCTGTATCATGTATGCAGTCTCTGACCATCTCTTGTATCATGTATGCAGTCTATGGCCATCTCTTGTATCATGTATGCAGTCTCTGACCAGCTCTTGTATCATGTATGCAGTCTCTGACAATCTCCTGTATCATGTCTGCAGTCTCTGACCATCTCCTGTACTATGTCTGCAGTCTCTGACCATCTCCTGTATCATGTATGCAGTCTCTGACCATCTCCTGTAGTATATCTGCAGTCTCTGACCATCTCTTGTATCATGTATGCAGTCTCTGAACATCTCCTGTATCATGTATGCAGTCTATGACCATCTCCTGTATCATGTATGCAGTCTCTGACCATCTCCTGTAGCATGTATGCAGTCTATGACCATCTCCTGTATCATGTATGCAGTCTCTGACCATCTCCTGTATCATGTATGCAGTCTCTGACCATCTCCTGTAGTATATCTGCAGTCTCTGACCATCCCCTGTAGTATGCATGCAGTCTCTGGCCATCTCCTGTATCATGTATGCAGTCTCTGATCATCTCCTGTATCATGTATGCAGTCTCTGACCATCTCATGTATCATGTATGCAGTCTCTGACCATCTCCTGTATCATGTATGCAGTCTCTGACCATCTCCTGTAACATGTATGCAGTCTCTGACCATCTCCTGTATCATGTCTGCAGTCTCTACAGGAGATGGTCAGAGACTGCATACATGACACAGGAGAGGGTCAGAGACTGCATACATGACACAGGAGATGGTCAGAGACTGCAGACATGCTACAGGAGATGGTCAGAGACTGTATACATGATACAGGAGATGGTCAGAGACTGCATACATGACACAGGAGATGGTCAGAGACTGCAGACATGCTACAGGAGATGGTCAGAGACTGTATACATGATACAGGAGATGGTCAGAGACTGCAGATATACTACAGGAGATGGTCAGAGACTGCATACGTGATATAGGACATGTTCAGAGACTGCATACATGATACAAGGGATGGTCAGAGACTGCAGATATACTACAGGAGATGGTCAGAAACTGCATACATGATACAGGAGATAGTCAGAGACTGCAGATATACTACAGGAGATGGTCAGAGACTGCATACGTGATATAGGACATGTTCAGAGACTGCATACATGATACAAGGGATGGTCAGAGACTGCAGATATACTACAGGAGATGGTCAGAAACTGCATACATGATACAGGAGATAGTCAGAGACTGCAGATATACTACAGGAGATGGTCAGAGACTGCATAGATGATACATGAGATGGTCAGAGACTGCATACATGACACAGGAGATGGTCAGAGACTGCAGACATGCTACAGGAGATGGTCAGAGACTGTATACATGATACAGGAGATGGTCAGAGACTGCAGATATACTACAGGAGATGGTCAGAGACTGCATACGTGATATAGGACATGTTCAGAGACTGCATACATGATACAAGGGATGGTCAGAGACTGCAGATATACTACAGGAGATGGTCAGAAACTGCATACATGATACAGGAGATAGTCAGAGACTGCAGATATACTACAGGAGATGGTCAGAGACTGCATACGTGATATAGGACATGTTCAGAGACTGCATACATGATACAAGGGATGGTCAGAGACTGCAGATATACTACAGGAGATGGTCAGAAACTGCATACATGATACAGGAGATAGTCAGAGACTGCAGATATACTACAGGAGATGGTCAGAGACTGCATACGTGATATAGGACATGTTCAGAGACTGCATACATGATACAAGGGATGGTCAGAGACTGCAGATATACTACAGGGGATGGTCAGAAACTGCATACATGATACAGGAGATAGTCAGAGACTGCAGATATACTACAGGAGATGGTCAGAGACTGCATAGATGATACATGAGATGGTCAGAGACTGCATACATGACACAGGAGATGGTCAGAGACTGCAGACATGCTACAGGAGATGGTCAGAGACTGTATACATGATACAGGAGATGGTCAGAGACTGCAGATATACTACAGGAGATGGTCAGAGACTGCATACGTGATATAGGACATGTTCAGAGACTGCATACATGATACAAGGGATGGTCAGAGACTGCAGATATACTACAGGAGATGGTCAGAAACTGCATACATGACACAGGAGATAGTCAGAGACTGCAGATATACTACAGGAGATGGTCAGAGACTGCATACGTGATATAGGACATGTTCAGAGACTGCATACATGATACAAGGGATGGTCAGAGACTGCAGATATACTACAGGAGATGGTCAGAAACTGCATACATGATACAGGAGATAGTCAGAGACTGCAGATATACTACAGGAGATGGTCAGAGACTGCATACGTGATATAGGACATGTTCAGAGACTGCATACATGATACAAGGGATGGTCAGAGACTGCAGATATACTACAGGGGATGGTCAGAAACTGCATACATGATACAGGAGATAGTCAGAGACTGCAGATATACTACAGGAGATGGTCAGAGACTGCATAGATGATACATGAGATGGTCAGAGACTGCATACATGACACAGGAGATGGTCAGAGACTGCAGACATGCTACAGGAGATGGTCAGAGACTGTATACATGATACAGGAGATGGTCAGAGACTGCAGATATACTACAGGAGATGGTCAGAGACTGCATACGTGATATAGGACATGTTCAGAGACTGCATACATGATACAAGGGATGGTCAGAGACTGCAGATATACTACAGGAGATGGTCTGAAACTGCATACATGATACAGGAGATAGTCAGAGACTGCAGATATACTACAGGAGATGGTCAGAGACTGCATACGTGATATAGGACATGTTCAGAGACTGCATACATGATACAAGGGATGGTCAGAGACTGCAGATATACTACAGGAGATGGTCAGAAATTGCATACATGATACAGGAGATAGTCAGAGACTGCAGATATACTACAGGAGATGGTCAGAGACTGCATAGATGATACATGAGATGGTCAGAGACTGCAGATATACTATAGGAGATGGTCAGATACTGCATACATGATACAGGATATGGTCAGAGACTGCACATATAGTACAGGAGATGGTCAATCTGCAGTCTCTGACCATCTCTTATATCATGTTCTTACTGTCTCGTAGTGTAATATAGGATGAAACGAGAGCTATCAAGCTGGAGCCCAGAGAGGACCATCTGATTGAGCCCTGCACAGTGCACCTGAGTGGTTGTCAGTAACAGCGTAGCAAGGCCAGTCTGAGGGGGGATCACTGATGTAGGGGGCAGTGAATACAGTAAGGTAAAAAGGCACTTATATAAAGGCTGCCCGTTATATCAGTAAGCCCCCCCCCCCCTTACCTTAGTGTGTTTACTCTGCAGAAGGTGTTCTATGGAGACCAGAGTCCTCCCCACATTAAAGTTTCCATGTTAAATGCAAGTTGGAACTCTGTGGACAATGACATAAAGGGGAACACTGATGTAAAGGGGAATGCAGTGGACTCTGATATAAGGTGATCTCATCACCAGACCCCCCCTTACACTAGAGTTCCCCCTTACATCAAATTTCCCCTTGCAGTGTAAGGATGAATCCTGCACACTCTGATGTAAGGGGGAACTCTGTGTTGGGTTATATTAACTTGACCTTCATGTAAATGGAGAAATATGATTTTGACTATTGTTATACCGTATACATATTGCTAGTAGCAGCTGCACAAATGTTATCTATTTTTGTGTGCGTGTAATATATATATAATTGATTAAAGAAGAATTGGTTAGAGCGAGTTTTAGAAACTGTAAATTCATAGGATTTAAGGCTCTTTATATATGCAATTTTTACCTATTGTTTTTCGCTTGAATTATTTTTCCGATTATGGGAGTTAGTGGGGCCTCATATCTAAGGTTGGCCTAAGGCCTCACCAAGCCTAGAGCCGCCTCTGACTGTAAGTTGCCATTTTGGTTATTAAATTTGATTCACCATACGATACACACTATGTGAGTCTCTCTTCATTTTGGGTATCTACGCTGAGCTTCGCGGCCTTTGTGCCTATTGAGTTTGTTCCATCTGATCGCTCGCTTTCCCTGCTGTTGGAGAACGCTATCTACTGGGAACAAGTCCAATACTTTTGGCCCATTACAGCTTACCTCTGGTAAGCATACAACTTTACAGGTGGTGGTGCACAGCTGTGATTGGTATTGTCCGTCTTGGTCCTGAAGGAGGCTTTGGGGTCATCTTTATCGCTCTGATAAGAAAACAAAACAAAGTCAGTACAAGAATGAAACACAATAATAAATGTAATGATATTATGGGATGTCCGGATGTCCAGGAACACCTCATGTGAGGAATACAATCAGAAACATCTTTTTATCATTGGAATATACTTACTGGCTGGGGAATGGCTGCAGCAGTGGGTAGGCAGAGCATGGAAAATCGGAGATGTCCATGGTCCTAGAAGAGAAAAGAGATGGAAGTTATTTCATTGCTTTGTTACTAATAAGGTCTTTCTACTCATCACTACATCAGGGTCCCCATCAGAGCCACCTTACATAACGTCCCCCATCAGAGCCCCCCTTATATCACAGTCCCCATCAGAGCTTCCTTTACATCACAGTCCCCATCAGAGCTCCCCCTTACATCACAGTCCCCATCAGAGCCCCCCTTACATCACGTCCCCCATCAGAGCCCCCCGTATATCACAATCCCCATTAGAGCCCCCCCCTTACATCACAGTCCCCATCAGAGCCCCCTTATATCACAGTCCCTATCAGAGCCTACCTAATTTAACAGTCCCCTTTAGAGCCCCCCTTACATCACAGTCCCCATCACAGCTCCCCCTTACATCACAGTCCCCATCAGAGCCCCCCTTATATCACAGTCCCCATCAGAGACCCCCTTATATCAGGGTCCCCATCAGAGTCCCCCTTATATCAGGGTCCCTATCAGAGCCCCCTTACATCACAGTCCCCATCAGAGCTCCCCTTACATTACAGTCCCCATCAGAGCCCCCCTTACATCACAGTCCCTATCAAAGCTATTGACCCAACATAAGGGTCTGGTAAAATCTGGTGGAAGAGCTTGGGGGGAGATCGCTATACTAAGTATGAGGTGTTAGCAATCTCCCCGATGAGCAATTATATTCTGACCAGAGGACCCCCTCCCCCCAATAATAAATATAATAATAATAATCCCCATCAGAGCCCCCTTACATCAGGCTCCCCATCAGAGCCCCCTTACATCAGGGTCCCCATCAGAGCCCCCTTACATCAGGTTCCCCATCAGAGCCCCCCTTACATCAGGGTCCCAATCAGATCCCCCTTACATCGGGGTCCCCATCAGAGCCCCCCTTACATCGGGGTCCCCATCAGAGCCCCCTTACATCGGGGTCCCCATCAGAGCCCCCTTTATATCAGGGTCCCCATCAGAGCCCCCCTTATATCAGGGTCCACATCAGAGCCCCCCTTATATCAGGGTCCACATCAGAGCCCCCCTTTCATCGGGGTCCCCATCAGAGCCCCCTTACATCAGGGTCCCCATGGAGGGTGTACAATATGGTGAAATATATTTACTTGGTGAGTCTTTTCTGGGTCGTTGTGTGGCCGCACCAAGGACAGACTTCACAGACCTCCATGATCCTATAAGAGAAAACAGTTGACAGTTATTTCATTGCTTTCTTATTATGATAAAAATACATGTTCTACTCATTTCTTCCTCTCTGAAGTGTTTCCTGAATGTTGGTGCCGGAACATATCCTCAGGGACCTTCCAGGGTTCCTCCCGTTGGAACCCCTCAAATGAAGGGCCCAACAATCTCCCAATAGGAGCACTTGGCCCGGCCTCACCGGCTTCATGATTGACCCCTCGACCTGATGGTGGCCAACCAGGAAGAAGAAGAGATACGCCGTCGTAACTCAGAATCTGAGCCGTCGTATCTTTAAGCGTATTCTCAAAACGAGATACGCTTAAATCTTGCTAAGATACGACCGGCGTAAGTCTCTTACGCCGTCGTTTCTTAGTTGCATATTTACACTGGCCGCTAGGTGGTGCTTCCGTCGATTTACACGTCAAATATGTAAATTAGCTAGATACGCCGATTCACGAACATACGCCCGGCCGTCGCAGTACAGATACGTCATTTACGTTAGGCGTTTTCAGGCGTAAAGATATTCCAACAAAAAAATGGCGCAGCCTATGTTAAGTATGGACGTCGGGACCGCGTAAAATTTTTCAAATTTTATGTCGTTTGCGTAACTCCTCCGTGAATGGGGCTGGACGTAAATTAAGTTCACGTTGTTTTCAATGACTCTTTGCGACGTCATTTGGAGCATGAGCACTGGGATACGTTCACGACCGGTGCATGTGCAGTTTAAAAAAAACGTCATTTACGTGGGGTCACATTTATTTTAAATAAAACACGCCCAAATCAAACACATTTGAATTTGGCGGGCTTATGCCGGTCCATTTAAGCTACACCGCCGTAAATTAGCTTTGTGAATAGAGCACTTGCCTCTCTAATTTACGGCGGCGTAGCGTATCTATACGCTACGCCCGCATAACATTATGCCGATCTACCTGAATCTGGCCCATAGACTTCCCCTACCAAAGACAGAAGAAGTCATCACTAAGGGTCCTTTCACACGTGCGGACCGTTTTTTAGACCTTTTTTTATCATCAGTTGATCCGTTTTTCATCAGTTTTTCATCAGTTTTTCATCAGTTTTTCATCCGTTTTCATCCGTTTTTCATCCGTTTTTTCATCCGTTTTTTTTTTTGGTTAGAACTTTTTTTAGTATTACATATTTTGATGAAAAACGGACGTTAGCGGATCGGATGTTAAACGGATCGTCCGCTAACGTCCGTTTTTCGTCCGTTACGTTTTTTTGACGGAAGAAAAATAGAGTTTGCTTCCGTCCAAAAAAACGGAGCTTAACGGAGACGGACGTTAGCGGATGCGTGTGAAAGGACCCATAGGAAAGCATTGCGGTCAAAAAACGGACTTCTAAAAATGGACGAACGGTCCGCTCGTGTGAAAGGGCCCTTACAGGAGGTCCGCCGTCGATTCAACGTGTTGTGGCTGCAACTTTACTGGCTGAAGGGTCTTCTCTGAGCTTTCCTCCATCCGCCTGGCCAGAGCACCAGGCTCCAGATCCTTTATCTGTATATAGGAAAGTGCGAACCTCTGTTTCTGAAGGTCCGACTCCATCATCATCTAATAGGAGAAAAGAGACCATTATATTACAATACTTTATATAAGCAACAAATAAGGGTTAGGGTTCTTAGCCTGATTCCTCTCGGCCCAATCCTTCTTGGCCCGATCCCTCTCGGCCCAATCCCTCTTGGCCCGATCCTTCTCGGCCCGATCTCACTCGCCCCAATCTTTCTCGGCCGATCCCTCTCGGCCCAATCCTTCTCGGCCTGATCCCTCTCAGCCCGATCCTTCTCGGCCCAATGCCTCTCGGCCTATTTCCTCTCGGCCCGAATTCTTATTGGCCCGATCCTTCTTGGCCTGATCACTTTCGGCCTGATCCCTCTCAGTCCGATCCTTCTCGGCCCGATCCCTCTTGGCCCGATCCTTCTTGGCCCGATCCTTTTCATCCTGATCCTTCTTGGCCTGATCTTTCTCAGCCTGATCCCTCTCAGCCCGATCCCTCTCGGCCCGATCCCTCTCGGCCCGATCCCTCTCGGCCCGATCCTTCTCGGCCCGATCCCTCTCGGCCCGATCCTTTTCATCCTGATCCTTCTTGGAAAGATCCTTTTCATCCTGATCCTTCTTGGCCTGATCCTTTTCATCCTGATCCTTCTTGGCTCGATCTTTCTCGGCCTGATCCATCTCGGCCCGATCACTCTCGGCCCTATCATTCTCGGCCCGATCCTTTTTGGCCCGATCCTTTTCATCCTGATCCTTCTTGGCCTGAACTTTCTCGGCCTGATCCCTCTCGGCCCGATCCCTCTCGGCCCGATCCTTCTTGGAATGATCCTTTTCATCCTGATCCTTCTTGGCCTGATCCTTTTCATCCTGATCCTTCTTGGCTTGATCTTTCTCGGCCTGATCCCTCTCGGCCTGATCCCTCTCGGCCCTGATGCTTCTTGGCCCGATCTTTCTTGGCCCGATCTCTCTCGGCCCATTTCTTTTCATCCTGATCCTTCTTGGCCTGATCCTTTTCATCCTGATCCTTCTCGGCCTGATCCTTTTCATCCTGATCCTTCTTTGTCCGATCTTTCTCGGCCCAATCCCTCTTGGCCCGATCCTTCTCGGCCCAATCCCTCTCGGCCCGATTCTTCTCGGCCCGATCATTTTCGGCCCAATCCCTCTCAGCCCGATCCTTCTCGTCCTCATCCTTCTTGGTCTGATCTTTCTCGACCCAATCCTTCTCGGCCCGATCCCTTTCCGCCCGATCCTTCTCGGCCCAATCCCTCTCGGCCCGATCCCTCTCGCCCCGATCCCTCTCAGCCCGATCCTTTTCATCCTGATCCTTCTTGGCCCGATCCTTTTCATCCTGATCCTTCTTGGCCTGATCCTTTTCATCCTGATCCTTCTTGGCCCGATCTTTCTTGGCCCAATCCTTCTTGACCCTATCCTTTTCATCCTGATCCTTCTTGGCCTGATCCTTTTAATCCTGATCCTTCTTCGCCTGATCCCTCTCAGCCCGATTCTTCTCGGCCCGATTCCTCTCAGCCCGATCCTTTTCGGTTCGATCTTTCTACAGAGGCGCATTGCGGGCAGTATTAAAACCGCACTGCTAGCGGCAAAATCCTGCGGCAAATCCGACGGTATTTTAGAATCTTTCTTGGCCCGATCCTTTTCATCATGATCCTTCTTGGGCTGATCCTTTTCATTCTGATCCTTCTTGGCCCGATCTTTCTCGGCCTGATCCCTCTCGGCCCGATCCTTCTTGGCCCGATCCTTCTTGGCCCGATCCTTCTTGGCCCGATCCTTTTCATCCTGATCCTTCTTGGCCTGATCCTTTTCATTCTGATCCTTCTTGGCCCGATCTTTCTCGGCCTGATCCCTCTCGGCCTGATCCCTCTCGGCCCGATCCTTCTTGGCCCGATCCTTCTTGGCCCGATCCTTCTTGGCCCGATCCTTTTCATCCTGATCCTTCTTGGCCTGATCCTTTTCATCCTGATCCTTCTTGGCCCGATCTTTCTTGGCCCGATCCTTCTTGACCCGATGCTTTTCATCCTGATCCTTCTTGGCCTGATCCTTTTCATCCTGATCCTTCTTGGCCTGATCCCTCTCGACCCGATTCTTCTCGGCCCGATTCCTCTCAGCCCGATCCTTCTCGGTTCAATCCTTCTACAGAGGCACATTGCAGGCAGTATTATAACCGCACCGCTAGCGGCCAAATCCCGCGGCAAATCCGACGGTATTTTAGTAGTCAAAAATTTGGGTCCCCATTTACTTCAATGGGGTTCGGGTCAAGTTCGGGTCCCGAACCCGGACATTTTTCCGAAGTTTGGCCAAACCCGCCGAACCCAAACATCCAGGTGTCCGCTCAACTCAACTGTAAACACACACATCCCTGTTCAGTGAGGAAATGCAGATCGTGAGTTCCTAATAGCTAGGAACCATGATCTGTAATTTACCCTAGTCAGTCCCATCCCCCTACAGTTAGAAACACACATAGGGAACACATTTAACCCCTTGATCGCCCTCTAGTGTTAACCCCTTCATTGCCAGTGACATTTTTACAGTTATCAGTGCATTTTTATAGCTCTGATCGCTGTATAGATGCCAATGGTCCCAAAAATCTGTCAAAATTGTCTGATGTGTCCGCCATAATGTCGCAGTCCCGTTATAAAAATCGCAGATCGCCGCCATTACTATTTTAAAAAAATGCTATAAAAGTATCCCCTATTTTGTAGACGCTATGGCTTTTGCGCAAACCAATCAAATCAATATATGCTTACTGTGATTTTTTTTACCAAAAATATGTAGAATAAGGGCTCTTTCACACGGAGCGCCCGTTCAGGTCAGCCATGCCCGCTGACATCCGACCCGCTCCGATCCGCCAAAGTGTGACGGAGGAAAAACCTACTGTTCCATCCGTCTGGCGGATCGGATCGGGTGAACACGGACAGACGGTCCGTGTTCATCCGATCCCCCCCCATAGGGGAGAGCGGAGAAAAGACAGGGCGGTCCCTGCACAGTGTGCGGGGACAGCCCTGTCATCCGACGGCTCAGCGGGGATCAACGGAGCGATCCCCGCTGAGCAGGCGGAGGTTCATGGAGGTTCGCGGGGTGAATCATTACTGATCCGCCCCGTGTGAAAGAGCCCTAATACATATCGAAATAAACTGAGGAAAAAAATTGGATGTTTATTATAGCAAAAAGTACAAAATACTGTTTGTTTTCAAAATTGTTCATAGCGTAAAAAATAAAAACCACAGAGGTGATCAAATACCACCAAAAAATATTTGTGAGACAAAAAGGACATCAATTTTGTTTGGGTACAGCGTCGCACAACCGTGTAATTGTCAGTTAAAGCGATGCAGTGCCGAATTTCAAAAAATGGCCCGGTCATTGGGCAGCCAATTCTTTCGGGGCTGAAGTGATTAAAGAAGGTGACATTTGTGAGACGTCAAGTTTTATTTTTTAATCAATTCTTCCTTTATGTATTTCTTTACATATAACATTTAGAAATAACATATACAATCATAACACAAAAGTAAAACCTTGCTATGTAAACAAACAAATAATAGGTGGCGACCGCTCTGATTGCCTCCCTTCCTTCACACACAGCAACCATTACTAAATAAATAAATACAAATAATGTGCACTTATGTGTATTTCCCCATATTTTAGTTTTTTTTTTTCTTTACGTTTACTATTTAAAAAAATAGTGAAAATTACTGCCCTGCCAAGGTGGGCATGACAAAGCTGCTAACGCAAACAAAAGATAATTTGTTTAAGGCCGGATTCACACCTATGCAAATTGGTTGCGGCTTAAACCGCATCCAATACACAGAACATTTCTAAATACATTGGGCCAGATTCAGGTAGAATTTACGCGGCTTATCTCTAGATAAGCCGCGTAACTTCTAACCTACGCTGGCATATCTGTTTTCTGTATTCAGAAAACAAGATACGCCAGGATTGAGTCCAGATACGAGCGGCGTAATTGTATTTCGCCGTCGTATCGGAACTGCAATTTTAAAATGGCCGCTAGGGGCGTTACCGCTGATTTACGCCGAGAATATGTAAATCAGCGAGATACGGCAATTCACGAACGTACGCGGGCCCGACGCAGTCACTTTACGACGTTTCCGTAAGGGGTTTCCCGGCGTAAAGATAAAGCAACAAAAAGCACGCGTATCCTATGTTAAGTATGGCCGTCGTGACCGCGTCTAATTGAAAAAGTTTCACGTCGTTTGCGTAACTCGTCCGTGAACGGGGATTGACGTCATTGACGTTCACGTAGAAAACACCGTCCTAATGTGGAGCATGCGCACTGGGATACATTGACGGCCGGCGCATACGCAGTGCGTTTGCCGCGGGATTGAGCCTAGTTTAAATACTACACGCCCCCTACCCGCCCAATTTGAATTCCGCCGGCCCATTTTCGCTACGCCGCCGCAACTTTAGGAGCAAGTGCTTTGTGATTACAGTACTTTCTCCTAAAGTTTCGGCGGAGTAACGTAAATGAGAAACGTTACTCAAGAATAAAGATGCGCCCATCTACCTGAATCTGGCCCATTGTTTTCAATGAGGCTGGTTCACATATGTGCGATGCATTCGCACTGCGAATTGCAGAAAAAACGTGTGCGTATTTTATGCCTTGCAGTGCGGCTCAGATGCGAATTCAGGCCCATTATCTTCTATGGGTACGCAGCTGATTCGCAGATGTGTTCATTTCCCCTTTAGGAATTTCTCTCATTCAGCCCAATACACTTCCCCCACACTCTCCTCTCCCCTGTAACTTCTCCCAGGTCTCCAAATTCGCAGCTAAAACGGAGCTAATCTGCTGAACACTTCTGTTATCTCCCTGCAGAGATAAGAGAGCTGAAATTCGCACCGCACAAGTGTGATCGCGGCCTTAAAGAATGAGGAAAAATGTGCAGCACTAAGACCCCTTTCACACTGAGGGCGTACTTCAGCAGCGCATTGCGGGTGGTTTAAACCCTTTCTCACCCTTTCTTTTAACCCTTTCTTGCCCGCTAGCGGGGGTTAAAAGCGCCCCCTTTAGCGGCCAAAATGCGCCGCAAATCCGCCCATAGTGTCGGCGGTAAAAATAGCTCAGTGTGAATATCGCTAGGACAATGGAAAAAAAAAAGTGGCATCAGAATTTACGCTGAGTGTGCAAATAACAAGACTCATATAGATCAATCATATAAAATGGACTGGACAGGAATCAGTGTTTTCGAAGAAGCCTGTAAGTGGAGATATTCAACTGTACTGTCACCAATTGAGAGTTGTGATTCCACCACCTGGGGAAGGGTTAAGTACTCTTACCATGAGCAGTGGCATCTCCAGCTTTCATATTTAGGGGGGGCACATGGGGGGACAGGGACACAAGTAGGGGGGGCAACTATAAAATGCAATTATATATATATATTTATATATATATATCTCCTGGGGCCCTTTACTACGATCCCACAACGGGCCCTTTTACATGTTCTGCAGTGAGCTCCCTTCCTACTATACTGGGGCCCCCCAGGGTGGCAGAAAACAAGAGATATATGTCACCAGCACACCAAGAAAATATAAGGGTCTAAAGCAGTGGGAGAACTTTCAGGGTTGCAAAGGTTGTCTTGCCACCGAGCCCTGGTGTTCTGCCACTGTGGGGTTCCCCAGCTGTCCTGTCCCTGCTATTGACAGTGCTGGTCTGGCATCTGTCTCCTTGGCAGCGGCGGCAGTCCATTAGGACTTAGTGCTGGTGACATTATGGGTGCATGCAGGGGAAGGCTGGCACTATTGGTTATAGAGAGCTGAGCCCCCAGCTGGTCACCTAGCAGCAGTAATGCTGTATAACCTTCTCTATTGACATGCTGATCGGGATGTGATCCAGGTAATGCTCCCAGTCAGATCTAATAAATACAGTATTTATTAGCATCAAGAGTACAACCACACATATATATATATATATATATATATATATATATATATATATATATATATATATACTGTATATATATATATATATAATCAAACGTATGTTCCGCAGCCGTGTGGGCTCTATGCCTGTAAAGTGTGGGCTCTATGCCTGTAAAGTGTGGGCTTTGATCAATAAAATCTCTGATATTTAACACTAGGATTTGACTGGGAGCATCACCTGGATTGCATCCCGCTCAGCATGTCAGAGAAGGCTCCACTGCTGCTAAGCAACCTGCAGGGATCTCAACTGTCTGCAACCAATAGATATGGGCTCGGGTGTGTTTGAAATCCCACATGCCCAATCCCGCCAGGAAGTCAACACTCCACAGTGCTAATCACAGGCAGTGAGACATTTCCTGATCTGTGCAGAGCTGCAGACCGGGAAATCTCTCACTGCCTGTGATTAGCGCTGTGCAGTGTGGGCTTCCTGGCAGACTCTGGCATGTGGATTTTTGAACATGCCCAGCCCATCTCTAACAACAAATTATGCTGGCCCTCCTGTACATCAGCCCCATAAAGTAACCAGCACTGGGTTCCAATGTGCTGCCGCCGCTGCCATTGAGACAGAGACCAGCGCTGTGGATAGCTGGGACAGGACAGCAACTCTGGTTATTCCAGCACTGGTCCACACTGGGAGGATTCCCCCATCCACCTATAATGTGTAGATGGGGGAATTGGATCATTTATTTATTTTTTTCATTCAACCTAATAGTTGAATGAAAAAAAGTGATCAATGTATGGGCTGCCTAAGAGCTAAGACCAGCCATAGGCAGTTTAAATCTCAGCTGGTTCAGCAGGAACTGGCTGAGATTTGAACCATTATTATTCTCTTATGATTATCACTAGTGGTTGCTGTATAGCCACTAGTGAGAATCACTGTTTGTCGGGAGAATACAATTGCTGGGCAGGAGGGATATTCCCGTCAGCACTGTCTGTGTTGATGGGGGAATCATGCAAGTTTCTTTCCTGCAATCTGTGGATGTAGGAAAGATATTTGCACTGTATATTACCTGCCTAACTGAAAGTGAAAGTGTAACAGAATGACTTGTGACACCCAGAGACTTTTGAAGGATGGGGGGTACTCCTGTGCCAGCATCACTAATGACTTTTGGGTCTAGGGTCATCCTGTGCCCCTTTTGGGCATAGGGTGACTGAGAAATGATAATGATAAATTACATGGGATGGGATATTACTGATAATTCATGTTTTGCAGGATATCTTTAAATATTACAAGTTGTTAAAGTCTGACTCCGACAGGTCAATAGAGTGTTTTCATTCAATGTGGGGACACATGCTTTTGAGGTGTTAATTGAGTCTGCTCCTAGACATTCCATTGTGTGATGCGAATACTGTTTTGTGTCCATTGTGCTAATTAGGTCTGCTCCTAAGACCTGTTTATTGTGTATGCTAATGACACTGTTAAGATGTGTAATGTGACTTGTCAAGCTGTAGTAATTAACCCCTCTAAATGCGGAGCCAGACTGTCTGGTTAATGAGTAGTAATTAACTCATCAGGATGTCATTATCTAAAAGAATGTGTATGAAGCACCCCATTGTGTGATGTGTGGGTGGAGTGTGTCTTTGTCCCTGTGATTAACTGTAACATGCTTGTACTGTATATAAGAAAGCTAAGTTACCATTAAAGGATTCATTCATTCATTTTGGAACCAGTACCAGAGCTTGTGTTGTCTCGGTTATTCTGGGAAATGAAATGGGTCGTGTCTGATGTCTGTCGGACTGTCGGATAAGCTGTCGTGGGGCGATGGAATGGAATATCGTAAACGGTGGTGACCGTTACAGAAAGTAAATTGTGAATGTCTTGAAAGAACAGGAGAGGGGAGGGAGACAGATGGGGGAGAGAAGGGATGGAGATAATGCAGTTCAGTGATTACAGTGTACTGCTGTCTGCAGTGCACACACTTGCCCACGGTCCAGGCTAGAATCTCAGGCATCATTCACACACATGCTGCTGATTTTCATATTTCCTGAACACACATCCCCTCTCTTCAGATACAGCACACCGAGATAGTGTGGGCAGGACTGAAAGGAGGAGGAGGAGAAGGAGCTGTATTCCTCCCTGCTCGTATGTGAGGAGGGTGGGGGGTGGCTGGACTCGCTGGGCTGTAAAAGAGTGTCATAGACTGACACTCGGCTCAGCTTGCAGTCACCACTCTCGGAATTGACAGGCTGGTTCTCCTGTCCTAAGGATGGGAGAAATCAGTCTGTTTTTTCAGTAACTGAGATGAAGGCTTGGGCCCCCCTCCCCACAGTGCTCATGGAGTCCTTTCTGCAACTCACTCTTCTCTGTCCCAATGAGGATGCAGGGGAAGGAGCAGATCGGGCGGCTGTTGTTGTGTGAACGCTTGCATTATGCAGTGTCAGCGAGCAGAGGGAGGGGGAGAAATGCCCCACAGAGCTGACTGGGGACGCTCTTCCTCTCAGGAGAGACTGTTACTACAGGGGTGGCCCGAAAAAAAAAAAGCCCCCCCATGTGGGGGGGGCACATGGTGGGGCACAGCATAATGTTGGGGGGGACAGGGCCCCTTCTGCCCCCCCCCCTAGAGTCGCCTCTGACCATAAGTTGTGGACTCATCCATCGGCAAGTGTACTATTTTAAGCTAAATGTGTGTATATTTTCCCTTTTTTCCCTTTCTGACATGTCTCACCTCCTCTTTGCTGATTCCTCTCCCTCAGTTTGAGACTTTGGGAGATGGAAAAACAAAGGGAAAGAAGGGGGAAGGCAGGGAGGCCAGTGGTTGGTCCTTCACCTTACGTTTCATCAGTTGCTTATATCTAACAAAAAGAAAAAAAAAGTTGTAACTTGCTCTTCGTTTATCTTCCTAGGTATCTGGTATCCCTTTACTAAATCTCGAGGCATTAGGTCGTTGACCTCTTGTCCATTTTAATCTCTTTCTATCTCTTGGGCATAGTTTTTCCAAACTTCCCAATTTGTTTTTTAATTTCTCCTGTTGGTTTCAAATATCACTTCACATCAAACTACTTGGGCACTTGAAGGCTTTTGTGCTCCAAATGAGGGGCCTAAAATCATACCTTTTATCATTGCTCTATAGTTAAATAGTTACATAGTTAATCAGGTTGGAAAAAGACACAAGTCCATCTAGTCCAACCATAAAAATTAGGGCTGTGGAAATTAACTATTAATTCCTTGATTAATCGCAATTTTTTTTTGATCGATCAAAATTCTTTTGATTGGTACTCACCTCTCTGACGGCTTCCGGGTCTTCAGGGATTTCTGTTGGAGATCCGGTGATGTTACGGACACCGGCGGGGCTTGCTGAGTAAATCTTAACCTTACTATCTGCCACAAGCAGGGGCTGTCACACTTCCCTCTATCAACCTAGGATTCTACAACCATCCACTGGAAGTTGTGATAGTTCCCTTCATGGGACATCTACATGCCGATGGACTGATGTTAACCCCCCTTTTTATGACTGCTTTTGCTACCATTTGGTATTACTCGCACCATTTTTACAGTTTATGTAGCTTTAATCGATTTTAACTGCAGTGCAATATTTATTTTGTTACCTACTTGAAGACTATAAGACTATAAAAGATTATAAAAGTTTTAATGCTATTCCCATCGAGCGCTGCCTTTGTGTGTTTTTTTAATCCTGCTGTCCATTGCCGATCCTGACCTCCCTAAACTGTCACAGTTGAAGCGGGGGGGGGGGGGGGGCTGCCGACAGTGACATGTAACGGGGGGTGGGGGTATTCTGCTGTTGGAAATTACATTTTACATTATTACATTAACCACTTAACAACCGCCGCACGCCTATGTACGTCCACAGAATGGCACGTACAGGCACATGGGCGTACATGTACGTCCCTGCCTTGTTGCGGGTCGGGGGTCCGATTGGGACACCCTCCACTGCGTGCGGTGGTCGTCTTGCCTCCCAGGTTGATCCGTGCTGAGGGGGTGGCTTTTCGTTTTTGTCCGTCCCCTCCGGATCGCTCCCAGCCAATCGTCTTCCTCCCCGCCGTGTCACTTCCTCTTCCTATGTAATGTAAACATAGGCAGAGGAAGTGATGTGAGCTCTCCTCTCGGCGGTATTTTCAATCCGCCGAGTGGAGAGAAGACTCACACAGTAAGTCGCACAACACTACACTGACACCACACACATAGGCACATTTAATCCCTTCAGATCTGCCCCCCCCCACCCCCCGGTCACAGTGTCACGGAATGCAGTGATCATATATGTACTGATCACTGCATTTAGTGTCAGTGTGACAGTTAGTGTGACAGGCAGTTAGTGTTAGGTCTAGGGTAGCCCCGTACCCAATCCCTAAAAACGTTTTAACCCCTTGATCACCGCACAGGTTAACCCTTTCACCCCCTATTGCCAGCGTCACTAAGCGATCATTTTTCTGATCGCTGTATTAGTGTCGCTGTTGCCGCTAGGTGGCTAATTTTTTTTTATTGCGATTTTCTTTTACTAAAGACATGTGGCTGAATACATTTAGGCCTAAATGTTTGACTAAAATTTTGTTTATTCGATTTTTCTTATAACAAAAAGTAAAAAATATTGTTATTTTTTTTCAAATCCCATCAAAGGAAAGCTCTATTTGTGGGGAAAAAAAAGGACGCAAATTTTGTTTGGGAGCCACGTCGCACGACCGCACAATTGTCTGTTAAAGCGACGCAGTGCCGAATTGTAAAAACACCTTTGGTCATTTAGCAGCATATTGGTCTGGTCCTTAAGTGGTTAAAGTGAGAATCGGGGGGTGCTGACTTCTCACCTCTTCTCCCATGCAGCCAGTGAGTTGAGAAGCGAAAATGACTCACCAGGCGGGGCCTCTAGTAATTTGGGGAGCCCTAAGCGGCTTGCATAGTGAGCCTATAGGGCGGAACGGCCCTGCTGGTGTCCGTTTTTACAGTGGTTGGTAGCTGCACTGGGAATCAGCCTGCAAGGAGATCAGCTAAAAGTAGTTGGATCTGTATGTGCGTTATAATCAAAATTAGTCGATAAAAAAAAAAAAAACGATTAATCGAACACAAAATTTTTAATCAGTAACAGCTCTAATAAAAATAAATAATATCATACAATCCCATATACCTAATTCTATACCCACAGTTGATCCAGAGGAAGGCAAAAAACCCCAGCAGAGTATGATCTAATTTTCTACAACAGGGGAAAAAAAATCCTTACTGATCCCCCGAGAGGCAATCGGATTTACCCCGGATCAACTTTATCTATAAATGTTAGCACCCAGTTATATTATGTACATTTAGGAAAGTATCCAGGCCTTTCTTAAAACAATCTACCGAGCTGGCCAGAGTTTTCCTCTGCCTGTGCACTCTACATCTCAATGTCATTCAAGGGTAGCTCTACCCTGCTACAGGATCTTTACATTTCCCTGCCCTCTAAAGCTTGTAAGTACGTCTGCATTTCAACTATATGAACCCATAAACCATGATAATATTTAGCTCTTATAAAATAAATGTTATCCCTTTGCAACAAATAATAAAATGTTATTTTTATCCATGCAAGCTATCGTTGTTTTTAGTCTCTGTAGTGTTGTTTATAGCGAGCCCCGTACAGCTCGGTTTGCTGGTGACTCATGTAATGCTGTTCTTTTCTCTGCAGTAAATACATAGTGAACAGGTACCTGGGGGAAAAAGCGAGCACTGTGTAGGCGAAATATGCAAGAGAACCTGCAATTCTCTTACGCCTCGCATAGTACTGCCATAATCAAGCCAGACTTACCTTAACAGAAGAATAAATAAGTGCACATGTTGTAATTACATAAAGTTAATCAGTTGATGCTAACAGAAAAGAAAACCATTGGTGCACCAAGTCCAATTTAATATAAGTGCTTAAAAAATCAATATTTCTTGTTTTTAAAATCTGCAGACATATAATTCACACAGCTGTATGTATTACAATAGCACTCAATGGCTAGTGTGTAAGGCAAAAGGGTAATTCTTCATTCAATTACATATTTTAGCGTATGTATGTGTGAGAGCCATGTTTGCCTGCACAGGGGTGCACAGGCTTTCCGTGAATCACTCTGCAGAGAGTTCATTTCAATTGGGACATAGCAGCTGCACACACCCAATTCTGCTCCCAATTTGCCATCCATGCGGGTACATGCGCGTCCCCAAATGTACACTGTCTGCTTTCGGGGGCCTGCACTCAGATGCATCTGCATGGCTGTCAAATTGAGAGCAGCAGTTGGTGTGTGCAGCTGCTGTATCCCAATTGACACAAATAAAATTGCCTGCAGAGTGGTGCATGGAGCACCTGTGCATTCCTGTGCAGGCAAACACAGCCCTTGTATGGGTGTATGCTGAAGTAGACCCATGTGAACGAAGCCTTATACCCCATACACACTACCAGTTTTCCCGTCGGAAAAAAAAACAATGGTTTTCCCGACAGGATTCCGCTCAAGCTTGTCTTGCGTACACACGGTCACACCAAATTCTGACAGACAAAAACACGGTGACGTACCACACTGTAACTAGCCGAGAAAAATTAAGTTCAATGCTTCCGAGCATGCATCGACTTGATTCTGAGCATGCACGTTTTTTTGCACGTTGAAATTGCATACAGACAAACAGTTTTCCCACTAGGATTTTTTCCTGGTGGGAAAAAAGAGATCCTACTTTTTTTTTCTCCGGCAGTTTTCCTGTGGGAAAAAATCTGATGGAGCAGCATGGTCAGGATTCCCGGCGAAAAGCTCTTATATGAGTTTTTCTGAGGGGAAAACCAATCGTGTGTACGGGGCATGTGAAGAAGCAGCTGTAAAATTTACAGAATGTGATTATTTTTGGTTTACTATTGTGACGAGACCCTTGCTCGCCAGGTCCTGCTCTCCTGACACTCCTCTGCTTCTATCGGATCAGATTGCAGATTGCAACATCTGATGGTCTAGTCATCCAAGATTCCGGAATCCAACCTACAGCTTTGTGCCGATTGGACCCATGAAGAACACACACCAAGCGAGTTGTATGTATGTTCAAACATAACTCCTTTATTGAAAGTACACAGCACACTTTTATACAGAATTTGGAACATCCCGCCCCCAACAACCGCTTTTCTATTGGTCAATTGTAAAGTACATTTGTGGTTTCACTCAGGTCCTCTTCCATGCAAATGAGGACTTCAAAATGACTCAGCAGAGATTGGTCCCAAAGCTTAAATAGCAGGACTATGTGTATTGAGACAGAAGCCCCCAGGGGGTAATTACTACAATGAAGCAATGAGTCAATTATCTAATCAGGTAGCCTGACGAGGTGACTTGGCGTCTCGTCTCTGAAAACGGCTATTCACCTGCAACACAATGGACAATGAAATGGCTTTCACAAGCCATTTAGCATTTCAATAGTCCTCAATAGTCTGAGCAAAGCATTGAAGGGTCATTGTCCTAGTGACCTAGTCAGGACAAATTAAGCCGCTTGTAATATTCCAGTCTCTCTTGCAATATGTACTATCCACCATCTCTCATTTCTGCAATACATGAATTAGGATTTCACGTAGAAACACTTCAGTATTTCACGGTCCATGACATTACTCCTCCTGGGAAATAGTTTAACATCCACAGTGGGACCCAAACTGGTCAACTTGAGGATGTTGGACAAGTAGTCTTAAGGTTCCAGGACTGTCTGCCGGGATAAACCATCCGCCTTCCTGGTTTGAGGCCCTGGCCCATAATTGGACGGCAAGAGGCTCACATTCAGTCCTCTCCAAAAGCCCCTGTCCCGGCTAGGTCTGGCACACAGCTCCCCTTTTGGCAGGAGACTAACACAGTAGGAGACACCAGATGGGATGACTCTGAAGTTAGTCAGTAGTCCCAGTACCCCAATGCCGGTATCCATACCGTACCACAAATAAATTGTCCCAAAAAGAGCATTACTCACCCCGCCATCCTCTGCCTTTTTTCAGAGAACACGCCTGCCGCTGGGGAGGGGCATTTACTGGCCCTTCTCCCTGGAGTTCTTTCAGCCACTGGAGAGCAGACAGGGTGGCTGGGCTCAGTTCATCATGCTGTTGGGGACCTGGGCCAACTGGCCACCATTTCTGGGGTATACCAGTGGAGACTGAAGTCCCATTCACTGGTGCTAGGTGAAAATCCCCCGGTGTTTGCAAAGCAAAGCCGGCATCCTTCTGTCTCAGAGCCGCATCATTTTCTGGGGTTGTGTCAGTGGTGATTGAAGTCCCATCCACTACCACAGAAACCCCCTCTTCTGTTAGTTGAGAGCAGAGGCCCGGGGCACTCTGCTCTGTTGCCAGCTCTTCTGCTGGGTTGCTGTGGGTGGGGACCATAGTCCCATCCACCGATATCCGCTCAAGCTGTAGTAGGGTACAGCCGCCAGTAGCATCCTGTCCTGCTGCCAGTGATTCAGCTGCGAGTAAGAGCTTTACCACCTCAGCTTGTTGCTGGGGAGGGGGGCCAACTGCCCCGGCTCCCTGGAACTCCACAGTTGGTTCCGGTGCTGGGCAGAGATTGTTAGCACTCTGCCCTGTTGCTATCACTTCTGCTGGGGGTGCATAATCCATAACATTCTCTGAACAGTCCATACATTCTGTAATCTGCGGCTGGGGAGTGATCGCCATCTTCTCACCCTGAGACTCCGGAACTGCCACAGGGGTGGGGCAGAGGTCTTGAACCCTCTGTCCGGTGACCAGCGCTTCAGCTGGGGAAGTTCCTTGTAACTCCAGAAATACTGCCCTTGGTGCTGGGCAGAGCACAGTGAAGTTTGGCCTTGATCCCAGCTCTTCTGCTGGAGGCTCATCAGGTTGTTCTTCCTCAGCAGAAAAATCTATTAAGTCCCCTGTCTCTGCAACTGGGGTCTGGGGATAGAAGTTCACCATCTCCTGTCCATGAAACCCAGAAGATTGTATAGGTACTGAGCAGAGGTTAGCAAAGCTCAGCCCTGCGGTCAGTACTTCAGCTTTGGGAATGGCAATCTCCAGATTGTCCACTGACAATTCACTGCCATATGCTGGACAGGCACATTCCTCCATTCAAGATCATCCCATGCAGAAACAGGATCATCAAGGTCAGTCAGCACTTGCTGCATCCACCATAAGACCTCCGGGTCCATAGCTGCAGGGGCAGGTTGGCAAAGCCCGTTGTTACTCCGCCACATTGCCGATTCTTCAGCCAGGATTTCACCACTGTCAGCTGATATTTTCTCATAGTCCCAGGCAAAGGGAGCCCCATCCTGCTGCTGAGCGGAGTCTAGCAGCTGTTTGTAGGCAAATTCCAGCTCCCATTCCTGAACGGCCAGAAATTCCAAATCTTCCTGTAACCAGTGGCCTTCCGAGATATTCAACTTTTCCTCTCTGTGCTCCATTATGTCCTCCAAGTGCCACTCCCGATCATTTCCAAAGTTGGGATCCTTGGACATCTTCCAATACAACAATCCCAGGCTATCATAGTCAAAGCCTTCTGTGGGGCTGTCATCCGCTGACCACGGGCACTCTTGGACTGCATACCACCGGAGGACTCTGTAGCTCTCGTCCAAATGCATCTCTGCCCGGATCAGCCTGCTTAACTCTGCTGTCCACTCCTGCTTCGGTTGTTCCCCCAATAACAGCATTCGTACTTCATACTGTGACCAGTACCTTCTGTGGATGGAGGGGAGAGCTTTTCCCTGGGGTCGCTGCTTGCGGGCTATCGCTTCTTTCCAGAGTTCGCAGCGGATCGAATCAGACCATCCAAGCAGGACCTCCTCTGATACTGGTCCTCTGCTTTTCTCGCAACCTCCTTCTAAATTCCTCTTCCATGGTCACTGGTATCTGTACCACTCCTCTTCTTTCATTTGGTGCTGCTTCTTTAGGCGTTGTCACCGATTGCCGTATTTCTGCAATTCTCAGCTCATGTTGCCGCTCTCGTTCTCTCTCTTGGCGCTTTTGTTCTTTCTGTTGTCGCTCATCCTGCAGCTGGATGTCTCTAATGGCATCCTGTATGACGGTCTCTGATGGGTTAGCACCATATAATGCCAACCGCTGTTGAACTCACTGCTGGAACAAGTCTTCAACTGACCGGGGTCCTGCATCACCATCCCTCTGATCCATCTCAGCTAGCGCAATGATCAGGGTGGCCTTGTTCTTCCCACGGTCCCTCCACGGCTCTCAAGCAAGTCTTTTAGCATGGTTCTCCTGTAGGCTGCATAGCTGGTGATTCATGGTGGTGGTTTGGAGTTGTCCCAGTAACTGGAGAGCAAATCCCACCGCTGCCAACCAATGTGACGAGACCCTTGCTCGCCCTGGTCCTGCTCTCCCGACACTCCTCTACTTCTATCGGATCAGATTGCAGATTGCAACATCTGATGGTCCAGTCATCCAAGATTTCGGGATCCAACCTACAGCTATGTGCCGATTGGACCCATGAAGAACACACACCAAGCGAGTTGTATGTATGTTCAAACAGAACTCCTTTATTGAAAGTACACAGCACACTTTTATACAGAATTTGGAACATCCCGCCCCCAACAACCGCTTTTCTATTGGTCATTTGTAAAGTACATTTGTGGTTTCACTCAGGTCCTCTTCCATGCAAATGAGGACTTCAAAATGTCTCAGCAGAGATTGGTCCCAAAGCTTGAACAGCAGGACTATGTGTATTGAGACAGAAGCCCCCAGGGGGTAATTACTACAATGAAGCAATGAGTCAATTATCTAATCAGGTAGCCTAACGAGGTGACTAGGCGTCTCGTCTCTGGCAACGACTATTCACCTGCAACACAATGGACAATGAAATGTCTTTCACAAGCCATTTAGCATTTCAATAGTCCTCAATAGTCTGAGCTAAGCATTGAAGGGCCATTGTCCTAGTGACCTAGTCAGGACAAATTAAGCCGCTTGTAATATTCCAGTCTCTCTTGCAATATGCAATATGCAATATGCAATATGCAATATCCACCATGTCTCATTTTCTGCAATACATGAATTAGGATTTCACGTAGAAACACTTCAGTATTTCACGGTCCATGACAACTATGTTTCCTTTTTCTGGCCTCCCCTATACATATATGGTGAAGTTCTGTAAGCTGCAGAGTAACAGGGGATGCTAAAAGAGTCAAAAGACCCAATATAGTCATCCCTGGTTGGTTCACATTGGAGTGATTTAGCATGCGATTTGACATGTCAAATTGCATGCCAAATCGGCGGCAATTGCCAGCAATGGCACCCTCTGAATCAGTGCGACGCCGCGCCGATTCCCAAAAGTAGTTTCTATACTACTTTTGGCGACTTTGGGGTGCAATTTCCATTGACATCTGTGCAGCAACCTGCATATATGTCTATGAAATCACCCCTGAAGTCGGGACTGACATGCGGAAATGAAATTGTGCGAGTTCAGCTGAAATTAATTAGACTCTGGTTATTTTAGCTACATTCAGTTTATGTATGTAGCAAAGTATTTAACCACTTCCAGCCTAATGAGAACCTTCAAGGCCAAAGACAGCTGACATCCTTCAATATGTAGTGGGTTTGTGGAGCATAGTGGGTGCAAAGATGGTGAAAGTCATTGGGCACCAGACACTTCTTTGATGTAAAAGAGGTTTTAGTTCTTTTGACAGTCCTTTTTATATTTTGAAGGAAAAGAGGGTTAGGCCCCTTTCACATTGAGGCGTGAAGCCGCGGTGACGGTATAGCCGCGCTATTTGTAGCGCCGCTATACCGTCGTGTTTACCGCGATATTCGGGCGCTAGCGGTGAGGTTTTAACCCCCGCTAGCAGCCGAAAAAGGGTAAATACCGCCCGCGTTGCGGGCGGTATTACCGCGCTATTACCGCGGTTTCCCATTGATTCCAATGGGAAGGCGCGCTATAGGAGCGGTGAACACACCGCTCCTATACCACGGTAAAGATGCGGCTAGCAGGACTTTTGGAGCGTTCCTGCTAGCGCACCGCTTCAGTGTGAAAGCCTTCGGGCTTTCACATTGAACACTACAGGGCATGATTTTTCATGCGGTATAGCAGCGCTATTTTTAGCGCTGTACCGCATGAAAAACGCCTCAATGTGAAAGGGGCCTTAGGGCCAGGACACCCTTAAGTAGTTGCAATTTCAATTAGCAGACTCTGGGACTTCAATAGGAGGACAGCCATACACTGAAAGGCCCCAGCAAGGTGCCACTTCTGCTTGTGCAGGTTTGCCGTTTCTTATGGCAACAGTGTTTAACAGTTCCTAATGCAAAGTTCAACAGTTCTCTCAGCTTCACTACAATGTCCACTTGTAGCTCTTCAGCTCCTTGAGCTCCTGGTCTCTTACTGGACTCTCTGATACACTGACTCTGAATCAGGGGCGGACTGACAACTCATGGGGCCCCCGGGCAAAAAAAGATTATGGGGCCCCTGGGTTTACAGATGGCCGTTACGCCAGGAGTAAGTAACAAACAAAACAACATATAGTACAACAGTCAGGATCTCACATCAGTCCTCCCTTACAACAAAGTCCCAACATTCTCCTTATACATCACAGTCCACAGTGTGCCACCTTACGGCAGAGCCCCAAAGTGTGCCACCTTACGGCAGAGCCCCACAGTGTGCCACCTTACGGCAGAGCCCCACAGTGTGCCACCTTACGGCAGAGCCCCACAGTGTGCCACCTTACGGCAGAGCCCCACAGTGTGACACTGTCAGTACTGGATCCCTCTAGGACCCAGCGCACTCACCTGACACAGCCTTGGCTGGGAAACACTGATTGGCCAGCTCTCCTTTAAAACACCTGTGTTTTCACCCAATCAGTGCTCGTGATAGAGTTACTCTGCTTGCCTTGTGTGATCCAGCCTGACCTGTTTATCTGTAAACTTTGTGTATGACCCGGCTTGTTTGACCCTGCTTGTTGCTTCCGATTTGGTACCTTTCGAACTCTGATTATCCGTGTATGACCCGGCTTGCCTAGACCACGCTTTGCCTGACTCCTGTAAGCAACATCCATTGCAGTGGTGCACTACTAGCACCAGCAACACCACCAACATCCACACCTGCGGTGAACTACAAGTTCCAGCTTTCCTGCTCATCACAACACCTACTTCAGCAGTGAACTACAAGTGCCAGCTGTCCCGCTCGTCTCAACCCTGCATCTGTGGTGAACTACAAGTCCCAGCGTTGACCTGCTTCTCAAGACCTGCTCATGGTATGTGCTCTTGTTATTGAACTATAGGCATATTAGCACACCTGAACTGTTGTCTGCTGCTAGCCTGATATGAAACCTGACATTATCACGAGCCATACATAAAAAGGGAAAACCCATCATGGATTCTGAGTAGTGTTGCTCACGAATATTCGCATTGCGAATATTCGCTACGAATATTGCATATTCGAGTATTCGCGAATATCTCGAATATCGCGGCGAATATTCGCTATTTCGAATATTCGTATTTTTCAAATTTCGCAATAAAATTCGCAATCAATTTCGCATTCGCGAATTTCGCAATAGCGACATTTCGCAATTTTTTTTTTTTTATAAAATATAGCGAATATTCGTAAATATCGAATATTCGTGATATTTTGTAAAAAAAAAAATCGCAAAATTTTGCATTAGCGAAATTTCGCATTGGCGAAAATTCGCAATTTTTTTTTTATAAAATATCACGAATATTCGATTTTAACGAATATTCGCGACCGCAATAGCGAAATTTCGCAATAGCGACATTTCGCAATTTTATTTTTTTTTTATAAAATATAGCGAATATTCGTAAATATCTAATATTCGTGATATTTTGTAAAAAAAAAGAATCGCGAAATTTTGCATTAGCGAAATTTCGCATTCGCGAAAATTCGCAATTTTTTTTTTTATAAAATATCACGAATATTCGATATTAACGAATATTCGCGAATATTCTTCAAAATATTCGCGAAATATCGCGAAATCGAATATGGCGTATTCCGCTCATCACTAATTCTGAGCAGGCTCAGATGTTTGCACAAGAACTTTGCCGTTTATCCCATCAAGTTCAGCAAATGGCCACAGAGCTCACCAAGGTGCAATCCCCTACTACAACTGTTACAAAAACTTTATCTGAACCAAAAATTCCTTTGCCTGACCGTTTTTTTTGGCGACCGTAAGGGATTCTGCAACTTTAAAAACAGCTGCAAATTATATTTCAAATTAAAGCCATCCTCTTCTGGCTCTGAAACTCAGAGAGTTCAGATCATTATCTCTCTGCTACAGGGTGACCCCCAGGCTTGGGCCTTTAACCTTGAACCTAACCATCCAGCCCTGCTAACTGTAGATGCCTTCTTTGAAGCCCTTGGATTGCTGTACGATGATCCAGATCGTATGGCTACTGCAGAATCAACCCTGCGTAACTTAAAGCAAGGAACCACCACAGCTGAAATGTACTGCTCAGAGTTTCGCAGGTGGGCCCCAGAATCTGGCTGGAATGATGCAGCTCTCCGCAGCCAGTTCAGAATAGGTCTTTCAGATGTAATTAAGGATGCTCTGGTCAACTTCTCCTATCCAGCCTCACTGGAGGAAGCTATGTGTCGAGCCATTAGAATTGATCGCCGTCAGCGAGAGAGGGGGCGAGAAAAAAATATGGCTGTGGCAAACTGTATACCTCCCTTACCACCTGACCATCCCACCTCCAGTGCCAGTTCAGTGGAAGAACCTATGCAGTTAGGCTCCACCCGGCTATCTGCCCAGGAAAACACACGCCGGCGTAATATGGGACTTTGCCTGTATTGTGGCCTCAGGGGTCACATGCTCCGTTCCTGCCCCACACGTCCGGGAAACTCCAGGACCTAGGTGATTATGGGGAGGTCACCTTAGGTCTGCTTTCATCTCCCCAGGGGGACAGTCGTATACTTCTACCCAGTGTTATTCACTTTGGGACAGGGACTCATGAACTGCTGGCCTTGGTAGATTCTGGAGCTGCTGAGAATTTTATTGATAAGACTCTGATTACCTCCTTGTCCCTGGAAACTCATACGCTAGATTGCCCAGTCCGCCTAATTTCTGTGGATAACCGGCCTCTCTCACAAGACCTTGTGCTTCAGTCCACCAATCCATTCCAGTTACAATTGGGGGCCCTGCACTGGGAGAAGATTTCATGTCTTGTCATTGACTCTCCATCCACTCCTTTGATCCTAGGCCTTCCTTGGCTTCAGAAGCACAATCCTGTAATTGACTGGCGAACAGGAAATATTCTGGCTTGGTCCAATCAGTGTAAAGAAAGTTGCATCCAGCACCCTGTTCGACTTGCTGCTTGTCAAGTGGGAATGGAACAGATTCCGCTTTGTTATAAGGACTTTCAGGATGTGTTTTCTAAAGGGAGTGCTGACACCTTACCACCTCATCGCAGTTATGACTGTCCCATTGACCTTTTGCCTGACACTACACCTCCGAGAGGGAGAGTCTTTCCATTGTCCGAACCAGAGAACCTTGCTTTGCAAGAATACATCCAGGAAAACCTAGCTAAAAGTTTCATCCGTCCCTCTACTTCTCCCGCAGGCGCAGGTTGCTTCTTTGTCCCAAAGAAGGACGGGGGTCTAAGACTTTGTGTTGACTACAGAGGTCTAAATAAAATAACCGTTCCCAATCGGTACCCTCTCCCTCTCATCACAGAGTTGTTCTCCCAAATCCAGGGAGCAAAGATCTTCTCCAAACTAGACCTAAGGGGAGCCTATAATCTAGTGCGCATCTGTGAAGGAGATGAGTGGAAGACAGCCTTTAACACCAAGGATGGCCACTACGAATGTCATGTCATGCCTTTCGGTCTCAGGAATGCACCAGCTGTCTTTCAAAACTTTATGAATGAAATTTTCCGTGATTTGTTGGGTCGCTTTATGCTTGTATACTTGGATGATATTTTGATATATTCTCCCAATCTTGAAACGCATCAGAGGCACGTCCGCTCAGTGTTGGCCCGATTAAAGGCTCATTCCCTTTTTGTTAAGAGACTGAGACAATGTTAATTGGTGCCCCATGGAGCCTGAAAACATGTTTAATGAATAAAGATGCCAGATCTCTAGCAGACGGCAGTTTCGGAAGTGGAACAAAGTGGGCCATCTTACTGAACCTGTCTACCACCACCCAGATCGTGGAACATCCCTGGGACGGAGGCAAGTCAGTGATAAAGTCCATAGATAAACGGGTCCAGGGACAAGTAGGTATTGGTAGAGGACGTAGAAGACCGGAGGGCTTAGAGGTACTGCCCTTGCTTCTGGCACAAACCTCACAAGCCTGTCCCCGCCTCCCCCTCTCCTCTCCTCCAGCAGTCGGAATCTCCTGCTTCTGTGTCAAAAAAGCCGCGCTGGAGAAGGGGGCGTGTGCAGCGTGTTCCTATTGGCTGAGGGGGCAGTGCAGAGGCGGGGCAGCTATAATCTCAGGAATTTCACATCAAAATAATGTCGGCGCCAGACATATCAGGAACAGATGTAAAAAAACACTGGTTTTTACATTCTGTCCCTAGTTTTACTGAGGCTGGCCACCCTGATGAGGCCCCCTAGTGGCACGGGCCCTCGGTCACTGCCCGAATGACCGAATGGTCAGTCCGCCCCTGCTCTGAATCCTGTGAGCTCCTCAAGGCTTTTGTGGTGGTATCTCCCTCAAGTATCACCCACGCTTCCCTGCTGGGTTCTAGCTTGGCACTCCAGATACCTTTTCAAGCTTCACCCCTGCTAACCGGATCAATTCCTGACTTGATACACAAGGCTGCTCTGCAAGCATCACCTCCGCTGGTTGGGTCCCTGACTTGATCACTGCCTGAAGTTTCCCAATTCTCTACCATGCCTGTTCAGTGAGAATGTCACTCTGGTACTTGCTTCAGTTACTCACTGTGGTCCCTGGTAAAGGTGGTCGGTCCCTTAGTGGCGACAGCTTCCCTTTTTACCTCCAACCACGGCAGGTTCTCTGGCCGGTAGAACCAGTGCTGGGACAAGGCCATTTGGTGCCCAGGGCGAAGATGGCAAACTGTGCCACCCCCCCCCTGTTTGTAAGAAAGAATCAATGTTGTTTCAAAACATTGCTCAAAATAACACAAACACTTTTTTTTTTTATCTGCCATTTTTTATTAACAAAGTGCTCAGTCAGCCTCCTCTACCAGCACACTGGTGGCAATTGATAGGGCAAACTGGCAACAATTGATGGTTACAGTTACAGTGGCTGCGTTTGATGGCACAGTGGCTGCGTGTGATGGACACAGTGGCTGCGTATGATGGGCACAGTGGCAACAATTGATGGCATAGTGGCAACAATTGATGGCACAGTGGCTGCATGTGATGGCACAGTGGCTGCGTGTGATGGGCACAGTGGCTGCGTGTGATGGGCACAGTGGCTGCATGTGATGGGCACAGTGGCTGTGTGTGATGGGCACATTGGTGACAATTGATGGTGGCACAGTGGCTGCGTGTGTTGGCACAGTGGCTGCATGTGATGACACAGTGGCTGCATGTGATGGCACAGTAGCGGCGTTTGATGGGCAGTGGCAGTGTGTGATGGGCACAGTGGCTGCGTGTGATGGGCACAGTGGTGACAACTGATAGCACAGTGGCTGCGTGTGTTGGCACAGTGGCTGCATGTGATGGCACAGTGGCTGCGTTTGATGGGCACAGTGGCTGCATGTGATGGCACAGTGGCTGCGTTTGATGGGCACAGTGGCTGCATGTGATGGCACAGTGGCTGTGTTTGGTGGCACAGTGGCTGCATCATGTGATGGGCACAGTGGCGACAATTGATGGCACAGTGGCTGCGTTTGATGGGCACAGTGGCTGCGTTTGGTGGCACAGTGAGGCTGCAATTAATGTTTTTTTTTTAGTCAGAGAAGGCAAGCATGGCTCAAAATAACCGAAAAACATTTTTTTAAACTGCCATTTTTTTATTCAAAAAATTATGGTCAGCTCAGTCCAACCTCCCCCCTCCCCAATACAGTCATTTAAATGATTTGCTTATTATTTGCTTACTTTTAACTGTCTGTTCTGTACTGTTGCAGTAGCACTAGACTGTAGGCAGGCTTGGCTCCTCGTGACTTGACCTTGCACACAGCTCCCTGAGCAGTATGAGATGAGTCCTCCCTCTGTCACCTCACTTCCGGCGTGACGTCATGCGGTGCACGCCGCTGGAATCCACCAACTGTTCCTCCATGGGGGGGGAGCGAGTAAACACACAGGAGGAAAGGGACTGAGCCAGGAGCGCACTCGGCAGCTCGCTCCCCCCCTATGGAGGATCAGTTGGTGGATTCCAGTGGCGTGCGCCGTGTGACTTCACGCTGCTGGAATCCACCAACTGATCCTCCATAGGGGGGAGCGAGTAAACACAAAGGAGGAAAGGGACTGAGCCAGGAGCGCACTCGGCAGCCAGTCGGCACACAATTTGTAAAGTGCCACTGTCGCTGCCCTAGCTGTCTATGACACTGCCCCCCAACATCTGGTCTGTCGCCCGCGGCTGATTGCGCCTCCCTCCTGTACTAAATGGTAGCGCCCTGGGCATTTTCCCCTCCCGCCCCTGCCTTGTACCGGCCCTGGGCAGAACCGTCACTTTTGGTTTGACTGCAAGACACAGTCCCAACCCTGCGCTTCCCTCTTACTTCTGGATAGGCCCTCACACAGCCTGGCAGCCAGATGCCCCCGGGATAGGCCCAATCTCCAGCCTAGCAGCCCGGGGCACACGTCCACCCAGACAGCAGTCTGGGTGGCACAGAACGGAGATCACCTGACTCCACCCGAATATATAGGTTCCACCAGCAGTCTAAGGGATTCAAGAAAACCGCGACCTATTGGCTGAGATATCCCATATACCCATAACTTGACCTTGAAATGTCCTTTTCATATCTATTGCCACCAAGTGCCTGGCCACTTAGTGGCAGAAGAGAAAAAGTACAACAAGGCAAAACTTAAAGGAACACTAAAGGTTCGTTTTTTATTAGATCAATTGATTGCTGTAAGGTCGAGCATTTAAATATCACTTACCTCGTTTTTCCATTTGACCTCCAAAATACAGTAATCCAGGTTTGAAAATGCCATTTCCTGTCTCTCCTCTTCTTGCTTTCCACCAGCATCTGAGCCGTTTTGCACGGTGGAAAGCAGACGTGCTCACCCCCTCTCTATGACTACAGCCCTGCGTGAAGATGCTCTCTTATCCCTCACAGGCATGGAGGCTAAGCCTAATGGGAACTGTAGTTCCCATTAGGCCGTGATGTAGCAAGAATGAATGTTCACCGCAAACCAAGAAGTCAGTGAGAATAACGATTCAGGAGTGACAGAGGTGAATAAAACAGCTTAATTTCAACAGGTATCAAACTAGTTATAATGCAAAGCATTACTTTTTACTTTATCAGCTACTGTCATGCCGCGTACACATGATTATTTTTTGTGATGAAAAAAAACGACGTTTTCTGTGAAGTAAAAAACGACGTTTTTGAAACGTCACTTTTCAAAGACGATGTTGCATACACACCATCGTTTTTTTTTCACAAAAAGCGAGGTTACGTTCACCACTCTTTTCCATTAAAGCTTGCTTCATAACTAGCTTCTGGGCATGCGCGGGTTGAAAAACGTTGTTTTAAACGACATTTTTGGGGGGCGTGGCTTGCCACGGACGGTGATGGCTGCCTGAGAGCGGAGCTCCTTCGCACCGGGTCCTTTAGCGGCACACATCGGCTCTCAGAGCGGCTCACAGGCATCCCTGGCTGGCGGTGACGATCCCTGGCACTCGGGCACCATGACGAGGAAGCGGAAGGAGGACCGGAGGCCGCAGAAACTGACCGAGTTCTACTCGTATTCCCAGCGTGGAGGTATTCAAGACGGCGCCGGTCAGTCCTCTGCATCGTCCCGCGCCGTTCACTCTCCTCCCCTCCAGTATGCCTCTAAGGTTGGTCACGGCGGGTCCCCCGGGAGTTCACAGTCCTTCACAAGTACTCCCCAGTCAGCCAGCCCTGCAAAGGCACGGTTTAGGATGGATGAGCAGGGATGCAGCCCGGTGGCAGGGCCTGAGGTGGATTCAGGGGATGATACAAGGGAGCTCCCTGAGGGGATTGAGAAATTTCCCACTACTAACCAACCAGTTTTGGACACTGTGCTGAAGGATATGCTACTCTCCCTTCGCAGCACTATTCAGGCAGACATGCTGTCCTGCTTGAAAAAAGTCAGCACAGATATCCAAGAGGTGGAAGCAAGGGTGGAACATGTGGAGTGTAAAATGGGTGAACTCGCAACAACCATAAATGACCTGGTGGATGCTCAGGAGAGGGGGGAGAATGAGATGGAAACTATTAAAGCCAAGTTGGCAGATTTAGAGGACAGAAGCAGGAGGAATAATATGAAAATAAGAGGTATTCCTGAATCAGTGTTACAAGGGGACTTGAAAGCGCATGTCACAGCCCTGTTCTTGGACATACTTCCTGACCTCACTGCACTTGACGTCACTATTGACAGAGTCCACCGCCTTCCTAAACCTTCCTACCTTCCAGACACACTTCCCAGAGACGTGATCTTAAGGATGCATTTTTTCCATGTCAAAGATCAATTAATGACAGCTATGTGAACCAGAGATTGCGTTCCACCACAGCACCAGCATTTACAATTCTATGCTGATTTGTCGCAATTTACCCTAAAAAAACGTAGAAATTTAGCCACTATAACCAAGGCGCTGAGAAACCACCATCTTCCCTATAAATGGGGCTTCCCAACTAGCATCACTATAACTAAGGACGGAAAGAACCATGTGGTGACCTCACTAACAGAAGGCCTTACCTTGATTAAAACTTGGGGCATAATCCCGGACGGGGAAAACGGCACTGGCCCTCCAAGGAAAGCTACACCAGTGACCCAGGAGTGGCAGGTAGTCACACCCAAAAATGCTACAAAAGCATGCCTGAGCTTGAACAACATGTCAAGGACATTTGTGACCTGGTGGGAGGAGGGTCCCGTCTTTTTAGCCCACAAACTTAGCCCTATAGAAGTGTATGAGCAGCGACTGGCTGCACACTCAGGACTTGTTGCTGTATTTTTTTGTGTACACTGGGATATAAGTTTTTCCTTTTTGTTTTTGTTTTTTCTTCCTTGTTGGTTCTCAGTCCAGGTCTCAGAAATGTTTTCCAGTTACTTTTTTCTATTGTTTATACTGTTTTTGATTCTCTCTCCTTCTACCCGTCGGAGTCTGCTGACATCCCAGATGCGCTCACGCGCCCACCTCTGGATCGTCTTTCAAGCTGGTGGCGTCATGGACATATTCTCTCGGAACACCATCAAGGCCTTCGCTCCAATTCCTCTGTGCTCTCCAATGGACTCTCCTTCGAGTACTTTTTTGAACGCGTCCTTGCAGTGTATCACTCTTACGCCCCACAATAGGCCTGTTAGATGTATACCCCTATCACCCCTATGGAAGGGATCCTGATCTAGTTTCTTTACTCTGCAGTTATGGGGGTGAACTTCCTATCTATCAACGCTAAAGGCCTCAATTACCCTGCAAAGCGTAGTGCATTGTGGGCTGAGGCTCTAAAGTTTAAGAGTGATGTTCTATGCGCACGGGAGACCCACTTCTGTGCTTTAGCGCAACCCAAGTGCTCCCACAAAAACTTTCCTTATGTTTTTACCGCAAGTGCTGGGGTTAAGAAACGAGGAGTTCTCACGGCTATCAGAGATACTGTTTCTTTCCAGCTCCACGAGGAAATTAAGGACGTCAATGGTAGATATTTAATTTTGATCTGTGAAATTAACTCAGTAACCTACACCCTTGTAAACGTGTATGCTCCAAACGCTCATCAACTTAAATTCCTGAATAAATTCATGAAGAAGTTAGAAAAAGTCAAGAGAGGAGCTTTATTGGTGTGCGGTGATTTTAATCTGGCCCCTGAGAGGGATATGGACTCTACCTCTATGTCCTCCCATACAGGCCCCTCGTTACTACCATTGTTTCACCGCCACAGCCTATATGACACTTGGCGATGCCACCATGCCGGTGAGAGGGATTTCACTTTTTTCTCTGCACCTCATGGATCCTACTCAAGGATTGACCTCTTTTTAATTGACTTTGCCCTTTTGTCCAGATCTACTAACTCGGATATTAACACCATTACATGGTCGGACCATGCATCTATATCCCTTTCAATCTCGGATGCCCTCTCCACGGGTGCAAACCCGATATGGAGAGCAAATCCATCCCTATTACAGCAAATAAAAACCAGAGATGTGTTGGAATCCCATGTACAGGAATTCTTTGATATTAATGCTAATTCAGTTAGTGATTGTTCTGTTGTATGGAACGCCCATAAGGTGTTTATGAGAGGGATTTTCATTAAGATAGGAGCTGGAGTGAAGAAGCGGAGGCGACAACGCATCAAAGAACTGACCGACAACATTGGTGATTTGGAATCCCAAAACAAACAAACCCCTTCACCTTTCATTTCACGCAAATTGACACAACTGAGACACGATCTCAGGTTATGCCTTCTGGAGGACTTTGAGAAGTCAACCAGGAGACTAAAAGCCATGTATTACACTAACGGTAACAAGGCGGGGAAGATCCTTGCACAACGCCTCCGTGGGCATAGATACAAATCTAGAATTCCGTTTCTTATTCACCCTAATACTAGAACTAAACATTATCATCCTAGGGATATCGCGGATGCTTTTAGTAGCTATTATGCATCCCTCTACAATCTTAATGGGGACCCTCACACATATCAGCCTAACTCGGTTATGATAGAGGATTTCTTATGTAAATTGTCCCTACCCCGATTGTCTTCTGACCAGCTCGAGAAGCTGAACGCTCCCTTCAGCCTCTCAGAGGTACATACCGCTATTGACTCCTTACCGCTTAACAAATCCCCGGGCCCTGACGGGTTTGTAGGGGAGTACTACAGATCATTCAAACAGATTCTATCGCCTCATCTGGTCGGTTTGTTCAATGGTGCAGTCGTCTAGGCTACCTTCCCATCGGAAATGATAAAAGCTTTGATTATCACACTACCCAAGCTGGGGAAGGATCCGTCTGAGCCTCAAAATGTCAGACCTATCTCGCTTCTCAACACCGATCTAAAACTTTACGCTAAATTGATAGCCAGTCGGCTAAATGTGGTTCTCCCTACTCTCGTGCACCTGGATCAGTCTGGCTTCACGAGGGGTCGTCAGACCTCGGATGCCACGAGGCGTTTAATTAACATTATTCACCAGGCGAATTGTACATGAACGCCTTCTCTGCTCCTCGCATTGGATGCAGAGAAGGCGTTCGATAGGGTGCATTGGGGGTATCTGGCCCGAGTGCTAACTGCTTTCGGCTTTGTGGGCTCGATATTCTCGGCCATCATGGCTCTGTATACCACTCCTACGGCACAGGTATTTACTTCCGGAGTCCTCTCCACGCCATTTCCTATCACGAATGGGACATGCCAGGGTTGCCCATTATCGCCCTTAATTTTTAATCTACTAATGGAACCCCTGGCGTGTCATATACGTAACCACCCTGGTATCTCTGGTTTTGACGCTCTTGGTACCAGCCATACCATTAGCCTATTCGCGGATGATGTCATCCTTATGCTCTCAGATGTGGAGAATTCCCTGGCTTCGGTTTATCACTCACTTCAACTTTTTAGTCACCTGTCTTACTATAAGGTTAATGAGAGTAAATCGTATGTTTTGGGTTTGAATATTAATGATAGCCTACGGAGAAGACTGGCCGACTCCTACCCTTACATCTGGGATAATGAAGGGATTAAATACCTAGGCATTACTCTCACACCCACGACATCTGACTTAGTCAAGGCTAACTACACCCCTTTCCTGGATAGGCTCAGGACCGCACTTCTGGACCTGGCAAGAGTGGAACTTTCCTGGGCAGGTAGATTGGCTGCTTTTAAAATGGTCATTTTGCCACAACTAATCTACATGTTCAGGACCCTCCCTGTACCGGTGCCTAACTCTTTTTTTATCAAAGCTCAATCACTCCTCAATAAATACCTTTGGCAGGGCAAAAGAGCACGTTGTGCTTTTTCTAGGTTGACTAAGACTAGACGTATGGGTGGTGTGGGGTTGGTTGTACTGAAGGACTATTATATGGCAACTCTGTTGTCCCAGCTTAGGGCCTGGTTCCCCTCATCCGAAACGGCTAGATGGACGGAGTTGGAGGGCTCCCAGGTTCCCGGACACAATTTATATCATTTTCTCATGATGTCTCGCTTCACCACAGTTCAACGCGGAGTACTCTCTCCTACGATCATTGCATCTCTGGGGGCCTGGGACCTCCTCACCTCCACGGCTTTTGGCCATAGGAAACTTTCTTCCCTGCCACTACCAATTCAATGTCTAACTAGCGCAATTCCTATCTTGAATATTAGTGGTTGGGAGGACAAGGGGCTTAAAAACATTTCTGACTTAAAGGTGGGTCCGGCTTTAAAATCGTTCCGTTCCCTCCAATTAGAGTTTGATCTCCTCCCTCAGGACATTTACTCTTACCTACAAATTAAACACTTTCTTTGTTCCCATACAATTGACCCCATGGCCCTTCCGTGGCAGGTGACCCTTTTTCTCACTAGCAATACTGTCAAAACTAAAGGTATTTCATTGTTTTACCTGCTGCTCAATAACAAAGACGAGTTTTCTAAATCCTCGACTATGCTATCATGGGAAAGGGAGTTGGGGACTGTGTACTCCCTGGATCAGTGGCGTAGAGCCATCGGTGCGACGTATGCGGCCACCAAGTGTGTGAACTTGTGGGAACTCGCCCAGAAGATCTTGCTGCAGTGGTACCTGACCCCGTCTAAAATTGCTAGATTTGTTCAGCAGGCTTCAGCCCACTGCTGGAGGGAGTGTGGGGAAGTGGGCACCCTCTACCACATTCTATGGTCCTGCCCATTAGTGTCCAAGTACTGGGCAAAGGTTTTTCAAATGCTCTCACAAATCTTAAAACTAGCTATTCCGAGGTCACCGGGTCTAGCCCTTTTGTCCTTGGGCATTGAATCATTCCCTGCTGAAACCAGAACAATAACTACACATGTCTTACTGAGCGCAAGATTGGTGCATACTAGGCACTGGAAACAGCGAGAAACCCCCTCCCTTCAAGAAGTGGTGGCAACCACTCACACTCATGCCGCATACGAAACACAGTTTGCCTCTGCGCAAAGCTCCCTATGCAAGGTACGCCCGTTATGGCGGTTATGGTTTGACTGGTATGGGAAAAGATAAGTTCTATTGAAGTTTCTTTTTTTTTTCATCTTTATTGGCGTGGGAATTCTATTCGCAAGTAGCTTTCTCTCTATGCATCGACTCCTAAAGACGGGTTGTTGTTTCGTTAAATACTGTATCTTCGTTTTTCATTCTGTGTTTTATCTTTCTTTGTTCAATTGTAGATGTGCTGTCTATGCTAGCATTTTCCTACATTTTCTAGGCTGTCTACTGCTGCGTCAGTAGCCTCACGCTTAGCTTGTTACTGTGTATGTATCCTGGAAAAAATGTCAATAAAACTATTGATACTAAACGACGTTTTTGCTACACACGGTGACTTTTTGTGAAACAAAAAACGACGTTTTGAAAAACGACACAAAAAATTCAAGCATGTTGGAATTTTTTTTTGGTCGTTTTTTTGAAGACAAAAAACAACGTTTTGCCCACACACGATCAATTTAAATGACGTTTTAAAAAACGACGTTTTTTCTCATCGCAAAAAACGACCGTGTGTACGCGGCATGAGTCTTTAATTTAAGAGGAAAATATTTTTGTCTTTACAACCCCTTTAAGGAGAAATCAATGCATCTCTAACAACTATCTAAAGCCTCATACACACAATCGGATTTCCATCTGACTTCTCCATTGATTTCTGTCCGAAGGGCATTGTCCGTGAACTTACTCTGCATACACACGGCAGGACTTTTTCAGCCAACTTTAAACCAATCACATGTTTTTTCAGCTCTTTACCGCCACCCTTTGACCAGCTTCTGCTATTGTTGTCTGATCTTTATCATTGGTTCTGACTTCTGAGCATGCATGTTTGTACTTTGGACTTTAGTCTGATGGACTTGTCTACACATAATCAGATATGCCGACGTAGAACATTTGTTGCCGGAAAGTTTGTCTCTTTTCACAGCGAACATTTGTCCGATGAAAAAGCGAAAACATTTTTCTGATGGAGCGTACACACGGTCGGATTGTCCACGGTCAGATTGTCCATTTGTTGTCAACAAGTCCGATTGTGTGTATGGGCCTTTACAGTAGCTACTCCTGACAAGGAATTTGGAGAGGAGCTCCCTAAACTAAACCCCAGGGCGCTATATGTACTATGTGCAGTAAACAGAAAGTGATCAGTATTCACATTAAGGCAGTGAAATGAGTTAAAGAATGACTTTGTTGTTGATAATTATGATTTGCATGTTCTTGTTTTTGTAGTTACATAGTTAAATTTTCAGTTGTTGGGTGTGATTTGAAATATCTAAAAAATATATAACTCACAAGTGTGCATGTGATATTGGTAATCCACTGCAACTGAAACAACAACACTTTCCCTAGAATATTAGGAAAGGATTATTCAATATAAGGGTTGTTATGCCGTAATTCACTGCTCGGGGAGCTAGCAATGGCAGATGCATGGATGAATGGCTTTAGATATGGGTAGCATGCCTTTCTTGCAAGCTGTGAGATCAATACTTATAATGAGCATATTAAACTGTTTGAGTGATTGATCTACAGAATTAATCTGATTGACATTAATGCTGTCAGGGAGAGATTGTTTTTCCCCAAGAGGGTTGATTGTTAGATGCCTCATTGGAGATTTTCGTTTGACCTTTTTCATGGATCCACATAGCTAGATTTATAAATGGCCGTAACTTGATAGGTTTATTCACTATAAATAAAAATTATTGCTTCATATGCCTATTAACAAGTAGTAGTAATTATAGTACATTGGGTGTCATACTGTTTTACATCATGAGCTTGATTCAATGAAGCAGTCCCATTTAACAAAAAAAAGAAAAAACACATTGGGGGGGGGGATTCAATGAAGCTGCTGAGCTACTTTTCTGGCATATATCCCTCTTGTTAAGGTATTTCACCAAATTCATGAAGCATATGCAACACTTTTGGCTCTGACTCATGCACAAAATCCCTAAATGCGCCACTCTTATATTGTGTCACATTGAATGTGCCAAAATCACTCATTTAATTATTTAAAAACAATGCAGTGTTTATTTATAACCAGCAATCGATCATATGCAACTATCACGTATCTGGTAGCAAAGTCTGATACAATGACTCTGGGTCCCTGATAATGTAGACAGGAGGCGCTGGTGTTCAGAGTGGCATGACCAGGCTGGGCAGGAAAAGTCATAAGATGGCTTCAGCAAGCAAGCAGGCAGGCTGCTGGTACTCGTGTAGCACTACCCCCGAAGGAGCTGCTGGTTTGTTTCGGGTGGAATGTTACCTTATCGCTCTTCCGTCATCTAAGGGTGTATGGTGGATGTAGCATTAACGGAATGTCCACAACAGGTGTCTTTTTCTGTGCTCTTTATTACCCAGCAGGGTAAAAACAATAAAACTTTGTGGTGATAGAAGAGTTGAAATAGAAGGAGAAATAGCAGATTCAGGCGTATCAAAACGGAAACAGTTCTGTTTCTAACAACACTTAGGGCCAGATTCAGGTAGATGGGAGCATCTTTGCTCCAGAGTAACGCTTCTCATTTACGTTACTCTGAAGACCCTTTCAGCGCAAGTACTGTTATTCACATAGCAGTTGCGCGTAAACTTGCGCCAGAGTAACGATAATGCGCTGGCGTAACCCGACGCAAGTGGAAGTGGGTGTGATCATATGTAAATGATGGGCGGAGCCCAGCGCAGAGGCTTACGTTCAGCGCATCATCCACGGAGCATGCGCAGTGAGTGCGGCTCCACTCGCCCCCTTGTGCGCATGCTCACAACTTCCGTCGGCACCACTTCCCGGGAAACGTCAGCGCAATGCGTTCCGCTGGGCGCTTAAAAGCGCAGGCGGAAACGCCATTCCGGCGCAAAAGTATATCCATTTCCCCCCACCCCAGGGAAGATACTTTTGCTCTGTAATGGCTGCTCCCGCTACCCCCAGAGAGAGGAGGAACCTTAATTTTAATTCCTAGGAGGTCTCGGTTATCATCTCAGCGATGGAGTCTGTGAATGATTTGCTTCATGGGAAAAAAAGCCGCAAGACCACCCGGGAAAGGAAGCAGGGCATCCTGGAGTCCATTGCTGCCAGGGTGAATGTCTTGGGGTATTCCACCCGGACTGCTGGGGACATTCAGAAAAAAATAAACGACTTGCGGCGCAAGGTCAAGGGCAAGGTGTCCACCATCAGGAGGCATGAGAGGGGCACAGGTGGTGGTCCCCCATGTCCTGTCACCCTGACCGCGGAGGAGGAGGTGGTCGCACGCTGCTTGGAGAGGGAGCAGGTGGAGGGGGTCCCAGGCTATGACTCCATGGAGGAAGGCTCCAGGACAGGTAAGTGTTTTTTATCCCCTATTTGATTTGTTGCATTTGGGGGGGGGAGGGTACATGTGCCAAGTGTGTGGGACCACCAACATGTGTCTGCTTTGTGTCATCCACAGATGACGGAGCTGGGCCATCATCGGTCAGCGTCCATTCCACCCCATCCCCCGCACGCCATCGTGTGCCCGAGCCCCTGTGTGGTGAAGAGGTGGTGGAGGAGAGTGGCCACACCACACCTGCCGAGGTCGTTGAGGAGGAGCCTGCTGTGGCAGAGCAGGACTTTACTTTAGTTTTGGAGGTCTCCTCCCCTTCTCCTGGGCCATCTGTTATCCCCTCCCCCATCCTTGGAAGCCCCTCAAGGGTGACTCCTTCCCCCCGGGGACAACCATCTTCTGGCCCCAGGAAGGCGACCCAGAAGACCAGGGGGTGTCTGATGTTGTCCAGGACCAGTTGGCGAGGGATCACGCCAGACAGACTGAACAAATGGGGGCCATAGTTGGGCATTTGGAGAAAGTGTCTGACAGCCTGGGCTCCGTTGCCCAGATAAGCAACGCAGTCCAGGATGTCAGCTGTAATTGCGCTGCAGTGGTCACCAGTTTGGGGGAGGTGCATGGTGAAATTACGCAACTCACTGCAGCCGTCCAGGCCAACACTGCTGCCATCCAGGGTAACAGTGCTGCCATCCGGGACCAGGGGAGGCTGAGTCGGCGGGCCCAGCATTACCAGGTCACCCGTCAGCTCCGGATGCAGGCCCAGACGAACTCATACCTCGGCCGGATAGCCATGGCCTTGGAGGGCATGCAGGCCACACCTGCCAGGAGTGGCCCACCTGGGGATCAGCCACCTCCAGATGCCCCCCCATCCCCACCCACTCCATCCAGGCAGCTGAGGAGGCAGACAGGGGCCCCCAGAAGAAGCCCCCGGCATCCCCGATGAGGCTTTTTTTTTTGTTTTGGTTTCTATGATTTGTTTAAAAATACTCAGGTCATGAGTTTTTGTTTATTTTTTATTCTTTATTTTATACTCAGGTCATGAGTTTTTGTTTATTTTTTTTCTCAGGTTATGAGATTTTGTATTTCTTTTTTTACTGCACACGGTCAGGAGTGCAGGGGACAGTGTGAATGGTGTGTGAATGTGAGAGGGTGGCACTCCTGACAGTAAGGGGTGTCACCCTCGGCCGTGGTGGTGAAGTTAACCCCACGGCTGTATGAATGACGTGTGAAAGGTGTATGAATGGACAGTGACATCATTGGGGCCTTGACGCTGGCGTTGCTGCTCCCAAGTCCTACATGCTGGACTTGGGCTAATCCAATGCGATGTGGATGTGGTGTGTGTGATCTAGGGACATCAGTGGTGTACACGCATGCATTGTCTGTGTGATCAATGTTTTGGTTTATTGTCCAAAGATGCCTACGGCGAGGACCCTCCTGACTGCTCTTCCATCAGCAGACTGGGTGTCCTCTGGCAGGTGGGGACTGTGTGGGTCGGGGGTCAGGTCATCACGTATGTCAATCTGCAGGCCTTTTCTCATAGCAAAGTTGTGCAGAATGCAACATGCACCGTTGATCTGAAACACAAAGGTAGGGGGATACAATAGGGCACCCCCAGACTTATCCAGGCAGCGGAAACGGGACTTCAGGAGCCCAAATGTTTGCTCCACCACTGCACGGGTTTTGATGTGTGCTTCATTGTATTTTCTCTCTCCTCTGGTTTGGGGGTTCCGGAAAGGAGTCATTAGATGGGGTCCTAGTGCATATGCAGAGTCACCTGTAAGGTAAAAGACAGGAGAATGTTAGTCATGCATGTGCCACTTCTGTTGTGCATCACGGGAGGGGATAGTCATGCCTGACTCCCATGTCACTCACCAACCAGCCAGCTGTCCCCATACATGTTCTGGTTAAATTCTGCTGGGATGGGGCTCTGATTGTATATGAAACTGTCATGGCTGGACCCGGGGTGTTTGGCACGGACGTGCCATATGAGGCGTTGGGCATCGGCTATCACCTGTACGTTGATGGAATGCCAATGCTTCCGATTGTGGTATATGTGCTCTGTGGTACTGGGGGGCTGGAGTGCCACATGTGTGCAATCAATGGCCCCCACAGTGCGTGGGAATCTGGCAATGTTGTAGAAATCTGTCATTGCCTTCTGCCGCAGCTCCTCAGTGGTGGGTCTGATGAACTGGTTGGACATGCGTCTGAGGATTGCAGGGACAACCTGGTGCACACATCTGCTTATGGAGGACTGTGACATCCCAGCCACCACTCCACTTGTACGCTGGAATGATCCAGTTGCAAGGAAATGAAGTGTTGCCAGGACCTTCACCAGTGGCTGCACTGCTTGTGAGCGGTGTGTCTTGCTGGTGATGTCATCCTGCAGGGTTGTGGTTAGTTCAAGTATTGCATCAGGGCTGAATCTGAAGAGGCGATACACCTCCTCATCCCCCATGCCAAAGAGGCTCATACGAGTGCGGTATATCCTCTCACGTGCCCGCCTCCTTCGTTCTGGGGGACCCATCAGTAGTTCGAGGACCACAATTGCTCCTGGCATGTTGGCACACAGAGGTGCTGTCCTTGCAAGTGTGGTTGTTCAGCTAGCTCCTATCGTCGGTAACGCTGCTGTAGCTGCTCTCCTGCTGACCTCTGACCGTCTGGAGTAAAGATAAAGCAGCCTTTTGTAGAAATAACTTTGCGCCGGACGGACGAGATACGCGCGGCGCATGTAGCCATCGTATGGTGCTTATCCGTTCGCGAATCGGGAAATCTCCCTCATTTGCATATTTGCAGGGGAAATCAATAGGCACGACTGATGCACCAAACGAAATTATGCGCTGACGATACTCTGGCGTCGGAACGTTCCGCCGGTCGCAAATGCCGCGTCTTCGGGCGCATCTAGTTTGGTGGGTACGGGCACATAGAAACGACGGCGCATCTTCACAGTTACGCGGCGCATATCGAAATACTCCAGCGCAAGTGTTGCTGAATCTGGCCCTTAGTCTTCTTCGCCACTCCAGCCGGAGTGGGTATAGCGTACCTGGACAGGCCTCTTTCACTGACCTGGTAGCCAGAGTATCACTCGGAACTTAGAGGAAAAGTCTCTGCCACAGACCCTCCTTAGGATTGAGGTAGCAGAGGTAATCCTCCTTAAAAGACTTTGGCCTGGATCTCCTCCAGGTAGTTTACAGGTTACCAACTGATAGGTGACCAACGTCCAGTCTTTCAGTAACCGGTAACCTTGATCCCCGGTGGATTGTAGAGACCCTATTGGATTGCCAGCCTCTCTTGGCTCTCCTCAGATGGACTCCCCACCGAACAGCTATCTCGCTTGGGATCTTCTCAGGATTGGGGACCCATTTGATTACTGGGGCCCCGCCACAGCTTTAAATGTTCTGGACCTACATGGTCCCGGAACCAGGAACACCTCGTTTCACGTGCACCCCGGCCTGGTAGGCCATTTCGCTCGGGCGTCGTGATGCAGTCACCCTAACAGTGGGTGACACACTCGAAGAAGAAGAACCCAGACCAATGGGGGAGCGTGGGCTCAAGGACCAGCTGCTTTGGGGAAAGTTCAGGGGCCCCCAATGCAGCTAGGGCCCCTGGACAGTGCCCAAGTGTGCCCTCTCATTAAGACAGCCCTGAGTGTGAGTCTAGTGTGATCATTCCTCTTTACATTAGTGTGAATTCAGGGATAGTGCAGTCATTGTGAGTGTAGTGCGACCATTCATCTTTACATTAGTGTGAATGTAATTCAGTCAGTGTGAGTGTAGTGACCGTTTAACAACGTATATTTCAGTGCGTTACATGCTATTTAATGCAGTACATTTATGTGTATTAGTGCACGCTTAATGCAGTATATTTCAGTATGTGTTACTGCAAGTTTAACTTCCTACAGTTCAGTGCATTACTGCAAGTTTAATGCTGTATATTTCAGTGTGTTACTTGCCATTTAACACAGTACTTTTTGGGGCGTTACTGCACCCATAACACAGGATATTTCAGTTGTGTTTCTGCAAGTTTAAGGCTGTACAGTTCAGCGCGTTACTGCAAGTTTAACGGCATATAGCTCTGTGCGTTACTGCAAGTTTAACGCCATACAGTTCTGTGTATTACTGCAAGTTTAACAACGTATAGTTGTCAAAACCTGCCTCCTTGTCCACAGCTATTCCTGCCATAGCTCTAGCATCAGGCATGGAGGAGTCAACAGAGTTATTTTAACACAGCGTCAGCCACTTGCTCCAAGACAATGCACAGCCATTACTCAATTCAGATATTGGTTCTGAGGTTGAGGAAGACAGGAACATAAGCCTAGAGAGAGGAGAGAAGACTGGTACACAAATTGACATTTATGTTCCCCCAGCCGCAGTATATTGCCAAGTAGTCTCCAGTGGTAATGAGGATGGAGGAGATGATGATGAGGTCACTGACTTGTGTTGTGTGCCAGATATAGCAGAGGAGGAAAGTGAGGGTGAGTCATAACCCCAGCAAGGCAGCCATCATGGAAGAGTAGACAGCAGCCACCCTATTCCATCACATTGTGGAGCTGTTATCTCCAGTCCCACTTCCCACAGCTCAGCTGTCTGGGCCTTTTTTAGTACATGTGCAGCTGATTGCACTGTTGCTATTTGCAAGCTTTGTCTCAAGCACATCAAGCGTGGCAAAAACACAAAACATTTTGGTACCACATGCTTGACAATGCATTTAACCTCCCACCACTCAGCCCATTGGCAAGAGGACCTAAAAGCCACACTAGGGGGCACAAATCTGTCCCCTTGGATGTGTCCTCTTGGATGTGCATCTTAACTAGTTAAGACCCGGACCAATATGCAGGTTAAGGACCTTGCCCCTTTTTGCGATTCGGCACTGCGTCGCTTTAACTGACAATTGCTCGGTCGTGCAATGTAGCTCCCAAACAAAATTGGCGTTCTTTTTTCCCCACAAAATAGACTTTATTTTGGTGGTATTTGATCACCTCTGCGGTTTTTATTTTTTGCGCTATAAACAAAAATAGAGTGACAATTTTGAAAAAAAAAAACATTTTTTTTTTTGCTATAATAAATATTCCTCAGTTTAGGCCTATACTTATTCTTCTACCTATTTTTGGTAAAAAAAAATGGCAATAAGCATTTATCGACTTGGTTTGCACACAATTTATAGCGTTTACAAACTAGGGGATAGTTTTATGGCATTTTTATTTAAAAAAAATGTTTTACTACTAGTGGCAGCGTTTAGCGTTTTTTTCGTGACGTTATGGCGGACACATCGGACACTTTTGACACATTTGTAGGACCATTGTCATTTTCACAGTGAAAAGTGCTTTAAAAATGCACTGATTACTGTGAAAATGACAATTGCAGTGAAGGGGTTAACCACTAGGGGGTGCTGTAGGGGTTAAGTGTGACCTCATGTGTGTTTCTAACTTTAGGGGGGCGGGGCTGGATGTGTGATGCGCTCGCGACCCACGGCTGGGCTCTTAAAGGGGACGTATATATACGTCCATGTGCCCAGCCGTGCCATTCTGCCGACCTATATTGTCGTGCGGCGGTCCTTAAGTGGTTAAAGAACACAACAGAGATATAATTATTATTGCACCTACACAGGTTGAACTGGATAGTCTATTAACTTTATTAAAACGTACCTATTATGAAACTATGAAATAGACTCCGCCTGACCCAAGGTGGCTGCTAGAGTCACATGTGCTGTCATTGTTCAACTGGCTCTCTTCCCCAGGGACCCAGGAAACCATAAAGTTACTATTTTCCTCTCCCTCTGTACTGCTGCTGCAGTTGAACACCACCTGCAGTGGAGAAATTAGACTGCACCTGCCTACACTTATACCTCCCCAGAACTTGTACTCATGCTGTGCCACTTTAAAAAGAGACACTTTCACAAAAATCTGTTTGAGACAGTTCACTCTCTGTATACCAGAAGACAGTTGGTCTTATTTAGCTCCATTTTTCCTTTGGCGCATTCAATGTGACGCAATGTAAAAGTGACACATTTTAGTACTAAAATAGAAAGATTACCCATAAAACAATGGGATAAGGGTTAAGGATTCTCAATGGTGTATCGGAAATAGATAAATCTATGAGTCTGATCAAGTCTCAGTAAATATTGGTTCTTAGACACGTTCAGTGTTTTTGAAAAGATAACAAAAATTTATTTATACAAAAAATACAAAAACATTGTACAAAATTCTTAAAAGACATTCATATTAGGAGAGAAAGTATATTAAAACTGCAGAATAACTGCAGACCATCTTCTGAGGTCCAAGCGTGTTTCAGGTTCAACTAGTTTCGCCCATAAGAGAGCTTCGTCAGGAACCCACGATTGAATGTACTTTCTATGTGAATACAAAAAGGTACAGTGAGCTAACATATCAGAGTAATAGAGAGAATGTTACATAATATAGAATATGCATAAATACTAGTCTCTTGGCAAAACGTATAACAGGTGGTATATTTGATCTTTAAAGAAGTTATTATGCTAAACTGAGGTCTAAGCGCAATTGTGTGGAGCGGGAGAGGGCACATACCTGAGACGGCTGAGAGGGTGATCTCAAGGAAGGGATGTCCGCGAGGGCATAATCTCTGCAATTAGAGAAGAGGCCACCACGCGGGCGAGATGGATTATAGTCGCCCGGGTGGGGGTGACAAAGACAGCTGTGTTGCTAAGTGCTGATGATCTGATGGAGAGAGAGTATGATATGTCAAAAACTGATTATCTGGGTAAATGGTTCCCCAAACACTTCTGATAAGTCAGATAAGGAATCTCACTTACTAGTGCCTGATGGTATAGGGACTGACTTGGACTGAATCTATGCTAAGTCCAAGAGAAGAGAGGAGGTAGGCTAATGCTGGCCAATTGAAATGGCTGCTAAATTGCTATCATCGAGTCCTATATGTAAAAAACAGGATTGATGAGAACCAGTTAGTGGCCAAGAAAAATAGAAAGAATAAAAATAAAAATGAAAAATAAAATAATATAATAAAGAGGTAGAAATGTAAATGAAAATGAGAATGAAAATAAATATAAATATAAATATAAATATAAATATAAATATAAGTATAAAGATATAAATGAATGTAAATAATTAAATAAAGATGGGAGCTGTTTGTTAGTAAATAGATATATATATAGATAAATAAAGCAACACTGTCCATGCATGGCTATACTAAGCCTTCTAATGCAAGAGCATGGGCATAGAGCCTCATAGTTGCTGATTATCAACTTTGTTAATAAGTAGCAGGAGATGCCTATAAGGGCAAGTCCAAGTGCAGCTATTGCTACAACTGGTTAAATCAGGTTTGCCTGATGTACAGAGATAAATGAAAAGGAAAAGAAAAATGACAATCAATGTTGAAACAAAGAAAAAAAAAAAAATATATAAAAATAAATAATAAGGTTCTTATTAAATTTCTATGTGCCATAGATTAGAATAGCTCCATGGCAGAGTGAGAAAATAAACAAAAAACAAAAAGTGTGTCTCGGAGTATACCTGTAGGGAATGATGTTGTCAGCAAAAGGAGTGAGCAGCTTGTCTCTACCTGAGCGCTGCACTAAATGATAGCAGCTAACAGGGCTGTTAATATACCTCTCTCCATTAGGTCAAATACGCCTCAGCTGATAGCATGAGGCGGAGATCTAATTCATGGTGGGCGGAGAGATGACACGTCACTAGGATTCCCCCTGTGAGAGGCATGAAGCCGCTCGTGCGTGATGACACGCAGAGCGGGTTGCTCAACTCACGAAGACGGAGGAAGCCGTGGACATCCCATGGGCGGAGCGAGCTGTCGCTCGGCCAATGGGATTTGTCTGTTTGCGGACCTGGCCAGCACCCGAGCCTCCGCTTGGATTCGATGCTGCAACTGTGTGCATCGGGACAGGCCCCTACCCGCCCACATAAGCTCCATAGCAACTACAGCTGATCTGGCACTGTTGTTAACCAGCGTATCCTTGGATGGGGTGATGTTGTTACGCTCAAGCCGCAGGTTGAGCAGTGCGCTGTCATGCTCCACAAAAAGCGCACGGGGTTAACCTCACCCTGTGAACATATTAATGATACATATAGATAATTAACTTATGCTTTTGTTGAAGCATAGGTACTTATGTGGAATGCCTGAATGAACAAACAAAACAACAGGTGATAGTAATAGCACCAGTGCTACTGAACAGAAGTTATTGCATGTTTATATCTATAAATGGGTGGACGGTGCCTCTATTAGCAAAAGCCCCGCGGGATGGCATGACAGTGATATAGCACTAATACATGTCTCTGGGGGGCGCTAAAGAGCCAATAAGTCCAACGTATTGCCCTAAAATTGGTCTAAAAAGCTTGTGTAATCATACAATCCAATTGACGAAAACATCGATAACTGAGAGAGTCCTCAAAAGTATGTATATGGAGGATCTGTGGAGGTCAGGGACATCTGAATTTGATGACTGATAAATTGACGGTATTGACAGCAAAGGATAGGTACATATTGTACAGATGGATGACATTCAAAGAGATCTAACGCGGGATGAAACCAACTAGGATAGAATAGAATATGCAATCAAAAAGAAGGAACCATTGACTATGTATGATAAATAGTCTAATAGTCTAATTATAAACACAGAGGGATTAAGTTAATCCATAGAAAGCTGGATTAGAGCACGCCCAGGAGCTCATAGAAAGGGCTTATAGCTAATGTTTTCATTCAGCCCTGGATGTTGAGTGGCACATAATAGAAAGATCCATTTCGCTTCGATTTGCAAGAGACGTTTGTCTGCGTCTCCCCCTCTTTCATTGAGGGGTACATGTGCCAAAGCATAAAAACCCATCGATAAATTGTTATGGTTGTGATACAATCCTATATGTCGGCTGATGGGTGTCTCCATCAGCTTCTTCTTGACTGAGCGTACATGGTCTCTTATTCGACATAAGAAATTACGCTTAGTCTTGCCAACGTAGAATGCACCGCAATTGCATTTCATTATGTATATCACTCCCATAGTTTGACAGGTGACCCGAAATTTGGGAGTTAGTGTTTCACCGTTTGGGAGATTGATGCTACTACCTTTCAGGATGTATCGACAAAAGTTACATTTACCACAAGGGAATGTCCCCATGTGTGTAGGTTTGGGAGTTAGTGAAGTTGAGTAGTGACTGGATACAGTCTTATCCCTGATGGACGGGGATCTTTTAAATGTGATCTCAGGAGAAGCATTGATAAATTTGCTGATTTTCTCATCCGAAGTGAGCAAATACCAGAATTTTGTATATATTCTCCGTATTGATTCATGTTGTCTATTGAACCGGGTAATAATTCTGGTAGTGCTGACCTCGGATTCATTTTTTGATTTGTAAATGAGCGAATTTCGTTCCTGTTGATTCACCTTATTAAAAGCTCTGCGGAGGCATGTTTTAGTATAGCCTCTGTCCTTGAGTCGCATATACAGTTGTGCCGCTTCTCGTTTGAAATCAACATCCTGTGAGCAATTGCGTCGCAGTCTCAAGTACTGACTGTACGGGATACTGTTAATAAGGGGTTTGGGGTGGGAGCTGGTGGCATGGAGTAAGCTGTTTCCAGCCGTGGGTTTCCTGAAAAGTGTCGAACACAGAGACCCTTGCTCATCCAAATAGAGTTCCACATCGAGAAAGGTGATGCGTTCTTGACTGAAACTGTAGGTGAATTTGAGATTGTACTGGTTCACCTGCAGTCCTTCAAGAAACGCTAGCAAATCCTCCTTAGACCCCGCCCAGACCATGAATACATCATCGATGTAACAGTGCCAGGTAAGCACATCTGTGGACAGGTCAACGTTGGTATTTTCCCCAAAAAGGTCACGCTCCCACCCCCCCAGGTACAGGTTGGCGTAGGAGGGGGCACAGCCCGCCCCCATTGCCACACCCTGCACCTGGAGGTAGTGGGAGCGTTTGAAAAGAAAGATATTGTGTGTCAAGATGAACTCCAGCATCTCTAGAATAAAGTTATTATATTTCGAGGTGTTCTTATCACGTTCGTTTAAGAAACTTCTAATTACTTGTACTCCTAGACAGTGTGGAATTGAATTATAGAGGGCCTCAATATCTATGGCTACTAGCCATGCTCCCTTGGGGATGCTGAGTCCATCAACAATCTTAAGTAGTTCCAACGTGTCTTTGACATAGGAAAATAGGCTCTGTACGTGTGGGTATAAATATTCATCGATGATTCGACTGGAGTTCTCTGTTAAGGAACCGCAGCCTGAGACAATTGGTCTGCCTGGTGGAGGTATGACTCCCTTGTGGATTTTGGGTAAGGCATAGAACGTAGGAGTGGTAGGGTTCTCTATGTTCAAAAATTGTAAAGTGGTGTCATCTATAGTGCCAAGTTGGCGGGCACGGTTTAGAATCTGACGGTATTCTTTGATACTTTGTATCATCATAGAGGGTGGTACATGTCTATACCACTCTCTGTTTCCGAGAATCTTAAGGCACATCTCTTCATATGTTGCCCTGCTCATGATAACTATGTTACCCCCCTTGTCGGAGGGTTTCACGACAAGATCGTCGTTATTGCGAATAGAGTTGAGGGCTGTCCTAAGATTGGGACTGAGGTTTTGGCGCGAGCCTCCCCTCCAATTGGTAGCCTCGATTTCCTTAGTAACTTGCAGGACGAACGCCCATATATTGGGGTTCCCCTGCAGTACTGGGAAGGATCTGGATTTAGGTTTGTAAGTTTTAGGGGTCACAAATACTGGTCTGTTGAGTCTCGATTGGACTGATTTACCTGGTATTGCACCTGGTAGTTGGTAAGTCCATCCCTCTTCCTCGGGGTTGCTCTCGTCCCACAGTGCCATTAGGTCCTGTAAAGCCTGTAGTTCCCGAATAGATACTTTATCAAGGATAGTGTTATCGTTGCCAGTGAGGCTTAGATCGTTGCGAGTCTTATCGTATAGCACCTTGTACATCAGGCGTCGAGCAAATAAATGAAGGTCCTTGACTAGTTCGAATTTATCAGCTTCTCCATCCGGACAGAAAGATAGCCCAAGATGGAGTACTGTCTCCTGTTCTACAGTCAAGGGGTATGGGGATAGATTTATGATGTTATTGCTGTCCCGGCCTTCGGCAATGTGAGGGCCGGGACTTGCTCTTTTAATGTCTGCTGTGAGTTGGATGCAACAACGCTAGATTTCTTTTCTATTGTGAAAATAGGTGCGGGTCGTATCTCTGCTGAGATGCTCGATGACGAAGGGGTAGCTCCCTGTAGTCCTTGGGTCATAGGGAGTGCCAATGTGGAAGTGGCCTCTACATTTGGAGTGGGTAGGGGCAGTGTAGTTGAGACATTGCTGAGGGTACTTGTATTAAGGGTAGTAGAACTGCTACCTCGAGATTTGTGGGATCGGGAACGTTTATCTTTCAGCTGGAATTGAGACCGGGAGGTCTCATGTAGGCTACTGTCCAAGTCATTTTTCCTCTTTTTTTATTATCGATGTTGCTACGACGTTCTATAGGGATATAGGACGAAGAGGATAAGGACGAGGTATCTGATTCTCGTCTTGGGGAATTAGTGTTTTTAGGGGAGATCTTGTTTTCAAAGGATTTCCTAATATTCTTCCGTTGTTGATTACTGGGCCATTTGTAGGCCTGTACATTGTCGTAGGCCCTTTTGTCACGTTGAAATTTACTTTCTTTAATTTTAATTAAATTTGTGGCGTATTTAGTAAGATGAATTTTGAGTTTGTTATCATATATCATATAGCCAGTATACGTGTGTATATTTTTGTTGGCTTCATGCCATTCAGTAATCTCATTATCAATACCTACAATGTCTCTACCATATTGTTCGCACAAAATGCGCATCATATTGATGCTCCGCCCATGGGATGTCCACGGCTTCCTCCGTCTTCGTGAGTTGAGCAACCCGCTCTGCGTGTCATCACGCACGAGCGGCTTCATGCCTCTCACAGGGGGAATCCTAGTGACGTGTCATCTCTCCGCCCACCATGAATTAGATCTCCGCCTCATGCTATCAGCTGAGGCGTATTTGACCTAATGGAGAGAGGTATATTAACAGCCCTGTTAGCTGCTATCATTTAGTGCAGCGCTCAGGTAGAGACAAGCTGCTCACTCCTTTTGCTGACAACATCATTCCCTACAGGTATACTCCGAGACACACTTTTTGTTTTTTGTTTATTTTCTCACTCTGCCATGGAGCTATTCTAATCTATGGCACATAGAAATTTAATAAGAACCTTATTATTTATTTTTATATATTTTTTTTTTTCTTTGTTTCAACATTGATTGTCATTTTTCTTTTCCTTTTCATTTATCTCTGTACATCAGGCAAACCTGATTTAACCAGTTGTAGCAATAGCTGCACTTGGACTTGCCCTTATAGGCATCTCCTGCTACTTATTAACAAAGTTGATAATCAGCAACTATGAGGCTCTATGCCCATGCTCTTGCATTAGAAGGCTTAGTATAGCCATGCATGGACAGTGTTGCTTTATTTATCTATATATATATCTATTTACTAACAAACAGCTCCCATCTTTATTTAATTATTTACATTCATTTATATCTTTATACTTATATTTATATTTATATTTATATTTATATTTATTTTCATTCTCATTTTCATTTACATTTCTACCTCTTTATTATATTATTTTATTTTTCATTTTTATTTTTATTCTTTCTATTTTTCTTGGCCACTAACTGGTTCTCATCAATCCTCTTTTTTACATATAGGACTCGATGATAGCAATTTAGCAGCCATTTCAATTGGCCAGCATTAGCCTACCTCCTCTCTTCTCTTGGACTTAGCATAGATTCAGTCCAAGTCAGTCCCTATACCATCAGGCACTAGTAAGTGAGATTCCTTATCTGACTTATCAGAAGTGTTTGGGGAACCATTTACCCAGATAATCAGTTTTTGACATATCATACTCTCTCTCCATCAGATCATCAGCACTTAGCAACACAGCTGTCTTTGTCACCCCCACCCGGGCGACTATAATCCATCTCGCCCGCGTGGTGGCCTCTTCTCTAATTGCAGAGATTATGCCCTCGCGGACATCCCTTCCTTGAGATCACCCTCTCAGCCGTCTCAGGTATGTGCCCTCTCCCGCTCCACACAATTGCGCTTAGACCTCAGTTTAGCATAATAACTTCTTTAAAGATCAAATATACCACCTGTTATACGTTTTGCCAAGAGACTAGTATTTATGCATATTCTATATTATGTAACATTCTCTCTATTACTCTGATATGTTAGCTCACTGTACCTTTTTGTATTCACATAGAAAGTACATTCAATCGTGGGTTCCTGACGAAGCTCTCTTATGGGCGAAACTAGTTGAACCTGAAACACGCTTGGACCTCAGAAGATGGTCTGCAGTTATTCTGCAGTTTTAATATACTTTCTCTCCTAATATGAATGTCTTTTAAGAATTTTGTACAATGTTTTTGTATTTTTTGTATAAATAAATTTTTGTTATCTTTTCAAAAACACTGAACGTGTCTAAGAACCAATATTTACTGAGACTTGATCAGACTCATAGATTTATCTATTTCCGATACACCATTGAGAATCCTTAACCCTTATCCCATTGTTTTATGGGTAATCTTTCTATTTCAATACCTTTGAAGGATTCAGGTGTACTCGGATTTATTTTATTTGTTCTACATTTTGATGTCAGCCCTACAACAAACCTTATACATTTTAGTACTACCTAAATTTGGGGCACAAGTCGCTGTCACAACCACAGGTGTTGCAAATGCTTCATGAATTTATCGCAATATGGTAACAAGAAGGATTAATGCCAGAAAAGTGTCACAGCAACTTTATTGAATTCCCACTAAGGTATTTTTTGTTAAATTGCTACAAAATACATGTATCAGTTTCCTTGTTGTTTCCTGAATGTAGAGCACCTTTTAAATACCTTCCCAGCAGGAGGAAATTAGGCGCAAGATTGGAATGGAATCCACTCATTACGATGATAACAAATCACAAAAATAATGGAGAATAAGTGTTGAGCTAGTCAGACTAAAGTAACAAAGTGATTCACAAATTGGATCCGGGTTGTCTTTTATCACTCCTTGTCATGTTTTTTTTATATAGAAACTCACTGTCTTGACTTTAGAGGCTTTTTGTGGTAGCGGTAATGGCAGATTTACTACCAGCTTATGTAGTACATTTAGAGTAGTGTTGTGTATTTCCATTATCATATCATTTTCCTTGCTGTCAGCCTTGTACTTTGTACTTTAAGTATACTTATGAACAAACTTTTGACATCCATCTGTGCTCCACTGTGCTAATCTTCAATCTCAGCATGGTGAAAGGAGAGACAACAGAGAATATAATAGAGATCAGTGATCCCCATTTAAAATAGAATGCACATGTTTACTAGTCAGCCAACGGATGACAGGTTACAACCAAGAGGCATGCATCTGCAAACATGGGTTGAAGACTCAATAATACCCCTCTGTCATGAAGAAGCATTTACCTACTTTAAAAATACAGTACGTTGTTTGAATGCATGCTTTAATAAACAAATAGTATACTGAGAGTGTTTACTACATTTTTATTTTTTCAAGAAAATTTACATATGTAGTCAGCGTGATAACCCTAATGACCAAGACCTGCGGTGTGCCTTGGCCTAGCTGGTCGATACGCCTAAAAGAGGGCAAACCCTAGATAAGAGAATGATAAAGACTGATGTATGAAATGAAAATGGAAAAAAAAAAAAACGACGAGGGACCTGCAGGAGGAGGAGAAATATATATAGTCCCAAACTCCTCCTACAAATCCAGGCTAGCCTGCGTCCAGCCGTCTGACATGTACCAATTTCTCATGTGATCCGTATGGGCTAACTGACACAGGCTTTATTACTTTCCAAGCTACAGGAGCATGCATGAAGCAAGCATAGGCAGAAATCCTGATTCAATAAGCACTGAATCCATTGGATCAGCTAATATTTTTTGAAGAAGAGCCAGTCACAGTTCCAATGAATATTACTGGTTTCCTTTAAGTTACCATATTGTCAGGACTGGGATTTGAACCTGGGATCTCAGCTGTGTCTGGCAGTGAGCCTTCTCACTGAGCTATCTGGGATGCTGGACAGCTCCCTGTCTGTTCTGCTGGACAAACCCATCTGATCCATTGGACCTTGCTGCCTTGTGTCTTGATTGTCTTGAACCTTGAACCCCTCGCTCCTCCCACAAACTTCCTGATATAAGCCATGTCTCTGCACTTCCTCCTTGCCAGAATATTGTGCTATCTCCAGCCTGTATCTCGCTCCTGTCTTCTCTGCTGCCATCCATATTTGCTACTGCTCGTTATCGACCCTTGGCTTGTTATCGACTACGCTTCTGCCTGATCCCAACCTACAGATACTCATTACCGACCTTTTGGCTTGTTTACTGACCACTCTTCTGTTTGATCCTGAAAAAGAAATTGTCCCGGTGGGGCTTTAAAACAGCGAAGTTTGAAAAAATATGGAGATGCAATGTGTAAAGTGCAACGTTTTATTCAGAAAAAGTTATGACATAAAAATAAGGAATGAGTTGCAACATGATGCACAGTATAAAAATATCCATACACAGATCATAATGTAACAATAAAATACATAGCCTGTGAAAGTAACAAGCATTTGCAGTTGCTAACGCGTTTCGACCAAAAGGTCTTCTTCAGAGGATTTTTACTGGTTGCAGTTGAAAGAGAATATTTTCATAAATAATACTGTACATAAATTGTCTCATCTAACCACTCCCTCAAGAGGAACCCTGCCCTGTCGTGGGACATGGGTGGTCCCAGACTGAGGGGGAGGGGAAACATATGAGGGGCGAAGAGGAGAAGGATTAATTGAAATATTTGGATAAAAAACAGCGCATTTACCAGAATAAAAAGGTATGGAAAGTCCCAAGACAGAGCTCTCATATGGTGGTGGGAGGGAGAGTGTCCCAACCTGTAAATCTCCCAAGACCGAGTCCTCAATCACTGCTGCATTCCGAGCAGGGCGCCATCTGAGGGTGGCTATATCTAACCAGACGAAGGAGCACCTGGAAAAGGTACCACACCAGAAGTTTGTTTTGATCCTTACCTGCTTATCTGCTATTGTACCCCGGTTTTCTCACCTCCTGGTGGGGCAATCCTGAGGACCGCGACCTGGTGCTAACACGCAGCAAAATCCATCTCCACCTTCAGGAGCTCTGGTGAACACCGGTTAGCGCTTAGATTCCACACCTCAGGTGACCCCGTGTCATCAGCCAGGGTGACCTGCTCTGCTGCTATAGCTACTGGCCTCTGAGCCTGACCCCAGACCGTGACACATTTATACATTGTGGTGTCTATATTAGCAACATAGTTGTCAGGTGGTATTATGTAATCCTTGGGCCACAGTACTGGCATCCACCAGCGGGCGGTTCCTGGCAGTGTGGGGCCGACATCTTCTGCAATCAGGCATCACCTAAATCTGATTGCAGGAGGTGTATAAATACCCGGAAAGTACGCTCCCACACTGCCCTGGTATTGTTCCTGAATGAATGAATGAAAAACTTATATAGCCCGGCACATGCGAACTAAATCGCCTCTGGGCGCTCGTTGTTCCTGTCTCTCTAGACATCAAAAGAGCAGAGTTTTAATCTGTCTTCTGAAGGTCAGGTGGTTTTCCTCCAACCGAATGCTGTTTGGTAAAACGTTCCATAGTCTGGGACCTTGGAAAGCAAACCTTCTTTCTCCTTTGGACTTGTATCTGGCTTTGGGTATCTTGACCAGATTTTGATTGGTGGATCGTAGAACGCAATTGGGATTGTGGGCTTCTATCTTTTCGCATAGATATTGCGGAGCCTTCCCATGGATGCACTTATGCGTCAGACAGAGTGCTTTAAAAGCAATTCTGTCCTTTACTGGCAACTAGTGAAGGGTTCTCAACGAAGGTGAGATTGATTCCCATGTTTTTTTCCCAGTCACAAGTCTGGTGGCCGTATTCTGACTGGGACGGAAACCCGATTGAAATGGATCAAGTAGATTATGGGTATCTAGATGCTGTTGCAGCTGTTGTACCACTACTTTCTCCATTATCTTGGAGAAAACGTTTAGGCCTGTTATGGGTGCCTTGTTCGTTACCTGATGACCTAAGCCTGTTCTATGGAGATCTGAAACCCGAAACCTGTTACCTATCACCTGAGTTCCTGATCCTGTCTCCCTGTCCCATCCATCCATCCTCTCCCTGTCCATGTTCCTTACCCCATCTGCGGATCCCCCTGTGTATGACCTTGGCCTGGCTAACATTTATGCTTCTGGATTACCCCTCTGTCTACCTATCGATCTGCTGTGTATGACCCTGGCCTGGCTATTGTTAAAGATTCTGACATTTCCCTTTTATTATACAGTATATACATACGGTCTGTTGTTTGTTGTGGTCTCTGTCTTCTGGTTGGTTTTCTGCACTTGTCATATTTGAGGTGGTTATATTCGTATTATTTCTCTACCTAATAAATCCTAATATTTTCAAATATATATGTTTGGTGTTCTCTGTTAGCCGCACAGTTCTGGTCACACTGGTTACATGACAATAGTACCCAAAATCATCATGTTCAATTCGATTATGTTATCCACTTCCATACCAGGCACTTACGCACCTTCCCGCCCAAGCCAATTTTCAGCTTTCAGCACTGTCGCAATTTGAATGACAATTGCGCGGTCATGCTACACTGCACCCAAACAAAATTGGCGTCCTTTTTTCCCCACAAATAGAGCTTTCTTTTGGTGGTATTTGATCACCTCTGCGTTTTTTTTTTTTTTGTGCAACAACTAAAAATAGAGCGAAGATTTTGAAAAAAAAATAAAGTTTTTATTTTTTTCTGTTAATTTTTTTGTAAATGAGTATGTTTTCTCTTTCAATTATGGGCACTGATATGGTGGCACTGATGGGCACCGATGAGGTGGCACTGATGGGCACCGATGAGGTAGTTCTGATGGGCACCGATTAGGTAGCACTGATGGGCACTGATAGGCGGCGCTGGTATTGGGCACTGATGGGCACTCATGGGCGGCACTGATGGGCACTCATAGGCAGCACTGATGGGCACTCATAGGCAGCACTGATGGGCACTCATAGGCAGCACTGGGCACTCATAGGCGGCACAGGTGGGCACTCATAGGCGGCACAGGTGGGCACTCATAGGCGGCACAGGTGGGCACTGATAGGCGGCACGGGTGGGCACTGATAGGCGGCACAGGTGGGCACTGATAGGTGGCACAGGTGGGCACTGGTAGGTGGGCACTGGGCATGGATTGGCACTGTGGGGTGGCACTGACAGACACTGGGGTGGCACTGATAATCACTGAGGGGTGGCACTGATGGATCAATGTTGCCAATCAGTGCCCATGTGTGGACACTGATTGGCATCATTTTTTTTTACTGCCCCCCCTTTTTTTTTTTTGTCATTTTCTTTTTTTGTCATTTTTTTTTTTTTTTTTGTCATTTTTTTTTGTCATTTTTTTTTTGTATTTTTTTTGTATTTTTTTTATTTCCCTGGTGGTCTAGTGTGGCGATCCGAGGGGGGGCTGCGCTGATAAACAATCAGCGCAAACCCCCCCTGTCAGGAGAGCCGCTGATCGGCTCTCCTGTACTCGCGTCTGTCAGACGCGAGTGAGGAAGAGCCGTCGGCGGCTCTTCCTGTTTACATCGTGATCAGCCGTGATTGGACACGGCTGATCACGTGGTAACGAGGCTCCGCCGGAGACTCGTTACCGAGATCGGAGGTGCAGGGTGTCAGACTGACACCCCGCATCACCGATCGCCGCGCTGCGCGCCCGCACGGGCGCGTGCGGCATTAAATCGTGCAGGCCGTTTGAGAACGGCCTGTCACGATTTCATAACCACTTCCCGGCCGTAAATCGGCTATTGGCCGGGCGGGAAGTGGTTAAAGGATTATATTCTAGTTTAGCAATGTCATTCTGAAAAAGCTGATCTGGTTAATATAGGTTGCCCCAAACAACTAGAGTCTATTAAAGTGAACCTTGCAATGCAATGGCCGCATACACTGTTACAGCGTGACGAATGTGCTATTTCCATTACGAACGCTACTTTTTCCGAAGGTGCGCTCCTGTCTCATACTTTATTTTGAGCATGTGCGGGTTTCTAAGCATATACATGAATGTGTCGTAAACCAGCACAACGAGAAACACAACGAAGAAATTAAGACTCCTGGCGAGAAAAAAGAGAGCATGTTCTCTTTTTTTCTCGTTGAGATTCACAACAGATTTCTCGACGAAAAACATACACACAACCGTTTTTCTCTGCAAAAAAGCTCTGCCAGGATTTTTCTTGATGGATTTTGCCGAGGAAACCGGTCGTGTGTACGAGGCCTTATATGTGAATGCATGATTGTCTTATTAACATCCTAGAAGGCCTAATGCGTTTCGTGGAGTAATTACAACTTCAATAAGTATTAACATCAGCTCAAAAGTTAACACGTGTTGTAGTGGATAGAGGACCAGGTGGGTATGTCTGCATCAGGAACTGAGGAAGGACTGCCTGTGGATGCCAAGACACATAGAGGAGGACATCATGGGGGATATGGATCTCCATTGAGTGGTCAGTGATGGCATTCATGACCACATTCACCAGTAGTCCTTACATGAATAGCCATAACCATCACTGGTTTGCCTGATAAAGCGACTTATTGCTCTGAAACAACACATATATTGTGAAAAATAAATGGCATTGTTTTGAGCAGTTGAGATTTAATGTTCTTTAGTGTTTTGATTATTTGGGTTGCTCTGTATTTCCCATGATCTTGCCTAAAAGGTGGTGACTTCATCGATATAGGGAGAGGGAGTATGGACAATATATGCATGCGGACCTTGCATACCTGAATTGATTAATTGTATACAGGGAGTGCAGAATTATTAGGCAAGTTGTATTTTTGAGGATTAATTTTATTATTGAACAACAACCATGTTCTCAATGAACCCAAAAAACTCATTAATATCAAAGCTGAATATTTTTGGAAGTAGTTTTTAGTTTGTTTTTAGTTTTAGCTATTTTAGGGGGATATCTGTGTGTGCAGGTGACTATTACTGTGCATAATTATTAGGCAACTTAACAAAAAACAAATATATACCCATTTCAATTATTTATTTTTACCAGTGAAACCAATATAACATCTCAACATTCACAAATATACATTTCTGACATTCAAAAACAAAACAAAAACAAATCAGTGACCAATATAGCCACCTTTCTTTGCAAGGACACTCAAAACCCTGCCATCCATGGATTCTGTCAGTGTTTTGATCTGTTCACCATCAACATTGCGTGCAGCAGCAACCACAGCCTCCCAGACACTGTTCAGAGAGGTGTACTGTTTTCCCTCCTTGTAAATCTCACATTTGATGATGGACCACAGGTTCTCAATGGGGTTTAGATCAGGTGAACAAGGAGGCCATGTCATTAGTTTTTCTTCTTTTATACCCTTTCTTGCCAGCCACGCTGTGGAGTACTTGGACGCGTGTGATGGAGCATTGTCCTGCATGAAAATCATGTTTTTCTTGAAGGATGCAGACTTCTTCCTGTACCACTGCTTGAAGAAGGTGTCTTCCAGAAACTGGCAGTAGGACTGGGAGTTGAGCTTGACTTCATCCTCAACCCAAAAAGGCCCCACAAGCTCATCTTTGATGATACCAGCCCAAACCAGTACGCCACCTCCACCTTGCTGGCGTCTGAGTCGGACTGGAGCTCTCTGCCCTTTACCAATCCAGCCACGGGCCCATCCATCTGGCCCATCAAGACTCACTCTCATTTCATCAGTCCATAAAACCTTAGAAAAATCAGTCTTGAGATATTTCTTGGCCCAGTCTTGACGTTTCAGCTTGTGTGTCTTGTTCAGTGGTGGTCGTCTTTCAGCCTTTCTTACCTTGGCCATGTCTCTGAGTATTGCACACCTTGTGCTTTTGGGCACTCCAGTGATGTTGCAGCTCTGAAATATGGCCAAACTGGTGGCAAGTGGCATATTGGCAGCTGCATGCTTGACTTTTCTCAGTTCATGGGCAGTTATTTTGCGCCTTGGTTTTTCCACACGCTTCTTGCGACCCTGTTGACTATTTTGAATGAAACGCTTGATTGTTCGATGATCACGCTTCAGAAGCTTTGCAATTTTAAGAGTGCTGCATCCCTCTGCAAGATATCTCAATATTTTTGACTTTTCTGAGCCTGTCAAGTCCTTCTTTTGACCCATTTTGCCAAAGGAAAGGAAGTTGCCTAATAATTATGCACACCTGATATAGGGTGTTGATGTCATTAGACCACACCCCTTCTCATTACAGAGATGCACATCACCTAATATGCTTAATTGGTAGTAGGCTTTCGAGCCTATACAGCTTGGAGTAAGACAACATGCATAAAGAGGATAATGTGGTCAAAATACTAATTTGCCTAATAATTCTGCACTCCCTGTAGTCTTGGTATTAAGATCCAGCTTCATTTGTGGACATTGAAGGTCAAAGTTGCATTTTTATAAAAATTCCACTGTGTTCCCGTCAAAAGCAGTAGTAAACCGCTGGGTGTTTTTTTTTAAAACCTCAAAGGCAGTGTCATAATGTGCATCGCATACTAGCACAGGTCCACCTGAAGTGAAAGGTGGAACTGATTGCAAGAAATTGGACTAAGGCACAAAAACACGTGAACTTACAGGCTCTAGTACTAAAATCCATTGTCATTGCTTGGACAGAGCATAGTATTGGTAACAGAAGTTAGAAGCTGATTGGCTACCATGCGCAGCTGCACCAGATTTCACACTTTCCAGTTTTAGTAAATCAACCCCACTGTCTTGCAGGGTGCTGCCTGGAGGAACTTTTCAGTTTACTTCTGTTACCTTCAACATGCGCTGTCAAAGCAACTACAATCATCCAGGGCTGGATTTTAATACTAGAGCCTTTAAGTTTACAAGGTTTGGTGCCTTGTGCCGCATACACACAATCTGGGATTTGCCCAGCCAAAAGCACATTGGAATTCCGACGGAATTCCTTTGGAATAAAATAGTTACATGTTCTATATTTAAACTCCAGTGGAATTCATCGGAATTTCCCATGTGTCGGAAATTCCGATTGTGTATACAGTACTTTAGGCTAATTTCTTCCCATCAGGTCCACCTTTCACTTCAGGTGGACCTTATCTGAAGTTCAATGCAGGTTCATGGACAGGCAGATGTAAACAGACTTGTGGCTGCTTATATCGACTTACCTCAGAGTCTGATCAGATCCAGAAAAAAAAAGATGTAAAAGGATTGAGACCTAAGCATGACACCCATAGAGCCATCGGTGATCCGCCACAGTCCACTGTCAAAATGCAGACACAAACTGAACAGGAGTGGATGTCACAAAACTGATATCTGTCCTATAAGGCTCTGATTTAGCAGGGGGTCTGTTTATGGATTTACCACAGTGGTACCATGTGAAAGGACCCATAAGTAATATCTGTCTGTCAGAATTACTTTTTTTGCTGCTCCAAACATGGCTAAAAATATTGTGAAAATTGTAAATAACATAATATGGGATGACTATTCCTATCAATTATAGAAAAAACTGTGTGGCCAATAATGCGTCTCCAACAATTATCCATTTTAGACTAGCTAAAAAGTCACATAAAATGTATCATCATAAATAAGCATTTCAGGATGATGTACTTTAATACATCTCACTACCTATTACCAACTTGTCATTTTTTTCCCCATGTATTTTGTTAGAGGAGAAGTGACATGGTTTGGCCATCTCATGCAGATGCACACTGGGAGGCTCTCATTAGAATTGTTTCTGGCAAATTCATCTTTGAGATGGCCTCGGGGCAGACCGAGAACACATTAGAGGGATTATATCTGTTGAAATGCCTTGGAATCCCCCACAGTGAGCTCAAATCCATGGTCAGGAAAACATAAATCTTGGCTCACTTGCTCATCTTGATATTTGGATAGGAAAAAAGATGAAGAGAACATTTATTTCGCCACTGCCATTGTCTCTCATGTCTTGCTAGCATACTTTTGAATATGAGGTTTGGATATTAAAGTGGAATTAAACCCATTGAGTTAACAGTAGGGTGGAGCGAACCCGAACTGTAAAGTTCGGGTTCGTACCAGAATTTTGGATTTTTGGTAACCGGACCCGAACCCGAACAATTTACTGTAAGTTTGGGTTCGGTGTACGGCAATGTAATGGTGCGCTGCAGGGCAGCCAATCAACATTTGTTTAACTTGTGTGACCTAGAAGCCATCACAGCCATGCCTACTAATGGCATGGCTGTGATTGGCCAGTGCAGCATGTGACCCAGCCTCTATATAAGCTAGAGGCACACAGCACAGCATGTCACTCTGCTTTGGATAGGGTAGGGAAAGACTGGCGCTGCTGCTGCTCTGAGTGAGAAAATTAGATAGGAGTCAGACTCAGTCCTGCTTCAGAAATCAAATTACTCAGCGATCTACATAGCACAGCAAGTCACTCTGCTTTAGATACTTTAGGAAACGGTTGCTGCTGTTGTTTTTAAGGAGAGAATTAGATATGAGTCAGTCAGTCCTGCTTCAGAAATCAAATTGCTCAGCAATCTACATAGCACAGCAAGTCACTCTGCTTGAGATACTTTAGGGAAAGGTTCCTGGTGTTGGTTTTAGGGAGAGAAATATATAGGAGTCAGTCCTGCTTCAGAAATCAAATTACACCAGCACTGCATATGTTACTGTGAGATACACCCTTTAGATAATTTTCTTCTATTGTGCTATTCAAAAAACATCCATTTAGGGCAAAAAATAAATAATTTTGCAGTGTTTCCACCATATCTGTACGTGTGAGATACACCCTTTAGATATTGTTCTTCTATTGTGCTATTCAAAAAACACCCATTTAGGGAAAACAATAAATCATTTTGCAGTGTTTCCACCATATCTGTACGTGTGAGATACACCCTTTAGATACTGTTCTTCTATTGTGCTATTCAAAAAACACCCATTTAGGGCAAAAAATATATATTTTGCAGTGTTTGCTCTATATCTGTTCATGTGAGATACACACTTTAGATACTGTTCCTTTATTGTGTTATTCAAAAAACACCCATTTAGGGCAAAAATATATATTTTGCAGCGTTTCCTCCATATCTGTACGTGTGAGATAAACACTTTAGATACTGTTCTTCTATTGTGCTATTCAAAAAACACCCATTTAGGGCAAATATTTTTTTTGGTGCGTTTCCTGCATATCTGTACGTGTGAGATACACCCTTTAGATACTGTTCTTCTATTGTGCTATTCAAAAAACACCCATTTAGGGCAAGATCCTACATTTGAGAAATATGAGGAGAATGTCAAATAAGGGACGTGGCCCCGGTCGTGGTGCTGCTGGTGGAGCTCCTGTTGCAGGGAGAGGACGTGGTTGATCTGTGCCAGCTACACGCACAAGTGAAACACCTTCCTCAGGTACGAGTAGGCGACAGAGCCTGCAGCGGTATTTGGTCGGGCCTAATCCGACTCTACGAATGTTGAGACCAGGAGCAGTACAGGCGATAGTAGATTGGGTTGCTGACAGTGCCTCCAGTTCCTTCACATTGTCTCCCAACCAGTCTTGTGCTGAAAGATCAGAGTTGGCACCTGCAGCCAATGTCCATCAGTCTTTCACCTCACCCCCTTGCAAATCAGCCAAGCAGTCTGAGCCCCAAATCATGCAGCAGTCTCTTCTGCTTTTTGATGACTCTGTTAGCAGGGTTTCCCAGGGCCATCCACCTAGCCCTGCCCCAGAAGTGGAAGAGATTAAGTGCACTGATGCCCAACCACTTATGTTTCAAGATGAGTACATAGGGGGACCATCGCAGCACATGATGAAGAAACACAGTTGCCAACTTCTGCTGTTTTCGCAATTGTGCAGACCAACAAGGAGGGCAGTGGTGAAGACTGGGTGGAAGATGATGTGGAGGACGATGAGGTCCTCGACCCCACATGGAATCAAGGTCATGCAGGTGACCTGTGCAGTTTGGAGGAAGAGGCGGCGGTCGCACAGAGCCACCAGCACAGCAGAAGAGGGAGCAGGGTGCAAAAGCGGAGCGTCCGTCCCCTAGACAGTACGCCTGCTACTGCCCAACACAGCAAGGGACCGAGCACACCAAAGCCAGGTCCAAAGAGTTCCCTAGCGTGGCAGTTCTTCACACAATGTGCTGATGACAAGACACGAGTGGTTTGCACGCTGTGCAATCAGAGCCTGAGGCGAGGCATAAACGTTCTCAACCTGAGCACAACCTGCATGATCAGTGGAGTCAAAGCACAAGCTTCAGTGGAGTAGATGCCTCAAAAACCAAGAAAGGTCTCTGGCTCCTCCTGCTTCCTCCTCTGCTTCAGTCTCGGCCTCTTCATCCACCTCTGCAGTGACAGTGGCACCTGCTATCCCGCAAACAGAGGACCTGCCAACAACACTACCACCTGGGTCACCAACCACCTCCGCAACGTCCCATGGAAGCGTTCAGCTCTCTATCTCCCAAACACTGGAGCGGAAGAGGAAGTACCCCCCTACCCACCCGCGATCCCTGGCCCTGAATGCCAGCATTTCAAAATTCCTGGCCTTTGAAATGCTGTCATTCCGTCTGGTGGAGACGCAGAGTTTTAAAAGCCTGATTGCATTGGCTGTCCCACAGTACGTCGTGCCCAGCCGCCACTACTTTTCCAGGCAAGCCATCCCTTCCCTGCACAACCAAGTGGGGGACAAAATCAGGTGTGCACTGCGCAACGCCATCTGTGGCAAGGTCCACCTAACTACGGATACGTCGACCAGTAAGCACAGTCAGGGACGTTATATCTCCCTAACAGCACACTGGGTAAATGCAGTGGCGGCTAGGCCTCAGTTTGCCTCCTGTTGCTAACTCCTCCTACTCCGCTTCCTCATCCTCTACCGCCTCCTCATCCGCTCAGCGTAACACATTCACCACCAACTTCAGCACAGTCATGGGTAGACGACAGCAGGCAGTTTTAAATCTTTCCTGTTTGGGGGAAAAAACCCACACCGCGCAGGAGTTGTGGAAGGACATGGAACAACAGACCGATGAGTGGTTGGCGGCAGTGAGCCTCAACCTGGGCCTGGTGGTGTGCGATAATGGGCGAAATCTCGTAGCAGCTCTGGGCCTAGCTGGTTTAACGCACATCCCTTGCCTGGTGCATGTGCTGAATTTGGTGGTGCAGAGGTTCCTTAAAAATCACCCCGATATGCCACAGCTGCTGCAGAAAGTGCGGGCCGTCTGTGTGCACTTTCGGTGTTCTCACCCTGCTGCTGCTCGCCTGTCAGCGCTGCAGTGTAACTTTGGCCTTCCCGCTCACCGCTTCATATGTGACGTGCCCACAAGGTGGAACTCCACCTTGCACATGCTGGCCAGTCTGTGCGAGCAGCAGCAGGCGATAGTGGAGTTTCAGCTGCAGCACGCACGCGCCAGTCGCTCTGCGGAACAGAACCACTTCACCACCACTAACTGGGCCTCCATGCGAGACCTGTGTGCCTTGTTGCGCTGTTTCGAGTACTCCACCAACATGGCCAGTGCCGATGACGCTGTTCTCAGCGTTACTATCCCAGTTCTATGCCTCCTTGAAAAACGCTTCGGGCGATTATTGATGTGGCATCCTGTGCGGAGGAGGAGGAGAAATTGGGATAATTTCCAAGGCTTTCAGGGCAGTCATTCACAAGTGGCTCAGAGGGTGGGTTCCTGCATCAACACATGCCAGGTACACAATTGTCCAGCAAGGGCACAGTTCTGGAGGATGACGAGGTGGAGGATGAGGAGATGGAGGAGGAGGAGGAACCATGTTCACAGCAGGGTGGCACCCAGACCAGCTCATGGCCATCACTGGTGCGTGGCTGGGGGGATACAGAGGACACAGACGAAACACCTCCCACAGAGGACAGCTTTTCGTTGCCTCTGGGCAGCCTGGCACACATAACCGATTACATACTGTAGTGTCTCCGCAACGACCGCCGAGTTGCCCACATTTTAACAGGTGCTGATTACTGGATGGCCCAACCTGTCAGGGATCCTCTGAGAGCCTGAGCCTGCTCCTCCCGCCCCCTCCCCTCGGGTTTGATGCTGCATCCACCTAGATGAGTAAATATTTTTTGTCCTCTAAATCCTATATTTCTCTTTTAAATGTGAGGGGCTGGGAGGAGATTATAACTACCTGGCACACTCTCAGTGTTCTAATGCAATAAGCTGCAGGGTTTGCATCCTTTTAGAGGTATTTAACCCTTGAGGTTACCAAAAACCTACCAAAACTTGAATAGCTATTGAAGGGGATGTCTAAAAGTCGGCTTGTATCAGTGCGGACTTCTTTGAAAATTACACAAGCAGGGGGACATGTAGACTAATATTGCATTGACTTTTATAGAAAATTACATGACCAGTGTAGTCAGGATTCCCAGACACCCATTCCCATACTATAAAATAATAATAATGAGACCACACCTGAGTTTGGAGTATAAACTTGCCATAACAGCCTTTTTATTATTACCAAAATAATTAATTAAATAATTTCCAAATAACATTTTAACGGTAACTTTTTTAAACACACACTGCCTGTTTGTCTTTGACGGCACCCCAAACTTGAACAACATTACCACCACTATACTGTGGGACCATTTACCATACCAGGCCTCCAGCCGTATCCCAGCTCGGAGACTACCCCCTTTTTTCCCCCCACAGTGCCACCTGTATAGCAGGAGGCTACCCCCTTTTTCCACATGAATAGAGTTATGCCAAATAGACAAATATTTTTTTTTTATTTACATTCTGCCTACAAGCACGTGCAATGTGCTTGCTACATTTAAAGCGGATGTCCCCCTGAAAAAAAAATATTAAAAGCCAGCAGCTACAAATACTGCAGCTGCTGACTTTTAATATTAGGACACTTACCTGTCCTGGAGTCCAGCGGCGTCCGCAGCAGAGGATGAGAGATCGCTCGTCACCCTGCTGCTCCCCCCTCCATCCACGGTGAGGGAACCAGGAAGTGAAGCGCTCCGGCTTCACTGCCCGGTTCCCTATGGCGCACTGCGCCGGCTGATTGGCTCCCGCTGTGTTCTGGAAGCCGAGTATTCCCAGCACACAACAGGGGACGGGCGGCATGTGAAAAAAAAACGTCTTTTACCCGAGACTGTGTGGTCGGAAGTGGGTGCAAATACCTGTCTTTAGACAGGTATCTGCACCCCCCTCCCCCCTGAAAGGTGTCAAATGTGACACCGGAGGGGGGGAGGGTTCCAATCAGCGGAAGTTCACTTTAGGGTGGAGCTCCGCTTTAAGTGGAGCACTCTGTAGGAGCCACTGGTATTTTGCCCAGGTTTTCCCCACTTTTGCCCTGCAGCCAGGCACAAGATAGATTCATACAGCCATGTGCGCACACACTTCCCCTTGTTGTCTTCAATGATTTTCTGTGAAATTACTGGTTGGAAATTATAACTTCAAACTTCAGTAATTTGTCCGTTAAGCCACCTGCTTGAGTACAGTTTTTCAAAATATAGTAAATTACCTTAACCACTTAACACCCGCCCACCGTCAAATGACGGCGAGCGGAATGCTCTATTGTTCTGACAGGACATCATATGACGTCCTGTCATTTAAAGCCGCTACGGGGTGCACGCGCACGCCCGTTGCGTTAGTGGGAACACCGTGCGCATGCCCAGCAGCCACGATGGCTGCCAGGCACCCGTGATTGCCCAGTAACTGAGCAGGGACGTGGAGCTCTGTATGTAAACACAGAGCTCCACGTCCTGTCAGGGAGAGAGGAGACTGATCTGTGTCCCTTGTACATAGGGACACAATCGGTCACGTCCCCCAGTCACCCCCTCCCCCTACAGTTAGAACACTACTTAGGACACACATTTAACCCCTTCCCCGCCCCCTAGTGGTTAACCCCTTCCCTGCCAGTCACATTTATACAGTAATCAATGCATATTTATAGCATTGTTCACTGTATAAATGGGAATGGTCCCAAAAATGTGTCAAAAGTGTACGATGTGTCCGCTATAATGTCGCAATCCCGGAAAAAAAACGCAGATCGCCGCCATTACTAGTAAAAAATAAAATAAAAAATAAATCATAATTATGTCCCTATTTTGTAGGCAATATAACTTTTGCGCAAACCAGTCACTATACGGTTATTGCGATTTTATTTTTTATTTATTTTTTACCAAAAATATGTAGAAAAATATGTATCGGCCTAAACTGAGATATTTTTTTTTTTTTTTTTTTTAAATGGGATATTTATTATAGCAAAAAGCAAAAAATATTGTGTTTTTTTTTCAAAATTTACGCTCTTGTTTTTGTTTTATAGCCCAAAAAATAAAAAATGCACGGGCGATCAAATACCACCAAAAGAAAGCTCTATTTGTGGAAAAAAAAAGGACGTCAATTTTGTTTGGGAGCCACGTCGCAATTGTCAGTTAAAGCGACGCAGTGCCGGAAGCTAAAATTTCGTCTGGGCAGGAAGGGGGTGTAGGTGCACAGTAGGCAAGTGGTTAAAAACAATATATAATAATTATTTGTATATTACTTATGGTAATTAGCCCCTTGCCACCCATGCCAATTCTGACACGTCTCTCCTACATGTAATAATCATAATTTTATTTTGCTAGAAAATTACTCAGAACCTCCAAACTTTATATATATTGTTTTAGTAGACGCCCTAGGGCACAGGTGTCAAACATAAGGCCTGTGGGCCGAATACGGCCCTCCAGGCCATTTCATGTGGCCCTCGCACCTCTTCTGCAGCTGCCGGAGAGCTCCAGCCCTCCTCTGGTCCTCCCCAGACCCTTACTTTCTTCTTTCCTTGTCAAAATATCTTTATTTGAGTAAACAAGAAAGTTACACAGGTGCAATAAATGGAAAATTTCACAGATAAGAGTAACATTGGAGATTCCGTAGTGTCTAGTACGAGTGCTGTTTCTCTCGGAAGGGACATATTACACATGGATCAATATTTCGTTCAAGTATGCGGCGGTTGGTTGAGAACCCGGGGAGCTTAGCATGTTTTCCTGCTAATTGAAGAGATCGAACAGGACTCGGGGTGGTAACTTGAAGTGGAACAGAGTCACATACAAGTTCGGAATCTCCAATGTTTATCATGTTGTATCGATTTAAATGCATATGTTTATTAGCAAGTTTATGAAAACAAAAATTGGGTGGGGAAAGGGGAGGAAATGTGGAGGAAGAGGGGAGGGGTAGGGGACAGGGAGTCTGCAGGAATGGTCGGAGATTTCCTGTCAAGGAGGTATTTCATAGAATGGAGTGTTACATTGGCTTGGCTACCATGGTAGTAGTACATCATTGTTAAAATCACCAGGGGTTGCGTAGGCAGACCAGGGATGCCATATCCTCTCAAACTTGGTGGTGGTGTCCGTATCCATTGCCATCATTTTGGCATGGGTCATCGCACAGTTCATTCTCCTTTCCACTTCGCTGAGTGGGAGATTAGGGGATTTCCAGGCCTTTGCTAAGGTCTGTTTTGCGGCTGTGAGGAGCTGAAGTATTAGCTTAAATTGTGTGTATGGCAGATTAGTCGGCTTGAGATTCAATAGTGCTATTTTGGGATCTAGAGGGATGCTCCTTTTAGTGAGCGTATTCATTATGTGGAAGATTTCCTTCCAAAATAACTGTGCTTTTGGGCATGTCCACCAAATGTGGAGGTATGTCCCCGGAGCCGGGCAACCCCTGAAACAGTCTCCAGAGTAGTCTTTGGTAAATTTAGCTATCCTGGTTGGCACTAAGTACCATCTGGTGAGTACCTTGTAGTTGGTCTCGATTGCTAGTTCGTTTCGAGAAGCGGACCTGGTGTTGTTCCAGATTTGTTTCCATTCGGAAGATTCCAGCTCTATCCCCAGGTCCTCTTCCCATTTACGAACGTATAGTAGTTTCCCAGAGATAGTGGAGGAAAGCAGGTGGGAATATATTACAGAGATTTTCCCCCTAGCGTGTAGCTCATTTTTGCAGAAGTTTTCAAAACTGGTTATGCGGAGTGGTGATGGCGAAGCATCAATAAATGGTTTGAAAAAGTTTTTGATTTGCAAGTACCTGAACAGTTCAGAGGGTGGTATACCATACTTTTCTTGGATTGTTGGGAAGGACAAAAAGGAGGTGGAGTCAATGAATTTGTGTAAACAGGTGCAGTTTCTTAACGACCACTCCTTGAAGGAGTTGGGGTAGACCCAAGCTGGGTAGAATGCCGGGTTTTTATGAAACGACAGCAGTGGGATGTGTGGGGATAGTAGGGAGCTTTTGGTCTTTATTCTATCCCAGATGGAGAGCGTGTGTTTTGTGATGGGGTTACTTATATGTTTACGTGATTTGGGGGGGACCCAAAGTAAGTTGGATATTGGGGTTGGATCACAATCAACGGCTTCAATTGAAACCCATAGGGGTGGTTCCTGGGTAGCGTGATAAGTTGCCATAATCGCTAATTGTGCTGCCCTGTAGTAATTAGTGATGTTGGGGTAGCCCAGCCCACCAAAGGCTTTGGGTAGGTGCATGGTTTGGGGTTTTATTCTAGGTCTGCTGTTCTTCCAGATAAAGTTAGACATTTTCTTTTGTATCATTCTTAGGTAATGCGATGGGATGGTGATGGGAAGCACTCTAAAAAAGTAAAGGAGTTTAGGGAGTATCGTCATTTTGACGGCATTGAGCCTTCCTAACCAAGATAGAGGGAGGTGGGACCATGAGTTTAAGAGGGTTGATAAATGTTTAAAGAGTGCAGGGTAGTTGGATGAAAACAGGTCGGGCAATGTTGCTGTGAGGCGTACCCCTAGGTAAGGGATGCTCTTTTCTGACCAAACATAGGGTAAGCCATGTCTGGCAGCTTTTAATTCAGTGTTTGTGAGTGAGATGTTAAGAGCGAGGCATTTTTTGGGGTTGATGTCCAGACCTGAGAAAGTTGCAAACTTGTTTAAGATTGGAATTAGGTTGGGGCCCGTTACTTGGGGAGATGAGAGGAATAGGAGAATGTCGTCCGCGAATAGGCACAATTTGTGTTTGTGGCCACCTACCTCTATACCTAAGATTGTTGGGTCTGACCTGATTTTCTGCGCCAGAGGCTCAACAAGGAGGGCAAATAGTAGCGGGGAAAGTGGGCATCCCTGTCTAGTTCCTCTGCTAATGGAGAAAGTTTCTGACTTGTACCCCGCGTACTTAACGTAGGCCTTAGGTTTGTTATATAGTTCCGTGACCCATTTCATGAAGTTGGGGCCGAAGCCCCAATTCTGTAGTGCGAATCCCAGGTATGACCATGATACTGAATCAAATGCCTGCTTGATATCTAATGAAAGGAAGCAAGCAGGTATTCCCCTTTTCTTTGCAAAGTGTGCTAGAAGATTTGCCCTCCTTATGTTGTCTCCTGCTTGACGATTAGGCATGAAACCTACTTGGTCACGGTGTATTAGGGATCCAATTATTTTGTTTAGGTGGGTTGCTAGAATTTTGCCTAGTAATTTGATGTCTATGTTTAACATGGATATTGGACGGTAACTCTCGCTGAGGGTGGAATCAGTGTGCTGTTTAGGGATCATACAAATGGTAGCTAGAAGAGATTCCTGTCTGAAGGATTTATGTTTTAGGAGGTCATTGAAGGCTTCGGCCAGCCTTGGGGAGATGAGCTCGGCAAAGGATTTGTAGTATCGGGCTGAGAACCCATCGGGGCCCGGTCTTTTGTTGAGTTTTAGATCTTTGATAGCTTCCACTACGTCGTCTATGGAGATTGGTTTATCTAGGTGGTTTTTCTGGGATTCTGTCAGACGGGGGAGCTGGATTTGTGAAAAGAAGGATTCAGCCTCTGTTCTATTAAATATGTTTGTTTCTGAGTATAGCTTTTTCAGGTGGGTGCTAAATCTCTGGACTATTTTATGAGGGTTGCTAGTAGTGACATTGTTTGCTAACTTCAGTTTGATGGGGGTATATGTTTTGTTGATTGAGTTGAGTGCTCTGGCTAAGAAGGTCCCTGATTTGTTGGCCAATTTATAAAAGGTATTTTTGGATCTATTTAGGGATTTATTCGCTGATTCTGTGAGGAATAGATCATACTCCAGACGAGCTTTATCTAGGCGGCTTTTAGAGGAAGGGGAGTGGTCATTTTGGAAGGCCAGGAAGGCTGTGTTAAATTCGGTTTCTAGGGCTTTTGCCATTTGAACTCGTTTTCTTTTAAGGATCCCCATTTGCCTTTGGAGTGCACCCCTTAAGACTGGCTTATGGGCTTCCCAAAGAGTGAGAGCCGAGATTTCGGGGTTCATGTTAAATTTTAGGTATTCCTGGAGGGTTTGTTTGATTTCTTGGCAGTGGGTTGGGTGTTTGAGTAAAATTTCTGGTAGGTACCAGGTGGGGTCCTGTTTTTTGGGGATAGTAGACGCAATTGTTGTGCAGACCGCATTGTGGTCAGACCAGGGGATAGGGATGATGGTCGAGTTGACAACTTCAGGCAGCATACCTATAGTGAGGAATATGTGGTCAATGCGACTTAGAGAATGGTGGGGGTTGGAGTAGTAAGTATAGATACGTTTTGCTGGGTTCATTTCTCTCCAGGTATCTGCTAAACTATATTTGGTGAGAAGGTTGGGGAGTGTCCATTGATGCTTTGGTTGGATATATGGTGATCTGTCTAGAAATGGAAGCAGTACTTGGTTTGAGTCTCCGCAAATCAGCAGGGAGCCCAGTTTATGGGCTTTGATGGTTTGAAAGAGATGGGACATAAAAGGCATAGGGTTGATATTTGGGGCGTAGTATGATACCACAGTGACAGCGGTGTCTAAGATGGATCCTGTCAAGATGAGGTAGCGACCTTCGGGGTCTTTTATTTCAGATAAAAGGGTGAATGGGGTGGTTCGGTGAAATGCAATTAAGGTGCCTCGCTTCTTGGAAGATGCTGAGGCTGTGTACACTTGCGGATAGGCCGCACTGAAGTGCTTAGGGGTAGAGTTCGGGGTGAAATGGGTTTCTTGTAAGCACACTACGTGAGCTTTTTTAGCCTGGAAAAGCCTGAAAGCTTTTGTACGCTTTTGCGGGATATTCAAACCTTGTACGTTGAGTGTCAATAAGTTCAGGGGTGCCATGGTAGCCAAACCAATAGACTCTTCTTACCGTGATTCAGTGAGAGGTGTTTTCCCAGACCATTCCATGCAGACAGGAGGGGAGGATAGGAGGGGGGGAGGTTTAAAACTTCAACCTTGAAAAAAAAGTAAAAAACAATACAAGTTATTGCACACATAAACATCAGAATACAGATAGAGTGTACGGTGTTTGCCCGAGGTGGGGGAAAAGGTCCCCCGCCCAGGGAAAAGGGGCCTTCGTCAGGTCCCCAGATAATAGCCTGGGGGCCGGAGGTGGGCCTAGTGGGACGCGTGTTCGCCCAGAGTCAGAAAGCCGCTTGCTAAAATGTAAAGAGTGCACCTCTGGGGGTGCACAAGCTCACATTCAATCACATAGTGAGAATTAGATTTGGTATGCCCACATATTTAGGGCTTTTAGGGGTGAGAGGGGTTAGAAAGAGGGGGCTAGTGGTCATGTTTGGTGTTAAGGTGTTGAGGTTTCCCTGAATAGCCCCATGGGTGGTTAGCAGACCAGGCTATGAGTCAAGAATAGGTACTTGGAGTCAGGATCTATCCTGGCTGGAGTGTATATAGTCGGGCGCGTGTGTGGAGAGATTGTTGAGGGTGGGATGCAGGTGTTAAGGTAGGAGACATAGAACAGGGGTGAGGGCACCTGTATTTTCCTGGGCCTAAAGGGTAGACAGTTCAGATGTGGGGTTGGGAGAGGGAGGCCCTTTAGTGTTGTGGAGGACATACGATGATATGTGGTGTGTGAGGTGTGGGTATGACCTTTTCCACCTAGTACTGTGATCAGGAGAGAAGGGGGAGGGAGATTTCCAGCAAGATGGAATAAAGAGAACAGAGTCCAGCTAACACGTGTGTGACCTAGGAGGGTGAGGGCAGGACAAATGTTGCTTGGGGAAATCAGTCCATAGTGTCCTCTTGTTCTTGGGACTGTGGGGCAAATCTGCCACGTTTGCTTGAATGGTGTGAGCCATTATTCTGTCTCTGTTGCGGGGAGTTGTTGCGTGAGGAAGCAGATGCTGTTCTTCTGCGGGTAGAGGATGCTGATGAAGGGTTGTCAATTAGTTTGAAGTCCAGAAGAGCTTGGTGCAATTGGTCAGGTGTTCTGCAGGTTATTTTGGTGCCGTGGATCGTAAAGTGTAGGGAAAAGGGGAACCCCCATTGGTATTTGATATTGCGTTGTTGTAGCTCTGTTAGAAGGGGTTTCATGGCTCTCCTTTTGGCGATAGTTAGCTGTGAGATGTCAGCGAATATTTGATAGCTGTGGCTTTGGAAGGAAAGGAAATTTGGCTATTATGTCTCTGGGGGGGCCTTCAGTTTTTTTGGGGGAGAGTGCCCTGTGCACTCGGTCCATTTCTAATCTCTCCACCGGTGTACCCGGCAGAAGTTCCTGGCACAGTGCCAAAATGGTTGCTTGTAGGTCCAGGGTGGATTCCGGGATGCCCCTAAATCTCAAATTGGACCTCCTGGCCCGGTTCTCAAAATCTTCTAGCCTGCTTTGCAGGGTCTGGTTCTCTTCTTTAAGTGCGTCTAATTCAGTCATACATTCATGAGTATGGGTTTCTATTTCGTCTATCTTCTCCTCAAGGATCTCAGTCCGGTTCCCTAATTCTCTGATTTCTTTGGTGAGGTTTGCAGTAATCTGGTCGGATGTATGTTTCAGTGCCTTTTGAAGCATTTTTTCAAATTGCCTCAGTAAGTCTGAGGGGACTTCCTTTTTGCTAGAAAGGGTTTGTGAGAAATCATTTGCGCCCTCTTCTTCACTGTCTGAGGCAAAGTTAGACACTGCAGCCATTTGTGAGGCAGGTTTCACTGAGCGCTTCTGTGTTTTCCCTGAGGGGAGCTTCTCTGAGGTGACTGGCGCCTCTTTTGCGGCGCCTTTGTTCCGCTGGGAGCCGCTGCTGAAAGTCGTTTTGGTTTTGTTCCGTGTGCCTCCCAGCACCATTTTTCGTGTATTTTCTCTCTCTCACCTCTCAGTGAAAAGTACCCGTTGTTGGTTTCGACGGGAGAGCGATTAGGCTGAAATATCTGCGGCTTTCTTCCTTCCAGGAGCGGAGCTCTAGTCAGGCATGTCCTACCTGCGTGAGCCCGCGCGCGCGTCCCCTACTTTCTTCTTTCAAGCGACACATCCAGCTTCTTCCCAGAAGCAGCATAAAGTAAGGGGGGTGCACTGTGATGTAAGGGAGAGTGGGGGACTCAACTTCTGATGGTGGGGTGGCTCTTGACATCTAATGTAAGGGGAGGGGATGCGCTGGACATCTAATCTTACATATACAACCGGCAATCATAATGCTGATGCGGCCCACGATGAAATTGAGTTTGACACCCTTGACCTAGGGAATAAAATGGTGGTCATTGTAACTGTTTATGTTACACGGTATTTGCACTATTTTTTTTTTTTGGGGGGGGGCTATTTTGTGAATATAAAAAAAAACCCACTAAAGACAACCCAAGTTTTTATTTTGTATAATGTGATAGATGATGTTAAGTTAATAGATACCTAACATGTCACACTTTAAAATTGCGCACACTCGTAGAAAGGAGCCAAACTTCAGTATTTAAAAATCTACATAGGCGACGCTTACATTTTTTTACAGTACATGGTGTGTATCTGGCTCTAATACTAGCCGGTGCCTCACCAGCCACTGAACTCACCACATGTCCCTGCCATGATGTCACCGGCTGCTGCTCGCTAGAATATCTCCTAAATGGTGCACGTTTAGGAGATATTAAAAATGTAATTATTAATTTTACCTGTAGATAAGCTTTGTTATGAGCTTTTTGCATTTTAGATGTGCATCTGGGTATATAGTACATGTCTTTTCAATACAACTTTATGAAAAAGGCCCAACCCAGAACCTTTAATTTATCCATATCCAAATTAGGTTGCAAAAGTGATTGTAAGCCTAGGTTCACACTGAATGCGGTTTTAAAATCATGCGAGTTTAGCTGAACGATTTCAAACTGGCATTTCAGTCCGACTTCGGGTGCGATTTGAGAGACATCTGTGTGTGTTCATACACAAATGTATATTCAAATCGCCCCCGAAGATGTCAAAAGTAGTGCAGAAACTACTTTTGGGAATCTGTACAGTTGCCGGCAATAGGCTCCGATTTGGCATGTGATTTGACATGTCAAGTTAGCCTGGTGCGAACAAGGGCTAAATGAGAGTTTACGACTACATTTAAGGGAGTTGTAAATAAAATAAAAAAATGTTATGCTGAAATGACTGTTTACAGGGTATAGAGACATAATAGTTAACTGATTCCTTTTAAAAACGATTAAAAATAGATAAAAATCAATCATATAATGTACCTGTAGTTTCTAGTTTATTTTTTTGCATGTTGTTTCCTGCCTCTCTGCTGTACAGAGCCACAGAGCCAATACAGGGCAGTGATGGTTTGGAAAACGAAACAGATTGGTGCTGAGGGGTTTTAGACACACAGTAATCACACCTCCTTGATTAGGGTCCCAGACTATGGAACGCTTTACCAACCAGCATTCAGTTGGAGGAAAACCACCTGACCTTCAGAAGACAGATTAAAACTCTGCTCTTTTGATGTCAAGAGAGACAGGAACAACGAGCGCCCAGAGGCGATTTAGTTTGCATGTGCCGCGCTATATACGTTTTTCATTCATTCATTCATTCAGTGACCACAGAGAGAAAGCTCCCAGCACTGTGGTTATCAGGAAACAGACAACCAGGAAGTGTGGAGATCAAAGAAGAATTACAGCAATTTGAGAGCAAAAATGAGCAATGAGGAAATGAAAACAACACTGCATTAAGGTAAAAGAATCTATTAAGATAAAAAAAAATCCTTTACAAACCCTTTAATTTTTTATTCAGACCTTTAGGAAGGTGTTTAATTTAAGGATCCGCAGGTCATGAACTTTTCTCTAAGCCTTTTTTGCATTTTAGATGTGTTTCTGGATGTATAGTACATGTCTTTTCAAGACAAATTTATGAACAAGGCCCTACCCTGAACCGTTAAATTGTCCATATCCAAATTAGGTTGCAGTTTTAAAGTGATGGTAAAGTCAGAAGGTTTTTTATCTTAATGCATTCTATACATTAAGATAAAAAGCCTGTGTGCAGCAGCCCTCAACAGCCCTCCTAATACTTACCTGAGGTCCCTCTAGATTCAGCGATGTTGTGGGCTCAGTTGTCCGGGACTTCCCTCCTCATTGGCTGAGACAGCAGCTGTCATTTAAAGTCAGTCAGCCAGTGATGAGAGAAAGGGCCCAGGGATCCACAGCTCTTTGTCTGAATGGACACATGGAACTGTGGCTCGGCTCGGGTGCCCCCATAGCAAGCTGTTTGCTGTGGGGGCACTCAACAGGAGGGATGGGCCAGAAGTGCCTAAGACGTACCCAAAAAGAGGAGGATCCGGGCTGCTCTGTGCAAAACCACTGCACAGGGCAGATAAATATGAAATGTTTGTTATTTAAAAAAAAACAGACTTTACAATCACTTTAATTTCATGCTATTGTTTTAACAAGGTTTTTTATTTGAAAGTAAAACATTTTCCGACAACCTGTTTACTTCCTTGTACGAAAAGCCTTTCCTCTGGGGAAGGCAACTTATAGAACTAGCTGCACATACACAATTGTATTGTACAATCTTGTTTAGACTTAAAGGGTCACTAAAGGAAAAACATTTTTGGGCTGAAATGACTTTACAGGGTATAGAGACATAAAAGTTAACTGATTCCTTTTAAAAAATGATTAAAATAGATAAAAATCAATCATATAATCAACCTACAGTTCTAGTTTTGTTTTTGCTGTTATTTCCTGTCTCTCTGATGTACAGAGCCAGAGAGCCGATAGAGGGCAGTGATGGTTTGTCTAAAACCCCTCAGCACCAACCCAGTTTCAGTTTACACACAGTAATCACACCTCCTTGATTAGTGACCACAGTGAGAAGCTCCCAGCACTGTGGTTATAAGGAAACAGACAACCAGGAAGTGTGGAGATCAGAGCAGAATTACAGCAACATCAAAGCAAAAACGAACAATGAGGACATGAAAACAGCACTGCAGTAAGGTAAAGGTTGCTATTTAGCTAAAAAAAATATTTCTTTAGTGACCCTTTAACTTAAAGGATAAGTTCACCTTTTAATTAAAAATACTGGCCCAGATTCAGAGAGAATTGGATTCTCGTAGCGTATCAGAAATACACTACGCCGCCGTTTTTTACCTGGCTCTACGTGGAATCCAGGTAGATTTTGTCCAGTAAACGACGGCGGCGTAGTGTATTTCTCCCGTCGCAATCCATCTAGACGAGTAGGGGGCGTGAAGGATTTAAAATAGGCGCGTTCCCGCGGCGATCGAACTGCGCATGCTCCGTTCGCAAATTTCCCGCCGTGCATTGCGCGAAATCACGCCGTTACGTCATTCGTTGTTTGAGTAGCGTCGTTTACGGACATTTCTATTCCCGAACGAGTTACGCAAAAAAAAAAAAAAAAATGTAAATTCGACGCGGGAACGACGGCCATACTTAACATGGGCTACGCACCGTTAGACCAGCAAAAAGCTGGTCTAACAGTACGTAAAAAAAAACAGACGTAAGCGATTGCGAAGACCGCTCGTATCTTCGTGGATCGCCGTAAAAACACATTTGCATATCCCGACGCATGAAAACGACGCGAACTCCTCCCAGTGGCCGCAAAAATATTGCAGCGTAGATCCGAAGGCTTACGTCTTCGTAAGCCTTCGGATCGAAGCCCGAAGCCGCCGTATCATGGTTTGAGGATTCAAACTAGTGATACGGCGCGCGAAATTTGAAATTACTCCTGTCTAACACCAGTTAGACAGGCGTAATTGCTTTATGAATCTGGGCCAGTGTATTTATTGGTGTATAACACTCACTTTTTTACCCTGAAAATAGAGGGTAAACTGTGCCTGCATGTTATACGCAGGGGGCTGTGGAAAGTTTTTTCCTGAAACGTCCTTCTTGAAGTTAGGGTGTGTGTCATACGCCTGTGAGTGTTATACGCCGATAAATACGGTAATCGTATGGGCAGGCAGTTACTTGAGAGAAGGAAGAATCAATGAACTACAAAGCTGCTTACCAGTGCCCTCGCAATTCATTGAGAACTACAAACCATCAGCCACAATGGCTAATGATAGTTGTAGTTTATTCATTCACAGGAAATTGTGAATGAATGACATGGCCATGTGAGCCCCACTTGGATGCGTCTTTTCAAAAAGTGACAGCGGATGGAGGAGAAAATACCCCGCAGAGTGGGGGAGATCGGCGGAATTGATGGCAGGAGCTGGAACATGTTACACCCTATGGGCCAGATTCAGGTAGAGTTAGGCTGGAGTATCCATTGATCTGCCAGCCTAACTGTCACTTTAAGCCGGCGTTTTTGTTTTCTGTAACCAGAAAACAAGAAACGCCGGGTTGGAGTTCCGAAGCGATCGGCGCAATTGAATTTCGCCATCGCATCGTTACTTCAACTTAAAAATGGCGCCGGGGGCGTTCCCGCTGATTAACGCTGAAAAAATATGTTAATCAGCGGGAGTCGGAAATTCACAATCTTTTTCGGGCGCGACGCAGTGACTTTACGACGTTTCCGGAAGCGATACGCGACATAAAGATAAAGCAGCCCCCTAGTGGAGTATCCTATGTTAAGTATAGGCGTCGTCATCGCGTCGGAAAAAAAACAAATCGCGTCGCTTGCGTAAAACGTTCATGAATGGGGATGTGACGTCATTGACGTTCACTGACAGAATTTGGAGCATGCGCACTGGGATGCATTGACACTCGACGCATGCGCAGTACGTTCGCCGGGGGATCGCGCATAGTTTAAATAATACACGCCCCGTACCCGCCCAATTTGAATTCCGCCGGCTCATTTGCGATGCGCTGCCGCAACTTTAGGAGCAAGTGCTTCATGAATAACAGCACTTGCTCCTAAAATTTCGGCAGAGTAACGTAAATGAGAAGCGTTACTCCAGAGCAAAGATGCTCTCATCTACCTGAATCTGGCCCTATATGGGTGAAATATGTAACATGTTTCAAAAGGTGTACTTTTCCTTTATCAACGAACCACTAGGGAATACAATAGCCTGCTTGATTAGATACTGTGGGCCAGATTCACGTACATTCCGCGCCGGCGTAGCGTAAGCCATTTACACTACGCCACCGCAACTTACTAGAGCAAGTTCCGTATTCTCAAACCACTTGCTCCGTAACGTGCTGGGGCGTAGTGTAAATGGCCCGGCGTATCCCCACGTAAATCGAAGGGGCGGCTTGTATTTAAATTAAGCGCGCCCCCGCGTCGAATGAACTGCGCATGCGCCGGCCGAAAAAAACCCCAGTGCGCATGCCCCAACTCACGTCGGAAAACGTTGTTGAAACCGACGTTACAACGACGTGATCGTCACTTACGCAATGCCCTATTCGCGAACGACTTAGTTAAACGGCGTAAACGACAGAAAAAGACGACGCTGTCCCGACGCCATACTTAACATGGCATACGACGGACCTTCGTAAACTTACCCCTCATATAGCAGGGGTAAGTTTACGCTTACGTAAACGACGACAAGGCGGCGTAAAAACTTTCGGGAATCGGCGTATTTTCTCATTTGCATAAGCAAATGAGAAATCGACGTAAAGGCCACCTAGCCGCCAGCGCAGAATTACATCTAAGATCCGACGGTGTAAGTGACTTACGCCAGTCGGATCTACGCCGTATCTATGCGTAAATCATTTTAGGCTGAGAATCTGTATATGTATATATATATATTTTTTAAATTCTTTATTTATATAAAGGGGTGGTAAAGAATACATTATTACATCACACCGCAGCTACAAATACATTCTTTTTAAGCCTTGTTACATTTAGGCTAACTTAGTATTCCACAGTATTTACACGTGTATATGCATCTTATACCTTTGTATTTCCACCTATGCCGTGGTCCAAGAGCTAAAATGCTTATTCCTATAACCTCACGTTTACCACCTAGACTCTCTAATCCTCCCTTTTATTTTATATTTTACAAAATACCCCAAACCCTAAAATAATCAAACAGAAAAAAAAAAACATTCCAAAAGAGATGGAGGGATTCCGTGTATTTATAGGATATTCGGACGGGCGGACCTTACTCCCCAGTGATATTTTCCATCATTCTCCCTTCCTCTGAGTATACAAATAGATCCCATACTGACCATGTTTTAGTATACTGCTCTTTTCTGTATATGAATATTGAATAGTTTTGTCAGGACCTCAGACTACATATTGTTTTGTTAAAACTAAATCAGACTGTATATAGATTGTATAAATAGATTGTAGTGTGTGGCCAATTTCAGTGTATGGCCAACTTATTAGTATTTCAAAGAAAATGTTTGAGGTATGGAAAGTACTGTGCCTTAAAAGTATTCATACCCCTTGAAATTTTTCACATTTTGTCATATTACAACCAAAATCGTAAATGTCTTCTTTTTTTTTTTCTTTTTTTGTGAGAGACCAACACAAAATGGCACACAATTGTGAAGTGGAAGGAAAATGGTAAATTGTTTTCAACATTCTTTACAAATAAATATCTAAAAAGTGTGGTGTGCATTTGTATCCAGCTTTTGCTGCAATTACAGCTGTAAGTCTTTTTGAGTAGATCTCTAACACCTTTGTACATCTAAAGAGATTGACATTTTTGCCCATTTTTCTTTGCAAACTAGCTCAAGCTCTGTCAGATTGGTTCACTGTATGTCCACGGCCTCACTATGTCTCTATCTCGGGAGCTGCGACGCACTCTGCGTGCTGCCTCCTCCCTGTCCTTCTCTCTGCCCCTCGGTGGGCGGGGGGCTGCCCGGGGATGGAGTCTGCGCGCACAGCGTATCGGCGCCACGTATCCCGCCCAGCCTGTGACGCCAATTCTGGCATCATTACGCTGGACACGAGTTTTCTGCCACCTCACGTTACCCAGGTTACAGGAGTGGACGCTGTGGGAACTCTTCTGGGTTGACGTCTCACCCACGTGACTCTGGCGGTATACTAGTGTGCACCTGTGTGGGGCGGCTATATAAAGGTCCTCCCCTCACATTCTCTTGCCTACGAGCTTGATATGTCATACCACATCATCTTTCCCTCTGGAGGTCTGGGAGCCCAAGACACCACTACCAGGTTATTTTACCTACCCTTACATTTGGGTTGGCTGTCCTCTGTTTGGCTTCAATACATATTGATTTTTATCACTATATTTTTTTTTGACTCCAGTTGGCTATTCCCTGTGGTCCTTTCCTTGTTTACATTCCACATGTTAGCACACTTGATCCTGTGCTGCCTTGTTTGGGGAGGAATCCTTGCTGCCCCTTTCCTGTGTGCACTGTATACCGCCTCAGCTCCCGTGGCAGACTTACCGTTTTGGCCATGGCTCCATACACATCGCATCTACTTACCTTAGATCCCATGTGAGTACCCTAGGTGGACATTTTTCCACCTCATACTGGTTATTACTTTATCTATGAATTATACCTTACGCTAATATCTTTTTTTATAGATACCTCAAGCATCCGCCCCCGAGGAGTGTTATACACACAAAATGCGTCGGGCTACTAGGGATGCTACATATACCTCCATGATATTATATTTGATGAATTTTACTCTTTATGTTTTTTACCAGCTTTTCTAATTTTTAATCATTTCGCTATTACTGTTAATACGACATCTGTACACATGTATAGTCATTCTATGCATTCATCAATCCATGCAGATCATCATGTGGCACCTGGCTAGGCACTGCTGTATCCTTGTTGCTTTTACTACATATGCACATATTTATGTGTTTTGAATATGAAGTAATGTCATTTATTTGAAATGATTGTTTCATTTACATGTTTTCTGGATGTTGATACATGTTTTGCATTTTTATGATCAATAAATATGTACCCCCTTTTTTTACCCGCACCATGTCTGCAGCCTCACTTAAAGTCCCACATTTTTCACATTACCTTTATTTAATTTCTCTGTCAGATTGGATGGAGAGCATCTGTGAACAGCTATTTTCAAGTCTTACTACAGATTCTCAATTGGATTTAGGTCTGGATTTTGACTGGGCCATTCTAACACATGAATATTCTTTAATCTAAACCATTCCATTGTAGCTCTGGCTGTATTTTTAGGGTCGTTGTAGTGCTGTAAGGTGAACCTCCACCCCAGTCTCCAGTCTTTTGCAGACTCTAACATGTTTTCTTCTAAGATTGCACTGTATTTAGCTCTATCCATCTTTCAATCAACTCTGACTAGCTTTCCTGTCCATGCTGAAGAAAATCATCTCCACAACTCGATGCTATCACCACCATGTTTCACGGTGGGGATGGTGTGTTCAAGGTGATGTGCAGTGTAAGTTTTTTGCCACACAAAGCGTTTTGCTTTTAGGCCAAAAAGTTCAATTTTGGTCTCATCTGACCAAAGCACCTTCTTCCACATGTTTGCTGGTCCCCCACATGGCTTCTCGCAAACTGATGTTCTTATGGGTTTCTTTCAATAATGTCTTTCTTATTGCCACACTGGCATAAAGGCCAGAGTTGTGGAGTGCATGACTAATAGTTATCCTGTGGACAGACTCTCCCACCTGAGCTGTTGATCTCTGCAGCTCCTCCAGCGTTACCATGGGCCTCTTGGATGCTTTTCTGATTAAGTCTCTCCTTGCCTGGCCTGTCATTTTAGGAGAATGGCCATGTCTTGGTAGCTGTGCCATACTCTTTGAAATTTTCCCATAATGGCTAGAACAGTTCTTCGTGAGATGTTCAAAGCTTGGGATATTGTTTTATAACCTAACCCTGCTTTAAACTTCTTCACAACTTTATACCTGACCTGTCTGTTGAGTTCCTTGGCCTTCGTAATGCTGTTTGTACACTAAGGTTCTCTAACAACCCTCTGAGGGCTTCAAAGAACAGCTGTATTTATACTTAGATTAAATTACACACAGGTTGACTCTATTTACTAATTTGGTGACTTCTGAAGGTAATTGGTTACACTAAATTTTAGTTAGGGGTATCAGAGTAAAGAGGCCTGAATACAAATGCACACTTTCACATAATTTCACATAATTATATAAAAAAAAAAAATTGAACACCATTTATAATGTTCCTTCCACTTCACAATTATGTGCCACTTTGTGTTGGTCTATCACATAAAATCCCAATAAAATACATTTACGATTTTGGAGAATTTCAAGGGGTATGAATACTTTTTCAAGGCACTGTACTTTTACACTTTATTTTTCAGAGATCAGATAACAGTCAACTGAAATATTGATGGTTGGCACTGATTACCACACTGCATGCCACTATTGTCCTTTGCAGCTTCTTATACAAGAATAAAAAAAATCTACATAACAGTTTGCTCTAGACACATGAAACAATGTGTTAACCGTTCTACTAGAAAAAAAAAAAACTGTGGCTTGCTCAGAAAAAAAGTAATGGATATTTTATTTTTATGATTGCAGTTTTTTTTTTATCTCTTTTATTACCATTTGCTCACTGTCACCTATTTAATTAATTTAGGGAAGTTGATATTTGCTCATATTGATTCTTGTGCATTCGTTTGTATTTCATTTGTTATGGTTCTGGCATTTTAAGCATCTTTTTGTTGCTCTGTGGCATTGTAAACACAATATTAAATATGAAATATATGCACATGTAATTTGTATGCTGTGTCTGCATAATGTGCAGAGTTGCAAATAGAAGACAGCTTGTCTGAGAATTGAAAAGCTCAGGGACGGGGGGCATGAAGACAGGAAAGACAGTACATTACTGGGAGATGATAGCACAGTTGAAACAGGCTAGTGCTGGGTGAAAAGAGGGTGTCGCGCTGCATGGGAAGCAGGTGATTATGAGCGATCAAATGGAAATAAGTCACGAGTTAGTGATTATCAGCACTGAGGCTCTTTATTTTACATTCTATGTGCCTGTTCGATGAACAGAAAGTAATTTGAAAAGGCGGAAGAAAGTGTTGCTGTAAGTAGTAGGCATGTTGCAGACAAATTCGGATCAAAAATTAGTCAACTTTGAATTTCCAAAAAAAAGATTGTTATATCCTTCTGTCTTTTCCAATCTAATTTCAACATGTACTGCCATTTTCCATGGTTGGATAAGCAGTACAATAATAGCTGCTGTAGGACATCCTGCTTGTCAATGCCGGCAACGCAGACTCAAGCCAAATCACCTCTGTAATGCATGGCAGTAGAGCACAACTCAAGAGGGGCTTATATGCTAAAGGCAATTAGGCTATTCACTTAAAAGTACTAAAAAGCACTTTGCAAGGGAATTTTTCCCTAAAGATTAGTAAAGGTAGTGCAATTTCACTTTTCAAAAAATACCAAATCACATACAAGAAAAAAAAAAAAGTCTACTACCCACAGTGACAAAGGGGAGCCTGGCGATTCAGGATAAAAGTCTTGTATATGTTCTCCTAAGGTGCCATAGGTCAGTCTCTTTTGGGGCAAAATGGCTCGCTTGGTTCATGGTTCAATATCTTCTGTTCTATATTAATATGCATCAGCACCAGTTAAAGGAGTTGTAAAGGAAAAAAAAAAAAAATGTCTGCAAGGTAGACAGACAGAATAGTGTAATGATTCTGTTAAAAAAAAAAAACAAGTAAATACCTATTAAATTCCTTCATCTATATCACCTCCTGCGTTCTAGTTTATGTTCTCTCATTCACTTCCTGGTTTGTGGCGCTCGTTCATGTAAGAACTACATTTCCCAGTATGCATTGCGGCACGCCCAGTAATTCACACGTCCTTGAAGTCTCTAACACGTAGAGAACGTCCTGCTGCACAGATGTAGTTCCCAGGAGGGGGCGAGCACGTCACTGACCACCGCAGTAAAGCCTCCTTTCACGGTGGTAAGAAAAATCAGGCAAGCAGGAAGTGAACAGAACAGAGAAGAAATAGAGCAACTTCTGAGGAAAAACGAACAATGAGGAAGTGAAAAGAGGACGTTTAGCCAAGCACAGTGAGTGTGTACACGGCGGCGGCGCTACTGCGGAGGTTTTTACATATCATTTTCCAGTTTTGTCTTGTAAGTGCAACTCGTTTTTTTCTGGGCTTTGAATAAATTTGTATATGGAGAGCATTATGGTTTCTATACTTATTATTTACATGTCCTGAACTCATGGAATCTTGAGCAAAGCTGAGAGGTGATTTGTTTTCCTGGATACAAGTGTGCCGAGTTACCAATAGAAAGGAGCAGTCTGCAGATTGCTGGATTACCCACCATTGATTATTAATGAGGAGGAGATCATTAAGAACTCGTAAAGGGATCTATTTATGAGTTTTAACTCATCTGGGAGGTGAGCGCACATTTTTACTGGTGGTAGTGTGCACTCCTTTTGAGGACGAATAATCACTGTGGTGGAATTGTGTGGAAACACTGATCATAAGAAGAGTTTTTTCATTTTAGGAACTATTTATTATTCATGTGTATGATTTATTAACATTATATATTTGCACCCTTATTTCATGTAATTTAATTTGGTATATACAGTATACATAGCGCTACATTCATTTATTATAACGATTTTGCAACTGATGTGGTGTATCACTAAGAATGTTTATCTGCTGTGCACGTTTATATTAGGGTATTATTATAGATTGGTTCTTTTCACAATCAATATACACTTATTGCAATTTGTTACCAAAAATATATAGAAGAATACATATCGGCCTAAACTGTGGAAGAAATTAGTTTTTTATATATATTTTTTGGGGCTATTTATTATAGCAAAAAGTAAAAAATATTGCTTTTTTGTTTCTAGCGTAAAAAAGTAAGACTGCAGAGGTGATCAAATACCATCAAAAGAAAGGATGCAAATTTTGTTTGGGTACAACGTCCAACGACCGCGCAATTGTCAGCTAAATCAACGCAGTACAGAATCCCCAAAAATGCTCTGGTCGGGAAGGGGGTAAATCCTTCCAGGGCTGAAGTTGTTAACCACTTGCCTACTGCCCATATTCACCCTCTTCCTGTCCAGGCAATTTTTAGCTTTCAGCGCTGTCACACTTTGAATAACAATTGCGCTGTCATGCAACACTGTACACAAACAAAACTTTTATAATTTTTTTCCTCACAAATAGAGCTTTTTTTTGTGGTATTTAATCACCACTGGGTTATTTTTTTTATTTTTTGCACAATACACGAACAAAGACAGAACATTTTGAAAACAAACTTGGTTTTATAACATAGTTTGTCATATAATTTTGCAGTAGGTCATTTTTCTCCTACACAGATGTACGCTGCTATGCTGAACTGATGGGCACTGATATGCTGAACTGATGGGCACTGATGAGGCTGCACTGATAGGCAACACTGATTAGGCACTGATTGGCAGCACTAGTGGGACTGCACTGATAATCAGGACACTGATAATTAGTGCCCTGATTATCAATGTACATATCCCTTTTAGAGATAGCGGTTATTGTCACTCTTGGCCGATCCTCATGCTGACAGCATGAGGAAAGGAGTATCGATCACCAGCATGTGTTTACATCTGTGATCAACTGTGATTGGGCACAGCTGATAATGTAGTAAAGGGCTGCTGATTGGCTCTTTACCTTGATCTGTGATCAGCAGTGTCTTCCGAAACAAGTGGTTAATTATCAATGCACATGGGCCAGCACAAAGGAACTTTAAATGAAAACATAACACAAAGATATAATCCAACATATTTATTAAATGAAAAATTATATGGCCACGGTGTTATCCATAGGGGTTAATTAATATTTATTCAAACTAATTAAATAAGCCAACTTGGCTAAGATATATATTAGAAATAATAATAATAACATGGTGTCCATCCAGCAAAAGCTGGACGACTAATCCCCCTTTTGGACAACAACATGACTTAAGAATAGGGCGGGAGGGTGGGCGACGCTGGCTGACAGGACGGGCTGAGGAGACCGCCGTGCTGTAGCCTTTTTATCAGCTCCTTCTGCGCGGGCGAATCCCCCGCTCGAATTGACCAATGGGCTGCTCTTCTCCATATCCAATCACACGCTGTTGCTGCCCCGTGCAGCGCGGCTTCCTAGGGGAGAAACACAAGCAGGAGACTGCACGTATCGCAACTTCTCCTTTGGACTAGCCCATGTTGGTCCAGCATATTGCTGGGACCTTTCATGGGCCAGCACAAAGGAACTTTAAATGAAAACATAACACAAAGATATAATCCAACATATTTATTAAATGGAAAATTATATGGCCACGGTGTTATCCATAGGGGTTAATTAATATTTATTCAAACTAATTAAATAAGCCAACTTGGCTAAGATATATATTAGAAATAATAATAATAACATGGTGTCCATCCAGCAAAAGCTGGACGACTAATCCCCACCGGCCGGAGTCGGCAGAGTAGCTTCCGGCTGAGGCCCCCCCAACACCGTGGCTGACTCTATCAGGCTCTGTAGGCCCATATTAAAAATATCAATACCAATGGGTGATAAATGAATTCTATCCTTACGAAAAAGGCCTGGGATAAATCCTTCTAATTCCGAGTGGCGGAGTGACACACCACCGGCAGAGATCAGGAAACTGTGTATAGTCCTGTTAAGTCTCCTCCGAATCCTGTCCAAATAGAACAGCCCACTCTGAGGAGACCACAACAGCCTAGGAACCATTTCGGAAAATGCCAAAACCGAATATGGGAACATGAGTTTCATTGCATGCAAATCCCTCTTGATCTCACATAACAAATCCCAGGTGCCCGCCTTGCCCAGATCGTTGGCCCCAGCATGCAAGACTAAAACTTGAGGAGGAGGCCATATACCAGCTAGATATGTCAAATGCTCAACAACATTACGCCACCGCAAACCCCTGACACCCGACCATAATAACATAAAAGACGTAGGGTCTAGACCTAGGTTGGTGGAATAGGACCTGGATCCCGCATGCTTGGCGGCCCAGAACACGTAAGAATGGCCGACTATCCATACCACCTTCTTGCTTTGATCTGAAAGAAAAAATTACAAAATTAGGAGTTCAGGACGAACATATAACTTGTACCTAGAGCTATTCCAGCGCCCCACAGACTTCAACCTATCCTCCGAGAAACCCAAGGAATCAGCTACAGTGGCCGCCCCTATCCTAAACGAATGGGAAGAGAAGCGATAACCTGCCAGGTCCAAACGTCTTAAACAAGAGGAGAAAACAGCCGAAAACTGATACCTGGTTAACGGGGACAAATCCTCGTGAATAAAAAATGAATCGGGAGAGGTTGGCCTTACCGCCATATATCTTACCACTTGCGTGACGGGGCATAGAGCTTCATCAGACGAACTGGCGAGAGAGAACCAACAACCCTTCCCAACTGGCAAAGATTTGGACCTACAAAGGAACAGATAAAGACAACCGCCATGCAAACGCACATGATCAAATATGAGAAACGATGCAGAACTTTTGTTTGTTGCTGTGAACTCACCAACCCTCAGGGCACCAAAGAATGCGACTGAAAAGGCAGCTTTAAACAGAAGAGATTCAAACTCGGATATACATACCTCGCGGAGTGACCCAAGAAGGTCCGCCAACATTGCGACCGAAATGGGACGCCTGTTATCTACAGAAAGTCTGGACCTCTTAAACCCCTTCAAAACCTGTGTTACTTGAAAAAAGGAAGTCAACCCTGGCGAACCTGAAAACTTCAAAAAGAATGAAACTCCTGCAAGAATTTTGCACACTGAAGCCGGCGAAAGGCGAGCCTGTATGAGATTAGACAAGAAAGACAACGCTAATAATGCAGTAACATTCAAAGGATCAGAACCCGTATCCTGGCAATACGAACACCATCTGGACCACGATAATCTATAATCCGCTCAGGTCTTACTTGAAACTGAATTGCGTAGGTTACAGAAAATTAGTCCCATATCAAGCCCCAGAGGAATTCCGGGCAAGGGGTCCCCTGCCGATCTGCTGCTGGCGCCAGGTCCCGAAACTTCTCGAACTGTAGGCGAGATAAAGCATCGGCGATATTATTATGAATGCCTGATATATGCTCAGCTTTAAGCCAAATATTATAACGCATACAGTGCAAGACCAAAAAACGCAGTAGTTTAACAACTGGAACAGATTTTGAGGATAAAGTATTAATGGCGAACAGCACCCCTTTATTGTCCGTGTGGACCAGTATTCTTCTATTCTCAAAAAACTTGCTCCAAATCACAATGGCAACTATAACAGGGAAAAGTTCCAGGAGGACTAAGTTCTGTAAAATTACCTCCTGCAACCAATCTTCACGCCATACCCCCGCACACCAGCGCCCGTTCAGGAATGCCCCGAATCCCGTAGCGCCGGCTGTGTCCGTGAAAAATTCCATTTGACTATTAACCACAAAGTCTTGCTGCCATACTGTGGCACCGTTAAAATCGCACAGAAAGGTATCCCAGATCTTAAGGTCCTCTCTAACCCCATTAGATAAACGGATATGAGCCCGCGGATTTGTAAGACCTTTTATAGCCAATGAAAATCTGCGAGAGAAGACCCTAGCCATGGGAATGACCCTAGCGGCAAAGGCAAAGAGCCCCAGAAGTGACTGGGCTTCCTTCAAAATAATTTTCTTTCTAGATAGCACTGAAGTGATTAAAGATCTCAACTTCTGCAATTTTTGCTCTGGTAACCTGAACTCCATGCGCTCTGAATCGATGATTATACCAAGGAATTCAATAGACGTGGAGGGCAAACAGGTCTTTTCGTGAGCCAAGGGGACACCAAAGTCTTCACAGATTTTGCAGAATGCTTGCAAAGCTTCAGAACAGTCTGGGGATCCTTCCCTACCAACGAATAGGAAATCATCCAGATAATGTAGAGCAGCCCCATGGGGGGACATTTGGGATAAAACCCAATGCAAAAAGGTGGAAAAGGCTTCAAAGTAAAAGCATGATAAGGAGAACCCCATGGGTATAGCTTTATCAAAGAAAAATGTTCCCAAGAAATGAAAACCCAAGGAATTAAAGCCTTGGGGATGCACTGGCAACAACCGGAAAGCCGCCTTGATGTCGGCTTTGGCTAGCAAGGAACCTCTACCCGTCCGCCTTAGTATGACTAGGGCTTCATCGAATGAAGAATAAAAAACTGGAGCTGAAATGTCTGCGACTTCATCGTTCAGGGAGGATTTCGGGGGGTAGGAAAGGTGGTGTATTAGCCTAAAAGCACCCGCTTCCTTCTTTGGGACTAATCCCAGTGGAGACAAGCGAAAATTCGGGAAAGGGGGGGCATGAAAAGGGCCCGCAACCCTCCCCTCAGCCAGTTCCTTGGATATTTTCTCATGTACAACATCAATATTGCTATCGACCGATACCAGATTCTTAACCATCATGCAGCCCGAACCTTGAAAAGCAGGGACTAAAAACCCATCTTTGAAACCATCAATTAAAAGAGCCGCCATCCTGTGATTTGGGTAGCGCTCTAACCACGGGCGCATTGCGAACAGCCTCACTGGCGTCGGCGCCTTTTCCATGATTGTCCTTGGTGACTGACTGAAAGGAGGACGCGGCCGATTTGCGGAAACACCTACTGGCGGCATGAGGGCCGCTGCAGTAGGAGCACTCATGCCTATAGCGACAGTTTGTGAGGAACTTGCATTGGCCTTCATTGAAGGCAAAACAAAAACCTTTGCGAAAATTACCCTGGCTATTTGACAAGGGCCTAGGTGTGAATTGGGGCTTGGTTGGCAACATCAGGTTCAACCATAAGCCTACATCCTTGGTCCCCCAATGTAATGCAGGGTGGACGGCCAACTTCTGGCGGAAGTTCTCGTCATAATTGAACCAGGCAGTTCCCCCAAAATGGCGAAAGGCTTCCGAAATAATATCCAGGTGCTGGAATAGCCCTGAGCATTTGCCGGGGAAACGTTCGCCCATAACTGCCGCATAGATGCAAAAGGCTTGTAGCCAATTTTGAAAAGTCTTAGGAACTGCCCGCCTCCTGTCTTCCTCAGACCTATCATTCGCCTGTCTATCCGATTTAACCAAGAACTCCTTAGAGGAGGGCAATAAGGATAGCAAGTCTAAAAACTCACCCCTCCGGATTTTTTCTTTGACTGCTTTGGGTAGATGAAAGCCCAAAGGGGACAGAACACAAGGCAGGGGCTCTCTAAAGGAAGACTCTCCCACCGTCGTTGCCGACGGCCTGATGGGCAAAGAGGGGTCAACAGTATATAGAGGGGCTCTACTATTAACCGACTTTTTTGTGCTCTGTAACATAGGGGCACTTGGCTCCTGCCAAATAGCACTAATATCATCCAAATTATGTATGCTCCCCATATCATAAGGGCTTGCATCATTACTGACATCACACCGCATGTACTCTGCACCAGAAACCTGTGCCCTCTGACATTCTGCCTCAATCTGCATCTGAATGCGCTGATCCACACCAATCGCTTGTGCCCCTACCAATTCTTGCACATTGTTACCACTAGCACCAGACCCCTGTGCTCTCTGTACAGACTTATCCGCACCACTAACATGTGCCCCTTGAAATTGCTGTAATACATTAGACAGAGAATTCACCAAACTAGACAGTTGTGAAACATTAGGAATATAATTCTCACCAATATGGGACACTTGCTGCTCGCTCGCCTCTACAGCTGTAAGGTGAGTAGCACTGCTCTCCCGGGAACGAGATGCACCTTTTGAAACAGCCACCTCTTTTCTTCAGACCTGCTGACTGAGAAGAAATGACTGCACTCTGACCCTTCTTCTTTCGCCCTGGCTGCTGCCTGGTTGCACCTCCAACCGCTGCTGAGCCCCCCTTCTGCACAGGAGGAGTGGGTATGGGCTGGGCTGGGGCGTCCCCTTCCGCTAGACAGCGGAGCAGCCATTCCTCACCTCCCTCGCTCTCAGCCTTCTCCATCAGCTGACACAGGAGAGCCTCACGGCTGCTGGTGGCGCGGCGCTTCATGACAGCACTTGTCCCTGCTGCGACGCTGGCTGACAGGACGGGCTGAGGAGACCGCCGTGCTGTAGCCTTTTTATCAGCTCCTTCTGCGCGGGCGAATCCCCCGCTCGAATTGACCAATGGGCTGCTCTTCTCCATATCCAATCACACGCTGTTGCTGCCCCGTGCAGCGCGGCTTCCTAGGGGAGAAACACAAGCAGGAGACTGCACGTATCGCAACTTCTCCTTTGGACTAGCCCATGTTGGTCCAGCATATTGCTGGGACCTTTCATTCTGATGGAGCCATTCTTCTTCCTTACCACCACTATGGGCAAGGCATAAGGACTTTGGAACTCTCAGATAATCCCTGTCTACTTTAGCTCAGCCAGTTGCTCTCCGACTCTTCCAGGTCACCTTTGCCGAGTTCTCTTCCTAAGAGGCTTGACTCCCTGATGTTGAATTTTGTCTTGAGCACTTTTAGCATAGCCCATATTGTAGTAAATTTTTTTAGAACATCCGCCATTTGAGGAGCCAAATATCGCCTTTGAAAAATGGGGAGTTATGAAGGTAGACACTGTCTTCTGATATTTCATCTGTGGCTTCCCATGATGGTGCCACTGGAACAACTGTGTTCACTTGCCCAAGCAAAATCCAAGGTTTAAGCTTGAATCTGAGATTGTTATTGTTTTAGATACTGACAGAGATCTTTTTGCGATTTAACTGGAAGGTGACACCACCTCTGGAATCAGCTCCAGCCCAGTGTCCATTCCCAGAGAGTGGAATTCAAAGACAACAAAGGGCAGGGCTGATTGTTTCCTGGTCAACCTGACAGTAGCACGCAAGTAAGCTATTTTCCCAAGTTGCTTTTCTCAGAGCCGAGTCTTCAGAGCTTTCCAACTCCTTCCATTGGGGCCCTCTGCTTCTGCAGAATACCTTGATAGACCTGATGAAGATGAGGGTGAACATCTTTGACTATGGCTACAGGTGTGAGTAGTCTACTACATCATTTGTGCCCCCATGTCTAAGGCCTTGGTATAGACTCCATCTACTTGAATTGAGACTATAGAAGAGGGACCCACCAACTGATCTGGGAACTTGTTTTGGAGTGGTGCTCTTCTCTTAGTTTGCTTCAGTTTTTTTCACTGTTCCATAGCAATCCTGGGAAATGTGTGCATTGGATAACTCTGTCTGTCTACCTGAAAACAAAGGCCCAGATTCAGAAAGCAATTACGCCTGTCTAACTGGTGTTAGACAGGAGTAATTTCAAATTTTGCACGCCGTATCACTAGTTTGAATCCTCAAACCATGATACGGCGGCTTCGGGCTTCGATCCGAGAGGCTTACGTCTTCGTAAGCCTTCGGATCTACGCTGCGATATTTTTGCGGCCGCTGGGAGGAGTTTGCGTCGTTTTCATGCGTCGGGATATGCAAATGTGTTTTTACGGCGATCCACGAAGATACGAGTGGTCTTCGCAATCGCTTTCGTCTATTTTTTTTTACGTACTGTTAGACCAGCTTTTTGCTGGTCTAACGGTACGTAGCCCATGTTAAGTATGGCCGTCGTTCACGCGTCGAATTTTTTTTTTATTTTATTTTTTTACGTAACTCGTTCGGGACTAGGATTGTCCGTAAACGACGCTACTCAAACAACGAATGACGTAACAACGTGTTTTCGCGCAATGCACGGCGGGAAATTTGCGAACGGAGCATGCGCAGTTCGATCGCCGCGGGAACGCGCCTATTTTAAATGCTTCACGCCCCCTACTCGCGCAGATGGATTGCGACGGGAGAAATACACTACGCCGCCGTCGTTTACTGGACAAAATCTACCTGGATTCCACGTAGAGCCAGGCAAAATACGGCAGCATAGTGTATTTCTGATACTCTACGAGAATCTAATTCTCTGTGAATCTGGGCCATAGAGTGCGAGTTGGGCTACTAGTCAGAAGTCACAGAGGAGGCTTGCTTCAGTACTTTTGAATTGTGTTCTGTTTGATATAAATATATGTCTGTTTTATGATTTGAATTTTCAGGCCGCGTACACACGAGGAGACATGTCCGATGAAAATGGTCCGACGGACTGTTTTCATCGGACATGTCTCCTGGGATGTTTTGGTCTGATGTGTGTACACACGATCAAACCAAAATACCCGTGGACAGACAGCGCGGTGACGTGGCGGTGACATTGACCCTGCGACGTCCGCAAACCAGGAGGTAAAATGCTTCCACGCATGCGTCGAATCCATTCGACGCATGCGGGAGATTTCGGTCCAGCAGACATATTCGATCGTGTGCACACGGCCTCAGACTTACTGTATAGAACAAAATACAACATGAAAAAGGGCGCCAGGTCAGTGTAAGTAAAAGCAATATTTTTTTTAGTATTCACTTACATAAAGGAATCTTGCATGCTGCATGCAGAGGTGGTGTGCTGTTCACAGAGGCAGCCTTCTTCTTCAGGATTGCCCGCTCCCCCTGAACAGGGAAGATCTCTACTGTTAGGCTGATACAGGTGGGACTGATCAGAGAGTAGTGAATCTTGATTACTACATGTCAGGCAACGATCTAATTGGAACGGGTGGGGCATCACAAAAAAAAAACAAGAACAATATTTTGAAGAAACAAGGATAATTTGGAAAACAATCCAATTTATAAAAAGAAAATAAGAAAAACAAAAAAAGATAGGAAGCCAAATAAGGGGAGGAGGGGAGGGGCTTTTAGTAAAAAAATACAATGGTAAAGATTTATTTGTCCTCCAATCCTCCCATATCTAGTGTATCATCATTAAAGAGGAAGTAAAGTCTTCCTCTTAAATTGTACCTACAGGTCAACCTATAATAAGGCCTACCTGTAGGTATTGCAAATAGCTTCTAAACTTGCACCATTTAGGAGATATTTACGATATACGCTGCAACATAATTGGCGCAAGCGCACTAAAGAAGTGGCCCGCTTGGGCTGTTTCTTCAGGGCCCGTGCTGCGACGTCATCACAGCTCTGGTAAATCATAATAGGAACTGTAGTTCCCATTAGGCCGTGATGTAGCAAGAATGAATGCCCACCACAAACCAGGAAGTCAGTGAAAATAACGATTCAGGAGTGACGGAGGTGAATAAAACGGCTCGATTTCAACAGTTTCAAACTAGTTATAATGCAAAACATTACTTTTTACTTTATTAGCTACTGTCAGACTTTAATTTAAGAGGAACATATTTTTGTCTTTACAACCCCTTTAAGTAAACTAAACAGTTACTCAATTTAGGGGGTCAAGATGTCCTTCTCACAAAAGCGTCTCCAAAGTTATCCAGCTTCCGGCAGCAATTTCTTCCTCTTTGTCTTTCCAAACACATCTAAGATGGTGCTGCTATAAGACCAAAGACAATACAAAACAGATTACAGCGCACACATGCAAAAAATACATTTATCCTGCAGGGCTAGTTAAAGACACCTGAACATATTCAAAAATACGGGGGTTTAGTCACACTATATGGTCATGCTAAGTGCTAAGCCCACTTTCTGTGACAAAGTAACCCAAATTATAGCCAGTGTTCGGTAATTAGTGGGTCCTAACCTTGTAATAGAATAACAGAACCTGTGTCTCAACCATGGGAGATAAACTCCTCTATATGAAGGAAACCCCCATATTTTTTAATATGTTCAAGTGTTTTTAACTAACCCTGCATGATAAATGTCATTTTTGCATATGTTCACTGTAATCTGATTTGTATTGTCTCTTGGCAGCTCATAGTGAGAGAGCCTGCTGATGCCACCGGCTTCCTGCAATCCTACACAGCAGGTCCTGGCTCATGAAAGTGGCCACTGTATCTCTACCTGGTGTTCCGATCCTCTGATACTTTGACTGGTGGTGTTTTGGAGCATGCTGCCAACGCCAGTCTCTGTAGCTACAGTAAACAAGTAGCTTAAATATTTTACCTATGTGACCAATGGCATGCATGATACAAAAGTGTCATGTAGAGGTTGAATTGGAGAATGCTTCTCCCATTGAAACACAGCATTGCGAGAGGGGCCTCACTCATGTGGGAATGGTAAAAACATTTCAAATAAAAAGCCAACAACAGAGCTAGGAAGGGGGACTCTATAATCACTTAAAACCAAAGAAATTCTGTACAGCCAGAAGAAGTTATACCTGAACACGCTTTAACCTGATCAACAGCAACTGCTTATAGATTAAGCTTGAGATCCTCATTGCATATGGAGATCATGCACTCACTCTTACCTAAGTTAAGTAACTTTTCAGTGTATTTCCACTGTTTACATACCATAGTTTCTGCTTATTTGCTAGGAAGTAGGTAGCATTTTTTTGTTGTATTTATATCTACCAATCTTGTATTTTATTCCCAAAAAATTAAAAAATTCTGTATGTACAGGATTTTTTATTTAGTAAAAGTACATTAATACACTGCAGTTGCTTAAGCTTCCTTGCTTTATTGCAACGTGACCTTACTAGACACCAAAGCAAAACAATTGGGGTCTTGTGGCCAGATTTGCACTAAAGCTCAACTGAAGCAGACCTGTTTTCTGTGGTGTGCTCTGTTGCTTGTGTTGACGAAAAATGCTGCATACACGGTTTGGTAAAAGTAAAGCCGCGTACACACGATCGGTCAAACCGATGAGAACGGTCTGAAGGACAGTTGTCTTAGGTTAACCGATGAAGCTGACTGATGGTCTGATGTGCCTACACACCATCGGTTAAAAAACTGATCGTATCAGAACACGGTGGCGTAAAACACAATTAAAAAAATGAAGTTCAATGCTTCCAAGCATGTGTCGACTTGATTCTGAGCATGCACAGGTTTTTAACCGATGGTTTTGCATACTAACGATCGGTTTTGATCTATCGGTTATCAATTCATTGGTTACATTTTAAAGAAAGTTTGCTTTTTTTTTAACCGATAGTTAAATAACCTATGGGCCCCACACACGATCGGTTTTGACCGATGAAAATGGTCCTTCAGACCGCTGTCAGTCAGAGACAGTCAGTGGAGGTGTGTTGCAAAGGAGCTTGTTTCGTATGCTTCTCCTGTGAACAAAACTTGGGGTGATGGAGTCTCTGACTTTTCCTCAGATGTGTCAGGGCTGGGCTCAGCCCTTTCTTCTCAGAGCAGGTCGCTCAGCTGTCAGTTAATTGCCAGCTCTAATGTTTTCCACATTGATTTACCTGATGATGATATCCTGTTTGTCAGTCCTGCTGGTTACTTAAGCTGTTCAGTTCCGTCCATCTCTGCCTTTGCCTTGGTCAACACATCCAGAGACTCTTTCCAGTGTACCTGTTGGTTTCTGATCCTGCTTGCTGTCCACTTTGCTGATTCTCCAGTTCCTGACCTGTTCTGAAGTATGCTGAACTCTGGCTCCCTGATGTCCTGGCTTGTCTGACTATCTGTTCCAATTACCGAACACTGGCTATAATTTGATTACATTGTTCTATTTAAGTTTACTATTATTATTATTAAACAAGTATGATTTTTAACTGTACTTCTATCTGGGTCTGATTCATGGTTTCTGAAAAGATGTTAGTCTTAAAAGTTTTTGGTTCAGTAAGGGAGAGATGCGGGCAGTTGCTGTGTTTGGTTTACACTTCCTGCATGCTCTACATCAGGGGTGTCAAACTCAATTTAATTGTGGGCCGTATCAGCATTATGATTGTCCTTAAAAGGGCCGGTTGTATCTGTAAGATTAGATGTCCAGCGCATTCCTTCCCCTTACATTAGATGTCAAGAGCCACCCCACCATCAGAAGTTGAGTCCCCCACTCTCCCTTACATCACAGTGCACCCCCTTTCCTTATGCTGCTGCTGGGAAGAAGCTGGATGCATTGCTTTAAAGCAGAAAGTAAGGGTCTGGAGGATGACTGGAGAGGTGCGAGGGCCGCATGAAATGGCCTGGAGGGCCGCATTCGGCCCGCGGGCCTTGTGTTTGCCACCTCTGCTCTACATATTGCATCTGAAAAGAGGAAAAAGGCAGAATTAGACATAGATTTACTGAAGAAGCAGCTTGCAGTGCCGACCAAGTGTTTGGAAGACACCACAAGAAAGGCAAAGGTTTTAGAAAGTAGGGCACTTAAAGTTAAACATGCATTGGCTTCAAAGTGTCTTTAAACTCCTGTAGGCAGAGCTGAAGATTTACATGAGTGGTGTGCAGCCATCATAAACAAGTCTAATGACGCCCTAGACCTGTAAGCAAAAGCAGGACATGTGCCACTGTCACTTCCCAAAAGCTGGAAGCTAGGAACCTAATCAGCTCAAATAGAGATGACTGAGTTGTTTCAGATAAAAGGAAGGTAAGGTCTATGGTCTCGACACATGGACTGATTTACTTACCTAAAACAGGGTTTGTAATGCCTTCAAGCATATTTAAAAAAATTGAGTAAGATTGCATTGAAATGCCGGTCTTCATCACTTATATAAAAGAGTTCCTACATGGTTGGAAGTATGAGAAAATAAGGTTTCTGGTGTGTCATGAGTAGGAATGGCAGTGCTGGACACAATGGGTAGTCTGTTATATTCTTATCCCTTGTTCCTCAGTTGTCATTTATCCAACCTCACCTTCTGCCTGGCACTCCATTTAGAGGAAAAGCATTCTCTCTGTGCTGTCATTATTATAGCATAGCCATCTGTCCCTGCAGCGATGAGAACTCTGATTGCTCTGTGCTGGCCTTAACCCACTGTCCGTTTTGCATACTAGAAAGAAACACACTGCCTGTCAATACTTTATCATCTCTTTAAAGGTCAGCAGTTCTGTCTGACCTTTTAACACATCTCCAGTTTACACAGAGACAGATGTATCAATTGTTCGATATGTCTTTACCAAATACCCTACAGAGTGACAGTACCACACCTGGTCTGCTCTGTCATTCCCAGGACACATTGACTAATGCATCCTTAAACCCATAGATCACGTCTCTCACTGATCAGAAAGACAGAATTGGCATTTTAATAGATTCTGACGATTTTGAGGAACTACACTAAGTTTATAGAGTCCAGGCTCCTCCTAAACCAAGGTGACATTTCGATGTTGAAGGACTGCACAAAGGATGGTGACACGGAGTGACATGAATGACAGCTGCACATTTTATGATAAAGAGTAGGTGGAGATACAGACAGGTGCACAATGAAAGATTGCTGTGCCATACACCATGAGCTGGAAAGCACAAAGAATGTAGAGAACGGTGCATGTGTGATCCCCTATTATGAGTGATTGGGTTCCTTGTGGCTATAATAGATGCTAAATTATTAACAGATAATTACATCGCTTAGCTGCTACTAAAATATTAAGACACACTTGTCCCCAAAGAGGCAAGGTGCCAGCGAAATATCCAGTAATGAATAGCTCAGGGGAAACTGGGAAGGAGGGTGCTATGTGTCACGTTGTCAGGGTAACTCGTTCAGTGCTGTGGCAAGACAGATAAGAAGTAGTGCGTAATAGTGATCTTGCTAAGGTTACTAGCACAAATTACACTTTAATGTTCAGCAGCTATGTGATTTAGGAAGGAAGCTTTAAATCCAATCACAGATTACAATGCTATTCAAATCTCTGTCCAGGCCACAATGCCCACACCGCATTTCACAACAATGTGCTAAGGGCATAACTAATAAAGAAGCAGCACATCCAGCATTTCATTAAAAGTAGTAGAGACCTTCACAGGTCTGGTTCCTCAGACCCTCGCCTGACCTCCAAAACCCACTACCTAAAGCACCATTTGAAATCCATTCATACCTGCATCCTGGCCCGTGAACCCTATGCTCCCAACCTTACCTTCTTTTTTTTTACCTGAGACCCAAAATGACTGCCATGAAAATTAAAAATAAGTCAATGTCAGTTGATGAGACACCTGGGTTAACACTGCCAAATAATCATTAACATTCATTTAAAAACTATCACAAGTACTTACAATAATGAAGGCCTCTTGAGCCCCTTGAAAGAGAGCCTTGACTGATGGGGGCATGGCCAGGTGCAGGATAAGGCGGCTCCAAGGATTGGTTGCTAGGGGGAATGGGCTGGGCCTGAGCTCTGTAAAACTATTGCCCAAGGGAATTCTGGGTCTTTCAAGAAACATGGTTGGAAGAGCTGGGAGATGGAACCTCAGACCTTGTCCCTCAGCCATAGACACGGAGCTCCCGTTGGCCAGGGTCCACATACTGGCTCTGAAAGGTCAGGGAAACTGGCTCTTTGATCTCCTCTCCCCTGAGATGACTTCATCTCCTCCCTCCTCCATCTGTGGACTCTGCTGTGGGGCCCCCAGCTCCTAGGGCCTGGAGGTGGGCCCACCCTCCGTCCCATTTGAGTCCCAGTCCTTCCAGGGCCACTTACATGCCATCCTGCCCTCCCTGCTCCACCGAAAGCCCCTGCGGATCCATGTGTCGGCTCTTCCCCTCCTAGGAGGCCCAGAGCATCTGCCCATCGCCTCCGGGGTTCTGCCCGGCGGGCTTCATCCCTGCCAGTGACTCGGGTCCCCCCCCGCTATCCCTGCTCCCAGAGCCCTAGAGCTGTGCATCAGTCCACCCAGGCTCCTCCTGCTACCCTTCCCCTGGCTGCCTCCCTGTTCCCCGCCGGGCAGGAGCTGCTGCTCTCCCCGTCCTGCGCTCATGGGTGTCTGCCACTGCCGTAACTGGACGTGCCCCCACTTCCCCGGCTGTGTGGTTCCACGTCATGCTGCCTGTGTGTCTGATTCCCGGTCTGGCTGTCCCACTGGTCACTGTCCAGGAGCCTCTGCTGCATCTCTTCCGGCTTTCCGCTCACATCTCCCTGCAGTCGGTTCCGCGGCTCTCCCTGCGTCAGCGCTGCTGCCCCCAGCAGGGCGGGAGATTTGATTATGCCAATGCACTAGACCCAGCCTGTGCTGCCTGTCCTTAATCTCCCTGCACCCCAGCTCTTCTGCCTCCTGATAGCCCTGGTCTCCCTGCGCCCGGCTGGGTGGGAGATGGCCGCTCCGCCCCTGCCACCCGCCCCTTCCAGCTGATTAATGCATGCCTGCATCTCCCTGCGCCCAGCAGGGTGGAGATGATCAATCCGCTTCAGCCGCCCTCCCCTCTCCATATCAGACTGCGTACTTACCGAAGCCGAGATGCCGAGGGTGGCCCACCGTTGCGACACAGCGCACACCGTTCCCTGGAGTTGGAACAGAGGAGGTGGGCCCCAGGAGGCACCGGCGCCATCGAGGTCCTGGTTGGTAGTTGGGATTCCGGGTGAAGACTTGAACAGGAGCCCCTACTGGAGGCGGTGAGCAGAGCAGGTAGCCTGGGAGGCACAGGACAGGTGCAGGGCAGGTATTGAGCAGCTGGGGAGCTAGTAGCGTAAGGTAGCAGGTAGCTTGTGGCAGCAGGTAGCTTAAGGTAGCAGGTGCAAGCGGGTGGTACTGGAGACAGGTCCGGGAAGCAAGCCGAGGTTCAGGGGTCAGAGAGAATCAACAAGTCCAAAGCCAAGCCAGAGGTCAGGGGGTAAAGAAGGCAGTGTATCCAGGAACAAGAGCCAAGGTCAACTTCAGGGAGAGACCAGAGTCGTATGGAAGTCCGGGTCAGTAGTTCAGGTAAATGGCAGAGAGTCCAAGCACAAGCTGAAGACAAACCAGCAACCCGCCATGAGACAGGCGCTGGTTTAAATAGCCTGGTCAGGCCTCTGATTGGTTCCCGGGGGGATGCGCGCCCGTGCACACGCCGCGCGTGCACACGCACGAGCGCCTCTCCCGCGCGGCTCTACTGCGCATGTGTGATGATCAGGACACAGGGCTGGATCCCTGACACTCCGCAGCCTCCTGCATATCTGCACCTCCCTGTGCCTGGCTGGGTGGGAGGTTTCTGCCTCATCTCCCTGCGCCTGGCAGGGCGGAAGAATCCTACTCTAGTCCCGGGATGTCGACTCTTCCTGCCACGGGTTCTGGAGTCCACGGTTGCTCATGTTGCTGCTCAGCTGCTGTCCTTGGCCACTTGGGCTCCCCAGGTTCAGTGGTCAGACCCCCGCCCCTAGACCTTTCCTTCCGGTCATTACCCTCCTGCCTCACCAAGCACCACCGTTCCTACAGGGGATGGACGTCTCGGACCGCTGCCATCTCCTAACACGGTTGATCCTGCTGAGGATCTCCCGCCTGGAACTGCTACTGGTCGCCCTTCGTCAGCTCTGTCTCTGCGCATCAGTGAGTATGACTGTTATTTAATTTGGTACACAGCGTGCCATTTTAAGCACGAGTGCTCCAGTTGTGGGGGTGCTCACCCCGCCAGCCGGTGCTTCCCGGAAGGGGAAGCAACCTCTTTCCAGGCCGGGAGCCAAGCATGACCTTTCTAAACTGGAGGACGCCAGTGAACATCTTAGAGATGCTTCCCTATCTAGACCAGTACCCCCTTCATAGGGAGGCCTTGATCTTGAGAGACGGCCTGGACCATGGTTTTTGGACACCCTTCACTCCTTCAGATGTGCCTACCAAGGTGTCTAATTTAGAATCCGCAGTTGAATTTGAGTCCATTGTGCCCGAGAAGCTTCAGAAGGAGCTGGGGTTGGGGCGTATGGCAGGCCCATTTGATCTTCCCCCTTTCCACAACCTGAGGGTGTCCCCCCTCGATGTGGTCCCGAAAAAGGCAGGGGGAAAATTTTGTCTTATCCACCACCTGTCCTACACTTCTGGCTCCACGTACACCAATGGCATAAGGAGCAATCCAGGGTTCACTATGACAAGGCAATTCACTTGATTAGGGCTGCTGGTCAGTCGGCATTGTTGGCTAAGGCGGACATTCAGTCCACCTTCCGCCTTCTCCCGGTCCACCCGGAGTGCTTCCACCTCCTGGGCTGCTACTTTCAGGGAAGCTTCTTTTGCCTTCCCATGGGCTGTGCCATCTCATGTTATTTCTTTGAGCTCTTCAGTAGCTTCCTTGAATGGGTAGTTGCCCAGGAGACTGGTTGTCAGTCCATACTACATTACTTAGATGACTTCCTCTTTGTAGGCCCAACAGTGTCAGCATCTCCTCTCTGTTTTTCAGGACACCTGTGGAGGGTTTGCCGTTCCACTGTCCGCTAACAAGACCGAGAGCCCTGTGACGGTTTTAGCCTTTTTGGGCATAGAAATAGAAATGGTGGCAATGGTTTTTCGGCTGCCCAGCGAAAAGCTGGCCAGGCTACTCTCCACTTGGCGAGAGGGGCCAAAATACTTCAATTGAAACAACTTCAGTCTTTGCCGGGTCACTTAGTCTTTGCCTATAGAGTCATCCGCATGGGGAGGGCTTTCTGCAGATGCCTATCATGGGCCATGGAAGGGCTGACTGCCCAAGTCCATACGAGACGACTTGGGGATATGACTATCCTTTCTCCAGTCTTACAATGGCCAGTCTTGTTGGCCGCAGGAGGAGGTACTGAACTAACAGCTGGAGCTATACATTGATGCGACAGGCTCCTGTGGTTTTGGCGCCTTCTTCCAATGGGGGTGGTCTGCTGCATGTTGGCCAGCCTCATGGGCCTGCATGGATTAGTTGCGCAATCTTACCCTGCTGGAGCTCTTCCCAATCATCGTCATCATTGAGCTGTGGGGCGAATGGTTACGCGACCACTAATTCGTTTTTGGTCCGACAACATGAGCCTGGTGCAGGTGGTTAACCAACAATCAGCTAGATCCCCGGTCGTATTGCTACTATGTTTTTTGGTTTTAAAGTACTTGCAGTTTAACATTTGTTTTAGGGCCAGGCATGTTCCTGAGACTGCTAACAATATCGCTGATGCTCTCTCTCGTTTACAGCTCAACCGGTTTCGCTCCCTGGCCCCGTCGGCTTCCCCGGAGGGCCTCCGCTCTCTGGCCTACTTGTGGAACCTTGTTTCCGATGTTTTCTAGACCTCCTTCATGTGTCGCTGTCTCCGCTGTCTCCGCGGATGTGGGCGAAGTAGTGTCGTGTGTGGAACGAATGGTTCCAAGTGTCTGGTGGTGAGTTTTCAATCTCTTCTTACCATGACAGATGCATGGCTTTGTTTTCTTATCTAGTTTATTTGCTGCAGAAAGGTGCTTCAGGCTCAATCATTTCCTGTCTGATGGGTCCTGCGGTGTTGGAGACGTGCTACCCATTCTCCCGATTCCCAGCGCCCGGTTTCCCTCCAGATCCTCTCTGGCACTGTTTCCCTGTTGTCGTCCGTGTGCTCATCTTGGTTCTTCATGCTTCATGCTGGTGGGAATGACATTGGTTATACGCGTTCTGTGGACTTAATTTGCGCTATCAAGTGAGACATTGCCCAGTGTTATGCAGTCTACAACTTGATTCTCATCTGGTCAGAATTCGTTCCTTGCTTGCTATGGGCTCAGGAGATACCTGGCCCACGCCTGGAACGCTTCCGTCGCAAAGTAAACACCCAGGTTGCCAAGCTTGTTCAGCAGATTGGGGGGGTTTGTGATCCGGCACAAGGATTTGGAGGGCGCAAATGATGATCTGCTAATGGCGTTCACCTTAATGACATTGGATTGGATATCTGGGGTGCCCATTATTCACTGACAGGCGGGTGGCAGCTTCTTGACCTTGCCAGCATAAAATGTCTGTAATGGGCTATGCCCTTGATGGAAATCAGAAGTAGGCGGCCTGTCCATCACTTATGGTAAGGACAGGCCTCCCTTTGGAATTGTGTACTCACAGTACATCTGTGACTGGCACTGGTTGAAAAGTGTTCATATGTTATGTTTGGATTTATTAAAGCTGTGGCCTTTCCCTTTCCAACCTAATGGGTGTACATGTGTTTATTTAATGGGGTGAGGGGGCAAGGGGGAAGGGTTTTTTCTATACATCTATGTTACAGTTAATTATACCTGGGCTCATTGCGCCTCAGCAGTGAAACCTTCCAGAAAGACCAAAAATGTGTTGCCTGCAAAAAAACAAAGATCAAATAGAAATCCATATATATTTCATCATGGTCACAAATAATGTTTTTGGTATCTTGATCTGTCTTATCAGTATCCATTTATGTATTTTAGTATGTAAATGGAAAAGAAAACTCTTATATTTGTTTTTTCTTTCTCTGTGCTTTGAGGGTCGTCATCACAGGCAGAGGTCATTGCTTAATTTTCACTCAGCTCGTCCATGTCTGCACTCTAACTGCAGGAAATTTTCCACATTTTGTCATGTTACAACCAAAAACGTAAATGTAGTTGGGATTTTATGTGATAGACCAACACAAAGTGACACATAATTTTGAAGTGGAAGGAAAACGATAAATAGTTTTCAACATGTTTTACAAATAAATATCTGAAAAGTGTGGTGTGCATTTGTATTCAGCTCCCCTGAGTCAATACTTTGCAGAACCACATTTTGCTGCAATTACTAGTGTTGCTCACGAATATTCGTATTGCGAATATTCGGCTCGAATATGGCATATTCGCGTATTCACGAATATTTCGAATTTCGCGGTCAATATTTGCTATTCCGAATATTCAGATTTTTTCAATTTTATTTTTAAAACAGATCACATCCTAGTGATCTCCATCGACGTCTAAAAGCATTGCTGGTATGATTAGAGACCTTGGGCCGAGTAGCTGAAGCGATCATTTTATATTGTTGAAAAATCGCAATGCGATTATTCGGCAATAGGAATATCGCGCGATTATTTTCTCTGCCCTTCTTTTGCATCAGAGCGATTTTTTCAATTTTATTTTTAAAACAGATCACATCCTAGTGATCTCCATCGACGTCTAAAAGCATTGCTGGTATGATTAGAGACCTTGGGCCGAGTAGCTGAAGCGATCATTTTATATTGCCGAATATTCGCAATGCGAATATTCGGCAATAGGAATATTGCACGATTATTTTCTCCCCCCTTCTTTTGCATCAGAGCCAATCAGAGTTCTCCGAATATTCGACAATGCGAATATTCGGCAAAAGGAATATTGCGCGATTATTTTCTCCGCCCTTCTTTTGCATCAGAGCCAATCAAAGTTCTCCTACCACAGTTGTCAGAGGTTAGCAACCTCCATAGCAACCAATAGGAACCTGCCTGCATGGCCATTATTTAAGGTCACACCCAGCAGCATTTCATTGCAGATTCAGAAGGTGGCTTTAGAGTGTGGAGTGTTTCTGTGTGATCTTACAGCTTGCAGCATCAGCATTGTGCTTCCTTGCTAGTGATTTCAGATCATATTATCCTTTTTCTAAACTGCTTTTTTCAAAGCAAAAGACCCAAGAGCTTTTTTAAAAGCTAAGTTTTGTGTTGTATTGTCCATGTTAGTTTAGCTTAGTGTTAGATAGATTTCTGTGTAGTAAGTGTACATATTGTAAGTGTACATTTCTTTAAGCTAGCTTAGTTTAGTGTGTGTTTAGTGTCTGTGTTTTGTGTAAAAAAAAAAAAAATTAGTAGTTAGTGTTTGTTTAGTGCATATTTTTTTTTTTTTTGTAGTTGTAGTCCTTGTCAGTCAATGTAAAAAAAAAAAAAAAAAAAATTAACTTTAGTTTATAGTCATATAACTTTGTGTAAGCAGTTAGTGTTTGTTTAGTGCATTTATTTTTTATTTTTTGTAGTTCTTGTCTTTGTCCTTGTCACTCAGTCAGTGTAAAAAAAAAAAAAAAAAACTTTTAGGTATACTAGTTTTATTATAGTTTAGTAGCTGTCTGTCTACGTCTTTGTCAACGTGCCTGTCTTTAAAAAAAAATAAAAAATCCTTCCTCACATTTCCCCCCCAATAAAGTTTACCCCCCCTCCACATCAGCAATTATGAGCGGCATACGTGGCCGTGGCCGTGGCAGCAGGGGTAGGGGAGTTACTCCCAGTGCTGGGTCGCTGCCAGCATGGGGTACCTCTCGCGCCCCTTCTATTGGTAGAGGATCAGGTGGAACGGGAGTCCGCCTCATCCGGGATTTTTTTTCATCGGGCAGCCGACCGATATTGCCATCTCACGCTCCAGTAGTGGTGGACTATATGGGGCACAGCAGTGCCACTGAGTCGTCAGTCCCGACTACCAGTAGCACCACCATTACACCGGTGCCTTTAGTACCCCCCCCCCCAGCCCCCAAGAGTCCAGCATCTTACTGTTCGACAGCGACAGTGAGAGGGATATCTTGGGGGAGGCCCTGCATCAGGCAGACCTCCAGTTCTGTCCTGATGGTCAGGACCTTTTTGAAGGGATGGAGGAGGAGGATGGGATACCTGCTGTCAGTATCCCAGAGACATCCCTTCAAAGTGGTGCTGCTGTTTTGGTGCAGGAAACAACAGCACCTAGTGAGACCCAGGCGTGGGTGAGGGGACAGCGGAGCCAGGATAGCGGCTCCATGTCAGCTGGTTCCCTCAGACCACATTTCAGCCCTGGGTCTGACATATCTGGGGGCGAAGAGGAGGGTGACCCATCATGGGTGCCATCTGACTCGTCGGCTCACTGCGGCAGTAACGATGAGGAAGGTAGGCACCCTGGGGAAACGGTGCGCCAGGTCACCAGGGAGACCAGCGTCAGGGTCTCCACTGGTGATGGCAGCAGTAGGTGTCAGCAGCAGCAGCAGCAGCAGCAGCAGCAGGCAGCTCCACCTGTGCGCACCGAGTCCCAGCAGGTGCAAGTCAGCGTCACCCCATCTGACAGGAGGGCGGCGCTGAAGTCACCTGTCTGGGCCTACTTCACCCTGGTAGCAGATAACTCTACCGTGGCCATCTGCCAGATCTGTCGTGCCAGGGTGAAGAGAGGGAAGTGCTTGGTTCGGGTGGGTACCACAGCCCTGAACCAGCACCTGAGAATAAATCACTGGCGGGAGTTTGAGCAGATGAAGCGTGGTGGTGGTAGCAGCGCCACCACCACAAGTGAGGAGGGTACAGCAGCCCCTGCCACAGCTTCATCTGTTGCCAGCAGGTCATGCCCCCCCGCTCCCTCTAGTAGAGGTACTGGTACCGGCAGCCAGACCTCTACTTCCACAGCACCCTCCTCGTCTGTGTCCTGCACTGCCGTCCGGCGCCAGGCGTCGCTTTCCGACGCATTTGAACGCACCACTCCCTTCCCCCCTGGAGACCGACGTGTGCGTTCCCTCAATGGGCTCCTGGTAAGGGTTATTGCCCAACATCTGCTGCCCTTCAACATCGTTGACAGCAACCCCTTCAGGCAGATGTTGGAGCAGGCCCAACCCCAATGGCGTGTCCCCAGCCGCCATTTCTTTGCCAGGACTGGTGTCCCTGCCCTACACCAGCACATTGTGCAGAATGTAACCCTGTCGCTGGATCACGCTGTCAGCGACAGGGTCCATCTCACAATGGATGGCTGGACCAGCAGGCATGGGCAGGGCCGCTACATCAGTTTCACGGCCCATTGGTTTCCCTCCGAGGTGCCTGGGAGGGATCGGCGGCATCAGATTTTGTGGTGCCACCCCGGGGTGTCCAGGGGAGAACTGCTGGTCTCCGTCAAGCCACTGTCTCCGCAGCTGCTGAGCCTCCCAGCAAGCGCCCCCGTAGCTTCTCAAGTGTGGGGCACGTGCGCTGTCAGGCCGTGCTCCAGCTTGTTAGTTTAGAGGACCGGAGACACACTGGCCCTGAAGTGCTGACCGCACTTTAGGCTCAGGTCCAGAAGTGGCTGACACCCCGAAGGCTCCAGGCAGGTATGGTTGTCTGTGATAACGGCAGCAACCTACTCTCCGCCCTCCAGGCTGGCAGTCTGACCCACGTGCCCTGTCTGGCACATGTCCTCAACCTTGTGGTGCAGAAGTTCCTGCGCACCTATCCCGGGTTGAGTGACATTGTGCTAAGGGTGCGTAGGATTGCCAGTCACTTCAGGCGCTCCCCAACCGCTACCGCATCCCTGTCCAAGTTGCAGTGGGACAACAGCCTGCCCCTTCACAGGCTGATTGTGGACAGTGTGACGCGGTGGAACTCCACCCTCCACATGCTGGAGAGGTTGTGGGAGCAGCGAAGGGCGGTGAAGGAGTACCTGCTGGAGCAAGGCACTGCCGGGCCTTCACATACACTCCCGTACATCACCAGTGCGGAGTGGGGGCAGATACACCAGGTCTGCCATGTGTTGGCCCCTTTCGAGCAGGCGACCAAGATGGTCAGCAGGGAGCATGTCGGCCTCAATGACGTGCTCCCTATAGTGTTCCTGCTGGACAGGACACTAGATCGCCTGCTCGAAGCTGGGGAGAGTGCCTTGGTGGAGCAGGAGGAGGCTACACTGCTCCACCAAGACCAGGCCCAGGACGAGGAGGAGGAGGATGATGATGATGAGGAGGTTACTGGTGTCGTCCTGGAGTCAGGGCCTGGTCAGGAGGGAGAGCCGGTGTTGGGGGCACCAATAGTCCGGGGGTTGGGCATCTCTGAGCGTGAGCAGCAGCGGCTCCGGGATGAAGAGTCGGACGTCATTGACCCGGGCAGCCTTGCGGAGTCACAGCGGGCTGTGCTCTTCCCCATGGCTGCCCACATGCTGAGATGCCTCAGGAGGGACCCCCGGGTTAAGACCATCAAGGAGAGGGATGAATTTTGGATGGCCACCCTTTTAGATCCCAGGTGCAAGGGGAAACTGGAGCAGTTCTTCCCAGCCAGCCGGAGGCAGAGCCGGATGGAGGAACTGCAGGCAGGCATAGTCAGCCGGTTGGAGCAGGCAACTCCCCGGCCTCCAGTTGTCCCCCCTCATCTCACCCAGCAGGTGGCTGCACCCAGTAGCAGCCGAGCAGGGGACCTAATGGGTGAGATGAGGATGTTCTTCCAATCTGAGCGACCCAGTACCAGCAGCAGCAGCAGCAGTCACCACCAGCGGCTGGCCCACATGGTGGCAGATTACATGGCGTCCGTCGGTGCTTCTGACAGTATGATCACCGACGACCCCATGGAGTACTGGGTTGCCAGATTGCCAGATTGGACACCTGCCGCAAGCTCGCTCAGTATGCGCTGGAGTTATTGTCTTGCCCCCCCTCCAGCGTACTATCTGAGTGGACATTCAGCGCGGCAGGTGGGGTGGTCACGGACAAGAGGACCCGTCTGTCCACAGACTCCGTGGACAGACTCACATTCATCAAGATGAATGAGTCCTGGATCGGCGGTGACTTTCTGGCACCCTCCGTCGGTTCAGGGCGCTGAAGGGTCCCTTGTCATGCATTCCCTGATGTATTTACAGTGATGAAAATAATTATTTGAACACCTGAGAAAATCATTGTTAATATTTGGTACAGTAGCCTTTGTTTGCAATTACAGAGGTCAAACGTTTCTTGTAGTTTTTCACCAGGTTTGCACACACTGGAGGAGGGATTTTGGCCCACTCCTCCACACAGATCTTCTCTAGATCAGTCAGGTTTCTGGGCTGTCGCTGAGAAACACAGAGTTTGAGCTCCCTCCAAAGATTCTCTATTGGGTTTAGGTCTGGAGACTGGCTAGTGCAGTCACACTGTCCCATGTGCAGAAAAACACCACCAAAGCATGTTGCTACCACCACCATGCTTCACAGTAGGGATGGCGTTCTTGGCATGGTACTCATCATTCTTCTTCCTCCAAACACGGTCAGTGGAATTATGACCAAAAAGTTCTATTATGGTCTCATCTGACCACATGACTTTCTCCCATGACTCCTCTGGATCATCCAACTGGTCATTGGCAAACTTAAGACGGGCCTTGACATGTGCTGATTTAAGCAGGGGAACCTTCCGTGCCATGCATGATTTCAAACCATGACGTCTTAGTGTATTACCAACAGTAACCTTGGAAACGGTGGTCCCAGCTCTTTTCAGGTCATTGACCAGCTCCTCCCGTGTAGTCCTGGGCTGATTTATCACCTTTCTTAGGATCATTGAGACCCCACGAGGTGAGATTTTGCAGGTAGCCCCAGTCCGAGGGAGATTGACAGTCATGTTTATCTTCTTCCATTTTCTAATGATTGCTCCAACAGTGTACCCTTTTTTCACCAAGCTGCTTGGCAATTTACCCGTAGCCCTTTCCAGCCTTTTGGTGGTGTACAAATTTGTCTCTAGTGTCTTTGGACAGCTCTTTGGTCTTGGCCATGTTAGTAGTTTGATTCTTGCTGATTGTATGAGGTGGACAGGTGTCACTCTTTATGCAGCTAATGACCTCAAACAGGTGCATCTAATTTAGCATAATAAATGGAGTGGAGGTGGACATTTTAAAGGCAGACTAACAGGTCTTTGAGGCTCAGAATTCTAGCTGATAGACAGGTGTTCAAATACTTATTTTCCTCACTGTATACCTTTGAAACTCATAGTGGGCAGGTAGTGTTAAGGGCATAAATATTTCCATGCTGTGTCATTAAGCCACTATAAGGAGTCCTGATGCTGCTGCCACATTATTTTGAAAAGTAATTGCTCATCATGAATTTAAAAAGTCACGGATGGCATAGAAATGACGTTAATCAAACTTTTAAATTATGAGGCACTATGGTATAGTCAGGCTACAGCTACTTAAGGCCTGTGTCATTCTGCTTTTCAAATTTAATCACCATGCTACTGCAACTTCAAGCTTTTGTAATTTTGCCACCATATGGGCTCCTACTGCAGTGCTAATGCCAAAAGGCTGAGTGATTATGTACCGATATATTACTCATACTGCTGCTGTCACCTTTTGTCCGAGAGATTTGCCACTTTCTATTAATACTGCTGCAGCTGATGGCACCTCTTGGCCGAGCTATTTGCCATTTTTATTACTCTTACCACTGCTGCTGTTCATGGCATCTCTTGCCCGAGTGATTTGACACTATATTGTCTTGTACTACTACTACTGCTGCTACTGCTCAGTCAAGACACCTATGTCACAAGTTATTTGCCACTCTATACTACTATTACCACTGCTGCTCATCATGGCACCTCTTGCCCAAGTGATTTGACTCTGTATTGTCTACTACTACTACTACTGCTGCTCAGTCAAGACACCTATGTCACAAGTTATTTGCCACTCTATACTACTATTACCACTGCTGCTGCTGCTGCTGCTGTTCATCATGGCACCTCTTGCCCAAGTGATTTGACACTGTATTGTCTAATACTACTACTACTGCTGCTGCTCAGTCAAGACACCTATGTCACAAGTTATTTGCCACTCTATACTACTATTACCACTGCTGCTGCTGCTGCTGTTCATCATGGCACCTCTTGCCCAAGTGATTTGACACTGTATTGTCTAATACTACTACTACTACTGCTGCTCAGTCAAGACACCTATGTCACAAGTTATTTGCCACTCTATACTACTATTACCACTGCTGCTGCTGCTGCTGTTCATCATGACACCTCTTGCCCAAGTTATTTGACACTGTATTGTCTAATACTACTACTACTGCTGCTGCTCAGTCAAGACACCTATGTCACAAGTTATTTGCCACTCTATACTACTATTACCACTGCTGCTCATCATGGCACCTCTTGCCCAAGTGATTTGACACTGTATTGTCTAATACTACTACTACTGCTGCTCAGTCAAGACACCTATGTCACAAGTTATTTGCCACTCTATACTACTATTACCACTGCTGCTGCTGCTGCTGCTGCTGTTCATCATGGCACCTCTTGCCCAAGTGATTCGACACTGTATTGTCTAATACTACTACTACTGCTGCTGCTCAGTCAAGACACCTATGTCACAAGTTATTTGCCACTCTATACTACTATTACCACTGCTGCTGCTGCTGCTGTTCATCAAGGCACCTCTTACCCAAGTGATTTGACACTGTATTGTCTAATACTACTACTACTGCTGCTGCTCAGTCAAGACACCTATGTCACAAGTTATTTGCCACTCTATACTACTATTACCACTGCTGCTGCTGCTGCTGTTCATCATGGCACCTCTTTCCCAAGTGATTTGACACTGTATTGTCTAATACTACTACTACTGCTGCTGCTCAGTCAAGACACATATGAAACAAGTTATTTGCCACTCTATACTACTATTACCACTGCTGCTGCTGTAAAGTCTTGCCCAAGTGTTTAGATGCTATCTAGTACTATTACCACTACTGCTTGTAAATGGTGCCTGTGTGATAATTACATTATATTTTAATACTACTGCTGCTGCCTTCATGCTGAGTAATGCTTCATGACCTCTCTGGCACAGCGGATCCACCAACAGCCTCCGCTACAAGCTACCAGACCGGACCGTAACAGCAAGTGTGACTAAAACACTGAACTTTATGTTAAACCCTGTTTTGCGGCCTTTATACTGCAACCATTAACTCTGTGTATATATATATATATATATATATATATATATATATATATATATATATATATATATATATATATATATATATATATATATATATATAGTATAAGAGCAAATAGTATAAAATGTTTTTGGTTATTATGAAGTTAGATCTGTTGATGTTGATGTTGATGTGTTAGATGTGAAGTTAGATGTGTTGAAAAACCTACCAATCTCAATAAGAAAGGAAACATTGAAAAAATAAAAAATGTTATTAAAAGAAAATAAATCCAATGGAATTCTGCAAACGCTTCTGAATCTCCATCATCCCTGCATACTTCTTCATATGCTGTTGCTCCAGCTGAATATTCTGTTGGTCCAGATACCGCATTTTCCGCTGATTTGCGCGAATTCTATCTTGGATCCTCTGCATTTCGCTCTGTTTCACCAAAAAATCTTTCATAGCTGTTAGGATATAAGAAAATAAAATGTTGATTTCAAAGACCGTTACCAAATACATAAAATATTTATGTTGCTTATTAAACAATCATTATCATGTATACACAATTGTTATGTGTCTAGCACATACAGGGAGTGCAGAATTATTAGGCTCGAAAGCCTACTACCAATTAAGCATATTAGGTGATGTACATCTCTGCAATGAGAAGGTGTGTGGTCTAATGACATCAACACCCTATATCAGGTTTGAATAATTATTAGTCAACTTCCTTTCCTTTGGCAAAATGGTTCAAAAGAAGGACTTGACAGGCTCAGAAAAGTCAAAAATAGTGAGATATCTTGCAGAGGGATGCAGCATCCTTAAAATTGCAAAGCTTCTGAAGCGTGATCATCGAACAATCAAGCGTTTCATTCAAAATAGTCAACAGGGTCGCAAGAAGCGTGTGGAAAAACCAAGGCGCAAAATAACTGGCCATGAACTGAGAAAAGTCAAGCGTGCAGCTGCCAAGATGCCACTTGCCACCAGTTTGGCCATATTTCAGAGCTGCAACATCACTGGAGTGCCCAAAAGCACGAGGTGTGCAATACTCAAAGACATGGCCAAGGTAAGAAAGGCTGAAAGACGACCACCACTGAACAAGACACACAAGCTGAAACATCAAGACTGGGCCAAGAAATATCTCAATAATGATTTTTCTAAGGTTTTATGGACTGATGAAATGAGAGTGAGTCTTGATGGGCCAGATGGCTGGATTGGTAAAGGGCAGAGAGCTCCAGTCCGACTCAGACGCCAGCAAGGTGGAGGTGGAGTACTGATTTGGGCTGGTATCATCAAAGATGAGCTTGTGGGGCCTTTTCGGGTTGAGGATGGAGTCAAGCTCAACTCCCAGTCCTACTGCCAGTTTCTGGAAGACACCTTCTTCAAGCAGTGGTACAGGAAGAAGTCTGCATCCTTCAAGAAAAACATGATTTTCATGCAGGACAATGCTCCATCACACGCGTCCAAGTACGTCACAGCGTGGCTGGCAAGAAAGGGTATAAAAGAAGAAAAACTAATGACATGACCTCCTTGTTCACCTGATCTGAACCCCATTGAGAACCTGTGGTCCATCATCAACTGTGAGATTTACAAGGAGGGAAAACAGTACACCTCTCTGAACAGTGTCTGGGAGGCTGTGGTTGCTGCTGCACGCAATGTTGATGGTGAACAGATCAAAACACTGACAGAATCCATGGATGGCAGGCTGCATGAGTGTCCTTGCAAAGAAAGGTGGCTATATTGGTCGCTGATTTGTTTTTGTTTTGTTTTTGAATGTCAGAAATGTATATTTGTGAATGTTGAGATGTTATATTGGTTTCACTGGTAAAAATTAATAATTGAAATGGGTATATATTTTTTTTTTGTTAAGTTGCCTAATAATTATGCACAGTAATAGTCACCTGCACACACAGATATCCCCCATAAAATAGCTAAAACTAAAAACAAACTAAAAACTACTTCCAAAAATATTCAGCTTTGATATTAATGAGTTTTTTGGGTTCATTGAGAACATGGTTGTTGTTCAATAATAAAATGAATCCTCAAAAATACAACTTGCCTAATAATTGTGCACTACCTGTATACTTCTATCATAAATACCATATTATTGTTCTGAAATCTGACGGATGCGCTTTAAATGCTGTCCATTTTTATATCTACATCTTATTGTTGAAATGTTATTAATCTTTGTGCACATATTTACCATCCTGACTGAGGCTCATAGGAACGGTCTCTTCCTCCTGCACGTCTTCTCCTACAGCCGATACTCCAGCAGAAGTTTGGGGGGGGGGGTGCAGCTCCTCATCTTGCTCCTCAACATGAGCTGGGGGTGGCGGATGGGAGGGCCCTGGCTGCTCCTTCTCATCCCTCTCCTCCTCTTCCGCATCCTCCTCCTGCTCCTCCTCGTCATCCTCGACCTCTACGGCCTGTAGCCTTGTGCGCTTGGAGCGCACAGCTGGTAGAGGAGCTCCTATAATAACACAATGTTCATATATGTAAAAATGTTTTCTAATGACGTATGCAAATTCGGTGTACTCTTCTGTATTGTATATGAATACAAATTAATTTATATAGACAGTTAACCAATGGGACAATCTTATATTAAAGGGTCTTGTGGGCACTACAGGGGACTGAGCGTGAGCTGGGCTGCCATGGTAAAATGAGCTGTTTTTGTCTCCTTTGTTTTGTTCAGACGATCTCATGTTAAAAAAAGGGCCCGATGGAGCACACGGGATTACTATGACAAGCCCACGCCTAACACAGGAATTTAGTGGGAATCTATATATATAAAACTCAACGTGTGTGTGTGTATGTATGTATGTATGTATGTATGTATGTATGTATGTACCAGCATCACGTCCAAACGGCTAAAGATATTTACATGAAACTTGGCACACAGGTTACTTATATGTCAGCCACAAACATAGGATAGGTGGTTTAACCCTTACCCACCCCCATTTGCCATGGTCAGGGTTTTTCTTTAAAGTCCCATTCAACTCTATGGGAAATACATGTTACTTCATAACAGCTGTAGATATTTCGATAACACTTGGTCACATGTTACTTATACGTCCACTTAAAGTATAGGATCGTTAATTTATCCCTTAACTACCCCCATTTGTGAGGGTCTGGGTTTTTGTTTAAAGTCCCATGCAAAGCAATGGGAAAAGTATGTTCCCACATAACTTCTGTGTTCCTGTCTGCTGTCCCATGTCTTTTTTCAACAGTACTATGAATACCTTGGCTGGTGGTGATATATGTTACCACAACATGGCGTCTGGGTTAACAATAACAACATCTGCCCTTACATTAATTACATATGACCTTACATAACTGTCACCAAAGGAGCTGCGGTGGCTCAACGCGATTGGCACTGCGCTGACAAGCCATTCACCTCTGCAGCTAGGGGTTCGGATCCCGCTCTCGGCTACATGTGAATTGAGTTTGGTGGTCTCAGCCCGGCTCCCGGTGGGTGTGCTATGCGAGGTAAGCCTGTGCTTAGTACGCCCACCCCCCTCCCACAAAAACCACCACACCTACACACGCACTCGAAATTGGCTTAACATGCACGCACTCTGACCACGCGGTCTCTAAAAAGAGAGGCAAAGGACTAACGAGGCTGGTTGAGCGGGCAAATCCTCTCACTCCCTTATAGGGAGTCCCTCTGCCCCGTTGGGCTTCAAAGCGGAGCAGGTAGAACGGGCTGTGTGGGAGGACCCCCTCACACCTGCCATTGCCACCCGGGGCATGGAGAAAGGTGGCAGATTGCCTCTGGGGGAGGCCTGCCTACTCCCAACTCCTGCAGTCCAGCTTCTCTCTCGAGTACACGCACAAAATACACTTAGAAAAAAAAAATATACATAACTGTCACCAATAACTTACCTGGATGATATTCATCCCGTATACGTTTGACCTGGTCCATGTGGCGCCTTTTCAGGTCCGACCATTTTTTTAATATGGCCATGCGGTCGTGTGTGCAGCCCTGTTGGTCGCGTAAGTCCTGCATTAGGGAGCTGATCACTTTTTTTTTTCCTCCTGCCTCCGCAGTTGATCGTAGCCCTTTTGCAGGAACCTCTGCAAGATGAAGAACAAAGTATATTATAATACTTTTGTTTAAACCCTTATGGATATATGACGGAAATCTATGGTATTCAACAATTGGAAGCATTCTCGCCTTATTAATCAATGATAGGGGTAACATGACAGATTTTATATCTTGCCATTTTGCTCGCCACCTAATTATGTATATATGAGTAACAACACAGGATACACGTAAAAGGGAGAAATGCGTTGCTATTCATCTGACCGCTATAATTATTTTTGGACACTTATAATGGGCCTGTACAATAGATTATTTTTTTTCATCCCTATCTTTATATAGGAACAATGGGCCAGATTCAGCAAGACTTGCGCTGGAGTATTTCGATATGCGCCGCGTAACTGTGAAGATGCGCCGTTGTTTCTATGTGGCCGTACCCACCAAACTAGATGCGCCCGAAAACGGGCCATTTCCGATCGGCTTAACTTTCTGGCGCCAGAGTCCCGTCAGCGCATAATTTCGCTTGGCGCATCAGTCGCGCCTATTGATTTCCCCTTCAAATATGCAAATGAGGGAGATTTCCCGATTCACGAACGGATTAGCACCATACGCTGGCTACATGCGCCACGCGTATCTCGTCCGTCCGGCGCAAAGTTATTTCTACAAAAGGCTGCTTTATCTTTACTCCAGACGGTCACAGGTCAGCAGGAGAGCAGCTACAGCAGCGTTATCGACGATAAGAGCTAGCTGAACAACCACACTTGCAAGGACAACACCTCTGTGTGCCAACATGCCAGGGGAAATCGTGGTCCTAGAACTACTGATGGGTCCCCCGGAACGAAGGAGGCGGGCACGTGAGAGGATATATCGCACGCGCATGAACCTCTTTGGCATGGGGGATGAGGAGGTGTATCGCCTCTTCAGATTCAGCCCAGATGCAATACTTGAACTAACCACAACCCTGCAGGATGACATCACCAGCAAGACACACCGCTCACAAGCAGTGCAGCCACTGGTGAAGGTACTGGCAACACTCCATTTCCTTGCCAGTGGATCATTCCAGCGTACAAGTGGAGTGGTGGCTGGGATGTCACAGTCCTCCGTGAGCAGATGTGTGCACCAGGTTGTCCCTGCAATCCTCAGACGCATGTCCAACCAGTTCATCAGACCCACCACTGAGGAGCTGCGGCTGAAAGCAATGACAGATTTCTACAGCATTGCCAGATTCCCACGCACTGTGGGGGCCATTGATTGCACACATGTGGCACTCCAGCCCCCCAGTGCCACAGAGCACATATACCGCAATCGGAAGCATTGGCACTCCATCAACGTACAGGTGATAGCCGATGCCCAACGCCTCATATGGCACGTCCGTGCCAAACACCCCGGGTCCAGCCATGACAGCTTCATATACAATCAGAGCCCCATCCCAGCAGAATTCGAACAGAACATGTATGGGGACAGCTGGCTGGTTGGTGAGTGACATGGGTGGCAGCCATGACTATCCCCTCCCGTGATGCACAACAGAAGTGGTACATGCATGACTAACATCCTCCTGTCTTTTCCCTTCCAGGTGACTCTGCATATGCACTGGGACCCCATCTAATGACTCCTTTCCGGAACCCCCAAACCAGAGGAGAGAGAAAATACAATGAAGCACACATCAAAACCCGTGCAGTGGTGGAGCAAACATTCGGGCTCCTGAAGTCCCGTTTCCGATGCCTGGATAAGTCTGGGGGGACCCTATTGTATTCCCCTACCTTTGTGTGTCGGATCATCGGTGCATGTTGCATTCTGCACAACTTTGCTATGAGAAAAGGCCTGCAGATTGACATGCGTGATGACCTGACCCCCGACCCACACAGTCCCCATCTGCCAGAGGACACCCAGTCTGCTGATGGAAGAGCAGTCAGGAGGGTCCTCGCCGTAGGCATCTTTGGACACTAAACCAAAACATTAATCACACAGACAATGCACGCGTGTACACCACTGATGTCCCTAGATCACACACACCACATGCACATCGCATTGGATTAGCCCAAGTCCAGCATGTAGGACTTGGGAGCAGCAACGCCAGCGTCAAGGCGCCAATGATGTCACTGTCCATTCATACACCTTTCACACGTCATTCATATAGCCGTGGGGTTAACTTCACCACCACGGCCGAGGGTGACACCCCTTACTGTCAGGAGTGCCACCCCCTCACATTCACACACCATTCACACTGCAACGTGTGCAGTATCAAAAAATAAAAATCTCATAACCTGAGCATAATCAGAACAAAAAATAAAAATCTCATAACCTGAGCATAATCAGAACAAAAAATAAAAATCTCATAACCTGAGTATAAATCAGAACAAAAAATAAAATAATCATCGGGGATCCCGGGGGCTCCTTCTTGCCGAACCTCTCTGGCTCCTCAGCTGCCTGGATGGAGTGGGTGGGGGTGGGGGGGCATCTGGAGGTGGCTGATCCCCGGGTGGGCCACTCCTGGCAGGTGTGGCCTGCATGCCCTCCAAGGCCATGGCTATCCGGCCGAGGAAATTGTTTGTCTGGCCCTGCATCCTCAGCTGCTGGGCCTGCATCCTGAGCTCCTGGGTCACTTGGTAGTGCTGGGCTTGCCGACTCAGCCTCCCCTGGTCCCGGATGGCAGCACTGTTCCCATGGATGGCAGCAGTTTGGCCTGGACGGCTGCAGTGAGGTGCCTAATATCCCCCTGCACCTCCCCCAAACTGGTCACCACTGCAGCGCAGTTGCAGCTGACATCCTGCACTGCGTTGCTTATCTGGGCAACGGAGCCCAGGCTGTCAGCCACTTTCTCCAAGTGCCCAACTAGTTCCCCCATTTGTTGGGTCTGTCTGGCGTGATCCCTCGCCAACTGGCCCTGGACAACATCCGACACCCCCCTGGTCTTCTGGGTCGCCTTCCTGGGGCCAGAAGATGGTTGTCCCCGGGGGGATGGAGTCGCCCTTGAGGGGCTTCCAAGGATGGGGGAGGGGATGACAGACGGCCCTGGAGAAGGGGAGGAGTCCTCCAACACTAAAGAAAAGTCCTGCTCTGCCACAGCAGGATCCTCCACAACCACCTCGGCAGGTGTGGTGTGGGCACTCTCCTCCTCCACCTCGGTGTCTTCACCACCCAGGGGCTCGGGCACACGATGGCGTTGGGGGGGATGGGGTGGACTGGCCGCTGACAGATGATGGCCCAGCTCCGTCATCTGTGGATGACACAAAGCAGACACATGTTGGTGGTCCCACACACTTGGCACATGTACCCCCCCCCCCCAAATGCAACACATCAAATAGGGGATAAAAAAACACTTACCTGTCCTGGAGCCTTCCTCCATGGAGTCATAGCCAGGGACCCCCTCCACCTGCTCCCTCTCCAGGCAGCGAGAGACCACCTCCTCCTCCGCGGTCAGGGTGACCGGACATGGGGGACCACCACCTGTGCCCCTCTCATGCCTCCTGATGGTGGCCACCTTGCCACGGACCTTGCGCCGCAGATCATTTTTTTTTTTTTGAATGTCACCAGCAGTCCGGGTGGAGTACCCCAAAACATTGACCCGGCCAGCAATGGTGTCCAGGATGCCCTGCTTCCTCTCCCGGCTGGTCTTACGGCTTTTTTTGCCATGGAGAAAATGATTAAAAGTCTCCATAGCGGATATGATCACAGACACCTCCTGTGAATTAAAGTTGAGGTTCCTCCTCTCTCTGGGGGTAGCGGGAGCAGCCATCACAGCACAAAAGTATCTTCCCTGGGGTGGGGGGAAACGGAAATACTTTTGCGCCGGAATGGCGTTTCCGCCTGCGCTTTTAAGCGCCCAACGGAAGGCATTGCGCTGACATTTCCCGGGAAGTGGTGCCGACGGAAGTTGTGAGCATGCGCACAAGGGGGCGAGTGGAGCCGCACTCACTGCGCATGCTCCGTGGATGATGCGCTGAACGTAAGCCTCTGCGCTGGGCTCCGCCCATCATTTACATGTGATCACACCCACTTCCACTTGCGTCGGGGTAAGGCCAGCGCATTATCGTTACTCTGGCGCAAGTTTACGCGCAACTGCTATGTGAATAACAGTACTTGCGCTGAAAGGGTCGTCAGAGTAACGTAAATGAGAAGCGTTACTCCAGAGCAAAGATGCTCCCATCTACCTGAATCTGGCCCAATAATGGGCCAGATTCAGGTAGAGTTAGGCTGGAGTATCTGTGATACTCCAGCCTAACTGTCACTTTAAGCCGGCGTTTCTGTTTTCTGTAACCAGAAAACAAGAAACGGCGGGTTGGTGTTCCGATGCGATCGGCGCAATTGAATTTCGCCATTGCATCGCAACTTTAATTTAAATGGCGCCGGGGGCGTTCCCGCTGATTTACGCTGAAAAAATATGTCAATCAGCGGGAATCGGCAATTCACGATCGTATTCGGGCGCGACGCAGTGACTTTCCGACGTTTCCGTAAGCGATACGCAGCGTAAAGATAAAGCAGCCCCCTAGTGGAGTATCCTATGTTAAGTATAGGCGTCGTCATCGCGTCGAAAAAAAAACAAATCGCGTCGCTTGCGTAAAACTTTCATGAATGGGGATGTGACGTCATTGACGTTCACTGACAGAATTTGGAGCATGCGCACTGGGATGCATTGACACTCGACGCATGCGCAGTACGTTCGCCGCGGGATCGCGCTTAGTTTAAATAATACACGCCCCGTACCCGCCCAATTTGAATTCCGCTGGCTCATTTGCGATGCGCTGCCGCAACTTTAGGAGCAAGTGCTTCATGAATAACAGCACTTGCTCCTAAAATTTCGGCAGCGTAACGTAAATGAGAAGCGTTACTCCAGAGCAAAGATGCTCCCATCTACCTGAATCTGGCCCAATATGTTTGTTTCTTTTGACTTTTTGATGAATTAATTTTGAATAAATAATGGAGTTGATGTTATTTAAAAACTACAACTACCAGCATGCTCTGATACACCATGTAGCTCACCGTCACCAGCTGTACAACAATTATACTTTAACTCTCATCATGCATGGACAGTTAATGGCTGTCCGGTAATACTGGGGAGTTGTTTTGCAACAGCTGTAGGCTCCGTTTAGGAAACAGTGCCGTACCAGATGTTTTTTTTTTATTGTGGAGGGGAGGGTGGCTATGTAGGGGTATGTGTATATGTTTTGTTTTTTAATTTATATTTAGTGTGGTGTAGTGTTTTTAAGGTACAGTCAGAGGGGCGTGGGGTTCACAGTAGTTTCCCGCTGAGGGTTTGAGCTGCAGCGCCAAATTTGCTTCAGCTAGAAGCACACTGTAAGCCCCAGCCCATGTGAATGTACCCTGTACATTCACATTGGGGGAGAGGGGGGGGGGGGGGGTTATTGCAGCCAGTTGCATGCAGGGAGTTGTAGTTTTGCAACAGCTGGAGGCAGAATGGTTGCAAAACACTGCGAGTTTGTTACCTAACTCAGGGTTTCAAGACCAGTCCACCTCCAGCTGTTGCAAAACTACTACTCCCATCAGCCATGGTCTGTCAGTGCATGGTAAGAATTTTACTTTTGCTGCATCTAGGGTGCCACAGTTTAGAGACCCGTGTATAGTGGTCTGAAAAATGTGGGCCTGCAGAACTTGCAAAACTAGAAGTGCCAGCATGCCCAGGCATGCTGGAAGTTGTAGTTCTGCAACATCTAAAGGGCAATATGTATTCGAACGTCCTTGGGCCTTAAGGACCCTGAAGTCAGGACGTTCGCATACGTCCTATGTCCACAACATGTTAAATTAATTATGCTAAATAGCAAGGAAAGTGCCTAAATACACATTTACCAACCAGGGTGTCTGCAGCTGTGCAGGCATGCTGGGAGTTGTAGTTTTGCAACAGCAGGAGACACAATGTTTGGGAAATACTAATATCTGATCTTATATACGAACTTTTAAACTAGTCTAAAATGCAGTAAAAGATAATGAAATAACAGTGGTGAAAATACTTACACTAATCAGCATCTTTTCCTCACTGGGTGTAAAATTGCTTCCAACCATTTTCACTTCCAAGGACTGGGCAGCACAAAATTGCGATGCGAAAATCAACTGGCAAGTGGCAAGGATCCAGGAAATGGTCGCGTGTTGGTCACGTGTTGGTCGCGTGTTGTTCACGCGTTTGCGCATGCGCGAACGAGAATTTTGCAATAAATATCGCAATCGCATTAGCGAAATTTTGCAATATTGTTTTTTCGCTAAAATATCACGAATATTCGATTTTAGCGAATATTTCTCGAATATTCTACTATATATTCGTGATATATCGCAAAATCGAATATGGCGTATTCCGCTCAACACTAGCAATTACAGTGATGATGAAGAAAAGAGGGAAGGACGGCCGCACTCCAAGGATTTTCAAACGAAAAAAGTTGTCTTTATTGTAAATCCAAAAACATGTACAGTCACAGCAATCACAGAAAACAGGACAGCCGACGCGTTTCGCACTCGATCAGTGCTTAGTCATGGCTGAGCACTGATCGAGTGCGAAACGCGTCGGCTGTCCTGTTTTCTGTGATTGCTGTGACTGTACATGTTTTTGGATTTACAATAAAGACAACTTTTTTCGTTTGAAAATCCTTGGAGTGCGGCCGTCCTTCCCTCTTTTCTTCATCATCATTGCCATTTGCATCGCCAGCACCTTGGTAATCTAATTATCCTTGATCGTCTACAGGTCTCACCTGGAGCGGTGATTTCTTTTCTTTTGTCTTTTTTGGACTAGCAATTACAGCTACAAGACTTTTTGAGGATGTCTCTACCAGCTTTACACATCTAGAAAGTGACGATTTCGCCCATTCTTCTCTGCAAAATAGCTCAAGCTCTCTCAGATTGGATGGAGAGCATCTGTGAACAGCAATTTTCAAGTCTTGCTACAGATTCTCAATTGGATTTAGGTCTGGACTTTGACTTGGCCATTCCAACACATGAATATTCCAGCGGACAAAAATCTCCCGCATGCACCGAATAGATTCGACGCATGCGTGGAAGTATTTTACTTCCTGGAGTGGTGACGTGGCAGCGTCAACGTCACCGCCACGTCACCGCGTCCTCAGCCCGAGGGGATTTTCATCCGATGGTGTTTACATGCCATCGGACCAAAATCCGATGAGACATGTCCGCTGCAAACGGTCTGTCGGATATGTTTGAGCGGACATGTCTCATCGTGTGTACGCGGCCTAACAGGTTTTCTTCTAAGATTGCCCTGTATTTAGCTTTATCCATCTTCCCATCAACTCTGACCAACTTTCCTGTCCCTACTGAAGCAAAGTAACCCTACAACATGATGCTGTCAACACCATGTTTCACATGGGGATGGTGTGTTCAGGGTGATGTGCAGTGTTAGCTTTCCTCCACACATAAAGTTTTACTTTTAAACCACAAAGTTAAATTTTGGTCTCATCTGAGTAGAGAACCTACTTCCACATGTTTGCTGTGTTCCCCACGTGGCTTCCCGCAAACTGCAAACGGGACTTTTTATAGCTTTCTCTTAACAATGGGTTTCTTCTTGCCACTCTTCCATAAAGGCCAGATTTGTGGAGTGCACAACTAATGCCGCGTACACGATAATTTTTCGGCATGAAAAAAACGTTGTTTTTCAAAAACGTCATTTAAAATGATCGTGTGTGGGCTTCACATCATCAGGTTCTGAAAAAAGATTAAAAAAAAAATTAGAACATGATGCATTTTTTAACGTCGTCTTAAACTATGTTGTTTTTCGGGTTGTAAAAAATGATCGTGTGTGGGCTAAAACGACATAAAAACCTGCGCATGCTCAGAAGCAAGTTATGAGACGGGAGCGCTCGTTCTGGTAAAACTACTGTTCATAATGGAGTAAGCACACTCATCACGCTGTAACAGACAGAAAAGCGCAAATCGTCTTTTACTAACACGGAATCAGCTAAAGCAGGCCAAAGGCGAATGGAACTTCCCCTTTATAGTGGCGTTGTACGTCACCGCGCTTTGCTAGATCATTTTTTAAAAACGATGGTGTGTGGGCAACGTCGTTTTTATTGATAAAGTTGGAAACCGTTGTTTTTTGGACATGCTGTAAAACTATGTTTTTTTCATGCTGAAAAATGATCGTGTGTATGCGGCATAATAGTTGTCCTGTGGACAGATTCTCCCACCTGAGCTGTGGATCTCTGCAGATCCTCCAGAGTTACCATGGGCCTCTTGTCTGCTTCTCTGATTAATGCTCTCCTTGCCTGTCAGTTTAGAGTTTAGGTGGACAGCCATGTCTTGATAGGTTTGCAGTTGTGCTACACTCTTTTCATTATCGGATGATGGATTGAACAGTGCTCCGTAAGGTTAAGCGATATTTAAGCGATATTTTTTTATAACCTAACCCTGCTTTAACTCCTTGCCGCCAAGCATACGCAGATATGCGTCCTAGGCTTTCGGGGGTCATCCCGGGATGATTCCCTCAGCTGTTTAGAGCAGCCGATCGGCTTTTCTGACTGGGCCTCCCATCCCCCAGGGAGACCCATTACACGATGCGCCTCTTCTGGGGCCTAGCCACAGAATGGAACGAAGCTGTAAATGGCTTCATTCCAATCTCCAGACTGTACATTTTCCAATTATTCAATTCTTGAATTTTAAATTTTCGAATTTCCAAAATTCAAAATTTTCTAAATTTGAAAATTCAGAATTTCGTAAATTCGAAAATACGGAAATTCAGAAATTCAAACATTCAGAAATTCTGAATTTCGAAATTCGGAAATTTCGGAATGAACTAATTTGTCAACATTTGTATAAAAACCCTAATGCCGCGTACACACGGTCGTTTTTTGCGATGAAAAAAAACGACGTTTTTTAAAACGTCATTTAAATTGATCGTGTGTGGGCAAAACGTCGTTTTTTGTCTTCAAAAAAACGACCAAAAAAAAATTCCAACATGCTTGAATTTTTTGTGTCGTTTTTCAAAACGTCGTTTTTTGTTTCACAAAAAGTCACCGTGTGTAGCAAAAACGTCTTTTAAAACGACGTTTTTCAACCCGCGCATGCCCAGAAGCTAGTTATGAAGCGAGCTTCAATGGAAAAGAGTGGTGAACGTAACCTCGCTTTTTGTGAAAAAACGATGGTGTGTATGCAAAATCGTCTTTGAAAAGTGACGTTTCAAAAACGTCGTTTTTTACTTCACAGAAAACTTTGTTTTTTTTCATCACAAAAAATGATCGTGTGTACGCGGCATTATACATCCTGACTGATGGCAGCCCATTCTTGAGTAATAAGTGCTTAGAGTTTTTCAGAATTTGTATTTTTTTGTTCACCACAAGTTCTCATTTGGATTAAGGTCTGGGGAGTTTCCTGCCCATGGACCCAAAATGTTGATGATTTGTTCTCCAAGCCAATTATTTATCACTTTTGCCTTATGGCAAGGTGCTCCATCATGCTGGAAAATGCATTGTTCATCACCAAACTGTTCTTAGATGGTTGGGAGAAGTTGCTCTCGGAGGATGTTTTTGTACTATTCTTTATTCATGGCTGTGTTCTTGGGCAAAATTGTGAGTGCACCCACTCCCTTGGCTGAGAAGCAACCCCACACATAAATGGTCTCAGGATGCTTTACTGTTGGCATGACACAGGTTTGATGGTCTCCAGACAAGGTAATTTCCGGATGCCTCATACAATCGGAAAGGGGATTCATCAGAGAAAATGATTTTACCCCAGTCCTCAGCAGTCCAATCCCTGTACATATTGCAGAATATCAGTCTGTCCCTGATGTTTTTCCTGGAAAGTAGTGGCTTCTTTGCTGCCCTTCTTGACGCCGGGCTATCCTCCAAAAGTCTTCTCCTCACTGTACGTGCAGATGCACTTACACCTGCCTGCTGCCATTACTGAGCAAGCTTTGTACTGGTGGTGCCCCAATCCCATAGCGGAATCAACTTTAGGAGGTGGTCCTGGTGCTTGCTAAAATTTCTTGGGCTCCCTGAAGCCTTCTTTTTATAAATGCATTGAAAATGTTTTTATAGGATTAGGTTAAATTGTAAGGCAAAGAGGGACTTTGCAATCAATTGCAATTCACCTGACCACTCTTCAAACCATTCTGGAATATATGCAAAGTGCAATAATAAAAACTGAGGCAGCAGACTGGCTGTACTACTTTTGTGCCATGCAACAGGAAAAGGCAATATAGCACAATACACTATATAGCACTAGCCACCTCTAGAACTGAAGATTGAAATGTGAGTAGGCATGTGCATTTCGTTTCGTCCCGAATCGAAATTCAGACAAATTTTCCATTATTCGGACATTCGGATGCATACGAATTCCCGAATTGCAATATTAGCGAATTTACCGAATCAGAACGAACGTTTTCGATTCCGAATCGAAAACCCGCGGACTAAATTTGATCGGAATTCGAAAAAAAAAATTCAATTTGAATTTAATTCGAAAAAAATTATATTCGAAAAGAGACTATGGGCCAGATTCAGCAAGACTTGCGCTGGAGTAATTCGATATGCGCCGCGTAACTGTGAATATGCGCCGTCGTTTCTATGTGGCCGTACCCACCAAACTAGATGCGCCCGAAAACGGGCCATTTCCAATCGGCTTAACTTTCCGGCGCCAGAGTCCCGTCAGCGCATAATTTCGTTTGGCGCATCAGTCGCGCCTATTGATTTCCCCTGCAAATATGCAAATGAGGGAGATTTCCCGATTCGCGGACGGATTAGCACCATACGCTGGCTACATGCGCCGCGCGTATCTTGTCCGTCCGGCGCAAAGTTATTTCTACAAAAGGCTGCTTTATCTTTACTCCAGACGGTCACAGGTCAGCAGGAGAGCAGCTACAGCAGCGTTACCGACGATAAGAGCTAGCTGAACAACCACACTTGCAAGGACAACACCTCTGTGTGCCAACATGCCAGGGTCAATCGTGGTCCTAGCACTACTGATGGGTCCCCCGGAACGGAGTAGGCGGGCACGTGAGAGGATATATCGCACGCGCATGAACCTCTTTGGCATGGGGGATGAGGAGGTGTATCGCCTCTTCAGATTCAGCCCAGATGCAATACTTGAACTAACCACAACCCTGCAGGATGACATCACCAGCAAGACACACCGCTCACAAGCAGTGCAGCCACTGGTGAAGGTCCTGGCAACACTCCATTTCCTAGCAAGTGCATCATTCCAGCGTACAAGTGGAGTGGTGGCTGGGATGTCACAATCCTCCGTGAGCAGATGTGTGCACCAGGTTGTCCCCGCAATCCTCAGACGCATGTCCAACCAGTTCATCAGACCCACCACTGAGGAGCTGCGGCTGAAGGCAATGACAGATTTCTACAACATTGCAGGATTCCCACGCACTGTGGGGGCCATTGATTGCACACATGTGGCCCTACAGCCCCCCAGTGCCACAGAGCACATATACCGCAATCGGAAGCATTGGCACTCCATCAACGTACAGGTGATAGCCGATGCCCAACGCCTCATATGGCACGTCCGTGCCAAACACCCCGGGTCCAGCCATGACAGCTTCATATACAATCAGAGCCCCATCCCAGCAGAATTCGAACAGAACATGTATGGGGACAGCTGGCTGGTTGGTGAGTGACATGGGAGTCAGGCATGACTATCCCCTCCCGTGATGCACATCAAAAGTGGTACATGCATTACTAACATCCTCCTGTCTTTTACCTTACAGGTGACTCTGCATATGCACTGGGACCCCATCTCATGACTCCTTTCCGGAACGCCCAAACCAGAGGAGAGAGAAAATACAATGAAGCACACATCAAAACCTGTGCAGTGGTGGAGCAAACATTTGGGCTCCTGAAGTCCCGTTTCCGCTGCCTGGATAAGTCTGGGGGGACCCTATTGTATTCCCCTACCTTTGTGTGTCAGATCATCGGTGCATGTTGCATTCTGGACAACTTTGCTATGAGAAAAGGCCTGCAGATTGACATACGTGATGACCTGACCCCCGACCCACACAGTCCCCACCTGCCAGAGGAGACCCAGTCTGCTGATGGAAGAGCAGTCAGGAGGGTCCTTGCCGTAGGCATCTTTGGACACTAAACCAAAACTTTAATCACACAGACAATGCACGCGTGTACACCACTGATGTCCCTAGATCACACACACCACATCCACATCGCATTGGATTAGCCCAAGTCCAGCATGTAAGACTTGGGAGCAGCAATGCCAGCGTCAAGGCCCCAATGATGTCACTGTCCATTCATACACCTTTCACACGTCATTCATACAGCCGTGGGGTTAACTTCACCACCACGGCCGAGGGTGACACCTCTTACTGGCAGGAGTGCCACCCCCTCACATTCACACACCATTCACACTGCAACGTGTGCAGTATCAATAAAATAAAAATCTCATATCCTGAGTAAAAATCTAAATAAAATAAAAATCTCATATCCTGAGTAAAAATCAGACAAAAAAAAATAACAAAATCATCGGGGATGCCGGGGGCTCCTTCTTGCCGAACCTCTCTGGCTCCTCAGCTGCCTGGATGGAGTGGGTGGGGGTGGGGGGGCATCTGGAGGTGGCTGATCCCCGGGTGGGCCACTCCTGGCAGGTGTGGCCTGCATGCCCTCCAAGGCCATGGCTATCCGGCCGAGGTAATTGTTTGTCTGGCCCTGCATCCTCAGCTGCTGGGCCTGCATCCTGAGCTGCCGGGTCACTTGGTAGTGTTGGGCCCGCCGACTCAGCCTCCCCTGGTCCCGGATGGCAGCACTGTTTCCATGGATGGCAGCAGTGTTGGCCTGGACGGCTGCAGTGAGGTGCCTAATATCCCCCTGCACCTCCCCCAAACTGGTCACCACTGCAGCGCAGTTGCAACTCACATCCTGCACTGCGTTGCTTATCTGGCCAACGGAGCACAGGCTGTCAGCCACTTTCTCCAAGTGCCCAACTATGTCCCCCATTTGTTGGGTCTGTCTGGCGTGATCCCTCGCCAACTGGCCCTGGACAAGATCCGACACCCCCCTGGTCTTCTGGGTCGCCTTCCTGGGGCCAGAAGATGGTTGTCCCCGGGGGGATGGAGTCGCCCTTGAGGGGCTTCCAAGGATGGGGGAGGGGATGACAGACGGCCCAGGAGAAGGGTAGGAGACCTCCAACACTAAGGAAAAGTCCTGCTCTGCCACAGCAGGATCCTCCACAACCACCTCGGCAGGTGTGGTGTGGCCACTCTCCTCCTCCACCTCTTCACCACCCAGGGGCTCGTGCACAGGATGGCGTGGGGGGGATGGGGTGGACTGGCCGCCGACAGATGATGGCCCAGCTCCGTCATCTGTGGATGACACAAAGCAGACACATGTTGGTGGTCCCACACACTTGGCATATGTACCCTCCCCCCCCCAAATGCAACACATCAAATACGGGATAAAAAACACTTAGCTGTCCTGGAGCCTTCCTCCACGGAGTCATAGCCAGGGACCCCCTCCACCTTCTCCCTCTCCAGGCAGCGAGAGACCGCCTCCTCCTCCGCGGTCAGGGTGACCGGACATGGGGGACCACCACCTGTGCCCCTCTCATGCCTCCTGATGGTGGCCACCTTGCCACGGACCTTGCGCTGCAGATCATTGATTGTTTTTTGGATGTCAGCAGCAGTCCGGGTGGAGTACCCCAAAATATTGACCCGGCCAGCAATGGTGTCCAGGATGCCCTGCTTCCTCTCCCGGCTGGTCTTACGGCTTTTTTTGCCATGGAGGAAATGATTAAATGTCTCCATAGCGGAGATGATCACTGAGACCTCCTGGGCGTTAAAGTTGAGGTTCCTCCTCTCTCTGGGGGTAGCGGGAGCAGCCATCACAGTACAAAAGTATCTTCCCTGGGGTGGGGGGAAACGGAAATACTTTTGCGCCGGAATGGCGTTTCCGCCTGCGCTTTTAAGCGCCCAACGGAAGGCATTGCGCTGACGTTTCCCGTGAAGTGGTGCCGACGGAAGTTGTGAGCATGCGCACAAGGGGGCGAGTGGAGCCGCACTCACTGCGCATGCTCCATGGATGATGCGCTGAACGTAAGCCTCTGCGCTGGGCTCCGCCCATCATTTACATGTGATCACACCCACTTCCACTTGCGTCGGGTTACGCCAGCGCATTATCGTTACTCTGGCGCAAGTTTACGCGCAACTGCTATGTGAATAACAGTACTTGCGCTGAAAGGGTCGTCAGAGTAACGTAAATGAGAAGCGTTACTCCAGAGCAAAGATGCTCCCATCTACCTGAATCTGGCCCTATTTGTTTTCTAATCCGGTTGAAATATTTTCGATTTCAAAATTCGGTCGAAAACGATAAAATTCCGAAAACGGTCGAACTTTTTTCGATTTCGACTGGATTTTTCGAAATCCGGTCGAAAACGAACGAATTCCGAAAACGAATTCAACACATGTAACGAACCTAACTTAACAAAATTAATTAAATGACGAATTGAAACGAAACAAAACAAAACAAATTTTTCACTTTTGCACATGCCTAAATGTGAGCTCCTAACCAAGAGATTTTCTCCAAGTGAGCAAAAGAGATGAGAAAGAAGAACAAACTCTGGGCTAGCTTACTTTCAGGCTATCAGTGGGAAGATATGGGTTTAACTCTCAGGAGTTTAGGCAAGTAGCTTTTTAGCAGATACCTCAAGCACACGAATAACTCTTCTGCCGGCTAGTTGGGTTTCTTACATCAGTACACAATAGAGATGTAGTCTCAGTTGCCCAAAGGATGGTAAAATGACAAACATTATTCTTCTTTTTTAATAAGCACTGGTAAGCTGAAGAGTCACTTTAAGGATGTCAGATTAAGGCGAAGTATCACCTTAAGGATGCCTTATGGTAACAGAAATTGATTTGGAAGGAAAAGAAGGGGAACAGATTTCAACTGGAGTATGTCCCTTTAAATGGGAGCCAACCAATTTCTTCCTTGGATGCTCAAGTCTGAAATGGGATGTGTTCAGAATTCCAGCCAAGCAGGAGAGAAAAGAGGTGAATCCTGGTTTACTGCAGGCAGTATTGAAAAATCAGTAAGGAGGTAAGCCTGAATCACTGCTGTGATGGCAATGACCCAGTCCATCTGCTACCTGACTCCTCAAGATGATCAGCTTCTCTGGTGGCCTTTGTAACTTCCTGACTCAGTATAATCGGCTTTGGCCCGCTTTGATCCACTATGCGCTCTCACATCAAGCCTCCAAACACAGTCTTTGAATGAATGAATAAATGAATGAAAACGTATATAGCGTGGCACATGCGAACTAAATCGCCTCTGGGCGCTTGTTGTTCCTGTCTCCTTTGCTATCAAAAGAGATGAGTCTTGATCTTTCTCCTGAACGCTAAATGATTCTCCTCCAACCGAACGCTGGTTGGTAAAGCGTTCTATAGTCTGGGACCTTGAAACGCGAATCTTCTTTCTCCTTTGGACTTGTAGTTGGCTTTCGGAATCTGGAGTAGGTTTTGATTGGTGGATCGCAGAACGCGATTGGGATTGTGAGCTTTTATTTTTTCGCATAAATAATGGGGAGCATTCCCATGGATACATCTATGCGTCATACAGAGTGCTTTAAAAGCAATTCTGTCTTTTACTGGTAGCCAGTGATGGACTCTCAGTGAAGGTGAGATTGATTCCCAGGGTTTTTTCCCCGTCACAAGTCTGGCAGCCGTGTTCTGAACGACTTGCAGACAAGCAATTTGGTACTTGGGGAGTCCGAGGTAAAGGGCATTTGCATAGTCCAGTCTGGGGTTAACAATTGCTCCCACCACGACCGCTAAATCTTCTTTGGGGATGAAAGGAGTAAGTCTGCATAGTAGGCGCAGCAGATGGTGAGATCCGCTGACTACTGACCTTATTTGTGCATCCATTGTCATGTAGGAGTCAAAAATGACCCCTAGACTTTTGACTTTGGCGCTAGGGGAGATGATTTTGCCCAGAATGGGCGGGGGGAGTCCATGTTGTTGCAGGTTGATTCCTGTGCTTAGCGTGAAACAGGAGAAGTTCTGTTTTCGCTCCGTTGAGTTTGAGATAACTCTTTGTCATCCAGTCCTCTATCAAAGAGAGACATGTCTCTAGATTGAGGTGGTGATCCTTTTTGTTGCCAATGTCGTCTGCATATGAGTGGTAAAGCACTGCTTTTGGCTGCTGATAATCTCAAAAAGAGGGCGAAGATAGATGTTAAACAGCACCGGTGACAGAGGCGATCCTTGAGGGACTCTGCATGATACTGTGCGTTTCTCAGAAGTGAAAGGTCCTAACTTCACTGTTTGCGATCGGTTTTCCAAAAAAGAGGAGAACCAAGATAATTTGCCTTCTGCGACTCTGGCTACTTCAGCTAGCCATGTCAATAATAGTTTGTGGTCTACAGTGTCGAAAGCTGTGCTTAGGTCCAATAGAACCAGAAGACAAGATTCTCCTTCGTCTGTGGCCTCGAGAGCATCGTCCCATATTTTGAGCAACGCGGTTTCAGTCCCGTGTCCGAGTCCCGATTGAAATGGATCAAGTAGCTTGTGGGTATCTAGATGCTGTTGCAGCTTTCCCATCTATCCCTGTGTTCCAGGGTTTTCCCTTTTTTAAATGCTTGTGCCCCTTTGCCAGCACTCATTGGTGTAGTTCAGCTCCAGCTGATCTGGATAAAATAATCCTGTTTACAGAGCATAAGTCCCAAATTACCCAGCAGTTCTGTATGAGATGTGTGATAACTGAGTTGCGGGACACTGCCATCTTGTGGCAAAAAAAAAAACTGTTCTGCATCACAGTAACATTGCACAGTGTTTTTTTTTAAAGCATATTCTCCTCAATAAATACAGGGAGTGCAGAATTATTAGGCAAGTTGTATTTTTGAGGATTAATTTTATTATTGAACAACCATGTTCTCAATGAACCCAAAAAACTCATTAATATCAAAGCTGAATATTTTTGGAAGTAGTTTTTAGTTTGTTTTTAGTTTTAGCTATTTTAGGGGGATATCTGTGTGTGCAGGTGACTATTACTGTGCATAATTATTAGGCAACTTAACAAAAAACAAATATATACCCATTTCAATTATTTATTTTTACCAGTGAAACCAATATAACATCTCAACATTCACAAATATACATTTCTGACATTCAAAAACAAAACAAAAACAAATCAGTGACCAATATAGCCACCTTTCTTTGCAAGGACACTCTAAAGCCTGCCATCCATGGATTCTATCAGTGTTTTGATCGGTTCACCATCAACATTGCGTGCAGCAGCAACCACAGCCTCCCAGACACTGTTCAGAGAGGTGTACTGTTTTCCCTCCTTGTAAATCTCACATTTGATGATGGACCACAGGTTCTCAATGGGGTTCAGATCAGGTGAACAAGGAGGCCATGTCATTAGTTTTTTTTCTTTTATACCCTTTCTTGCCAGCCACGCTGTGGAGTACTTGGACGCGTGTGATGGAGCATTGTCCTGCATTAAAATCATGTTTTTCTTGAAGGATGCAGACTTCTTCCTGTACCACTGCTTGAAGAAGGTGTCTTCCAGAAACTGGCAGTAGGACTGGGAGTTGAGCTTGACTTCATCCTCAACCCGAAAAGGCCCCACAAGCTCATCTTTGATGATACCAGCCCAAACCAGTACTCCACCTCCACCTTGCTGGCGTCTGAGTCGGACTGGAGCTCTCTGCCCTTTACCAATCCAGCCACGGGCCCATCCATCTGGCCCATCAAGACTCACTCTCATTTCATCAGTCCATAAAACCTTAGAAAAATCATTCTTGAGATATTTCTTGGCCCAGTCTTGACGTTTCAGTTTGTGTGTCTTGTTCAGTGGTGGTCGTCTTTCAGCCTTTCTTACCTTGGCCATGTCTCTGAGTATTGCACACCTTGTGCTTTTGGGCACTCCAGTGATGTTGCAGCTCTGAAATATGGCCAAACTGGTGGCGAGTGGCATCTTGGCAGCTGCACGCTTGACTTTTCTCAGTTCATGGGCAGTTATTTTGCGCCTTGGTTTTTCCACACGCTTCTTGCGACCCTGTTGACTATTTTGAATGAAACGCTTGATTGTTCTATGATCACGCTTCAGAAGCTTTGCAATTTTAAGAGTGCTGCATCCCTCTGCAAGATATCTCACTATTTTTGACTTTTCTGAGCCTGTAAGTCCTTCTTTTGACCCATTTTGCCAAAGGAAAGGAAGTTGCCTAATAATTATGCACACCTGATATAGGGTGTTGATGTCATTAGACCACACCCCTTCTCGTTACAGAGATGCACATCACCTAATATGCTTAATTGGTAGTAGGCTTTCGAGCCTATATAGCTTGGAGTAAGACAACATGCATAAAAATTATGATGTGGTCAAATTACTCATTTGCCTAATAATTCTGCACTCCCTGTAGAGACATGTTATTTGCACTACTAGGAATATGCCAAACTCATCAAGATTTCCCAGAGATTCCACTCAGTGCCTCTTTTCCTGACAGTTGCAACAGACAGCAGCCCTTGGTCACTTCAAGACTGACCAGAATTTGGCACCATAAGCCCATGTGACTACTCAGCAGCAATGTGGGCAGCATGATTCAACTTCACTTTTAGCATCCTTTAGGTAAATCCTCTACTCTCTCAATGAAGCCTGTGTAGCTGAGTGCAGCTGTCCATTTTTGGGCTGCTATTGTCCCAAGGCTTAGTCCCCAGGCAACAAGAGGCAATCCTCTTACCCACCTTTCCTTTGTAGACTGCATGTGGTGTGATAATATCAGGGTGGGGTTGGTCGCTCCTGATGCTCCAAACACAATTCGGCTGGTGGTAACCAAGCTTAAAAGGGCGGATGTAGGTCTGTACTTTGTACAGAAGACTGTGTTTGAGGAACTGTTTGGGATGACACGAGAAAGTATTTTTTGCATGCAATGCTATTTATCCAATGGTTTTTATGATGTAACCTTTTAGACAAATATGCAGACATGTTGGCTGAGACAAGCGGAGAAGGTTGGAGATCCGGTTCTGGAGGGCATGACCTTTATTTTGCAGTGAGACCAAGCAGCGTGTACCTCTTACGGTACACATGTATAATCCATTTGTCAAGGACGATAAGATTCAAGTTTTTCTTCTTCGATATTGTGACTGTGTGTCTAGGGTCAAAGCAAACCAATATTTTTGGCACTTTTAATGGGCACACTTTTCTTTGCTATGGTAGATAATTTCTCCGTTGAATGGCTGAAGGCTACCATATGTATGAGCCATCCATAAGAATAAAACAGGCCACAGTTTTGACAACAGTTAATACACAATGTTAGCTTCAAAAAGACATCAGTATCTGACCTAAAAAAGATCACAATTAGGGTTGAGCGAACCCAAACTGTAAAGTTCGGGTTCGTACCGAACTTTGTTTTTTTTTGGACCCGAACCCGAATAATTTGCTGTAAGTTCGGGTTCGGGTTCGGAGTTCAGCTATGTAATGGCACGCTGCAGGGCAGCCAATCAGCATTTATTTTACTTGTGTGACCTAGAAGCCATCACAGCCATGCCTTCTAATGGCATGGCTGTGATTGGCCAGTGCAGCATGTGACTGAGCATGTGACCCAGCCTCTATATAAGCTAGAGGCACACAGCACAGCTCGTCACTCTGCTTTAGCTAGGGTAGGGAAAGGCTGCTGCTGCTCTCAGGGACAGATTTAGATTTAGGATTTTCCTGCTTCAGAAATTGAATTACAATACTCTGCGATCGATCTACATAGCATTAGCTACATTAGGGAAAGGTTCCTGATTGTGCTTATAGAGAATTAGTTAGGAGTCAGTCCTACTTCACAAATCTAATTGCACCAGCAATGCATATGTTACTGTGAGATACTCTGCATATTGCACCAGCACTGCATATGTTCCTGTCAGATACTCTGCATATTGCACCAGCAGTGCATATGTTCCTGTCAGATACTCTGCATATTGCACCAGCACTGCATATGTTCCTGTCAGATACTCTGCATATTGCACCAGCAATGCATATGTTCCTGTGAGATACTCTGCATATTGCACCAGCACTGCATATGTTCCTGTTTCATACTCTGGATTAGCTACTGTAGGGAAAGGTTCCTGATTGTGCTTATAGGGAGAGAATTAGTTAGTCCTACTTCACAAATCTAATTGCACCAGAATAGTGTCCCATCATTGGTATCATTGGCAGGAATAGTGTCCCATCATTTGTGTCAGTGGGAGAAATAGTGCCCCATCATTGGTATCATTGGGAGGAATAGTGTCCCATCATTTGTGTCAGTGGGAGAAATAGTGCCGCATCATTGGTATCAGTGGGGGGAATAGTGTCCCATCATTGGCATCATTGGCAGGAATAGTGTTCCATCATTTGTGTCAGTTGGAGAAATAGTGCCCCATCATTGGTATCATTGGGAGGAATAGTGTCCCATTATTTGTGTCAGTGGAAGAAATAGTGCCCCATCATTGGTATCATTGGGAGGAATAGTGTCCCATCATTTGTGTCAGTGGGAGAAATAGTGCCGCATCATTGGTATCAGTGGGGGGAATAGTGTCCCATCATTGGCATCATTGGCAGGAATAGTGTTCCATCATTTGTGTCAGTTGGAGAAATAGTGCCCCATCATTGGTATCATTGGGAGGAATAGTGTCCCATTATTTGTGTCAGTGGAAGAAATAGTGCCCCATCATTGGTATCATTGGGAGGAATAGTGTCTCATCATTTGTGTCAGTGGGAGAAATAGTGCCCCATCATTGGTTTCAGTGGGAGCAATAGTGTCCCATCATTGGGGAAGGTACCTGCTTGTCAAGATATTTTATTTTTATTTTTATGTATTTTATGTTATTTTAAGTTATTTCCCTATCCACATTTGATTGCAGAGTACTTGCCATGCTCTTACCAACATTGTTCTGCCATTTGCAGCCCTCTAGCCCTTTCCCTTAGTTTTTTAGAGACATTTTAGTAGTCAAAAGTCCGGGTCCCCATTGACTTCCCCATTGACTTCAATGGGGTTCAAGTTCCGGTCAAGTTCGGGCCCGGAACCCAGACTTTTTTCCGAAGTTCGGCCAAACCCGCCGGACCCGAACATGCAGAGTTGATTTGTGGTAATTTCCATCATTTTTTAATGGGATGCCCAACAAAATGTGATGGTCAGGTGTCCACAAGCCTCTGGCCATATGGAACTAGACCTGGAGTTGTAAGTAAAGCATAAGTAAAAGTGGGACATGCAGGAGAAACTGTGTCAAACCAGGGTTAAAATCCTTTGTTATGCTTCTTGGTACGATACCAATAAAAGATTTGAACAGAAAACAATGATTACAACAACAATACCAATCGTTATGCATCAGTGATAAAGCAGTGGGTGCCAAATTCTGTATTATGACTCTAAAGTATTAATGTTTTTAGTTCATGGATGAATTTAGACTCCTTTTGACTCAATGCCCTTACTTTATTGGATCTCCTGCAGTGTTTTATTTTTTATTTTTACACTCCTCAGAATAAAGTGCCTTTAACATTAAAAATAAAAATAAAATAAAAAAGCAGGGTTAAAGTGTTCATATTATACAAAGGAAATGCTCATTGAGTATCAGTGTTACAACAGAAAAAATTCAGTCGCTGTAGTAACACACCTCGTGGGATTGGAGCGTACTCTCTGCGACCCGAGCCTACCCTATTCTGAAGCCTATAAGAACCTCTGGCTCTAATCAGGTGCTTCGAAAAAAAAACTGGCCGCTGTGAAAGGGGCCAGCTGCATGAATAGGGGGTGGCCACGACGTCCATGGATAGAATCGATACATTATGCATATACAGGGCTGATCCGCCCTATAGGCTCACTATGCAAGCCGCTTAGGGCCCCACAAAGCTGCGGAGGGCCCCCCAAATTACTAGAGGCCCCGCCTGGTGAGAAGTAATTTTTGGCCCCTCACCCTGCTTCTCAACTCGCTGGCTGCATGGGAGAAGAGGTAAGAAGTCAGCACCCCCCGCTTCTCACTTAATGTAATGTAAGATGTAATTTCCGACAGCAGAACACCCCCTCCCCCGGCTTCTGAACTTTAATCTGTGATGGGGGGCGTGGCGACCGGGCTCTAAGATGGACGCTTAGACCAAGAGCTCCGCTCGTTCACCGGAGAAATCAGCCATCACAGCGCCCACAGGCAACATCCACAGCGATACCCACAGCTGACTGCTCACTGATCACCCGAGGAACTGATTGAGCATGGGCAGAAACAGAAAGAAGCCCCTGCAGCCCCAAAAGCTGGACGGCTTCTTTCTCCCTCAGGGACAAGCACAGCAGCGTAATGGCGGCAGCGCGGGAAAAGACGGGACGGATCTCCCTCAGCACGCCGGCCGCGATCAATCACAAGGGATCTCCCGCCTGGCTGTTCCGCTAAGCGCCTCATCATCTGAGACCACCAGCCCGACTACCAGGAGTCCTGCCAAGTCTAGGCAGAGACGTGACTCCCCGCAGCGTTCTGTATCGGGTGCCAGCATGGAGGTAAGTGGGTCGCATGTCACCTCAGCAGATCCAGGCAGACAGGGGGGAGATCCCATAGCTGACTACCCCACCGCAAATTACCCAGTTTCTGACACAATGTTAAAGGAGATGTTGCTTTCTCTGAGGTCATCTCTACAATCCGACCTCCTTAAGGGATTGAATGAATGCCGCAGTGAAGTAAAGGGATTGGGGAACAGAGTGCACAAGATCGAATCCAAGATGGAGGATTTTACTTCTTCCTACAATACTCTGGTAGAAGCACATACAGCGCAGGGGGAAGAACTAGAATGGATTAAAGACAAGCTCTCTGACCTCGAGGACAGATCCAGGAGGAACAATCTTAAATTAAGGGGGATCCCTGAGTCAGTACCTCCCAATCAGCTCCTGCAATACACCAGTGCACTGTTCTCCACCATGCTGCCAGAAGCAACAGCACAGGACTTTGTAGTGGACAGGATCCATAGGATCCCAAAGCCATCCTTCCTCCCAGATGATACACCCCGGGATGTCCTACTTAGAGTCCATTACTATCATATCAAAGATCAACTCCTGCAAGCTTCACGCAAGCCAGGGGGTCTCCCTCCACAATACGCAACTGTTAGAATGCTGCCAGACTTGTCCCGGCACACCTTACAACGCCGCCGCAATCTACTGACCATTACCAAGGCATTGAGGAACCATAGTATCCCTCACAAGTGGAGGTACCCGGCTACGCTTGTCATTACCCACAATGGCTCCACCGTATCCGTATCTAAGATGGAAGAGGGTCTGAATGTTTTGAAACAATGGGGTATTATCCCAGAACAACCTGCCCCACATCCTCATCGCCATAGCCCAAATCCTATGGATAATGATTGGCAACTGGTTTCGCACACAAACGCTCCACCAAGAAGAAACATAGTGGTAGCGCATACCATTACCACCCCATTGCTATTAAGATTCTCCGGAAGAAAGAGTTCTAGTTCATTTCTCTTATTCACCCTTCTTATCTCACTAGCAGCTACGTCTGCAGGAGGATCTGTTTTTTGGATCCAATTCTTATTGTTCTCGATTGACTATGTTGTTTTTTGTTCTTTTGTTTTTGTTTTTGTTCAGTTCCTTTGATATACACGGAATATACGATGAAGACGCTACTATTGTTGTCGACACAGCTGTACCCAGTTCCTGTTCCGGTACACTGCCTCTCTACCAGGAGCCAACCCCCTTGGACACAGTGAGTAAACGCACCACCTTCACACAACAATGCCTGCACCCAGCACATAATGACGATTAAGTTCTTGTCTATCAATGCCCGGGGGCTGAACCACCCAGCGAAAAGATTTTCTCTGTGGACTGAAGTCAGTAGACAAAGGGCGGACATTCTCTGTGTGCAGGAGACTCATTTTCAGCTGCATAAATCCCCGCGGTGCTCCCACAGAGACTTCCCGTATGTATACTCGGCCTGCACACCAGGTGGCAAAAAAGGTGGGGTCCTTATGGCCTTCAAGAACTCCATATCCTTTCAACCTAAGGACTCTTACATTGACGAAGGAGGCAGGTTCATTGTAGTTACCGGGGACATAAACTCCAATCCTTACACGGTAGTCAATGTGTATGCGCCTAACTCACACCAAATTCGATTTCTAAGGAAAGTCCTACACAGGGTGAACCTCATGAAATATGGTCGCCTCCTGATCTGCGGTGACTTCAACATTACCTCAGATCCCAGGTTGGACACCTCCTCGGGTACATCTAAAAGGGTGCCATCTTTTCAATCTCTGTTACATGCCGAAGGAACTGTTTGACTTTTGGAGGTGTCTTCATTCTACTGAGAGAGACTACACCTTTTTTTCGGGTAGACATGGAACATACTCTCGTATAGACATGTTTCTTGCTGACAAGTGGCTCCTGCAAAATGTAGAGATAGTAACAATTCATGACATTACGTGGTCAGACCACGCTGCCATCTCTATGTCCGTTGTGGAAAGGGGAGTCTCTTCTTCACCTCCCATTTGGCGTTGCAACACAAGGCTACTGCAAGAACAACACTGCCAACAAAAAATAGCCCTACACATCCGAAACTACTTTTTAGACAATAGCACTTCGGTTACTGACCCTTATATTCTGTGGAATGCCCATAAGGCTTGTGTGCGGGGAATCCTTATCCAATTAGGCGCCATAGAAAAGAAAAGAAAGGCCCAACGACTCAATCAAATCCTTGTAGACCTAAGGAACATTGAATCCCAAAACAAACAGTCCCCATCGCCCTCTTTAGCCAGCAAACTAGGATCTTTAAGAGAAGATCTTAGGGAGCTACTTACCCAGCAATATGACAAACACCTCAATAGGCTAAAACTGAACTACTATTCCAACGCAGATAGAGCAGGGAAATATTTAGCTAACAGACTGAAAGCCGTCCGCACCAAAGCCAGGATAGCCTACCTGAAGCACCCCAACTCACAAAACAAGGTTGTTAATCCTCAAGAAATTGCAAACCAGTTTGCAGAATATTACAGTTCCCTGTACAACTTGAGCTCAGACCCCGCCACGCCACAACCAGACACGGGCAAAATTCAGGATTTCCTGAAGAAAATTCATCTTCCGTCTTTGTCGGAGGAGCAGCTCAGCGTCCTTGACGCGCCCGTCACTTCCCCAGAGATAGAGAAAATTATTAGCTCACTTCCGAACGGTAAATCACCAGGCCCTGACGGGTTCTCAAATGAATATTTTAAATTATTCAAAGATTTACTTTCGCCCCACTTGTCTGATGTTTTCAACAAAGCAGCTAAATCAGCGACTCTTCCTCCAGAGATGCTGAAGGCCTTTGTAGTGACCCTGCCAAAACCGGGTAAAGATCCTGTTATCCCAGCAAACTTTAGGCCCATATCTCTTCTCAATACAGACACCAAAATTTATGCCAAACTGTTGGCCAAAAGATTGACGCACATTCTACCCTCTTTGATTCAACGCGACCAAATGGGATTTGTGAAGGGGAGACAAACCTCGGATGCAACACGTCGTATAATCAATGTAATTCATCGTGCAGAGGTAACTCGAACGCCTTCTCTGTTGCTCTCAATAGACGCAGAGAAGGTGTTTGATAGAGTCCATTGGTCCTATATGGCCCAGGTCTTAAAGAAGTTTGGCTTCCAGGGAAACATACTGAATGCTATTCTGGCTCTTTACTCTGCTCCCTCAGCACAGGTGTACGCTGCTGGATTCCTGTCAACTCCCTTCTCGATCTCTAACGGGACGAGACAGGGGTGCCCTCTGTCCCCAACAATATTTAATCTTATGATAGAACCGCTAGCAGAGGCTATACGCTCCCACCCTCTGGTCACGGGCTTCCAGCTTGGCTCTACTGAACATACAATTAACTTATTCGCAGACGATGTGATCCTGATGCTGTCCAATCCGCTCGTTTCACTGAAAGCTGCACACAATATCCTCACCGAGTTTGGAGACATCTCCTACTACAAGATTAACTACTCTAAGTCTTTAATTCTTGACTTGGGAGTCCAAACGCATACCAGAACAGCGCTACAAGAACAATTCCCGTACACCTGGAGCAAGGGCGGCATTACCTATTTGGGTATAGTTCTCACGAACAGGATTGCCACACTTGCCAAAGCTAATTTACCCCCTCTTATAGCCAAGCTGGAGGCTCAGTTCGGAGACATGGCCAAGAAAGAGATTTCTTGGATGGGCAGGATTTCTGCCTACAAAATGATGATCTTGCCACAAATTCTATACATTTTTAGAACTCTTACAATCCCCATTCCGCACCACTATATCAAAAGTTTATCAAATGTCGGGTGGAAGTACATCTGGAATGGTGAGAGACCAAGATGTTCACGGACTAATTTGGTATCCCATAAAACAGCGGGGGGGGCAGGAGTGGTTGATATTTATGACTATTTATGGGCTACAAGACTGGACCAACTGAAATTCTGGTTTAGGGAGGAGGACGCACCCTTATGGGTAGGCATAGAAAGAGAAATCTCACCCACAAAGGACCTAAAGCTACTACTTCTGGGTGATAGTTGGGTTCGTTGGGGCCTGACCGGTCTGACACCTCCAATGCAGACGTCCCTCACGACATGGAGGATCCTTCTAGACCACACCCACAGTCACACACAACTGGAAGGGCCTGACTTACCCCTGCAGTTACTCGAAGCAAAAATTCAGACGTTGCAGGTTGGGGAATTGGCGGAGCGGGGTATATGCTACATTTCGGACCTGTATAAGGGCTCCAGACATAAACATGCGCAGGAACTCATGACCCAATACAAGCTCCCACCTACAAAACTCTTCCAATGCCTACAAATTACACATCTCACTAAGTGCACGCCACCACCTTGTGTGACTATCCCTAGTATGGTGTGGCGTTTCTATACCACAGCTACACAGACCACGAAGGGCATATCATTCTTTTACAACTTGTTCCAGAACAAAATGGAATTTTCCAAAACAACAGCTATGAGTAAGTGGGAGAGGGATCTAGAATCTTCTTTCTCAGGGGATCAATGGCAACGTGCATTTAAGGAAATACATAAAGCTTCACACTGCGTTGGACATTGGGAAGTGGGGATCAAAATTGTGAACAGATGGCACTATACCCCATTTAGAATAGCAACATATTTCCCTGGAGCTTCCCCCAACTGCTGGCGGAATTGTGGACAAGTGGGGAACCTACTCCACATGCTTTGGCACTGCCCCAATATCAAATGTCTTTGGACCCAGGTATTCCAACTGATATCTTCACTGACGGGCACAATCACTACTCCAGACCCTGCACTGGCAATCCTCCACATAAACATAGACAAATTTCTATGTGTGTTTATATGTGTGTGTGTTTATATGTGTGTGTTTTTATGTGTGTGTGTGTGTGTATATACAGTATGTGTGTGTGTTTATGTGTGTGTGTGTTCATATGTGTTCATATGTGTGTGTGTCCATAAGAGTGCAGGGCATCGCCCCCCTCTCTCCACCCACCCCCTGGCTGTGTTTTATGGCACAGTGGGTGCATTTGACTGGAACAGTGGCTGCATTTGACGGGAACAGTGGCGGCATTTGACGGGAACAGAGGCTGCGTTTGACGGGCACAGTGGCTGCGTTTGACGGCACAGTGACTGCGTTTTACGGGCACAGTGGCTGCTTTTGACGGCACAGTGGCTGCGTTTGATGGGCACAGTGGCTGCGTTTGACGGCACAGTGGCTGCGTTTGGCGGGCACAGTGGCTGTGTTTGATGGGCACAGTGGCTGCGTTTGACGGCACAGTGGCTGCGTTTGACGGCACAGTGGCTGCATTTGATGGGAACAGTGGCTGTGTTTGACGGGCACAGTGGCTGTGTTTGACGGGCACAGTGGCTGCGTTTGACGGGCACAGTGGCTGCGTTTGACGGGCACAGTGGCTGCTTTTGATGGGAACAGTGGCTGCTTTTGATGGGAACAGTGGCTGCTTTTGATGGGAACAGTGGCTGCGTTTGACGGGAACAGTGGCTGCGTTTGACGGGCACAGTGGCTGCGTTTGACGGGCACAGTGGCTGCGTTTGACGGGCACAGTGGCTGCTTTTGACGGGCACATTGGCTGCGTTTGATGGGCACAGTGCCTGCGTTTGATGGGCACAGTGAGACTGCAATTTTTTTTTTTAAGAATTTTTCAGTTTGCTTGCGCCCCCCCAAAAATGTTGAGCACCAGCCACCACTGGTTTATATGTGTGTGCATATGTGCATTTATATATATATGTATATAAACAGTGTATGTGTATGTATGTGTGTTTACATGACCCACTATATGTTTACAATCAGAACCTAGCAAAACTAGGTAACTACTAGCAAAAAAATGCTGTTCCACTGAAAAGCAATCCATGCTCAGATCGCTTTTCAGAGGCATTTGACAGCTGGTAAAGAGGCAATGTGTTGCCTCCTGACTGCCTGTTTTAACCCCTTAAATGCATCATCACTAAGCTGCAATGCACACAGTTGCAGGGTGGTTGCAGGGTGGTTGCAGTGCAGCCCCATTCACCTAGGGCAGTGATGGTGAACCTTGGCACCCCAGATGTTTTGGAACTACATTTCCCATGATGTTCATGCACTTTGCAGTGTAGTTGAGCATTATGGGAAATGTAGTTCCAAAACATCTGGGTTGCCAAGGTTCACCTTCACTGACCTAAGAGTATACTTCAAGGGTGCCCTGGCTGGAAAAATATTGAGAAACACTGGCATAGAGGAACCAATCTCTCCATTGTCCTGCAGCCGCTGAATGCCTGCGGGAGGGAGAGGAGGAGAAGCAGGTGGAATGGAGAAATCGGTTCCTTTATATGCAGCCAACCATTAGCGACCGGGTCCTGTTGTTCCGCCACCGAGCTTGGAGAAAAGAGCCCTGTTCGGGGGGTCAGGGGAGCCCTTCATGGTTTCTTGCATCGGGGCCCTGAAGGTTCTAGTTACGCCACTGCATGTATTTGTATAAAAGCTTCTGAGGGTGTTATTTCGATTCATTGACCACCCCAGCAAAAAAACGGTTGTCTCTGCTACGATCGCTAGTCGCCTGGACTACTGTAATGCCCTGTATCTAGGACTCCCTAATAACAACCTGCATAGACTCCAGCTTGTCCAAAATGCAGCTGCGCGGCTACTCACGGGTGCTTCCCGTAGAGAGCATATCACCCCCTCTCTTGTCGCCCTGCATTGGCTTCCTGTTTCAAAATGGATATTGTTCAAGACTGGTTGTATTATGCACAGGGTATTCTATGGTTCGGGTCCAGGCTACCTCCGTGCAAGATTCATCAAATACGTTCCCTCCCGCCCCCTCCATTCCAGTACCTCCCTGGATTTTACGGTGCCTCGCTTTAGGAAGGCTCGTCGAGGAGGTCGCTCTTTTTCCGTCCAGGGGGCGAAATTTTGGAACAGCATCCCCCTGCCGATTAGACAGGTTAGCAATCTCCTGGCTTTCCGTCGCAAACTTAAAACCCACCTGTTTACCCAAGCCTATGGCTGAACCAGTAGAGGAGGGTTTTTGAGTCCTTCTCATGTTATATTAGGTTTCTCCCTTCTTAGTACCCCTTTTAATTGCTGCGGTGCCGATTTTTGTTCTCTGCTATGGGTGATGTGTACTTTTGCGTTTAGCGCTTCGAGGCCCTATGGGTAAGACGGGCGCGATATTAAACACTTTTTAATAATAATAATAATAATAATAATAATACTTTTGTCATGTACTGTATAATAAATGGATAATATGCCCTTTTTTTACTCCAAAAGAAACTGTGGTCATCTGTTCATTGGTTTGGGTTTAAATTCATGGTTTTGGGTTTTAAAGGTAAAGTTAGCATCAGTATCTGCAACCCCATAGTCAAGTATATTAGTTTCTTTAGGGCCTCACAATCCAAAATCAATGTTGTGTACATATCTTGAAGGCCCCCTATTTTTATCACGTTTTTTGTAACATTATTATGGCCCTGGTTAGGGGACTGTGAAAGTGGGCTTAACCTTTTAATAATGACTAATACAACAAGAAACTATCCTGATTTTCTTGTAATATAAAATCAAATCTAATGCCATTTGTATTTTCTTTGTGGATTGTCATGTAATATAAATCTTTTCTATATTGACAATTGACAAAGCTGTCTATACAGTGCCAAATGCTGTCTGGTTCCAGTTTTCAGTGTTCCCTACCTAGACTGAAGCTGTGTACAGATATTTTCCATCTTGTAGCTGTTTTATTTAACTTGTTTGCAAGCGATTTAGAAGAAGGTATTGAAAGCAATGTCTTTGTGCTTGCACAGGACTCAACATATAAACAGCTTTATGAGTCTTCAAATTATGCAAAATCCTTGCAATGGGACCACAACAAATTGGAGGCTTAAGAATCTAATTTGGGTTCAGTGTACAGACTGAAAAGCAAAGTTACAGGCATGGATATAAAACATAAAATTAAATGAAAGTTTGCAAAATTAAAACTTGACATAAATGGATATTGCAGATAAGCCTTTTGCTGAGGGCGAAAGCATTTACCCAGAAATCTGTTCTTTCTCCTTTTGGAAAGCCTTATTTGCATACTTGTCCCAATGAGCAATGCTTGAAGTCACCCTAAATGTACATTTTTTTGCACTGTATTGAGCTCCCAATTTAAAGGAGATCCTCAGCAAAATAAAAAACAATATATAGGCTTAGTAAAATGTGATTAAAATATAAGCCATTAATTAAGGACCTATTGGTCCCTCACTTGAAGTGATATTTTGATGCTCTGGGGAAAGGTGAGTCCTTGGGTCCTGCTTTGAATATTGTGTACATTTCGGGAGTCCCTATACCCAAGAAGGACTTCTTTGATAAACAATAGATATGTGCATTCCCGTTCCTACGAATGTTATTTTCGTACGAAAATGTTCATTTTCGTACCCGCGGGATAATGTGTACATACGAATAAATTAAAGCACCAAAATACGAAAACTACGGGATTACGAATGAGCCGCATAACGAACAACCGCAAATACGAACGAACGGTCCGACGAAAATACGACAAAACGAAAACGGCAAAAGAACGAAAATGACATCTATAACAAAAGATTTGCATTCTGTATTTTGTTTGAATCCTTTTTATGTTCGTATTTTCAGTCGTATGTTTATTGTACATATGACATCTATAACAAAAGATGTGCATTCTGTATTTTGAATTCTTTTTTTCTGTTCGTATTTTGCATTCAAAATACAGAATGCAAATCTTTTGTTATAGATGTCATATGAACATACGACTGAAAATACCAAAAGAAAAAGGATTCAAGATACAGAATGCAAATCTTTTGTTATAGATGTCATTTTCGTTTTTTTTTGAATGGGCAGTAAGTGAGTGTAGTTAGTGAAGCAGCTTCTCTTTTGTGCTGAGTACACTAGTAGAGTGAGTAGTACAGTAAAGCCAAATAAACTTTTCTGTGGATTTTCATCTGAAGGGAGATCAGTTGGCCAGACTTTTGAACCCAAAAATGGTTTAAAAACAAACACATTTTCTGAGAACGAACGGAAAACAATAGTTTTTATGTTTGTTGTTTAAAAAAGTCTGACCAAGTGTATGGGGCTTAACAATAGTTAATATGGATGAGCCGCATGTTGAAAGTGCCGCGAATCCCGCAATATATTTACGAAAGTACAAAATGACGGAAATGCTTTTTAATTCATGTTCGTTACTTGTTAGACAATCATTTTTGTGAATTTTCGTCAATAATTTGCATTCTGTATTTTGAATTCCTTTTTCTGTTCGTATTTTCAGTCGTATGTTCATATGACATCTATAACAAAAGATTTGCATTCTGTATTTTGAATTCCTTTTTTTCTGTTCGTATTTTGGATTCAAAATACAGAATGCAAATCTTTTGTTATAGATGTCATATGAACATACGACTGAAAATACGAACAGAAAAAAGGAATTCAAAATACAGAATGCAAATCTTTTGTTATAGATGTCATATGAACATACGACTGAAAATACGAACAGAAAAAGGAATTCAAAATACAGAATGCAAATTATTGACGAAAATTCACAAAAATGATTGTCTAACAAGTAACGAACATGAATTAAACAGAATAACGAACCATCCCGCATGTACGAAAATAAAACGGTAACGAAAATACGAAACGATCGGAATACGAAAAAATTGCGTCGTACGAAAAACGAACGGGAACGAACAGGAAAACGTCTTACGAAAACGAACGGAAATGAACCTACGGAATGATACGAAACGGAACAAAAAAAAAATGCTGTGCACATGTCTAATAAACAATCAACTTAAACTACTGACTAAAATTATGGCTAATAGATTCTTCTACTTTGTCAACCTTTACATTCATAAGGATCGGGTTGGGCTCATAGCAGGAAATGCAGGGCCCAGACAAGGTTAGAAGGGCAGTGGATGTTATTTCTCTCTTACAATCTCCATGGGACAGGGGGCAGGCAATGATTTGCAGAAGGCCTTTGATTCGGTATCTTGGCCATATTTGTTTACTATGTTACAGGCTTGGGGGTTGGATCAGTATTTTTAGGTGCTTTTGGTTCTTTGGGGGTTATTTACTAAAGGCAAATCCACTTTGTACTACAAGTGCAAAGTGCAAAGTGCACTTGTAAGTGCAGTTGCTGTAGATCTGAGGGGGACATGCAAGTAAAAAAAAAAATATTTTTTTTTAGCTTGCACATGATTGGATAATAAAATCAGCAGAGCTTCCCCTTCATTTCAGATCTACTCCTCAAGTCGCGTAAACACAATAGGTTCAAACCGATGAAAACGGACTGAAGTTTGTTTTCATTGGTCCAAACCGGTCCGTTATCCTTTGGTCCAAAAAAAGAGGGCTTGCTTTAAAATTGAACCGATGGACGGCTAACCGATAGGTCAAAACCGATCGTTAGTGCGCACAAGCATCGGTTTCATAATCCACGCATGCTCAGAATCAAGTCAACGCATGCTTGGAAGCATTACGTCGTCGTGTTTTACGTCACCGCGTTCTGACACGATCGGTTCATGAACCGATGGTGTGTAGGCACATCAGTCCATCAGTCAGCTTCATCAGTGAATCTATGAAAATGGTCCGTCGGACCGTTCTCATCGGATGGACCGATCGTGTGTACAGGGCTTCAGATTTACAATGACTGCACTTCCAAGTGCACTTTTACACATTCCAATGGCAATGTTTTGTCCCCTAATTGGGGGTGTATCTATCCCCTTCCATATTTCAGTTATACCATCCTAACTATCCACCCCTATTCCAACGTCTCGAGGCAGAGCTCGCTAAATGGTCTTTATATGATCTTTTGTGGCTGGGACGCTTACATGCGACCCCTTCTTATTGATTTCAATTGGTCACACCTGCTTTGTTTTCAAGTGCATTTAATTAAGTCAATCTGTGGTCAGCGGCGACATATATTTGTGAAACAAATTGAATACGCACCCAGATCTCTGGGTTGGTTGGGTTCCCCAAACCTATAGCTGTACTATCAAGCAGTACAACTGACACAACTGTCCATAGACTTTTCTAACCAGGAAAAAACAGATTAAGTATGGATGGAAAGACATGCCATCCAACCGTTCACCATAGATTTTGTGATCTGGCAGACCCCTATAGGGCCTGCTCAGCGATTATGGTCCCAATATTGTCTCACTCCTTAGCTATCTGACGGATAGATTACAGATACAGAAGAATTTAATTTTTCAATTTCACCCTCTTGCCCACGTCTTTAACCACTTAACTACTGTGCACCTACACCCCCTTCCTGCCCAGACAAAATATAAGCTTCCGGCACTGCGTCGCTTTAACTGACAATTGCGCTTTTGTGCGACGTGGCTCCCAAACAAAATTGGCGTCCTTTTTTTCCCACAAATAGAGCTTTCTTTTGGTGGTATTTGATCACCTCTGCGGTTTTTATTTTTTGCGCTATAAACAAAAATAGGAGCGTCAATTTTTAAAAAAATGCAATATTGTTTCCTTTTTGCTATAATAAATAACCCCAAAAATATATAAAAAAAATATTTTTTCCCTCAGTTTAGGCCGATACGTATTCTTCTACATATTTTTGGTAAAAAAAAAAAATGCAATAAGCGTTTATCGATTGGTTTGCGCAAAATTTATAGTGTTTACAAAATAGGGGATAGTTTATGGCATTTTTTTTTTTTTTTTTACTATTAATGGCGGCGATCTGCGATTTTTTTATTGGGACTGCGACGTTATGGCGGACATTTCGGACACTTTTCTGACATTTTTGGGACCATTTACATTTATACAGTGAACAATGCTATAAATATGCATTGATTACTGTATAAATGTGACTGGCAGTGAAGGGGTTAACCACTAGGGGGCGGGGAAGGGGTTAAATGTGTGTCCTATGAGTGTTCTAACGGTGGGGGGAGGGGGGGGGGTGACTGGGGGAGGTGACCGATTGTGTCCCTATGTACAAGGGACACAATCGATCTCCTCTCTCCCTGACAGGACGTGCAGCTCTGTGCTTACATACAGAGCTGCACGTCCCCGCTCAGTTACTGAGCAATCGCGTGTGCCCGGCGGCGATCGTTGCCGCCTGGCACTCGCACGGGATCCCCGCAGAGCGGCGGGTGCGCGCGCGCCGCCGGCGACGCGCGCGCGCCCGCCCGCGGCTTTAAAGGGACATCACGTCATATGACGTGATGTCAGGATAATGGAGTCGTCTGCCCGCCGTCATTTGACGGTGGGCAGATGACAAGTGGTTAATAATCTTAGGTGTCTGGATAAAGGTGTCTATAGAATTGGACATTATTACACCCCAACTGAACCCTTCACCTTGGCCCACTGTATATCTAAGATCTATCGTGGTCTGAATTTTTTAGATTTTATTAAATCTCTTTTGTTTTTAAATCCTTATGCCAGCTTGCAAGCTGCCCCCTCTCTTAACCCCTATGAAAAATGGTGTGTAGCGGGTTCATGCCATCATTGACTATTGTTAGCAATGCAGACCTGAATCCCCACCAGTGCTCCAGTGGTATAGTACTTATGTATTGTATTTCTTAACCGCAATGCATTGTGGGACAGAGTACCAGGAGAAACGGACTCCATTGACAATTCGAGGGAACAGACTACATCTCCCACAATGCTTTGCCTTCCTGGAGCACATAACACCTCCGCACTGCCTTATGGGGGAGGTTATTTAAAGGAAGGGCAGAGCTGTTTTTGGTCTCTTGGGATCTGCATTCTCCCCTCTGCGGAGCAGGGAAGAGCTCCACAGCCAAGAAGCTAGGCCTGAAGCCTGGAAGGGAATCCATCCTGGAGAGGGATAAACCTAAGTGCCTCCAGCTCGTGCTTCCAGAAGACCGGAGGAACTCACCAGCTGAATAACGTAACAGTGGGGAGCTGTCGATCTGGAGATCTGTGTTGTGGAGCTGTGACTGTTGGCGCATTTTTCTTCCGTGAAGGCCTCAGACGGACGGAGTCTGCTCGGGTGAGAGGGCACCTGCCCAACCTTCATAATACTTCAGTTTATAAGGCTAGCAGTACTCCATCACATGGAGCTACGTGTTGTGTGCTGTTTAAGAGAGAGGCCAAGTGTCGGACGGTCACACTAGCAGGATTAACTGATGTTGACTGGTCGATCGGTCCACAAGCATTTGTGTTCTTCACACCCCTTTGACCAAGTTTAACTCCCCTCTTTGGATTACAATTTAAATAAGTGCACCAACGTTATCAACAGAGACTTCATCTTGTAGGAACATTCTGAAGCTGTTTAAATCCGCCCCTGGCCAGGGTCTTTTGCACTTGTGTTTTATAGAAATGCCCTCTATGAAAAGCTCGCAAGCATAGACTGCCTTTGAAGAGTCACTTGTTACATAAATGTCTGTGTATGTTTAACCTGTTCAGTTTTATTCTACCTCTTTACCCTATACCAAGTAAAGTTACCCATTTGGTTTTAACTATATTTACTGTGTGAGGCGTGTTTACTCCTGGAGCCGCAAGTCAAGAAAGTAACCATATTATTGTGTTGCATTGCATATTTTATATGTGTCATTGTGTCCCCAGCCAAGTGGGGGACACAATACTATTGCATCTGCCCTGGTGTGCCAAGGGAGGGTTCGAGCCACTTTAAGGGGGTGTATAAATTAAAGAGAGTAGATTCCAAATCTATCCAGAGGCTCCTGAGGGGGTAGCGCTTCACGTGGGGGCTCGCCCGGGATTCTACTTCTCTAAAATTAATATATAATATCTTCCCCTTGAAGAAAAGAACCTTCCCTCTGTCAGAACAGCCATGGATGCTGCAGCCGCATTTAAGTGGTGCGAAGAAGAAAATGTCAACTGGAAAAATGGTCTAGTGGCGGAGATTAAAGGTGAAGCCTGGGCAGAAGATAAATTACTTTCAGCCCTGAAGGTCCTATCTACAGACAGGAAGCCATGGGTGGTGGACATGCGATTAGATAACACCAACCCTCACACCTATGCTTTATGTGAGTGGAAAAAAGGACTTCCAGATTCTTTTCAAGGTGCCAATATAAAGACAGCAGACTGTGTAGAACTTCTCTTAATACATCCTAACGAAGAACAAGATGGCCCTACTTCTTCTAGTACACTGTCCCCTAAAGGACCCGAAGGAAAAAAAACGGTGGAGTCTGGCACCGCACCTTTAAAAACTCTTGGCCCAGAATTATGTGCCGTTTTGGGAGAAATTGTGGCCCAGTTTAAGAAGTACTCCCCAGATTATCTGATTGCAGGATATAGGAAGCTTAGAACCTTCTCAAGGAGACAACCAGTACCCTCCTCAGAGGATAGATTTGAAGAATGATTGGATCATGCTACTCAGGCTCTGGAAGAGTGGGAAGTCCCCGAGAAGCATAAGAAACAAAGAATTATGGAGAGTCTAAGGGGACCAGCGTTAGAGGCCATACGCAACCTTAAACTCAGTAAAACGGATTGTGTTGCACATAATTATCTAGACGTTTTACAGAGGGTATTTGAAAGAACTGAAAACACTAGTGAACTTCATTATCAATTGGAGCACTGTTTCCAGAAATGAGGGGAGAAGTTATCCGAATTTGTGGGTCGCCTAGATAAAATCTTGCACCAGATCCTGTTAAATTAGGGAATGGATCCCATGAAAGTAGATGAGTTCAGAGCTCAACAAGTTATAAGGACAGCCCATGGATCCTATTGCCTTTCAGTTGCAAACTCAACAGGGAAAAGGAGTGTTAAAGTAGCCCGAACTGATTCGGATGAATCGACAGGAAGAGGTCCTACTGGACCAGAAGAGTAGGTACCAGCCTCCAGAACCCACAGCACGAGTGTGTGTTGTGTCCACAGATGATAGTGATCCTAAGGTTGAACTTTTGAGGATGCAGATGTCCCAACTCATGGAAATGGTGGCCTCCCTGACCAGTCAAGCAAAAGTCTTCCCTTACCAAACCAGGAGGGAAGAACCAGAGAAACCTGTCTACAGGCAGGGTGATCCACCAAGAAGGCCCAGAAGATTCATATTTTGTTTCAACTGTGGAGGAGTAGGACATACAAGGGAAGTTTGCCCCAGCCCCATTAAGGCCAATCAACAAATGTACAAGCCGGCGGAAAACTTCAGAGGGCCCCGGTGAAGGAGTCAACCGGGTGCCCGCCTAATGTAGACAACTCCAAAATACAAAAGGAAATAGAAAAACAAAAGGAGGAAGAAAGGCCTCAACCAATGCCATCTTACACCCCCTCCCAGCATGGACGGGTGGAAGCGAGAGGAAGCCCAAGTAAGAAGGGAGTGAGAGTGCGGGATTACCTCCCTGTTAGTTTCCATCCAAGTAGAAGGGATCTACACCAAGGCCTTCCTGGACACTGGAGCTCAAGTGACCCTCCTATACAGAGACTTTTATGATAGATACCTCTCCCACTTACCCCTTCAAAAATTGGAAGAGCTGGAAATATGGGGTATAGGGATTTAAAGTTTCCCTTACGATGGATATCTACCAATCCGTCTGACCTTTCATCCCTCTGTAGTGGGAGCAGCAGAGACCTTTGACACCTTAGCAGTAATCTGCCCTTGGCCGCCAGGGGCCCACAAGAGCTCCCTCATTATAGGGACCAACACGGATCTAGTCCGGAGGCTTTTGATTACCCTAACTGAAGTAGCAGAGGTCCCATCAAGAAACGTCCACCCAATGCTGCGGAGGGTTTATCACCAGTTAGTGATGGAGAGTTCCCTGAAGGAGTGGGAAAAATCTGGCGGTTGGAGAAGACCACGAAGGTACTGCGACCTGGAGAGGTGACCTGCTTGAAGGCCTCGGTGAAGCTTACCTGGTCTCAGCCAGGCCCGTTCCTCGTCCTTGAGCCCGATTCTGCTGGCATTCATAAGGATTAGAGGTGATACCTGAGGTGATCCCGTTGAAAGTCCTGAGGAGAAACTGCAGGAGGGGTGTCCCTCAGCATTCGGAAGAGTACTAAAAATCCTGTCGAGGTGCCAGCCAGAGTGCTGTTGGGCCGAGTACACCAAGCCACCCCAGTTGCTCCCTCTGACCTTGAAGAGGGAAAGAAGATTGGAGACCCGAAGGAGGGGGGCCAACCTAATGGCACGGACCTCCCGCCAGAATGGGAAGAGAGGGTTAAAGGCCAACTTGACAGGTGGAAGAAGATATTTTCAAAGACTGAGTTTGACGTTGGGTGTGCGAAGAGTGTCACTCACAGGATTCATGTGAAGGAAGATAAACCCTTCAGGGAATGAGTCTGGAGAGTCCCTCTGACGGATTTGGAAGACCTCAGGGAACAACTAGCAGAGCTGAAGAGAACTGGGACTATCAGAGAGTCAAGGAGCCCTTATGCTTCCCCAATAAGTAGTGAGAAAGAAGAATGGCTTATTGAGGTTATGCATTGATTACAGAACCCTCAATAAGTGAACCATACCAGATCAGTACACCACTCCTCGAATTGAGGACACCTTACAGAGTTTATCAGGGGCCAAATGGTTCAGTGTAATGGATCTATAGAGTGGTTATTATCAGATTCCCATGCACCCAGAAGACAGAGAGAAGATGACTTTCATTACCCCTGTGGGTTTCTTTGAATTCAACCGTATGCCACAGGGTTTGTCAGGGGCCCCTGTCACTTTCCAAAGGTTGATGGAGAAGACAGTAGGGGACATGAACCTGATCGAAGTGCTGGTGTATTTGGATGATATTATTGTGTTCGGGAAGACTCTGAAAGAGCATGAACAGAGGCTGGAGAAAGTACTCAAACGGCTTCATGATGAAGGCCTCAAGCTTTCTAGAGAAAAGTGCCAGTTCTATCAATCATTGGTTCACTATCTGAGCCACATTGTCTCTGCAGAAGGGGTATCAACAGACCCGCAGAAGTTGGAGGCAGTGACCTCTTGGCCTAGGCCTACCAATGTGACAGAATTGCGGTCATTCCTGGGATTCTGCTCCTACTATAGGAGGTTTGTAGAGGATTTTCCAAGATCGCAAGGCCCTTGAATGAGTTGTTGAAGACAGAAGACGAAGATGATACCCCTGACTCAGAGAGACTGGTAAAGGTCAATCTAGGGCCTAGGAAATCTAAGGAGTCTATCCGTGACCAGTGGAGCCCCAAATGCGAGGAGACATTCCTTCAGCTCAAGAAAAACTGACCACTGCCCCTGTGCTGGCCTATGCGGATACCTCCAAGCCCTATGAGTTGCATGTGGATGCCAGTAGAGATGGACTAGGAGGGGTATTATACCAAGAACACAGCTGTTATCTACGCCCAGTGGCCTTAGTGAGCAGGAGTCTGAGTTCATCTGGAAAGAAATATCGCACTCACAAACTTTAATTCTTGGCACTGAAGTGGGCAGTTGTGAATAAACTCAAAGACTATTTGTATGGGCCGAGTTTGTGGTGAGGACTGACAACAATCTGCTCACCTATCTGCCAAACTAGATGCTACAGGACACAGATGGTTAGCCGCCCTCTCAGGGTTTAATTTCACTTTGAAATATCGGCCAGGAGTGGGAAACAGAGATGCAGATGCTTTATCGAGGAGGCATCATGAAGTTGACAGTCTCTAAGAAAGATTGTACCCACATAACCTCTGAAGGAGTGCGAGCTCTGTGTCAAGGAACAGAGTTGCAGATGAAAGGAAGACCCAGAGCTGAAGAGATAGGAGTCCCGGCGATGGGAATGCCCAAGTATTACTGCATCGTGACTCAAATGAAAAGCGAGGATCTACCCAAATTATCCAAAAAAGATCTTTAGGGGGACCAAGAAGAAGATCCTTTTGGGAAGCTAGTTTTGCAGGCTTTGGAAGATCAAGACTCAGGTATACTCCTTAACGGCTCTTTGAGAGAGGCATGGCTGGTGCATAAAGAGTGGGACAGGTTGCAGCTCCATCAAGGGGTGGTCTACCGAAGGGGCCCCTCTGATGGTCCCAAAGATAAATGGCAGATGTTCCTGCCCAGCAAACACAGAGAGACTGTCTTAGCTCCACTTTATGACCAGCATGGTCATTTGGGGCCTGAAAGGACTTTTCAATTAGTTAGAGACAGATTCTACTGGCCCTGCATGAGAGCTAAAGTTGAAGCTGAATCTGGTGTATCCAGAGGAAGACTTTACCCTGTCAAGCTGCCCCAATGGGCCATCTTCACAGCCAGGGCCCATTGGAACTGGTGTGCATAGATTTCCTCTGTCTGGAGCCTGACTCGAGTAGAGTAGGAAATGTTCTGGTGGTGACCGACCATTTCACTAGGTATGCTCAAGCCTATCCAACTAAGGATCAGACGTCCTCAACAGTGGCAAAAGTGCTAGTGGAGAAATTCTTTGTACACTATGGACTACCACAACGCATCCATTCTGATCAAGGGAGAGACTTTGAAAGCAGATTGATAAAGAAGCTGTTGGACCTGTTGGGAATAGAAAAAAACAGAACTACCCCTTATCCCCAAGGGGATGCCCAAACTGAACCCTTCAACAGAACTCTCCTGAACATGTTGGGGACATTGAGCTCTGAGCAGAAGCAACACGTCATGCATGCATACAACAGTAATATGAATGATGCAATCGGATACTCACCCTATCGCTTGATGTTCGGTAGGGAGGCCCGATTACCAGTTGACTTAGCCTTTGGGATATCTTTGTATCATACATCTGCAAGCTCACACAAAGGTTATGTAGATCGGTTAAGGAAAAGTTTAAAAACAGCATACGAGAAGACCCAGGCTGGCTCAGACAAGCGGGAGCAGAGGAAGAAGAAACATTTTGACCTGAAAGTCGGGATGCAAGAGTTTCAACCCGGAGATCGAGTATTGTTGAGAAACTTGGGTATTCCTGGAAAACATAAATTGGCTGACCGCTGGAAGTCACAACCATATATTGTTTCAATAATTTTTATTAATTTTGCAAGTATAAAGTACAAGTCAAACATTGTACGTCGTGTAGTGACGTTTGGATACATACAAATGTAGTACTGAACAAGTTTTCAACTATCAGATTGGCGGCGGGTTATGTCGTTTGGTTAAAACAAGTGGAATGGTCTCCTCCCCCTCCAACAACCATGTATTGTATGCAAACAGTTGCCTGGCTTTCCTGTATACCAGATTAGACCAGAAGGAAGTGTAGGCCCTTTGAAAACTTGGCACAGGAATCATCCTGTTGCCCCTTGCTGAAGCTGTTTGGATACCTCCTACGTCCACTCCTCTAGAATTACCCTCCACTCCAGGTCTTCTGGGCTGGTCACTAGATCTCAGATGACACAACCCGATCCAGAAGATGAAGAGTCCACAGATGAATGGATAGGGTCAGAGTGGTTATGGTCTTCTCAACAACCGGAGCCTAGCACTTTGTTCCTGCCCTCGTCTGAAGTGACAAAAAAGTGGGACACTTCGACCAGAGACCCCTGAATTTGTGCCTCACGACATACTTCCCGATGACTTAGAGGAGGTTGCAGATTCATCATCTATTGAAGATTTCACAGAGGCCTCAAGCCAACCCGACAGGGAGCTGACTGATTCGGAGGACATATACACTAATGTCCTTGACTCAGACAACAGTGAAATTAAGCCTATTCCTTCTGAACCTGATGTGTTTGACTCCGAAAATGATAAAGTTGAACTTTCTCTCCCGGAGCCTGCAACCCCTAAAGCACAGAGAGAGAGAAGGGTCATCCACCCTCCTAAGAGACTGACCTACGACCAGTTAGGGGAATGTTCTGAAGAAGCTGTCATCACCTCCAAGAGATCCGACTCTTTGCCTAGTCTTCCCATTACAAATTTGGTGGAGGACAGCCTCAGCTCACCACCTGGCACATCTGAGCAACACACCTCAGTGTTAGTAAGCAGTGGACAGAGTAGCTTGCCCTTACCTGACAATTGGTGGGCTGATCCTCTGTCTACTTTATGTCAGAAGATGAGTTGTCTGGCTTTGAGTAATGTTAGGAATAATGCACAGTATTTATTACCTTGCATGAGTTAACCAATTTTTCTCCATGTGTATTTTCATAAGCATGTATCAGGTTACATACCATTGCCCTCTTTGGGGACCAAAGACTTTGAGTGGGGGGAGTGTGTAGCAGGGTCATGCCATCATTGACTATTGTTAGCAATGCAGACCTGAATCCCCACCAGTACTCCAGTGGTATAGTACTTATGTGTTGTATTTCTTTTTATTATTTTTTTATTTCAAATTATTTTATTTTCAGAAATAAAATAAAAATTACAATAAATCACAATACATATCAATATGGACATAACCTATTAAATGTCAGCAGGAACTAAAAAAACTGAAAATTGTATACTCACCTTTCCGTAATTTTCCTTTCCTGATGCATCTTCATGGCAGCACACACTGGTTGTGACTCCGCCCCCACAACCTGACAGGATTGGTTAGCTATAAATTTGAAGGGGAGACGCCCCGCATCATTCTCTGTATATATCATCATAAAACAGCAGGGTGGGCATCTGTGTGCTGCCATGAAGATGCGTCAGGAAAGGAAAATTACGGAAAGGTGAGTATACAATTTTCCGTTTTCCTGACGCATTCATGGCAGCACACACTGGGATATAACTCGCCAGTCGGGAGGGTGCAAGAAAACAGTAATATTTATTCTTTATAGCGCTGAGGAATTGGCTCTAAGAACAGATCTGCCGAAGTCGATGGTAGCCAGGAGAGCAGAATTCACTCTGTAGTGAGAAATGAAGATGTGTTGGGAAGACCAAGTTGCTGCTCTGCCTATGGTTTCCGGTGAAGTCCCACAATATGCTGCCCAAGAAGTGGCCTCTGCCCCTGTCGAATGAGCCCTAATGCCCTCTAGGAGTCGTAAGTTGCTGGATGGAATAGGTCTCTTTGATAGCTTTAACAACCAGGAGGTAATGGTACGGGAGGTAGCTGGCTGACCTCGTCTGCTCCCGTGTGGGATAATCAAGAGAGAATCCGTCTTCCTGAGATGTAGCTGTGACGTAACTGGAGATGGTAGACTTGACATCCTAGTCATGGGACTCGACCCTCTCATTAGTAAAAGACGAAAGGACGATGTCCTGTTATAATAAAAGGAGGAAGTTACCCTTGGATAAAAATGGTCTGAGGGCTTCAGAACCACTCTGTCAGGGAAGAACACTGAATAGGGGTTCCATAGCCATAAGTGCTTGTATCTCCGACGCCCTCTTAACTGAGGTGATAGCAATACGGGAAGCCATCTTCAGAGCTAGGTTCCACGGTGAGACTAAGTTGAATGGAGAAAAAGGTAGATTGGACAGGGCCTCGAGTACTACACAGAGATCCCCTGTTGGAAAGGCTGGCCTCCTAGGTGGTCTGATCTTACGTAGGCCCTGAGGAACAGAGTGACCGGATGATGAAGAGTCCATCTAGTACTCGCCATGGCTGAAAGGTCAGATACTTGCACCTTCAGGGTACCCAAGGCCGGGCCCTTGTTAAACCCTGACTGAAGAAATTCAAGAATTTGAGATGGGATTCCAATCTCTTTGCTGCAATGACACGAACCTCTCCCAGATCCTACTATAGGTGACATCAGTGGAGCTCCTTAGAGCTTGTACTAAGGTTGATATTACCTCCTGAGAGTATCCTAGTTCCCCTAACCTAGCCCTCTCAGCTTCAAAGCTGGCAAATGCAGCTTCTCTGGGCTGGATGGAAGAATTGCCTCTGATGTATGAGATCCCAGGTTACTGGAAGATGTATTGGAGGCCGCGTACCTAGTTGTAGCAAGGTCGTAAACCATGGCCTCCTCAGCTGGAACGGTATTAGTACAATAACTGTGGCTGAGGATTTCCGAAGTCGGGACAGGAATCTTGTAATCCGAGAAGTTGGAAGAAAAATGTACCCTAGCTCGCAGCTCCATGGAAGAACTAGGCAGTTTGTCCCTTCAGGTAATGGAAAGTGGGCTCTGGAAAGGAACCTCTGACACTTGGAGTTCTTTGGCGTGGCAGCTAGGTCGACTTCTGGTACTCCACAAGTTTTCGTAAGAATGGAGAATACCTGTTGTTTCAGGGACCGTTCATTGTTTGAAAGTGTCTCTCGGCTTAGGTAGTTGGCCAAAGAATTCTGTGTTGCTGGGAGGCATACTCCCCACAGATCTAACAGGTGCACTTGTGCCCCTTCCATTATGGGCGAACTTCCTCCTGAAGCGTGCGACTCCTGATGCTCCCCTGTCTCTGGATACATGACACCACTACTTGTTGTCCATCCTGATCAGGACACTCTTCCTCTCTAGAAGAGGCGCAATGGCCAGGAGGGCCTGAAAGTCTGCTCTGAGCTCTAAAATATTTGACACTATGCCCTGTGCCCGAAAATGCCACTGTCCTTGGGCTACTCAGTCTAGATAGTGTGGACCCCATCACCCCTTGCTGGCGTCCGATGTTACTACTTCTGGACTTTTGGAATGGACTCCCTGAGGTCGGACGGGTGTGTCCACCACCATACTAATTGCTTTACCCAGTTCGGGATGTGAATGGTTTGGAGTATTGACGTTCTATTTCACTGCCTGAGAAAGGAGTTCTGTAAGACTCGCATTTGTCACAGGGGCCACTGTATCAAGGGTATGGATGCTGACATGGACCCCAGGGTATTGAGGCAGGCTCTGACAGTTAGACGTCTGGATGATAGCAGACTCTGTATCTTCTGGAGCAAGGGCTTCAGCCTCTCTTGAGGGAGTTGCACCCGGTACAACCTGGTATTTTATTCTGCCCCTAGGAACACCCTAACTTGCCGAATGCTCTGGGTGCTGAGGCGATGCCGAATGGGGGGCACCAAAATTGGAAATGGGATTCATCGATTGAGAACCGAAGGGACCTCTGGAAGGTAAGATGAACTGGGATGTGAAGGTAAACGCCCGAAAAATCTAGAGATAGCATCCAGTCTCCCACGTCCACTGACAACAAAATGGACTGAAGGCTTTTCCAATCTGAGGTCCTCTATTTTGATCGTCTGTTGAACTTCTATAGGTCCAAGACTGGACGTAGATTCCCGTTTTTCTTTTGTACCAGAAATAAAGGGGAATAAAACCCCCTCCCTTTCTGGTGCGGAAGTACTTGGTAGGCTGGAATGTGTTCCCTGGCAATGTGCCCATGAATTTCCAATTGTGACCGGTCTTGATAGAGGATAGTGTTCATGGATCTGTTATACGAGTTGCCCATATCCAAGCGAATCTCTTGAGTCTGGTGCTCACCTGAGCTGGGTGGGCAGACGGACCCTCAAAAAGGACTTCTGCTGTTCCCCAGCTGTGATTGGCTTACTGTATCTACATGAAGGAGGGTCGAGTCTTCCAGTCCCTCCTAAATTCCCTGCCGGGGCGGTAGGATCTAACATCCCTGTACTTGACAGGAAGATCACGCCTGTAAGCGGGGCCCTTCTGGGGCTCTGGTTTTCCTATCGGAGAAATCAGCCCAGACTTTCCCCCGGTAACCTTGGAGATGGCCGAGTCCATCTTTGTGCCGAATACACTTGAGCCGCCATATGGAATTTTGCACCAGTTAATTTTGACGCTGCCTTCGCTATCCAGGGTCTCAGCCATAAGGCTCTTCCCAGCCATGAAGTCGCCCCCTTAGGAGCCGTAAGCCAACCTAATTTTCCTGCAGGGAGGAGAATATCTTCCCCTGGTCGGCTCCTTCTAGAATGGGATTCTCAACATTAGCTGCCTATGCAGCGATAGTTTTAGCGACTGCCGCTGTGGTGATAGCCGGCCTACAAGCAGCTCCTGTCGTGGAGCAGGCTTTCTTCAGTTCTATATTGATTTTACGATCAAGAGCGTCCCGGAAGGTAACTGCGTCTTCAATCGGTAGAGATTAAAGATGAATCGACCGTAGTTGCATTGATCAAAGAAGACTCCCACAAGGGGTACAATCTGCAAACTTGTTGCTCATACTGGGCCGCTTATGCGACCCCCCCACTTATCCTTTATGAGGTTCTCCAGCTCTTCGATGAAGGGAAATGATTCAGGACCCCCTTTTCAGCACCGGGAAATATTTCGGAACCTTCAGAAGTTCTGCCATAACCTCCTCCCAGCCGATCGCTTCCTTGACTGAATGGGCAAATGGTTCAACCAAAAAGGGACAGTCCGACGCCTGCTCACACTCCTCATTCTTAGAGAGGGTTACTGCACCCTGGCGTAACGGCCGGGCGATGTGCTTGGGGAAGGATCGCCCACATATGATCCCTGTGGCAATTCTCCTAGGAGCTCAGTATCTACTCTGGCCTCTGAATCCTTGGTTACTTCAATGAAGCACGAGCGGCAGGCCAATTCCCCTGGCAAGGCTGGCGCGCCGCATATTTGGCAAACATTTGCCGTGGTGCGGGTAAGATAGCTCTGTCTGGGATGAAGGTAATCGTCTGCGGTGGGACCGACTATGACGGGAGTGCTGTGACGCGAGCGGCTATGCCTTGATTGAAGAAATCAAGAGGGTAACCTTGAGCGATTTCTTGCGCCTTCTGCCGGAAGCATGGCTAGAATCTCCCTCTGTGCCGCAAACTTGCGTCTCTTGACCTGATAGGGCTACCAAAACTGTAGCGTCGGTGGCCAGGCTCTCTTTTTTGTCTCCCCTCTACTTATTACCTTCTGGACGGCCTCTATACCTGGTCAGCTGATGGTGGTCTGCGAGGGGAGTGGCCCCCATGAGGATAGCAGAGAGACAGCCCGAAAAGGTGGGAAAAAAAGAGAGAAGGGAAAACATTACAATATGTTCCCCCCCAACATTTCTATTTATTAAATTAATATAATAATTTTATATACATATATCTATCCTTTTTTTTTTTTTTTTTTTTGGATTATATTAATTGTTTAATTATGGATACACTTTCTCCTATGGTATGTTATAAATTAATATATAAATGTATTGAATGAATGATGAAAACTTATATAGCGCGGCACATGCAAACTGAATCGCCTCTGGGTGCTTGTATTATATCTTCTATCCTATTTATTCCTTTTTTTTTTTTTGTGTGTAATCAATTAGCCCAGGCTGATCTGGGACATGCCTGCACACACCTGGTGCAATCTTCACTCTGAGTAGAGCAGAGCAGCAGTGCGGCAGCCAGAACTACAGAGCAATAGGACTGTTTCTTTTTTCCCTCTTTTTTTTTTTTAATGACGCGCACATGCGCAGAAGCGTCCCGCTCGCCCGGCGCCATTTTGGAAGAGGGCAGAGGAGACAGGCGGCGTCATCACATCACTGAGCTGCGCACATGCGCAGAGCGCCAAGGGGTACGCAGCGGTGACCCCGAGAATATGGGGTGTCAGAGAAACCACAGGGCTCAGCAGAGCTGAGAAAAAAACAACAGGCAGACAAAGGTACAAAACGGACTAACCTTAGGTGGTAAATGTAATGATACAAATACCTTTGTGGAAGCACACACTGCACTGGAAGGAAAGACAAAGCGAAAGTGGGGGCCACTGCAAGATTTGAAGCTTTTTTAAAGCTTGCTACAGATGCCAGTATAATTCCAGAGCCCCTGAGACCACCAGAACGGGGTTCCCACCATAAAGCTCATTAGAGACTGTACAGGAGGGACTTCCAAACAGGAGAGGCTGAACCTGCTGGGGCGATTTGCGGTAAGAGGCATGCTTCTTGCTTGTTCGTCCAATCTTGTCAGGTGAGGATAAAAAAAGAGAATGATGTGGGGCGTCTCCCCTTCAAATTTATAGCTAACCAATCCTGTCAGGTTGTGGGGGCGGAGTCACAACCAGTGTGTGCTGCCATGAATGCGTCAGGAAAAACACTTACTGAGAGAGGGAGATAGAAAATCTCCACCCTTCAGATTTGAGAAGGAGAGAAAAAAAAAAAAAAGATCATACATTGTAATACAATATGTGAGTATTAAAAGTTAAACAATTAAAAACAAATTATATATTGATGTAAGAAAGACAAAGGACTCCTTATATAAGCTAACTCAATAGAAATAAGGATACTTATAATCTCCTGGTGTCCCTATCGGGTTCAAACTGCACCAGGAGCGAAATCCTTTCGACATACTGAATTTCACTCTGAACCAAAGCCTATGTTGCTAGATAAATCCCCTTACAAAACATCACTAGGCTCCCCTGAAGAAGGGGAGAAAAATAAAAAGAAAGCAGGAACAAGTCGGAGAAAAGAAAAGAAATAAAAAAGGGACAAAGAAGAGAGGGAGGAAAGGGGATAAGACAAGCTATATACCTAATTTACAGTGTTTGCGGAAATCGAAGAGGCATCCTGAGTAAGAGAAATACCTATATATCTGGCCCAAGGTTCCCAGATAGTTTCAAATTTTAAAACAGTATCATTCAAAATGCTAGCTAACTTTTCTTTAGTCATTATCCAAGAGATAATTTTTTTTGCTTCCGAGAAAGAGGGCTTAGGTTTCTTCAAATTTTTGGCAATTGTAAGCTTGGCTCCTGTAAGAATAAAGTGAATTAATTTTCGAGAATGTTTTGGAATTTGAGATATTTGCGCATTCAGGAGAGATATTGGTAGAGATCTTGAGACCTGGCAACCTCTTACCTTGAAAATCATATAAAAAATGTTGTTCCAAAATGATCTAATTCTAGGACACTCCCACCAAATTTGAGTCATATTTCCCAGGAGTTGACATTCCCTAAAACAATTTGGATCTACTGTAGGGAAAATAGAAGCCAGCTTAGAGGGAGTTAAATACCACCTGGTTGTTTCTTTAATGTTGGCCTCCATCACTGATACGTTTAGAATCCCCTTAAAGGATTTTGTAAATTATCTATAATTTGAAGATCATCTTCCCATGTCTCCATATAAGAAGCTTTCCCTGTAGCGTGAGTGAGGCATGGATATGCAACCGAAACACCCCCCCCCCTCTGTCCCTCAGCTCTTTCACACCACATCTCGTAGTTTGTAAATTGTGGGGGGGGGGGTTCCTTCCAGATCATTTGTAGAAATCTGTAAATTTGATGAAAACAACATTCCTCGGATTCCGGAAGTTTTAATGTTTTTTTGCAATGGTTTAATGACATGGGTTTACCAGCGTAAAAAAACAGTCCAATACGATAAAGTCCTTTATCCGTCCACCATTTAAAAGCCTCCAGATCTAGCCCAGGGGGAAAGTCTGGGTTCCCAAACAGACTTCCAAGTGCTTGAACGGTTGAGACAAGAGACGGATATTTTCTAAGTTCATCCCAGAGCGCAAGTGATTGGGATAGAGACGGGACTAGAATTGAAGGTCTCTTTTTAGGGGGACACCAAAATAGGTATTCAAGCGAGCATTGTGGAGCCTGTTGTTTTTCAATATTAAGCCAATTTGGTTTTTCGGATTTAGAATAGATCGTCGAGATCTGTGATAGTCTTGCTGATAGAAAATATTTATAGAGATCAGGAAGAACTAGACCCCCCTTTTTTCTATGACTAAAAAGGGTGTTTTGGGGTATTCTATAACCAGAGGTGTTCCATGTGAATTTGACTATTTTACCCTGAAAGTTTTTTCAACTGGAATTTATGGACAGGGATAGGGAGAGACCGGAAAAAATATAGGATTCTAGGGAGTAATGTCATTTTAATCGAATTGATCCTGCCTAACAATGACAATTCATGTTTGGACCAAGTTGAAAGATCATTTTCTAACCTCTTGAATAGTGGGGGGTAATTATGTAAATATAAAGTTTCTACTCGGGCCGTCAATGTAACACCCAGAAATTTAATTGAGGTGTCATTCCACTCAAAATTGAATGATTGTTTTAATAAAGAAACTTCTTGGGGAGTAAGTGAAACATTAACCTCCCTGGCGGTATGATTCTTTCAGATTTTAGGTGCTAAAAGCGGTACCATTATTTGCAAGGGAATTTGGCGTTTTATACTGTAGGCTTGTAATTCTTAGGAATAACTCACTGAAATCTATCCAAACAAGAGTCTAATAGGCATCCTGGGTATGATTTTTTTTTTTTTTCTTATTAAAAATTATGATATAATAAATAATTATAAAAAATTATAACAAATAATAATATAATTATAGTAAAAATTATTCAATAATGTAATCAAATCAAAATCACTGAAATTTGCTCAGTTGCAGAATTTTTGCTGTCATTATTTTTTTCTTTTTATGACGAATTTCCCCATAAATCGCTATCGCTAAATTCTGCAAGTGATTCTGATTTATTATCGCTGTTTTTTAGCTGCTCTAAAACAATTTTTGCCATAAAGGGACACTTTTGGTTGCTATGGGCAATCTACAGTTTGCAGGGAGAAAGAACAGTTTTTATTATATAAAATGACATGTAGTGTACAGGGCAGACCACTAGGGACATGGGGGGTGTGTATTTTTTACATACAGTACTGTAATCTATAAGATTACAGTGTACTGTATGTATAGTGTTTGTTTACATTTTTAAATTTGGCGCCGTTCCCCCCCCTACGTCGCGACGCTCGCAGGGAAGGGAATCGGCGGAACACACAGCATCAGGCGGACATCCGCCCGCCGTGTACTGCGGGGATTCATCGCTGGATCGCAGAGAAAAGGTAAGTAAACTTTTTTCTGCATCCAGCGAGGTAAGCGCGTGTGTGGCACGGGGTTACCGATCTTAGCTTTAAAATCTCACCCCGTGCCACACACGGGAAGACCGCCAGGGAGGTTAAGGGCTCAAGATTTCGCATAATTGACCTTAAGGCCTAAAATTTTTGAAAAATTATTTAGGACTAGGCAGATATTGGGAAGGGAGATTAGTGGAAAGGTCACAAAAAAAAGTATGTCATCCGCAAAGAGCCCACATGTATGCATTTGAGAACCACATGTTACCCCATATTTGTATTTTGTCGGATGGCTATAGCTAGAGTTTCAATGGCCACAGCGAAAATTAGAGGAGAAAGTGGACATCCTTGCCTAGTGCCTCTTGTAATATTAAATGGGTTGGAGTAGTGACCTTGTAGACGAATTAATGCTTTAGGGCTAGAATAAAGCGAGTGTAAAAGACCCGTAAAACGCTCACCAAAACCCCAACGTTCAATAAGTGCGAATAAATATGGCCAGGACACTGTATCAAAGGCCTTTTGTAGGTCCAATGACAGGAGGAGACCCTGCTGCCTTTTACCTCCAACCCAATTTGATTGTAGTAATGATACTAAGTCGATTGCTCTTCTAAATGTGTTGTATTTCTTAACCGCAATGCATTGTGGGACTGAGAGTACCAGGAGAAACAGACTCCATTGACAATTCGAGGGAACAGACTACATCTACAATGCTTTGCCTTCCTGGAGCACATGACACCTCCGCACAGCCTTATGGGGGAGGTTACTTAAAGGAAGAGCGGAGCTGTTTTTGGTCTCTTGGGATCTGCCATCTCCCCTCTGCGGACCAAAGAAGAGCTCCACAGCCAAGCAGCTAGGCCTGAAGCCTGGAAGGGAATCCATCTGGAGAGGGACAAACCTAAGTGCCTCCAGCTACACAAAAAGTGTAGCTGCTGGCTTTTAATAAACAGACACTTACCTTGTCCATGGTTCCAGCAACGCTCCTCTCCCCCCCTCCCCGGCCGGCGTCTTCATTACAACTGTGGGCACCCGGCCATGACAGATTTCGGCTTCACGGCCGGGCACACACTGCACATGCGCGATCGACACTGCGCATTGCGGACGGCGCTGCGCCGTCCCATTTGACAGGCGATCGCCTGGGACCTAGACCTGGACATGTCCCAGGTGAACGCCTACAGGGAGGGGCTGAAGTTAGGCGATTAAGCTTAATTGCCTAACCAGCCCCTCGGCGGAAGGAGGAAGTGGGACAGGAAGTCCCACTCCTCCTGAAGCCCCCACTCCCCCCCCAAAAAATTACATGCCAAATGTGGCATGTAAGGGGGTGAGGAGTGGGTTAAGCGGAAGTTCATTTTTTGGGTTTGGCTTTAATTTGCATAATTTACTGTGGTGTGACAAGATATTGTGCCCTCTCACAATTTATTGGGGTCCACAATTCCCACTATACCAGTTGTGCCAAGGGAGGGTTATTAGCCGATTTCGGGGGTAGTAGTACATATATATACACAGGGCTTTTTTCTCATAAAATAGGTGCAGGAACTCAACCACGACCCCGTTCAGATTTCACAAACAGTATAAGGATCTTAAAGGTGCATTAAATACCAGGATTGCATTACATACAGAGTGCAGAGTTCAGGGGGGTTACACACAGAGCTGTCACTTGTAAACACAGAAACCAGACTTCTATGTTTACAGGTGATTGTGGTGAGCAGGCACCAAAGGGTCTGAGCCAGAAGTTCCCCTTGAAAAAAAGCCCTGTATATATATATGCACACATATGTGTGTCTGAGCTCTGGGATGCACACCCTAATGCTAAAGGCTACACACACTGATGTGTATATTGCATTAAGAGGTACATGGCTGAACCCGTGCCCTCTCTACCCATCCAGAGTATCTCTTCTACCTCACTCCCAGTGACGAAATGGGGACCTGCAGTGCACGTTGCACAGACCTCATACATGCACTTTTTTTTATTCTTTCCACTCTCCTGTACCATGCAGCCAAGCTGTGGGTCTCTGTATTGCTGGTTTAAATAACTTCCGACCAGGTTTTAAACAGTTGATGCAACTTTACTGAACATTTGTGGAGAAGTACAACAATTGCATTCCAGTGTAGCATAACCCTGCCTAGCTGTACTAAGCTTACCCAGGCATACCTTAACAAGGTGGTAGTTCATCAATGGCATCCTCAAGGCTTGACGGTTCTCCGGTATCCCGGTGTCTTCCAACTGACTTCTTGGCGCAGAAATCCTTCTCAGTGCTTCATGTTAGTCATGGCATCCAGTGGCGAAATTATCATAGTTGCAGCAGTCGCATTCGCGACTGGACCCTTGAATTCCACCACTGTAGGGGGGCCCGCCGCCGCCCGGGAGATGGTACACACTGCTGACATAGGTGACATGTGCGGCGCCTGTGCAGTGAGCGAGCGGCATCTGAAGGAACTGTCAGCACGGCTCTCACACACAGCTCAGCCTCAGAGCCGTGCTGACAGTTCCACTCTCACGCCCCACGGACTACTCCTCCTTTGCTCTGCCAGTGAGGTAAGGGGGGGGAACAGCTGCGGGTTGCTGTCGAGATGTCCCTTCCTCCCCTTTTCTCATGTCGGCAAGACTCGGCATGTCTGCAGCATGGGACAGGAGCGAAGACAGCTTCCTGCTTGTTCTTCCTCCCTCCCAATTGGCCACAGCGGAGCAGACAAGATTAGTGGAGCATCATGGGAAATGTAGTCAGGCTACAGTGATCAGCATGCACTCTGCTGAGGCCTGGGGGGGGGGGAGAGAGAAAACCCGGAAAACAGGAGACATGGAAAGAGGACTTTGCGGGGGGAACTAATAGCCCCAGCACCACCAGATAGAGCCACGCAGTACCCGCACCACCAGTGAGCCACACTGTACCCACACCACCACAGCGCCACACTGTACCCGCACCACCAGAGCGCCATGCTGTACCTGCACCACCAGAGCGCCATGCTGTACCCGAACCACCAGAGTGCCATGCTGTACCCGCACCACCAGAGAGCCATGAGAGCCACACTGTACCTGCAGCATCAGAGCGCAGTGCTGTACCCGCACCACCAGAGTGCCATGCTGTACCCACACCACCAGAGCGCCATGCTGTACCCGCACCACCAGAGCGCCACGCTGTACCCGCACCACCAGAGCGCCATGCTGTACCCACACCACCAGAGCGCCATGCTGTACCCGAACCACCAGAGTGCCACACTGTACCCGCACCACCAGAGAGCCATGAGAGCCACACTGTACCTGCACCATCAGAGTGCAGTGCTGTACCCGCACCACCAGAGCGCCATGCTGTACCCACACCACCAGAGCGCCATGCTGTACCCACACCACCAGAACACCATGCTGTACCCGCACCATCAGAGAGAGTGAGCCACGCTGTACCGCACCACCAGAGAGAGAGAGCATCACACTGTACCCGTACCACCACCAGAGAGAGAGAGCGTCACACTGTACCCGTACCACCACCAGAGAGAGATAGTGTCACATTGTACCCAAACCACCAGAGAGAGAGCGTCACACTATACCCGCACCACCTCCAGAGAGAGAGAGAGCGACGCTGTCCAGGACCACCCGAGGAGCAGGTCAGTTTCACTGGGCAGTGTGGGCACAATAGGAGACAGATAGTACTAGCATTGTTCTCTATCTATCTAGATATATTATGTGGTATCTCTCTGTATAGTGTTGGTGTGTGTGTGTGCGCGACGGGGGGGGGGGGGGGGGGGGTGGCGACAAAATGCACCTTCGCCTGAGTTGGCAAAAATCCTTGCACCAGCCCTGGGTACACTGACTGATCATTTAAGGGGCACGCCGCACACAGTCTCCGTCCGCACTCACGGGCACACTGCACAGGCTCTGCCTATTCTCGCCGCCCTCACTCACGGGTACAGTCCCCTCCCGCTCCACCAATTCTCCCTGCCCGCACTTACACTCACTGGCACAATGCACAGTCCCCCCTCCGCCTATTCTCTCCGCCCGCTCTGTTATCCTCCCTGCCCTCGCTCACGGGCACAATAAAAAGTCTCCGCCCATCCTCTCCACCGTTCCGTCCATCCTCCCCGCCCTCACTCACGGGCACACTGCACAGTCCCCGCCATCCTCTCTGCCCGCACTCATGGGTTCTCACAGGTCCCACCCAAGCAAAACTTAGCATGGAGGGGGAACCAAGCCATCTGCGAGCGATCTGCAAGTGAGTCTCACTAATATTAATATCGACACTGCTACTGATTCCCCCTCACACAACCACTGCTGCCACTGATACCCCACCACTGCCACTGATACCCCCCACCACTACTACTGATACCCCACCACTGCCACTTAGACACCACCAATACCAATACTGATACCCAAACCACTGCCACTTATATCCCACCACTGCCACTGATTCCCCCCACACCACCACTAGAACTACTGATAACCCCCCACCACCACTGATACACCCACACCACCACTGCTGCCACTGATCCACCCCCCCACACCACTGATGCCACTGATCCCATCCAGCAACCACTATCCCTGTCACTGATCCCATCCCCCCTTCCACTACCACTCATCCCAAGCCATCTTCCCCAACCACCCCCCTCATCACTGATCCCATCCTCCCATCAAAGCTGCCACTCATTTCATTCAATCCCCCTACCACTGATCCCACCCCCCCAACCACCTCTCTTGCCACTCATCCCATTCCTCCACCACCGCTGACACTGATGCCATTTCTCTTCCTCACTGATGCCACTCATCCTATCCCCCACACCACCACCACTGCCACTCATCCCAGGAGAGAAAATGGAGAGGATTTGTTCCCTTCATATGCTGCCGCGCCGCCCCTCCTATCCATGTCCTGCTGCCCCCAAGATCTGTGGGAAGGGCCCTGGCCAGAGGTCAGGGGGGCCCTTCATGGTTTCTTGCACCGGGGCCCTGAAGGTTCTAGTTACGCCTCTGATGGCATCTCTGGGTAAGGGGGCTTTTGTAACCTGGCCTTCCCCCTATTTATATCACAGGACCGATAGGCAAGGCCCAAAAAGCATGGGAACTGAGGTGCTAACCCAGGCTGGGCAAGCAAACTGCCTAATACACTGTAGGCAACCTAGTATTTGTTTTTGTATATTTGTGAGAGGATTTGGTATTATGTATTTGTAAAATGTGGCCCTGTGAGGATGTACCCCATTTTTTTTAAATTGTCCACAAATTTTAGTTTTTTTTCCCAGTACTTTGGTATTTGTAGACCTACAGCAGTATATTTTGCCGGACCAAGTAAATAAGTACCATCAGCTGCTTGCTGCTTGGTTAGCACTGCAGTGGCTGTATAGGGATCTAAAGAGCAGGTGGACGTAGTGCGTATAGGGGGGCAGAGCCTTAGATGTGACATGATCCCGCGGTCATCTTGCTACAGAGCTGAATGTTGGCATATGTTTGATATGTGCATTTAATGCGTTTGTTAACCCCCAAAAAATGGATCCTGCTCCTTTAAAGTATTTTATACAGCACAGTGCTTGTGTTGTGTCATTTGGTACCTTGTAACACCTGAAATACCTGGCTGATCCTGCCCTCCCCTTTGTAAACTGACTACAGTTCATCATGGCTGCTGAGCCCTGACACATGGTCAGTTTACGTGCCTCCGTCATCTGCAGCCCTCCTGTCCTCCTCTGTGCTCTCTCCTCCCTCCATCCCTGCCTTGTTGATCCTGTGACAGTGCCCATCCCTGCAACTGCTGCTGCTCTCATAACACTTAAAATCTTACACAATCCTCCTTTCCTAATGTCAAAAGCTCTGGTCTGTGTGTTTTATATAAAAAAAAATATTTTGTATTTTGGAGCAGCTCCCTGCGATCACGTGTCCCGCCAGTTCTCTCTCTCTCCTCCCATGTCTCGGCTGACGTCAGCGGGGAATCTCAGCCCCGCCCTCCACATCTGTTAGCTGGGCAGAGGAGAGAGCTGATGGGTCGCGTGATCGTGGGAAACCACTGTGAAATACAGTGAAGGAGGCATTTTTTTTAAAACATACAGACAGGAGCAGTTGTCATTAGGGAAGAAGGAGGATTGATTAAAGTTGGCAAAGTTGGTTAAAAACCACTTTAATTTAGTACTGACGGCAGTACTTCAATCTGTAAGGCCTCGTACACACGAGCAGACAGATTTGTTCAAATCTGTCTGTCCGACAGATTTGAACAAATCTGTCTGCTGGGATTTTGGTTTGCTCGCGTGTACACACGAGCAAACCAAAATCCCCGCCAGCAGACGGCGCGCTGACGTGTCGGTGACGTGGCGGTAACATTGACGCCGCCACGTCACCGCACCAGGAAGTAAAACACTTCCGCGCATGCGCCGAATCCATTCGGCGGCGGTGCGGGACGACATGTCTGCTGGTAAGTGTACTAACCAGCAGACATGTCGGGCGGACGGATTCCCACCCGATAGATTTCAAAGCATGCTTTGAAATCTGTCGGGTGGCCAAATCCGTCGGCTCGGCCGTACACACGATCGAATCTGTCTGCTGAAACGGTCCAGCAGACCGTTTCCAGCGGACAGATTTGATCGTGTGTACGAGGCCTAAGTGAAATACTTATCTCCAACTAAAATTCAAATGGAGAGCATTAGACCGTGTGCGCTTCACTTTCCTTCCCATATACATTTGTGTTCCTGAGTGTCTGATGACCTGTGTATCCCATTGTGAGGAGAAAAGAGTGAGGACTTGCCAAGCGTCTGTCAGAACCATTATCCCTGAGGGGAAAACAGATTGCTTTGACCTCTCTGGTAATGCAGGGGAGATAAAGAGCACTTTTATTTGGATAATAGTGGCACAGTGATGACCACACTATATATTAATTGAAATTTTAAAGTTTGATTTTCCACAACATTTTTGTTGTACACTGTATAACTTGAGTTTATTGAATTATTCACATTTTTTGTAGTATCTTTTTTTAGTGTACGGTAGATGATGATTGCATTGCACTGCTTTTTTATTAACCTACCTACATGGCTGTTACCACCAGTAGTGCTGTACCTTTTACTATCAGAGTCGGTTCACACTGGAGCGACACGACTTCCAGCACGACTTTCAGAAGCAACTTCAACACGACTTGAGCATGAACCACAGGGCGATCTGGGGAGATTTACAACACGACTTGAAGTCCTTTTCAGGTCAGGAGACATTCCAGTGGCCAATAAAACAACAATCAGCTCTGGGAGAGAGAGGGGGAGGAAGAGGTTTGCCTGAGAAATGTATGTTATCTTGCTGGAAGTAGCTTCAATTAAAACAGTGATCAGACTTGGAAGCGACTTCCATTGAAATCAATGAGTACAAATCGCCTAGAAGTCTGATTGAAGTAGTACAGGAACCTCTTCTGAAGTCGGAGCGACATGAGTAGTGTGTATTAACACCGCTCCCAGTGTGAACCGACTCTATGTTACTAGATATGTTTATAAATAAAGTTGCTCTAATGCCTCATACACACGGTCAGACTTTTGACCAAGCAAAAGTCTGCCGTGAGTCCCTCAGAAGGAAAGATAGAGAACAGGTTCTCTATCTAAGAAAGAAATAGTCAGATGGAGGCTACACACGGCAGGACTTTCCGACTGTGTGTACGAGGCATAACTGTTACTTCAAGTTTTCTGCTGCAGCGGCTAAAGCCATATTACTAGTGCTAGTGATTTAGTGGCTGCAGATTGCTGACTACCATGTTATCCTTTATACCTGCAAGGCTGCAACTTATAAATATGTAGTGCCACCCCAGAAGGAGGTGCTTGATTATGTTTGGTTCTGTATTCTGCCTCTCAACCCCAAGAACAATCCCAGTACCTCTGGCACACCTAGTAAACAATGTTAGTGCAAACACAGTAATGGATAGAAACAAACTCTGGTAAGCCAGAAGGTATGTCTACTGAAGACTCTTTACCATACAGCAAAGAGTAAATGGGCAAATAGTAGTCAAAAATAGCAAAACTCTGACTCATAACGGTATAGCACAGAGCTACGAGTAAATTTCAAATAGCACAATCAAAACAATTTAAATGGCTCTAATGCGACCTATGTGCTCAGGCATAAGGGAAACAGATCTGGCTTGATAACAATCAGTCTGTTTCCCTCGAATACTGAAATCACAGGCCCAGGCAATAAATAGGTGAAGAAATAGGCAACAATGTAAATAATCAACTTTAGGGTTCACATTAGAGTTCCTCTTTAATGAAAACTACTAGGACCACCAAATCACTGCTATTTAAGAGTAAACAGGAAGGTCCTCACAATGGAGATATCTGGTATCTTCAGCTAGCCTGGCATTGGTGCACTTGGTGTCCTGTTGGGCAGGATGAGCAAAGTGTATTTGTAAATATCCTGACAAGGCAAAGTGATATACAGTGTGCTGGTAGTATCCTGGTAAGAAAGATGGATACTGTGACTGCTCAGCAGGGTGTAAGTGTTCCTACAAATGTGGGCACAGGTAAGGTAATGTTGCCTGCATACAGTGGGCCAGATTCTTGTAGATCGGCGGATATTTATGCAGGCGTAGCGCATATCAGATGCGCTACGCCGACATAACTTGGAGAGACAAGTCCCATATTCTTGGAGCACATGCGTCCAACGATGCGCCAGCGCAACGTAAATTCGTCGGTGTAAGCCGGTGTAAGTCAAAGTAGGAGGGAAGTGGGTGTGATCCATTCAAATGAAGCGTGACCCCACGCAAATGAATGCCGGAACGAACGGAGCATGCGCCCTACGTCCCACACCCCTCTGCGCATGCGCAAAACAACGTCAGGTGTAACCCCCCCTCAGATTGGCCAGCCCAGTGTATAAATGCACCCAGATATGTGCCCATCGAGCAAAAAAGTACAGGCTGACCGAGGAGGAGAAAGTCATTGCCCACTGCCTTCAGAGGGAGCAGGTGGAGGGAGTCGGGGGCTACGACTCAGGTGAGCCAGCCTTGAGGACCGGTAAGTGTGTTTTATCTAATAGCTGGTGTGTAGCATGTGAGGGGGTGGAAGGGAACATGTGACAAGTGTGTGGGTCCAACAACATGTGCATCTTTTGTGTCATCCACAGATGTGCAGGAGGGAGCGGGGCCATCTGATGCTGCCAGTGGCCGTCCTACACCATCCCCCAACCATCCTGTTCCTATGGCTGACCCCCTGGGAAGTCAAGAGGCCTTGGTGGAGGGGAGTGTACAGACCTCAGCGCAGGAGGTGGTTGAGGAGGAGGTGGTCTCTATTGGCCAGGAGGTGTTCCTCTTATTGCAGGAGGCGCATGGTTTGCCAGGACCATCGCAAACAACCACCCCCATCATCTCCAGCCCCTCAGGGTCCCCCCTCAACCCCTCCAGTCCCTCCAGTTCCATCCCCCTCATCTCCGGCCCCTCAAGATCCTCCCCCTACGCAAGGGCCCCAACCACTCCTGTGCCCAGGAAGGCGACAAGGAAGACGAGGGGTGTTCCCGACTTTCTGCAGGAACAGCTGGCCAGGCAGCAGGACCAGCAGAGCTGCCATATGTCTGTAGTAGTGGGTGAGATTAGGCGCCTGGCAGACAGCCTGGCCTCCTCGGGTCCTTTAACGGACGCCATACAGGATGTCGCTGGAAACTCTGCAGCAACTGTCACCAGCCTCAGGGAGCTGCAGGCGACCACGTCTTAACTTGTGGGGGAGGTCAAGGGCCTATGAGTTGCCGTACAGGCCCAGACAGCTGTGCTCACCCGCATAGCGGTGGCCTTGGAGGCCATGCAGGCAGCCAGGGAGGGACCCGGGGATGCTCCTCCACCTGATGCCCCCCCCACCTGATGCCCAACCCCCCCAACTGAGGCTCCCCCAGGCAACTGAGGGCCAGGAGCCTGGGCACCAGGCGTAGCCCGCGCCAGGGCAAGTGATTTATATTTATATCTAAATTTTTGCTCTGGTAAAGAGATTTTTATGTTTTTTGCTCTGGTGATAAGTTTTTTTTTTGTTTTGCTCTGGTGAAGATTTTTTTTTTGTTTTGCTGCACACGGACAGTAGTGCAGGCTACAGTGTGAATGGTGTGTGAATGTGGGGGGATGGCACTCCTGCCAGTAAGGGGTGTCACCCTCGGCCGTTGTGGATAATTTCTCCTCACGGCCGTGTGAATGACGTATGATTGGACAGCGACATCATTGGGGCATTGACGCGGCGTTGCTGCTCCCAAGTCCTACATTTTGGACTTGGGCTAATCCAATGTGATGTGGATGTGATGTGTGTGATCTAGGGACCATAGTGGTGTGCATGCGTGCATTGTCCGTGTGCCATGATGAATGTGTGTGTTTAACGTTCAAAAATACGTTCCACGAGGCATCTCCTGACTGCTGTTCCATCAGCAGTCGGGGTCTCCTCTGGCAGGGGGGGACTGTCTGGTTGGGGGGTCAGGTCATCACATATGTCAATCTGCAGGCCCTTTCTCATGGCGTAGTTGTGCAGAATGCAACATGCACCGATGATCTGGCACACAAAGTTTGGGGAATACAACAGGGCCCCCCCAGACTTAACCAGGCATTCGAAAACGGGACTTCAGGAGGCCAAATGTGCGCTCCACCACTGCACGGGTACGTATGTGTGCTTCATTGTATCTTCTCTCTCCTCTGGTTTGGGGATTCCGGAATGGAGTCATGAGATGGGGTCCAAGTGCATATGTCGCATCACCTGGAAGGGAAAAGACAGGAAGATGTTAGCCATGCATGTGCACCTCGTGATGTCTGCATCATGGGGTCGGACAGTCATGCCTGACACCCATGTAACTCACCAACCAGCCAGCTGTCCCCATACACATTCTGTTTGAATTCTGTTGGGATGGGGCTTTGACCATATATGTAGCTGTCGTGGCTGGACCCGGGGTGTTTGGCACAGACGTGCCATATGAGGTATTTGGCATCGGCTATCACCTGTACGTTAATGGAATGCCAATGCTTCCAATTGCGATAAATGTGCTCTGTGGCACAGGGGGGGCTGTAGTGCCACATGTGTGCAATCAATGGCCCCGATGGTGCGTGGAAATCCGTCAATTAGGCAAAAATCCCGCATTGCTTTCTGCCGCAGATGCTCAGTGGTGGGTTTGATGATGTGGTGGGACATGCGTCTTAAGATTGCGGGGACAACCCCGTGCACACATCTGCTCATGCTGGTTTGTGACATCCCAGCCACATACACTGGAATGATCCACTGGCGAGGAAATGAAGTGTTGCCAGTACCTTGACCAGTGGCTGCATGTGAGCGGTGTGTCTGGCTGGTGATGTCATCCTGCAGGGTTGTGGCTATTTCCTGGATGGCTTCAGGGCTGAATCTGAAAATGCGATACACCTCCAAATCACCCATGCCAAAGAGGCGAATGGGTGTTCGGTATATCCTCTCCCGTGCCCTCCTTCTACGCGCCTCTGCACACAATAGTAGTGCTAAGACCATGCCTGCCCCTGGCATGTTGGCATACGAATGTGTTGTCCTGTAAGTGTGGTTGCTCAGCTCGTCCGTAATGGTGCTGCTGTAGTTGCTCTCCAGCTGACTAGCACACGTCTGGTGCAAAGTTACCCCTGCTTTATGAGGGGTAACTTTAGGCCGGACTAATGTCTTACACGCACCGTGCATAGCCTGTGCCAAACGCGCGTATGTTCGGGAATCAGCGCATCTCCCTCATTTGCATATTTAAATAAAAAATCAATGGGAGCGCAAGATGCGCCCAGCGTAAATATGCTACACAAGCTTAGAAACGTTAAGACGGACGGAAGAAGCCTTTTTTCAGGAGTATCTGGTTTTGTGGCTGCGGCGCATAGATACGACGGTGCCCATTTAGACTTACGCCGCGCATCTCCATATACGCCAGCGTAACTTCTTTGAGAATTTGGCCCAGTGTCTTTAAAGTGATCAGGTGCTCGCTCTCCAATCCTGTGACCATGGGATCAAGCGAGATCTCCTGGCAGACAGGTTCTCCAGAAGGCCCAACTGCCCACCTCACAACTGGACGGTTCACAGCCTCGTGAATGCCTGGAGATGCACCTGGGTCCCTCTCTCTCTCTTCTTTCCCTGCCTTGTGGTGTGCTGTCTCTTGCTCCCAGTCAGCCCCTGGTTTTCTTCCTCTCTTTTCTTTTGAGGGCAGACGGTCTGTTTCGTTTTTGTCCCCAGGAACTGCTATGGGGCTGTTTGTGTTGGGGACTACATGTCCCATGATGCTCTGTTCCTCCTGTGCTTAAGTCCCATTGGTTCCCTCCCCCTGCCAATGAGGAAGCAGGGGAGGGAACAGAGGGAGCATTGGTGAATAATCAGGCTTGGCTGTCAGGAAAACACTGCCGGGCAAACCTCCAGGAAGTAAGAGAGCCAGGAGGGATGGTGAGTTTTACAGTCGGGAGGACTGAGAGGCATTTCTAAGTGGACAGAGGAGAGCAGTCTGGGATGGATGCAGAGTCAGTCTGGGAGGACTGTGGAGTCTTAGCCAAGAGGGCTAGTAAAAAGGGGCTTAGCCAAGTGGGCTGGCAGTGCCTAAAAAGGTGGTTCTGGGATCATTAGCCACAGGAGGAGGACAGCTGGGCACTAGGACTTTCTTGTGTGCTACTCTACCAAAGGGACCCACTGTCCCTGCCTGCAAAGGGCAATTGTTACTGGTCTGATTGCTCTTGTCAGACCATCCATTCAGTGCCAGCTGGTCCTGGGAGATGTAGTTCTACAAGAAAGATGTATATATACACACTGTAATATACAGTGGTATATGTGGTATATATTGACTGTATATAGTTGTGTCCCTGCTGGTTCTTGCTGAGTAAACCAAGCGTGTGTACATGGCTAAAGGCATAGAAAAAGAATAGGGTTTACAACAAGGGACCAAAGAGTATTTGGAGAACATACAGTACATGGGTCTAACAAGCAGAGAAGCTCTCCTCTCCTAAGGAGGCTACATTGTCGTTGGTAAAGGGTTTGTAAAGGCAGAAGTTTTTTTTTTATCTTAATGCATTCTGTGCATTAAGAAAAAAAAACTTCTGTGTGCGGCAGCCCCCCTAACACTTACCTGAGGTCTCTCTGTCCAGTGATGTCCACAAATATCTCAGCCATCTCAAATTCTCCTTCCTAAATGGCAGAGACACAGCAGCGGCGCCACTGGCTCCTGCTGCTGTAAAAAAGCTAGTCAATCAAGGGAGAAAGGGGGCGGGGACGGGTAAGGGCTCCGTGTTTGAAAGGACACAGGAAGCTGTGACTCAGCTCAGGTGCCCCCATAGCAAGTGGGGGCACTCGACAGGAGGGAGGGGCCAGGATCACAGAAGAGGGACCCAAGAAGAGAAGGATCCAGGCTGCTCTGTGCAAAACCACTGCAGAGAACAAGCATGGAGCTATGGAGAAGTGCATTTCCTGTATCCAATAGTGACAGGACTGCTGGGTTGGTAGAGACTGGTACAAGCTCCGCAGTACTGGCTCAAAAATGCTGCAGGCTGGGGGAGAGGTGATCTGTAACAGAAGTTGTGTCCGTAGTGTAGTAACATCAACAGTGTAAGAAATATGGCCAAGGATTACAAAGTGTTAACTGTGCACGTTTTCTGGCTTGCTTCTTAGATTGGATTGCCGCCTCAATGCTGAATTCACATGACAGCAGCTTCTGCCTGCCGTGCAGGCTTAAGCAAGCACTATTTCTAGTGTCCCCACTCACATGCATGTGTATAGCTGTCTTTAAGACCCCTTTCACACTGGGGCCGCGGCCGCTTTAGCCTTGTTTAAGAGGTGATCTTCATCCACCAGCGGGGCTTTTTTAACACCAAAGAAGGGGTTAAAATCTCTTGTGTTTCGGCATTTCTGAAGCCTTTTTCAGACGCTTCAGAAAGCGCTGCCTATTCATTCCAATGGGCAGGGCATTTTTGGGACCGCTAAATACAATGCTCCAAAACCCCTCTAAGATGCTGCTTGCAGGACTTTTCGGAAACGTCCCGCAAGCACACCGCCCAAATGTGTGAAAAGTCACACTTGAATAAATGGGAGGCGGTTTTCAGGCACTTAGCAGAGATTATTTCCAGCGCTAAGGCGCTTGAAAACTGCCCCAGTGGTAAAGGGGTCTAAAAGAAACTTGTCCTGAAAAAAAAACATGTTGGCTACTGATGCTGACCTCTCTTGGCTGTGAAGCTGACCCCCCTCAAACCTGCTTCAGTATGTTCCAAGTCATTGACCCAAAACAAGTATGCAAACCAGAAAAGTTAGACAAAAGTCAGAAGGCCTTTTTTGCATTCTTGTTGCAGGCCATGGTATGAATTGATGTGAAGGTCAGAAATTGCATTCTACACGTTTCCTTTTGAGGACTAAGGCCTCACGCACACTGGGCATTAAAAATACTGCTAATACAGGCTTTTGGCATTTTTTTTTATTCAGCCTGCTATTGCTAGCCTATTTGTCCATGCACACTTGGGCATTTACTGGCATGGTATACTTGCAGAGCAGCGTTGAAAATAAAACCTATGGTGAATGCGTTTTTGAGAGGAGCTTTCGGGAAGAAAAAATGCTCGACGTACCTGAACACCTAATTGCAGCATAGGAGGAGGACGGAGCCCTGTAAACTCCCTCAAAGTGGGAACAGGATACCTCTCAAAGACAGGTATCTTGCCCCCCCCCCCAAAAGGTGCCAATTTTGGCACTGGGGGGAGGGAGTGGAGACAAATGAGTGGAAGTTACACTTTTGGGTGGAACTCCGCTTAAAGATAAAAAAACTTCTGTGTACAGCAGCCCCCCTCCGCCCCCCTAATACTTACCTGAGCCCTTTCTCTATCCAGTGATGTGCACGACTGCTTTGGCTATCTGGGATAGACTGATACACTAGCCATTAGCTCCCGCTGCTGTCAATCAAAGTCAGTTAGCCAATCAGGAGAGAGAGGGGGCACTGCCGAACCACGGCTCCATGTCTGAATAGACACACAGGGCTGCGGCTCAGCTCAGGTGCTCCCATAACACTTGAGGGGGCACTTGACAGGAGGGAGGGGCCAGGAGCGCTGAAGAGGAGGATTTGGGCTGCTCTGTGCAAAACCATTTTGTTTGTTATTTTTAAAGAAAAAAAACAGGATTTAGTATTACTTTTTATTATAACCAATTGGCATGCTTTTTTTCTCTAAATACTTTAATCAACAATAATACAATGCTTCCACCTTTTTCAACCTTCTTTGCATCTCAGTGCTGACGTTTTTAGCCAACTGCTATTTAGGCCTCATGCACACTGGATGTTTTTACAGCTTCAGACATTTTTTTTTCCAGAGACAATAAACTCTCCATCATGTTATCCGATGTGTCCATGCACACATAGGCTGTTATCAGCAATTTTGTCTGAGGTGTTTTTTGGCTTTGAGCAGAGCTTTTAATCTGTTTTCGGCTGTAAAAATGCTCTAACGTCAAAAAACATTGATAAATGATAATAAATGCTCAAAAACGTGTCTCACCAGCGTTTTGGGATGTGTTTTATCCACTGAAAAAAAAAAAAAACCCTAAAGAATACTAACGTGGTAAAACACAAATTAACGCTAAAAACGCTATTGCAAAAACTTTTCAAAGCTACTGGCGTTTTCATAACGTTATTTTTAACGTCCAGTGTGCATGAGGCCTTACATGTACTCGCTCCATTCTTGGCTTCACATCATTGCTCTGCGTCAGCTTCCACATGGGATAATGCTAAACAACACCTGTATAATGTATTGTATGTTGCACAGCTACATATACCAGGAGAGCATGCATGGTGACAAAACAAGAGCCAAATCGGAAGACAGCTGTCACCTTATAACAGGTAGTACTCAGGAGCACCAGGTATCCTTTCAATGAAAGCCACAGATTTAACTACTTGCCTGGGGCACTTTCACCCCCTTTCTGCCCAAGCCATTTTTCAGCTTTCAGTGCTGTCACACTTTGAACGACAATTGCGCGGTCATGAAAAGTTGTACCCAAAGTTGTACCACCAAAAATCTTTTGGTGGTATTTGATCACCTCTGCAGTTTTTATTTATTGCACTATAAAACAAAAGAAGAGGGACAAGTTTGAAAAAAAAAAAATGAGGTTGATTTACTAAAGGCAAATCTACTTTGCACTACAAGCAGGCCCGGATTTCCCACAAGGCCACCGAGGCCAAGCCTCGGGGCGGCAGGGCGCCAAGGGGGCGGCAACAGCATGGAGTCCCCTGTCTACAGTGAGAGGGGTGAACTGTGCTCTTCCCATCTCAGCTGTGACAGGAGTTCTAGCACAGTGCTAGGACTCCTGGTTTTGGAGGTGACAGGGTCAATAAAGAGAACCTGTCACCTCCAATTGCTATCACACAGGAAATTATTTTCTCCTGCGTAATAGCAATAAAATTAAGTGAAAACAAAAATGGTTAAAAAGTAAAGAATAAAAAAAATGAAATTAAAAATAATAAGAAAATTATACGAAAAAAAAAAAGTAAACGACAAGCTACAAATAAAAAATAAATAAAAATGAAAACGTTAAAAAAAAACTAACCGTGCCGCCCCTGCCATCTGGTTGCCATTCTCCATTGATTTGGGGGGGGGGGTTCGGTTGGCGGGGAGGGGGGGCATTGCGGAACCTGGCTTTGCAAATCCGGCCCTGACTACAAGTGAACTGCAAGTGCACTCGCTTTAGATCTGAGGGGAAGATTGGAAATCAGGGGAAGCTCTGCTAATTTTAACCATCCAATCATGTACAAGCCAAAAATGCTGTTTATTATTTTCCTTGCATGTCCCCCTCAGATCTACAGCGACTGCACCTCCAAGTGCACTTGCAGTGCACTTGTAGTGCAAAATGAATTTGCCTTTAGCCCCCTAGTGGCTCGGGAATGCGCAACGTCATATGTCGTCCACCCAGAATGAGAGGGTCTTCGATCCACCGTCATATGACGGTAGATAACTGGTTAAAAGGGTTGAGAACAACTTTTGAAATGGCATTAACACATCATGGTTTCTATGAAGTTTTATTGATTGGGTGAAGACAAACTTTAGGCTGATGGCCATGGTTGTCCACAAATGAGTCATCTACTAAAGGATTCGTTATTCTCTGTCACCCCACAGGGCAAAGCAAACAGAGGAAAAAAAGATTCTTACTCTTCAGAAGCCACCAATGATTTTCTGTTTGACATTTATCTTAGAATTTCCCCTTGAAGAGTAACAAAAAATATACAGTATATAATCATGCTGACATAAAAACTAATTTACAGATCATTACCACACAGGAACAATGCTAATATTGTGTAAGCGTGTCATCACTGGAGCTTATGGGATAAATGAATGACTTACATTTTCTATTCTATCTTAAGGGGATTACTTGCCTGAATGGATTTTTTTAGCGTATCCATTCTATCTATCTTCACAGACACTGATAGGATTTTCACCCATCTTCGCTGCCGGGGACTAATGTATTCTGAGAGTGGAATGGTTAACAATGCACCCTTTACGTTCACCACCGCAGATGTTTATGGGGGTCTCTCTCGATAGACTGCGCTGAGATTGCTAGACATAAAATTGATTTGTGACAAACAAAATGGGAAACGGGAACACCTCCTAAAAAACGATAGGCCTGGCCAGAGATGTCCTCAACATGGGAGGACACTGCTGGTAATTTTTGAGAGCACGTCACCTCTGCGGTCTGGGAGGAGCTGCAGGCACCTCATTGAAATTCTGCATGAGCCGCTCACTCTGTGGAGGCCGTTGCCTGCTGAATGACAGCACTGTGCACAGAAGATAAATACACTGGAAAATGAGATGCCTCTGCAGAGAAAAGAATAAATTACTTGTCTGGCGAAGGGGAGGAAATGTCCCCAGGAGTACCAGTTACATTAACCCATTCACCTCTGTAAAACTCTATTGCACTTTCATATCCCCAATTAAAATGTTTCATTTTAGGAGGGATAGTTGAAACTCACTGCAGTATGAATGCTTCTTCATTTGCGCCTTAACACTTTTTTTTTTCATTCCCCTTCACCTGATAATGTAACAATAATTCAACCATAATTTCTATGTGATATCCAACATTGAATAGCAAAAATTACATTCTGGAATGAAATGGATTTCTGAAGTCGCATGCAGAGAAAAAGATTAACTATTAAACATATTTGGCTTCAGGTACTTTAACCAGCCATGAGATCTAGCTGTCTTCTAAGCAAAAGGTGGCCATTGCCAGTAAAAACTGTTCCTTGTTCCCAATAGAAAGATAGCCCTGTACCCCAGAAAAAAGGGCAGGAGCAGGCTAGTTGGAATCAAATAAGTCATCAGGGCCATAGCCATGTGTGATGATGAGGCTACATAGTAAAACAATTACATTTCCTTCATTGAATCTCTAATCTCCATCTGGAAGACAATTCCTCTAGTAATACAAACTAGTAATTATATTAAGTGTGCTTTTTTAGAAATAGAAGTGTTAATTTATTTTTATCAATTAACAAAGTAAATGAACATAAGAAAAATCCAAATCAGATTAATATTTGGTGTAACCACACTTTGTCTTCAAAACAGCATTAACTCTTCTAGGTAGTCTTATGCCCCGTACACATGATCGAACCTTTGTCCGACCAAATTCACATCAGAATTCCGATGGAATTCCATCAGAGGAAAAGAGAACATGTCCTCTATGTAAACTCTGATGGAATTCATTGGAATTTCTGATGGAATTACTCCGATGGGGCATGTACACGATCGGAATTTCCGATGGAAAAAGTCCGTCTGACTTTTTCCATCGGAAATTCCGATCCTGTGTACGGGGCTTTACACACAGTTTTAAAGGAACTCAGCAAGTAGATTTTTCCAAACATCTTGGAGAACCAACCACAGATCTCTTGTGGGTGTCTCTTCATGTAATCCAGACAGACTTGATAATGTTGAGATCAGGGCTCGGTGGGGGCCAAGTCATCGCTTCCAGGACTCCTCATTCTTCTTTATGCTTAAAGCGGATGTCCGATGAAAAAAATGTATTAAAAGCCAGCAGCTACAAATACTGCAGCTGCTGACTTTTAATAGTAGGACACTTACCTGTCCTGGAGTCCAGCGCCGTCACTCTGCTGCCCCCCCGCCATCATCAGTGAGGGAACCAGGAACTGCCCGGTTGCCTACGGCGCATGCGCGAGTCGCGCTATGCCTGCCGATTGGCTCCTGATGTGTACTGGGAGCCGAGTGTTCCCAAAACACAACAGGGGGGTGACGTCATGCCCGCAGTCTGCCCGAGACTGTGTGGCCGGAAGTCGGTGCAAATACCTGTCTTTAGACAGGTATCTGCACCCCCCTCCGCCCTGAAAGGTGTCAAATGTGACACCGGGGGGTGGTAGGTTACGATCAGCGGGAGATCCACTTTAGGGTGGAGCTCCGCTTTAAGATAGTTAGATAGTAAACAGCAGTTGGTTAAAAATAAATCCCTGCAAGGCAATGTCATAATGTGCCAGTGAAGTGGCCGGGGGCGCGATATCGTCACTTCCGTGCAATGCGCGCAGGAGCCACCAGTTTTGGCACGGTCTCTGAAGGTCCGCCACAGTAAACCAGACCTTTAGAGCGCTTGCACCAGTGATGTCACCGGCTGCATGCACTCTGAATATCTGCTAAACTGTGCAAGTTTAGAAGATATTCGCAGTACCTACAGGTAATCCTTATTATAGGCTTACCTGTAGGTACAAGTGGTGTAACTGAGTTTACTACCACTTTAACCACTTAAGACCCGGACCAAAATGCAGGTAAAGGACCTTGCCCCTTTTTGCGATTCGGCACTGCGTCGTTTTAACTGACAATTGCGCGGTCGTGCGACGTGGCTCCCAAACAAAATTGGTGTCCTTTTTTCCCCACAAATAGAGCTTTCTTTTGGTGGTATTTGATCACCTCTGCGGTTTTTATTTTTTGCGCTATAAACAAAAATAGAGCGACAATTTAAAAAAAAATTCAATATTTTTTACTTTTTGCTATAATAAATATCCCCCAAAAATATTTTAAAAAAAAAATGTTTTCCTCAGTTTAGGCTGATACGTATTCTTCTACCTATTTTTGGTAAAAAAAATTGCAATAAGCGTTTATCGGTTGGTTTTCGCAAAATGTATAGCGTTTACAAAATAAGGGATAGTTTTACTAATAGCGGCGATCAGCGATTTTTTTCGTGACTGCGACATTATGGCAGACACTTTGGACAATTTTCACACATTTTTGGGACAATTGTCATTTTCACAGCAAAAAATGCATTTAAATTGCATTGTTTACTGTGAAAATGACAGTTGCAGTTTGGGAGTTAACCACAGGGGGCGCTGTGACTTTGAGTGTTCCCCGTGTGTGTGTTTACAACTGTGGGGGGGGTGGCTGTAGGTGTGACGTCATCGATCGCGTCCCCCTATAACAGGGATGACGTGATCGATGCTGCGGCCACAGTGAAGCACGGAGAAGCCGTGTTTACACACAGCTCTCCCCGTTCTTCAGCTCCAAGGACGGATCGCCGCACTGCAGCGGCAATAAGGTCCGCGAGTCCCGCGGTCCCGGTCCTGGAGCTTCGGACCGGGTCACCATTGAGGACACCATTGATCCTGACCAAATGCTGACCAAATCTCCAACCCCAAACTTGCAAGGAACCTCCACCATGCTTTGTTGCTGCCTGCAGACACTCATTATTGTACTCTTTGCAGCCCTTCGGCAAACAAACTTCCTCCTGTTACAGACAAATTTTGACTCATTAGTCCTGAGTACCTGCTGCCATTTTTTTGCACCCCAGTTTCTATGTTTTTGTTCATAGTTAAGACGCTTAGCCTTGTTTCCACTTCCACATGGAAGTATGGATTTTGTCCCCAATTCTTCCATGAAGATCACTTCTGGCCAGACTTCTCCAGACAGTAGATGGGTGTACCTAGAACTCACTGGTTTCCAGCAGTTCTGGCACCACTGACACCACTGTACATCTTTGTTGAAGGGAAGTAAGCATGATGTGTCGTTCATCTGCTGCATTAAATTTCCTTGGCCAACCACAGCATCCATAGTCTTCAACTTTGCCCATTTCTTTGTGCTTATACAAAAGGGCTTGAACAGCATATCTTGAAACCCCAGTCTGCTTTGAAATATTTGCCTGGGAGGAACCTTACTGATGCAATATACCTACCTTGTGTCTTGTTGCTGTGCTCAGTCTTGCCACGGTGTATGACCCGTGAGGCCCTGTACACACTATCAGTCCAAACTGATGAAAACGGACTGAAGTTCAGTTTCATCAGTCCAAACCGACCGTGTGTATGGCCCATCAGTCTTTTGTTCTTTAGTCCAAAGTTTTAAAACTTGCTCTAAAATCGGACTGATGGATGCCTACCGATCGGTCAAAAACGATGGTTAGTACGCAAAAGCATCGGTTCAAAACCTACGCATGCTCAGAATCAAGTCGACGCATGCTTGGAAGCATTGAACTTTGTTTTTTTTTCTGCACGTCGTTGTGTTTTACGTCACCACGTTCTAACAAGATCGGTTTTTGAACTGATGGTGTGTACAAACCATCAGACCATCAGTCTGTGAACCAATGAAACTGAACTTCAGTCCGTTTTCATCAGTTTGGACTGATCGTGTGTACAAGGCCTGACATGACATCTTCGACATCCTCACCTCAGTAGCAGAGTGTGGCTGTTCTTCACCCAGTTTTAAGACTCATAAACAGCTGTTTATGTTTCAGTTATTGACTGTGTTTAAACTTACATATGAAATGTATGATCATTAGCACCTACTTGATATAATTGGTTATGTATACACCTGATTCTAATGCCGCGTACACACGGTCGTTTTTTGCGATGAAAAAAAACGACGTTTTTTAAAACGTCATTTAAATTGATCGTGTGTGGGCAAAACGTCGTTTTTTGTCTTAAAAAAAACGACCAAAAAAAAATTCCAACATGCTTGAATTTTTTGTGTCGTTTTTCAAAACGTCGTTTTTTGTTTCACAAAAAGTCACCGTGTGTAGCAAAAACGTCGTTTAAAACAACGTTTTTCAACCCGCGCATGCCCAGAAGCTAGTTATGAAGCGAGCTTCAATGGAAAAGTGTGGTGAACGTAACCTCGTTTTTTGTGAAAATAACGATGGTGTATATGCAACATCGTCTTTGAAAGTGACGTTTCAAAAACGTAGTTTTTTACTTCACAAAAAACGTCAGTTTTTTTTCATCGCAAAAAACGACCGTGTGTACGCGGCATAATACTACAAAACCCCTGACTTTGTGCAAGTGTACAAGTGTGCCAGTTACATAGTCACATATTTAGTCTGGTCAAAAAAAGACACAAATCTAGTTCAACCATTAAAAGGGGGAAAAAAATTCTTAGGCCGCGTACACACGACCAAATAAATCGCATCAAATCGGTCTGTCAGACCGATTTGATCCGATTTGTCTGCTGGGATTTATTGGTTTGATCGCGTACACATGATCAAACCAAAATCCCCGCCGGCAGTGGACGCCGCCACGTCACCGCACCAGGAAGTAAAACACTTCCACGCATGCGTCTAATCCATTCGACGCATGTGCGAGCAGATATGTCTGCTGGTTAGCGTACTAACGGATGGGTTCCCAGCAGACAGATTTTAAAGCATGCTTTAAAATCTGTCTGCTGGAAAAATCTGTCTGTCCGCCCGTACACACGATCGAATTTGTCTGAGCGTTCAGGTAGGATGAAATTTCCACTTCAGACTGCCCACATGTGTGATGTCAATATCATTTGACCTGGCTAGCTCTGAGAACGGAAATGTTCTCTCCAGCATAAAAGACACAATTGAGCATGTGCAGGTCGGCTACTCTGCCTGTGTTCGCTGGCCTTCCCCAGATAGACAGTGCAGAGGGGGAGGATCTGTGCATACAGGATAAAACAGCCTTTTTAAACAATGCAGAGGATTAACCCCTTAAGTACAGAAAGCATGCTATGCTGCATATACAGACTGATTTTACTGTTGGGGTTTAGTAACATTTTAAGGGTGCTTTCACACTGAGCAGAGCCGGGCGGAAGCGGTAAAACGCCACTATTTTTAGTGGTTAAAAACAGGTGTCAAATACTTCTAAAAAATTATCCACTGTGACTCTGTTTACATTTGTGGTTGGGAGACAGTAAAAGTTAGAGGTTGATTTGTTTTTTTCCTGCTACTCAACCATTTCCTTTAAGCTGAAAAGGCAGCAGGGGGGATGTACACATGCTACAGCCAAAATGCTTTGCATCACAGTGCCGCAAAACTTGTCTGCACTATTGGTTTCAGCGACCAATAATTCCTGCCAAATGTGGCCCATCCAAGTGAATGGGGGCTTCCCACGTGTGCAAAGCATTCAGTTGCGGGACACTGCTGTGTTAGGCCGCGTACACACGATCAAATCTGTCTGCTGGAAACGGTCTGCCAGACCGTTTCAGCAGACAGATTTGATCGTGTGTACAGGCAAACAGACGGATTTGGCCAGCCGACAGATTTAAAAGCATGCTTTCAAATCTGTCGGCTGGGAACCCGTCCGCCCGACATGTCTGCTGGTTAGTATGCTAACCAGCAGACATATCTGCTTGCACACGCGTCAAATGGTTTTGACGCATGCACGAAAGTGTTTTACTTCCTGGTGCGGTGACGTGGCGGCGTCAACGTCACCGCCACGTCACCGCCACGTCAGCACGCTGTCTGCCGGCGGGGATTTTGGTTTGATCGTGTATACACGATCAAACCAATAAGTCCCAGCAGACAGATCTGTTCAAATGGGTCTGTCCGACCGATTTGAACAGATAGATTTACTCGTGTGTACGGGGCCTAACAGTGTAACTACAGTTTATGTGTTTTTTTTTTTTTTTAATGAAAAGACTAAATACCTTTTCTCACACTACAGCTGTGCAGTCACGTAGTCCCCTCTGTTCTTCTTCCCCGTTCTATAGAGAGAAGTGGGAGGGGCTGAGTTTCCCCTGTGGTGTCAGCTGACCGGGTGAATGAAGTCATGTGACCACACAGCGGCGGTGTAGGAAAAGGTATTTAGCTTTTTCATTAAAAAAATAACACATATGTTGTAATTAATGCCTACATAATCCAGAGGGGATACATGTATTTTTGCTGCATATTGCAGCTGAATAGAGGCTAAAGGGGCAGGGTGGATAGCTGCTTTCTGGCTGACAGACAGGGAGGGAGGGGAGACGGGAGAAACTCTCAGCAGCCATGATTACCGTGGTCAGCACAGACACAGGAACAGGCAGGATCAACCAGGTATATTACAACATAGCAAAGGACAAATTACATGGCAGAAGCACTGTGCTATAGATCATGCCTTTAAAGGAACAGAATTTTATTTTTGTTTTTTTTTAGGGTTACAACCACTTTAGGACGGTAACTGCTTGCATAGGGTCTCAGATATACTGGTTGCCCCCTCATCAGCTGGAACAGAATTTTTCAGAGACACTGTCCTCCAAGATTTTGTGTTTTTGAGTATCCTGCAGCCTCTTCCCTCTTTCTTGCCTATGCTAAAGATGTGCAATAAACCTTCAAAAAGACAACACTAGACTGAGACAGAATTTGATGGGTGTGCTTCTGAAGCTGGTGCAAGGTCTGGTAGCCTCTGAACAGGTAAGGAAGACCTGATTTATTTGCCCTGCAGTGGTTAGCACTGCATAAAGATGTAACCAAACGGCAGCATGTTGTAGTTTTTAGTGTATCTGAGGTGTACTCAATCTCATTGCAAATAGATGTATTTTGTTTATGATGTTCTTTGCACTGTGCATAAATGCTGAAGAGAGCACTAACTGGCCCAACTACATAAAATACAGTAAAGTATGATAGTAACTATTCAGCAATTACTTAGTGTTCTAAGAAAAGTGGGGACAAGAAAAGTGGCTGATTTTCCGAGGTTAACAATAGCTCATACCGCCCGATTGCTGAAGTTTAGGAAATTGAAATACTTCTGAGAAATAAAAATTTCTTCTGAGAGAAACAGAGAGGGTACCATTGCTGACTTGACATTTCTGTCTCTGCTAGTTGTCTGGCTGTCATATGAACCCTCTATCTTCAATACATTCAGTTCTTTCTATCTAACTTATGCAGTGTAATGATGACCCACTTTTTTTTAGAATCTAAATGTAAAGAAACTGTAAGACTAGTTGCTGATTTTTTTTTTAAAGCACTGGAATACTTCTAGAATCAAATCCCTGCTTAAATGCTTGGGGACCGCCGCACGCAGATATACATCTGCAGAATGGCACGGCTGGGCTCAAGGGCGTACATGTACGTCCCCTTTAAGAGCCCAGCTGTGGGTCATACAACGCTCTGCCGATGGCGCACTCGCAACCCGGTCCTCAGCTCCGTGACCGTCCCAGCGGGATAGACGGACCCGATCGCTGCTGGGGTCCCGTGATCGGGTCACAGAGAGGAAGAATGGGGAGAGGTGAGTGTGACTGTCACTGATCGTCTGTTCCCTGTCATAGGGAGCGACGATCAGGGACGTCACACACACTGCCATGCCCCCCCACAGTAAGAAACACTCCCTTAGGGCACACCTAACTCTACAGCGCCCCCTCCTGGTTAACCCCTTCACTGCCATTGTCATTTTTACAGTAACCAGTGCATTTTTATAGCACTGTTCGCTGTAAAAATGACAATGGTCCCAAATTAGTGTCAAAAGTATCCGATGTGTCTGCCATAATGTCGCAGTCATGATAAAAATCGCTGATCGCCGCCATTACTAGAAAAATAAAAATGCAATAAAACTATCCCCTTGCGCAAACTAATCAATAAACGCTTATTGCGATTTTTTTTTACCAAAAATATGTAGAAGGATACGTATCGGCCTCAACTGAGAAAAAAAAAATGTTTATTTTATATCTTTTTTGGAAGATATTTATTATAGCAAAAAGTAAAAAATATTGCATTTTTTTTCAAAATTGACGCTCTATTTTTGTTTATAGCGCAAAAAATTTAAACCGCAGAGCTGATCAAATAGCACCAAAAGAAAGCTCTATTTATGGGGAAAAAGGACGCCAATTCTGTTTGGGAGCCACGTCGCACGACCGTGCAATTGTCAGTAAAGCGACGCAGTGCCGAATCGCAAAAGGGGGCCAGGTCCTTTAGTTGCATAATGGTCCGGGGCTTAAGTGGTTAATGACATGTTAATGTGTTTTCTGAAATACCACATTATCTCTTGAGGTTCTAAAACCATTTGGCATTGGGTTGTCTGCGGTGTATATAGCTATGCATTGTATATATTGTGAGGGATTTAGCTCGGTAGCGGGTGTGTGTGACCCCCTGGATGGGTTCACTACACGCTGAACTGTACAAAAAGGCAGTTGAGGATGGTTAAAAAAAAATAATATGGTTTATTTGTCCATATTGCTGGATACACGTGCAAGCATCAAAACAGCATAAACAAAACAAAACATAAAATAAACCCTTGCCACTTGGGGCGTCTACCTTCCCAACACAGGAACCTACCTATGGAGTCTGGCACAGCCTACTGCTGGGCAGACACTGCTAATCCTACAGCAGAAAAACAAAAAGTCTCTTTGATATTTATCACACAGAAATATCAATCAGCACCTCACCTCTTCAGTAGTGTTTGTGACTGCTCCTTAACTCCCCAAAGCCTCAGGATGCAGCAATCAGTCGTCATCCTTAGGCTGTCTTTAAAGAGGCTTTAATTGCTTAATTCTGAACAGGTGAAGCCTTTCCAGGCCCCAAACCTCTCTGGCCAACTCTGCAGCCGACGCCTAATAGTAATTGGTGTATTGTTTAAACAAGGCAGAAATATATCTCCCGTCTGTGACAACACACACAGATTTACCTGACTTCCTGACACAATATCTATATGTTCTGCAGACACCCCTTAACTGTATGTGTCTCATGGGTAGAGGTAACGTGGTTTAGTGTCTAAATTGTTTTGGCTGGTGCAAGATATCAGAGTGATTCAGCTCAAGTGGTATATGCGATTTGAAGAAACACGTGTCAGTCCAGACTTCATTTTCAAGGATACGGCAGCCCACTTTTATTTAAATGAAGCAAAAAGTAAAAATTTCCCTCACAGGGAGATTCCACCATTATTGCATCATGGTTATTCAGCCTTCTGGCTTACTTGCAGCACCGCTGCTTTAGGCCTCATGCTTAGGTCTATTCTATAGACCTGGATGCTTGGGTAAAGCTCTCTCCTAGCTTACCTGGGGTTCAAACTGCCACCTGCAGTCTGTCTAAAGAACATGGGTGTCTTCCCAACACACACACACAGACACATGTCTGTAGGGAGGACTCCTCCTGACTCCTCAGCGAGACTTCCTGTCTCCTTGGGTGGCGCTGTCTCCAAGTTGGAGCCTGAGCTCTATCCCTGGGATGTTTATTATTCCCTGGGATTCTGTGCAATCAGCATGTCTGTCTTTGTAAAAACCAGCCTAAAAATACGAATATACATACACAGAGACACCGGGTCACCTCTACACACTGGCTATTAATGATTGTACAGTATATCACTTCACAAAGAGATACAATTGTGGGCAGAGCAATTACTTTAAAGTGTGTGTTAACCTACCCCCCCCCCAAAAAAAAATGCTGCTTTTGTCCCTTTAATTTGTAATTAGCAGCATAATGCTTTTGCTTTTTAAATTATCCTTCTGTATTTCCTACAATAGCTGTTTAATAATGCCATGTCCTGACTCCCCCCTGAGTGCTGACCACGTCTGCTAAGCAGAGAGATCGTGTGTCTGCATCCCACACAGCTCTCCTATTCTCCTCTGTGCACGTCTTCAGCTCCCCCTTCCTCCCCTCCCTCTTCCTGTCAACACATAACCTCTCTCCTCTCCGAATGTCTGCAATCCTGCCCCTTGTCAGTGCAAACTAATATCAGCTTGTTCAATCTCAACTGATGGCCTATAAAAAGATCTCATTATCAAGGTGTCACACAAGAAACATTTCATGATGGGTAAAAGCTAGGATCTTTCTCAAGACCTTTGCAACCTTGTTGTTGCAAAACATAATGATGGCATTGGTTACAGAAGGGTTTCTAAACTTCTGAATGCTCCAGTGAGCACCGTTGGGGCCATAATCCAGAAGTGGAAAGAACATAATTTCACTATAAACCACACATGACCATGTGCTCCTCACAAGATTTCTGACAGAGGAGTGAAAATAATTATCAAAAGATTTGTCCAAGAGCCAAGGACTACTTGGTGGGGAGCTTCAGAAAGACCTGGAATTAGCATGTACAATTGCTTCAAAGAAAACAATAAGTAATGCACTCAACTGCCATGGCCTGTAATCACGCTCACCATGCTAGACTCCATTGCTGAAGAAAAAGCATGTTGAAGCCTGTTTAAAGTTTGCTGCACAACATTTAGCCTGTGAAATACTGTGAAAATATACATGTTTGGAGGACAAATGGCACTGCACATCACAACAAAAACACCCCCATAGTAACAGTGAGGTTTGGAGGTGGGAACATCGTGGTGTAGGGCTGTTTTTAAGCATACAATACTGGCAAACTTCATATTATTTAAGGAAGGCAGAATGGAAAAATATACCAAGCAGGGGTCAAGTCCTGGGGGAAAAAGTGTGGGAACTCCCAGCCAAGATCCACTCCCCAACCAAGAAAAAAAAAATGATACGCTCATATGCATAATTACTAAACCGCATGTTTTTTTTTTTTCCTATCCACTGTACCTTAGTAATTCTTTATGTTACTGACCGCTTCCTGTATATGGATTCATCGGGTATTCCGTCACTTCCTCGATGCTGCAATGTCTCCTGGGAGCTTTTGTCATTGTTCCCAGGAGACATTGCGGAGGTCTGCCTCGAGTTGTCGCGGGATTTAGAAATAACTTTAAGCAAGTCCCCAGGAGACATTGCGGCATCGAGGAAGTGGCGGAATACCCGCACACTACCCGATGAATCCATATACAGGAAGCGGCCAGTAACATAAAGGATTACTAAGGTTCGCCTGCCCCTGACAGTGACTCGAGCTGGGCATCACTGCTTAGTGAAGGATTGGCTCTTGTCCTGCAAAGGGAACTGTGTTCCTGCTGTGAAAAAAGTGCAGGGACTCCGTTCCCACACATTCCCACTGGACTTGAGCCCTGGTACATTCTTGATAAAAATCTGCTGCCATCTACCAGGATGATGAAGATGAAACGAGGGGAGACATTTCAGCAATTCAATGATTCTAAACACAAAGCCAAGAAAACTCTCAATTTGTTTCAAATAAAGAAAATAAAGCTGCTAGAATGGCCCTGCCCGACTTGGATCCAATAGAAAATCTATAGAAAGAACTAAAGATCAGAGTTCATAGAGGAGGCCCACAGAACTTTCAAGATTTGAAGACTTTATGGAAGAATGGCCCAAAATTATACCTGAGCAATGCATGCAAATAGTTTCTCCATACAGGAGGCGTCTTAAAGGAACACTAAAGGTTCGTTTTTTATTAGATCAATTGATTGCTGTAAACTAGAGCATTAAAATATAACTTGCCTTGTTTTTCCTTTTGACCTCCAAAATACAGTAATCCAGGTTTGAAAATGCCATTTCCTGTCTCTCCTCTTCTTGCTTTCCACCAGCACCTGCATGGTGGAAAGCAGAATGTGCTCACCCCCTCCCTATGACTACAGCCTTGCGTGAAGATGCTCTCTTAACCCTCACAGGCATGGAGGCTAAGCCTAATGGGAAATGTAGTTCCCATAAGGCCGTGATGTAGCAAGAATGAATGCGCACCGCAAACCAGTAAGTCAGTGAGAACAAATTTCAGTTGTGACGGAGGTCAATAAAACAGCTCGATTTCCACAGGATCAAACTAGTTATAAAGCAAAACATTACTTTTTACTTTATCAGCTACTGTCAGACTTTAATTTAAGAGGAAAATATTTTTGTCTTTACAACCCCTTTAAGCTGTCATTGCCAACAAATGATTTTATGGAAAATATTAAATAGATTTCATTTAGCGTGTTCAATACCTTTCCCCTGTGTCACTCTATTTTACTACACATAACTTAATTTGTGAACTTATTTGTTTTGATTCTTTGTATGTATGGACAGCATTGGTTGTTACCGACATGTGGTGAAACTTTCATATCAATAGCACCTATATGTACCTAAAAGAATATGTGACCAAAATTGTGAAATTGTATTAAAAATCTCAGAAAATGTATTAAAAATCTCAGAAAATTTATTAAAAATCTCAGAAATTTTGACAAAATTTTGAGTAAGTGAAAACTTTTAATTTTGTTCATCCTTACACCATACTGCAAGTTAATTCCCCCTACACAGCTGATACTTGACTGTAATGTTCATAAAACAAAATTATAATTTCCTTTTCTTTGAGTAAAAGGGAATAGCTCTGCAATTGGAAAGAAATTCTACCATGTTAAAAATATCTGCAGGACACCCATTTGAAAAAGCTTTGGCACTTGCCTATTACAGAAGTGTCTGATTGTGTTGTGTCATTTACAGCTCTACAGGTAACTTTAGTGTTGGGTGACAGTTATTTAACCTCTATACTGTACCTTTATGCAGTATTATATTTATCTCAGTCAGAAATCTCGACACCAAACACTTTTCCCAAGCACATATTGATGTCAGTTATTTCCACCTCAATGGTTTGTCTGCAGCCCCGCTGCACGGTTAATGTATCTTGAATTAATCTGATGATCTGTTAAGCTAGTTCTACAGGTGAACAAGGAAATGAGTTTATGCACTGCAGATTTATGCTGCAGAAGATCTGTACATCTGCCATATGACTGCCATAAAGCTACAATACAGATAATCATATGACATTCTTTCATATCTCTTCAGATGGAGAAGATCTTGATGCTTTTAGTGACCATGCAATCTGCATATACACTTAGTGGATTTATATTACTGTACATCTTTACCATAGGGCAAACAGGGGCAGCTGTCCAGGGCCCTGTCACTGTTGGGGGCCCAAATCAGAGCCACCCGTTAAGCTGTTCTGCCCACAAATCAGGCTGAAAATCATCAGCGGCAGGCAGCCAGAGCCAGTACTGCTTCCCTTCCCAGTGTTTTAAAATGTACAGCACCCCTGGCTTCCCTTTAGACGTGCTCTTCTCCCTTCCTGCCACTGGGTGCTGCTTGTATATAAAAGTGAATTAGAATGTGATTTTAGAGCATCCCTTATTTGATCTACACAAGGCTGACTGCATGTCCTGCTCCTCAAGGTATGTCACTGTTTGCTAATCTATATTGTAAATAGAAGTTTTCTGTAGAGTGTGCCCAAAGTCTGAACTGTCTGATGGCTTGACTCCAGTCTTTAGCACCATGGGACCCCCGGCCATGCCATGTGTAAAATAGAGGAACTCTTTAAATCACAGACCAGACCTGCAGTCCAGGCGGAGTAAGGCCTCAGAGCACATGGCATTACTGTCTGTATTTAACTGCTTGATTGGCTTATTTTGGGCCTGGCTGGTTCACATGTATGTGTTTTGGCGGGCCACATTTGCGCAGGCACAGCAGCCCATTCATTTGAATGGGCCGCCATTCCTGCGTTTCCTAATAGGCTGCGCACACGGCACACCCATGCCCATCAAGCACTGAAATACATCACTGTCTGTCCATTATGCTGTCTGCTGTAAATTATCTGCAGTTCCCGCACTGTCAAACTTGCTGCATTTTTAGAACTGCAGGCAAGTAGCATGGTGCAAAAGCAGAATGGATTTCAAGGCAACTGTATTTTTAAAATGCTGAATGCACCTTTTTTCTGCAGGAAACGAAGACATGGCAGTCCATTCAAATCAATGGGCTGCTGTGCCTGCACAAATGAGGGCCGCCAAAACACATGCATGTGAATCAGCCAGGCCCAAAATAAGCCGGAGGGGGGGCCCAAAAAAAATGTTTGCCCAGGGCCCAAACCATATGAAAGACGGCCCTGACATCAGGGGTGCCCAACCAGTGGCCTGGGGGCCACATGTGGCCCGCGACCTCTTGCTCTGGGAGGGAATAGAATAGAATACTGTTATTGAAGATCAGTTTATTACTAAAATCAGTGTATATATGGGCATATCTGTTCTGCAGTGGTTACTGGGCTACTTTTTTAAACTAATCCGCAGATGCAAAACAGTGCACTTGCGGGTTACCTGCACTAAGCCTAATGCTGTGTATACACGACCGTTTTTCGCGATGTGAATTTTTTTTTTTAATGTCATTAAAAACGACCGTGTGTGGGCTCCAGAGCAATTTTTTTGAAGTTAAAAATGGCCATTAAAAATTTAGAACATACTCAAAATTTTCGAGACGTTTTTCACGTTGTCGTTTTTAACGTTGTAAAAAATGGTCATGTGTAGGCTTTAACGACGTGAAAATAACATGCATGCTCAGAAGCAAGTTATGAGACGTTCTGGTAAAACTCGTTCTGGTAAGACTAGCGTTCGTAATGGAGATACTGTAGCACATTCATCACGCTGTAACAGACCGAAAGCGCAAATCCTCTCTCACCAAACTTTTACTAACACAAAATCAGCAAAAGCAGCCCCAAGGGTGGCGCCAATCGAATGAAACTTCCCCTTTATAGTGCCGGCGTACGTGTTGTACGTCAACGCGCTTAGCTAGAGCAGGCCTAACTTGCCTGGCGGTAGCGTGACTCGGGGTGGTTTTTTCTTTCTGCCTGGAAACTGTAGATTGTCCATAGCAACCAAAAGTGTCCCTTTATGTCAAAAAAGGTTTTAAATCAGCTAGAAAACAGCGATAATAAATTATAATCACTTGCAGAATTGAGCGATAGCGATTTGTGGGGAAATTCGTCATAAAAAAAAAAAATAATAATGACAGCAACAATTCTGCAACTGAGCAAATTTCAGTGTTTTTGAGTTGATTACATTATTGAATATTTTTTATTATAATCACATTATAATTTGTTATAATTATTTATAGTTATTTATCATATAAAAAATTATGATTTTGTTTTTCAAACTTTATCATACCCGGGATGTTTTGTTTGGACAGATTTAAGTGAGTTATTCCTAAGAATTGCAGGCCTACAGTATAAAACGCCAAATTTCCATGCAAATAATTGTACCGCTTTTGGTACGTAATTCCAGACAGAATCATACCGCCAGGGAGGTTAACAATAATCGGGTTGAAAAAAACATTGTTTTTTCTAGACCATAAAAAATGGTCGTGTTTACGCGGCAATAGACTTTTGTTATTACCTGCGAGTTTGGTGAGATTTCTGAAAGTGCACCAAACCTGCAGAATATAATAGAAGTCTGCGTTGCACCCGTAGTGCAGGTAAACCTCATCACATCAGTGTGAAAGCAGCCATAGGCCCCTTTTACATGGTCAGTCTGACCCAATTGGATCCTCCATTCACCTCTAAGGCCGTGTACACAAGATCGGTCCAAACCGATGAAATTGGACTGAAGTCCAGTTTCATCGGTCCAAACCGACCGTGTGTACGGCCCATCGGTCCATCGTCCTTCGGACCAAAGTTTGAAAACTTGCTTCAAAATCGGACTGATGGACGCCTGACCATCGGTCCAAACCGATGGTTAGTATGCACAAGCTTTGGTTCAAAAACCCGCGCATGTTCAGAATCAAGTCGATGCATGCTTGGAAGCATTGAACTTCGTTTTTTCAGCACATCGTTGTGTTTTACATCACCGCGTTCTGACACGATCGGTTTTTGAACTGATGGTGTGTACGCACATCAGACCATCAGGCCACTTCAGCGGTGACCCGATGAAAATGGTCCGTCGGACCATTCTCATCGTGTTGGACCGATCGCGTGTACGCGGCCTTAGGAGTGGCAGATGTAAACCGACTTGTCCTACCTCCAATCCGATCCGGATTTATCCTTGTCTGCTCTGCATATGCAGATCAGACACAAACCTGCCATCCCCCCGCTCTGCTGATTGTGGCCCGTGACCAGTTAACAAGTCGCTTAAGTGGCCCTCATGCTTCAAAAGGTTGGGCACTCCTGCTGTACATGAAGTGTTGACTTTATCATTTGCTGGCAGAGGCTGTCAGGTCTTGATCCTTGTGTTCGGACATTGCTACTGGATGTTACAGTCCTCTACCACAATGCAACATGTAGATTAAAGTGTTTTTTTGAAGTATTTGAAAAGCCTATTAGATGGGAAAAACATACTAGTACATAAAGAACCCACGACTAAATAGGTATTTTGGAAAATATTTGAAGAATTACTGAACAAGGATAATCCCTATAGGAATAAGGCTTCTAATATTTAAAGTGAACCAATATGGCAGAATTTGAAAATTATAGGTGTGAAAATGCATAAAAAGAAAGTATTTAAATACAGCAAACTGTAGAGGAAGAAGATTGCTAATGCATTAAATATAAAATCCAAAAAGTTTTATATTTCAATATTCTTTATTGAGTTTTGTCATAAAGCAAAAACAGACAAAAGACAAAAAACAAAAACAGCGCATAAGTAGACAACATCTGTCAAAAACACAGGGATAAACAATTGAGGAACTTTGACAGATGACGGTAGCAATATAATGAATTTTGGGAAGTACGTTGTCAAAGTACCAGGTACAGGAGCTATCCGCTCCCACCTAGGCACCCCGATGGGATCAATCTGTGCCCAGGAGGGGGGGACCGCACACACCAGCTATCATCAGTACTCCCTACATAGTGAATCAAAACAATGCAGATATAGCACAACAGATAAAACAAAACAAAACAAGGTCAAGGGGGGAGGGGAGGGTAGGGCAGAGCCAAAAAAAAAGAGAAAGAGAAAAAGGGGGGGGGGGGGTCACCTCATATCGATCAGACTATATCGAACTAGGGCTATACAGAAACATACGGTTCACATCATCAACTCAGCTGAGATCTAGTAATCAATCTTTAACTGTACATCTTGGATTTGATAACCAGCTTCCCCATTTAATCCTAAAGTGTTTGGTTGTAAGATCAGATATTGCTAACAATTTCTCCATTTCGCACTGGTGGTTCAGAGTATTTATGGCATCGTTGGGAGAAGGGCACTCAGCCGTACTCCACAACCTGGTAATAGTTAGTTTGGCCGCTAACAAAAGTTGTATGATCACCACTCTTAATTTAGAAGGGAATTCGTCGATTGAGAGATGCAGTAGCACAAGTTCAGGGGTGGGATCTATGGGTCGCTTACATATATCTGAGATCATGGAAAAGATCTTGTTCCAGAAGGAGCGCACCGATTTACAAGCACATAGAACAAGGATCTCCAAACTACGGCCCTCCAGCTGTTTCGGAACTACATTTCCCATGAGGCATTGTAAAACTCTGACATTCACAGACACGACTAAGCATTATGGGAATTGTAGTTCCTGAACAACTGGAGGGCCATAGTTTGGAGACCCCTGATAGAATATGGTATAATGTACCTACGTCTCCACATTTCCGCCAGCATAAGGCCGAGCGGTCAGGATAGTATTTAGATAATTTGTACGGGGTGACATACCAGGAGTGTACTACCTTTTGAAAAAGTTCCCAGTGGTTTACACATTTGGAGGAGGTGTAGGTGGCGGAGAACATTACTTTCCATTGGTTATCAGGGAAGGATTTTCTCACATTTAGTGATGGTGGTCAGTTTGAAAGGGGAGTCTTGGTTGTTATAAATATTGTAGAACAACGAAATTCCCTTAACCGGAATAGTAGGGTCCTGGAGGAACGATGCAATTGGGGGTGAAATTTCCAAGTGAACGGGTAATGGGCGTTTTTTCAAAAAGGAGGAAATTTGTAAATAGGAAAAGTGTGCCGAGGGAGGGAGGTGAAATTGAGAGGCCAAGTGTTCGAAGGTGTGAAGGGAAGAATCACTATATAAATCTTTTAAGAGATTAAGGCCCCTAGAGATCCAAGTTTTCAGGTTAAGGTCAGGTATAAAATGCTGGAGAGCCAAAAGTAGTGTAGAAACCTTACAGAGTGATCCGTTAATCGGGGAAGAAGTAGCGAGTGTAGACCATGTTTTGGTGGTTACCTGCACTGTGGGCATAGGAGAAGCGGGGACAGGGGCCCCCAGCTTTATGGCAATGAGAATTGATTTAAGATCTTTTTGTGGGATGCTGCCGGCCTCCAGAAGTGTCCACGTTTTGTGGGTAGAGGGGGTCCACCAATGTTTAAGTTGATCTATTAAACACGCGCTTATAATAGACCGTCACATTGGGGGCCCCCATCCCACCCAGTTTTCTATGTTTCATCATAAGGAGAGAGCATCTAGGTGGTTTTCTGTTCCAAATATACTGATTGAAATTTTTTTGCACCGAGGAAAGGAAGTCGCGCGGTAAAGGGATTATAATTGTTCGAAACAAATAAAGGAGCTTGGGTAGCATTATCATTTTCAATGCTGCTATCCTCCCGGCTGTTGACAGGTCTTGGGTATGCAATTGGTTCAGTTGTTGGGGTAAAACTTCCAAAAAGGGCTTAAAATTATACCTGTACAGTAGCGAGGTCTGTCGGGTCAATTGGGTTCCTAGGAAGGGTAATGAGTGAGGGGACCAGATAAAAGGCAAATCTTTAGTTAGTACATTTTGCAAAGAAGTAGAAATATTGATGCCTAGCATTTGGGATTTGGTTGCATTCAATTTGTAGTATGACACGGCACTAAATTCACTTAGTAAGTTTTGTGTTTCGGTCAGGGACTCTTGGGGGTTGGAGAGTATAAGCATGACGTCGTCAGCAAATAGACTCATCTTATGCTCTTTATCGTCTATAGTTAGGCGTGTAATCTTATGATGGGCTATAATTTTTTTTTTTTTCCATGAGGAGTGTAAAGATTATTGGCGACAAGGGGCATCCTTGCCGTGTCCCATTAGTTATATGTATCGGTTTGGAGGTAATGCCTGAGGTAAGTACAATGGCCGAGGGATTAGAATAAAGGGATAAGATAGCAGTTTGTATCCACCCTGTTATTCCAAAGGTAGTAAGTACCGTCTTAAGGTAACCCCAGTGGACCATGTCGAACGCCTTCTCCGCATCCAAGGATAAGAGCAGAGAAGGTGTCTGAGAGGTCTCAGCTCGGGAGATCAGATTGATAAGTCGCTTGGTGCCATCTGGGGCCGGGTACAAAACCCACCTGGTCTGAGTGGATGAGAAGGGGCAAGATTTTCTGTAGTCTAATAGCTAGCAGCTTAGCAAACAATTTAACGTCAGTGTTAAGGAGAGATATGGGTCTATAGTTGGTAGGGCTAGTAGGGTCTTTTTTAGGTTTGGGCAAGGTCACTATCACCGCTTTCAACATTTCAGGTGGAAAATTTCCTGATGACGAAGCCAGATTAAAGACAGATTGCAAGTATGGAGCAATTTCTGTAGAAAAGTGTTTGTAATACTCGTTCGAAAAACCATCGTCGCCTGGGGATTTCCGATTGGGTAATTTGTTGATAGCTAGACAAATTTCTTGGGTCGTGAATGGTTGGGATATGGAGCCAAGTTGGTCCTCAGCAAGGGTAGGGAGTTTTATTTTGCTTAGAAACGCGTTAATGAGCATTGGTGAGGGTTGAGGGGTAGACACATCTGTACGAAGGTCATATAGGGACTGATAATAGTCGGCAAAGGCGTTGGCTATGTCCTTAGGATTAACAATCGTGTTATGAGTAAATGGATGTTTGAGGGCAGCTATTCTTTGTCTGATCTGTTTAGCCTTTACTTTTCTAGCTAGCCAAGCTCCTGCCTTATTATGTAAACCATAGTAGTTAGCTTTAAGAAATTTTAGGTGCTTCATGTGTTTGTAGAGGAGCAACGTCCGCAACTGTTGTCTGTCTGTGAGAATATGTTGTGTAAGTTGGGGGTCTGGTTTAGCTTATTCTCTCGCTCCATTAGCGTTATGGAATTTAGCAAGTCAGCGATCTGCTTTGTCCTCTGCCTTTTAACATTTGAGGCCAATTTAATCAATATCCCCCTCATATAGGCCTTGTAAGTATTCCACAATGTAAATTTGTTGATATCAGGGGTGTCATTACAATCAAAGAAATGTTGATGTTCCTGTGCAATCGACTGGCACAATATCTTGTCCTCCAAAAGGGAGGTGTTCAGTCTCCAAAGTGGAGGGGGCGATTTACAAAGTTTATCATCAAACTCTAAAGTAAGTGGGGCATGGTCTGACCAAGATATTGTGCCAATGTCCGCGTTCAGAACATTCTGAAGAGGTCTCTTGCCTGTAAAAAAAAAGTCAATGCGGGAATAAGAACAATGAGCAGCTGATAAGAATGTGTAGTCCTTCTCTGAGCCATGGAAGCACCTCCATATGTCATATAATTTGTATTTTTTAAGCAGGGGGACAATAGATTGCGTAGGTCTCCTGGCCTGGGTAGTAGAATCCATAGAGGAGTCTAGGGCAGAATTGAAATCTCCCCCTAAGATGAGAGTACCTTGCGAGACTTCCGAAATTGTGGCGAGTAAAGGGGCAAGGAACTTGCGCTGTTTAGTATTGGGGGCATATACGTTGACAAGTGTAATGGTTATTCGGTTCAATTCGCAGATAAGGATTACAAACCTTCCTTGGGGATCCTGAATGTAACGAATGTCACGGAAAACTACTGAGTCTCTAACAGCTATTAACACACCACATGCTTTTTTGGGGCCATTAGACATATACAATTGGGAGTAATTTTGAAAATTCAATCTGGGGCATTTAGGGGCCGCAAAGTGGGTTTCCTGGGCAAAAATGATGTCCGCCTTGAGAGAGCGGGCCTCTTTCAGCAACGCAGCGCACTTGAAGGGGCTATTGAGTCCCTTTGTGTTTATGGACATAAATTTCAGAGGCATGGCATAGGGCCGTCATTTACTGATATAAAGCTATACATAGTTATACTTGCAAACCAGAGGCGAGAAGGAGAGTACCAGTGCGATCGATACACAGAGATCCAGGAAGATTTCCGTGTGCAGTAAAGGATAGTGGAGTAGCACACAGTCATTATGCTGGGTAGCCGGTGTTTGATGTTGGCAGACCAAGGTCGCAGATCAAAAACAAGTTCAGTTTTGATTGAAGTTAGAGTGGTGCCATATTCGGTGACCGGTAGGGTAGAGGGTGTTAAAAAACATAAAAAACATAAAAAAACAAACGAAAAACAAGGAAACATAGGCAACATGGGTAAAAAGGGACCTGATAAATACAGGTACAATGGGCAGCTCAGGCTGCTGCGGTAGCTCGGGGGGGGGGGGGGGTGAAAGTCAATAGTGCGATGCACTAGATACTGGAAGAGAAACACTTCAATCTCATGAGCTCCATGCCTCACACCTCTATAAAATAAATTTAACAGTGAGGAGAGGCTCCGCATTCAATGCAGAGAGTAGGTTATGACCACTCTGTATCCAGGCGTTCCGGGGTAGGTTGAATAGGAGGTTGAGCATCCGGAGGGACCAGATTCCATTGCTTGAAGAGCACTATGCCTTTTTCCACACTATATATGGGAAATAGCTTGCCGTTCCAGGTGACAAGAAGCTTTGTGGGAAATCCCCAACAGTAGGTCACACCATTGTTGCGCAGAACCTTAGTAAGCGAGTTGAGCTTCTTTCTGTTCAATGCAGTTTGATGTGATATGACCCGTATATAAAGAGATACCTTTAAATTCATCCAGAACTGCTGGATTTTGTTTAGCCGCCGCCATAATGCGCTCTTTCGTATGGTAATAGTGGATGCGCGCCAAGGTATCTCTGGGTGCTGTGTCCGGGAGAAATTTCGGTTTAGGTATACGATGAGCCCTGTCAACGCATAATTCAATATCATTCAGAGACGGGACCAGGGCTTTCATGAGGCGTTGAACAAAGACAGTGTGGTCATTCGGCGGGATCGATTCCGGGATCCCTCTAAACTTAATGTTGTTCCGCCTAGAGCGGTCTTCTAAGTCCGCCATTTTGTTTTGGAGGCGTTGAAGCTCAGATTCCTGATCAGCATAGGCATCAACCAGTTCATTGTGGGCGGTATAGAGATCCGCCATTTTGGATTCCAGATGATGAATCTGAGTGCTGTGAGCTGACACAGTGTTGTTTAGTGGGGCAAACATGTCTGAAAAATCACTAAAGAGGGTTCTTCTAAGGGACAGGAGCATATTTTTCATAGTGCTCTCTGAAATGGCTTGATCTGTGGCTGGGAATACGTCAATAGAGGGTTCTGCCTGTGTGCACTGTGAGGAGAGCTGCATGGCGACATGCTGCAGCCCAGAGGAGAACTCATCTCCCTCCCTGCGCTGCCTGGTCTTAGCTGGGCTGCGTGTAGTGGGTGTAGAGAGGGGTGAGGACTCCTTTATCTCCGTCGGAATTGCAGCCACATGACTCACCGCATTGTGATGGCCAGAATGAGAGCGGGTCCCTCCGCGGAAGCTCGTGCCGGCGCCATCTTGGTTAGTCAGCAGTGGAGCGGCAGGGAAGAAGTCCGTGAGGTGCTGTAGAAGCTTGTTGTTCTTCCTCCTTTTGTACATTGCTGCCCGGGATCGCCGCCGATACAGGGGATGGCCGCAGGACTCAGGGATCCTTTTCCTACAGTCGCTATGCTGTTGCTAAAGTGTGAGGCAGCAGGAGCTCGTAACTATGCGGCCATCTACAACGCCGGCCGGACACGCCCCTCAATCCAAAAAGTTTTAAAAGTATCTAAAAATATCTGATCATATAGGTCCTGTTCTTAACCTGTCTTAACAAATGTGCTGCCAATGGCAGATAATATTGTGGAGTGCTATGACCAAAGCCACCTATTCAATTACCTAATAAAGGTGGCAATTCACTTCTGCTATAAATTAGGATCGATATAGAGCCTGGTCCAGGTGTCATCCATTCATATATGCTTGACGTGATTCCTCTCAAGCCTGCCTTGCATACACACGATCGTGAGAAAAAATGCTCGAGCAAAGAGCGGTTACATACAACACGTACGACGGCACTATAAAGGGGAAGTTCCATTCGAATGGCGCCACCCTTTGGGCTGCTTATGCCAATTTCCCCGTATCATAACTTGCTTTTGAGCATGCACGTTTTTTTCCCCCTCGTTAAAGCTTACACACGACCAGTTTTCACTACGTGAAAAACAACAAGAAAAAATAGAGCAGGTTATAAATTTTTAACTGCCATTTTTCTCGTCTAGAAAAAAGCTCTGGAGCCTACACACGACCGTTTTTCACGACCAATTTAAAAAGTGGCATTTTGCTCATCATAAAAAAACGGTCGTGTATATGCAGCATTATTTTTTTTAATCCCTTCTCATGACACAGTTTCAAGGCAGGCATATTTATCAAAAAACAAAGGATAGTCAAAGGAGTCTCATCCTAGTAAATGTTGACTGGGCATGGAAGGGTGTCAAAAGTAGAAAATAGTACTTCCACAGCCCATATACAAAACCCTAAATACATACAAATTATTGGTTAGGTGTGTTCCTCTGAATAAAATAGACATATAGAGAAAAAGGAGTGGACCAATGGCCCAAAAAAAATAGCTTCTTCAGAAAGTAACGAATATAGTAATCTTTATTGAAAACAATTCCACCAAAATATTTTTCAAAAAGGGAAAAATACCTCCACCACATAAGTATAAAACATGATAAAATTATCAAAGCATAGATGGCCACAACAAACTAACATTCATTCCTTCAACCCTCATACAATTCATACACCAGCCAATACGGATGTAAACCCCTGGGAGAAATTATTTCTCATATGTATAGAAGCAAAAAGCTAAATGGTAGTGTCCATGGGAAATGTCCATGGGCATTATAACACCCTTCAGCGGGGGACACAAGAATTGTGTATAGAGAATGATTTCAGACAGTCCCAGGTATATTAGGAACAATATATACAATAAAAGTGTAGTGCTGGATGATAAACCATATGCAACCATATAGTTCAATACGTGAGTATACAGTGAAAAAAGTATAAAAAACAAAAGGTAATTATTATGTTATAAATAGTGAATCATTAAAGTTCATATATATCATATAAATCTAAATAAATATCCCCTGAATGGAGAAGATAAAAAGTTCAATCAATTTGTGTAGACCTCCAATGATAGAAGGGCGGTCACTGGCTAGTCGGTAAGCCTTCATTTCTCTTCCTGGTGGCGGGTCTCTCCGCGGATTGGATCCATTTGTTTATTTGTCTTCTATCACTGGAGGTCTACACAAATTGATTGAACTTTTTATTTTCTCCATTCAGGGGATATTTATTTAGATTTATATGATATGTATGAACTTTATTGATTCACTATTTATAACATATTTATTCCCTTTTGTTTTTTTATACTTTTTTCACTGTATACTCACATATTGAACTATATGGTTGCATATGGTTCTCCATCACCAGCGCTACACTTTTATTGTATATATTTTGTTGTACCTTATATCAAGGTTGTGGTGTTTAGCGGCAGGATATCTGTCAAGGACATATTTATTCATTTATTCATTTTCATTTTCTGTACCGAGCCCAAATTTTTCTTTTTTATAACCGTATTAGGAACAATGGCAACTTTGACAGAGATACAGTTCAGAGACTGAGTAAAATCTTCACTCTATATATGCTGACCAATCCATCAACATCAAACAAAGTTCTCCCATGCCGGTAGACAATTCTACTACCGTCTCTCATATGTTATCTTATCAGAGTCAACTGAACAGTAGACATGTGCATTAGTTTTCGTTCGAATGCATTTTCGTCCGAATTTCAGGTATTTTCGTTATCGTTTTAACAAACGACAACATAAGCACAGAAAACGAAAAGCGGAAGATCCGACATAAACAAATGCTTTATTTTCATTTTCGTTGCGATCGAATGTGCCTAACCTTAACTCTATTAGTCCAATATTATTCTACATAGAGAGAAAAGATTCGACATAGAGAGAAAAGATTTGACATAGAGAGACATGAAGATTCGACATAGAGAGATATGAAGAGTCAAATTTTTTTTTTTTTTTTTTAAGATTCTGTTAAATCTTTTTTTTTTTCTTTTTCTTAGAACATTCGACAGACACATAAGCCTTCAATGACAGATTCAACATAGAGAGACATGAAGATTCGGCATAGAGAGACATGAAGATTCGACATAGAGAGACATGAAGAGTCGATTTTTTTTCTCAAAGATTCTATCGAATGTTCTTTTTTTTTTTTTAGAACGTTCAACAGACACCATAAGACTTCAATGACAGATTCGACCTTAATTTGTATTTTCGGACGAATGCATTTTTTTTAACGAAAAACTAAAAAACTAAAAAATTAACTAAAAAATTTTATTTTTCAGACGAAAAACGAAATTGCGAAACAAAAATTTTCAGTGTGCACATGTCTACTGAACAGCAGTGAATTAAAGTAAAAAGGAGACATGAGATGTGGGGGAATAAATTTCCTTCACTTACCACATACCTGGTCCTGCTGGCCAGCCAAGTTCCACTCACCATCCGTGGGCTCTGAATACAGCCTTCTACTGCTCCCACAGTCAGCGGCTCCTACCCAGTGTCCCGAACATACAGGCAGTATGGCATAGGGTGGGATTAGAGCAGCAGTGGAGCTCACAGACCCATTATACAAGTAAAGGTGCAAAAAGCTAGAACAGTCAATATCCCACAATCTTTAGATTATGTGTTGTGTGGGCATAGTATTATATGCACAATAAGATTCTTTATTACAACAAAAAGTCCACAGTCCTATGGTTGTAAAAAGAGTCCATAAATCTTATAAGATGATGATGAGAGGGGGGGGGGGGGTATTCCACGTTCAAGGCTGCCATCAGGGAGGAACAGAAACCATGTTCCAAAATATACTGAAAAACCCAAAGAGAGAGGGGCGCCACTGGGTGCAGATATGGGACTGTTTTTTTTTTATATTAAATAAACATTTCACAGGCAACTCACATTTTAGGAGTCATAATGAGGCATAAAAGAGTCCCAGCAGGGGACCCGCACCTTCCTCGCTGGAGAATAGATTTGGACCTACAGTATGTCCTATGGGTGCCGCTGCCTGCCTCCCTGAGTCCTGTCGCACAGTAGCGTGTCATCTGCAGTATTGAATGCTAATGGTCAGGTCAAATCGGCTGGCCATGCCCCCTCTCACCACTGACAATCTGCAGCACTTCCTGGAGGGGGTAGGGTGAAAGAGTGGCCAGGGGAAAAAGGCCAATTTTCGCAATTCTTGCCTGGACAATAAGAAAGCAGGATATGAGTCGGATTCTTCAGGGCTGTTGGCAGCTATGTGATTTCCATGATTCTAACGTGCAAAAATGCAGTTTCTCTTTTAATTTTTCTTGCATTTTTTCCATTGAATATTCCTTGCAAAGTTAAATTTCACCTCATTCACTAAGCGCTAAGGAAAATTCCTTTGCAAAGTGAACAATCTATTTGCCTTTAGTAAATCAACCCCAGTTTTAGTAGTGTCCATTAGAATGATGTTTTTGTTGAACTTTGTATGGATGACTACTCACAGCAAACTTCACAATCACGTGCAGGAAAAATAAAAAGACATACTGTATTTATCGTCGTATAAAACGCACAGGCATATAGAGCGCTACCCCCCGAAAGAGCCGCTGGTTGATTTCGGGGTCGGCGTATTAAGTTACCAATTAGACTTGTCTAGGGGTGAATACTTGTGTAAAGTGAATAAAGCGAGTGTCCAGACATCAGAGTGCGTTTTCAAAGTTTTATTCCAAGGCCCAACATGGCCAACATCAACATGGCACACTATAGAGAAATATTGATGAGCGGAAGAAAACTGCAGTATCAGGCCTTGGATATTATAGAGAACAGCTTGCTTTCAGTACAGTCACACTTAATCGTCGCCACTCCCGCCGGAGTGGGTAAAGTGCCCCGGACAGGCGTTTAACTTGGGCCTGGCAGCCGAAAGGTCATTTACAATAGTCACTGGGAGGAATTGGGGCCTCTGCCACAGGCCTGAGGACTTCCCATACTTTTCAAAGAGATAGAACTAATGGATCCTCCCAGTAAGTCACTTCTCTAGGGTCATCAGAGGCCAGTTGAAGTGTACCTGTCATGTAGTGATGACCGGATCCCCGGTGGTTCGCCTAGGCCTCGCGGACAACCTCTGCCTTTGGGTCTCCCGAGCCAATCCCCCACCGTACAGCTCCCAGCTTAGAATCTGGGACCCAGCAAGCTGCTTGGGCCCCTTTCGATGTCAGGGTGAAGCTCCGCTTGGTGCGTAGCTTCGGCCAGGCAGGCCTTGATGGCGGGGCCCATGGAAGCGCGCACCCTGAAGGTGGATGCCGCACCTGGAACGTGGGCATCGCGTAGAACTTCGCACGCTTCTCTCAGGCGTCTGCCACAGATATACTCTTCCGCCAGCATGTCCAGAGGGAAAATCCTCCTCTGATTGGCTGCTGGGAGAAAGTGGGTCTGTCAGAACCCCTTCCAGCGCCAACTGTCACCCAGGGGTAAAACACCTCCCCTAGCATGCAGACTGACCTAGAAAGCAGTTCTAAACTGACAGCAGCCTAAACTTAACCAATTTGTGCGTGGGAGCAACTTAACTCTCCCATTCCCCACTAACTTTAGCATAACGCCCTGCCAAATAGGGGGAGGGGGCACTACACGTATAACATGCACCCTAACTTTAAGAGGGAAATTTCAGGAAAAAAACTTTCCACAGCCCCCTGCGTATAACACGCAGGCACAGTTTCCCCTCTACTTTCAGGGTAAAAAAAGTGAGTGTTATACGCCAATAAATACAGTGATTTTTGCTTACACATGATTGGATGATGGAAGTCATCAGAGCTCTTGGGGAAATTCCCTTGCAAAGTGAATAGTCTATTTTTCATTATTAAATCAATCCCATTGACCCTTAGGTAAGTGCTGGATGAACCAAAATATACTACACACAGCATGCAAGATGTACAGCAAATATGAGTACCGACACCCATGTCCACTATAAAGATAATGCTGATGTACACTTTCACTTACTTTGCCAAAAAGCATTAGTCATAGTTCAATACAAATCTGAAAACTCATTATTGAATTCTCAGGTACTACAGCCAATATGCCAAGTGTGAGCAGACGCATTTTCTAAGTACTGACAGTTAGTTGCTAGGTATGGCAGAAAGGTTAATGATTTTGCTATTAGACAGCAATCCCATTAGCTACAATACATGTTGGAACTTGCAAAGTTTTAAACAGTCTATCAAGGACAAATGGTATCTTTAAGTCTGCCATCTAAGAAGTACATGGAAGTCTCGAATTTTCAGCAGAAAAGAGGGCTCTAGAAGAAAACTAGGCATAAGGTTGCATATGCTGATCATCACATTCATTCCCTTAAAGCACAGCTTATAGGCATGGTTCAACAATAAAAAAATAAAGTTTAGTAGTTTAATCATTGGTCAGAATATGGTATACATATTACAGTACAGGTGCTCTAATATTCTAAACATGCCTATTTGTTGGAGCAGTGCTGGGCCAAGGTCATTAAAGAGGTAGTAAATGTTTAAAAATAAAAATAAAAACCTGCAAGACAAAGGCATAATGAGCTAGTATGCATAGCATACTAGCTCATTATGTTTTACTTACCTTAGATTGAAGCCCCCCCCAGCCGTCCTCGACCCCCCTCTGGCTGCGGACATCTCTCCCAGAGTTTACTTCTGGGTTTCACAACTCCGGCAAATCACATCGCCAGAGGTGCAAAACCAGTGAGGGAGCTGCCAGGAACGGCACAGCTACCTGAAGGTATAATGTGCCATTGCTTTGGTGCGCATGTGCCGATCACTTCGGTGCACATGTGCCGATCACTTCGGGACATGCAGGCACATGGGATATCTCCTAAGCGGTGCAGGTTTAGGAGATATCCAGGGTAGCTACAGGTAAGCTTTAATATAGGCTTACCTGCATAAAGTTCGAAAAATGGGTTTACAACCTCTTTAAGCACCCAGGACAATGTTCCTAAACTGTGCCCCCCCTTCCTGTTCATGATGTGTGAATTTAGGGGGTTCACAACCCACAACTCCTGCCTGCTCGCTCCTCATTGCTCCCCGTGCTTGGCTTACAAGAGTAGTGATACTGCTGTCACTACTCCTGTAAGCCTTGTAACAGAAGGAACTCAGCACAGGGTGCCCCCATTCCTGCAATTAAACATTCCACCCAGGGCAGCCTACCCTCCTGCCCACCCCTTGTCCCAGCCCTGTGTTGGAGTACTCTATATTACAAGCAGGCTAACAGCTACTGCTTGTGATGTCACAGCCATTTCCTGGCCTAGCTGTCCCAGCAGCCATTACAGACAGCAAAACTGTGCACAGGCATTAGGGATGAGCTTCGCGTTCGAAATGTTGTACATTTTGGCGCGAATTATAATGATATATTCACTATTTCAGCAAAAATATGAAAAGGCCATTAAAACTTAAATTTGATCGTAACGATTATATAAGGAAGTCATTCAGTCAGTGAAGAAGGAACACATCTGACTCAGATGTACAAGGTCCCCAATACATCAGCTATCTCTAACATTTACAAGCTTGGATGGAAGTTAGAACAATGACGTCCTTTCGCAAGCAAACAAGCGATGTTTAAGGAAACAAGCCTTATCCTAGAACAACCTTTGCAAGTCAAGAACTGGTTTCAGGTGAAGAGATAACTCCATTGTAGAGATAGGCAACCTAGACAAAACGTTGACTTAGCCGTTCTAAAACAATGGCTTGTGTTGGCCAACAAGATTTCCTGAGAAGAAGATATTTACACAGCTGGGCTATTGAACTACCACGGAAAAGACAGTTTTAAATATTACCTTCACAAACCAATGTACAAATTTGACTTGCATTATGAACATACGGGGTATTAGAAAAATATACGTTGACATGAAAAATAATATTTAAATTATCAGGGACATCATAGGAAAAAGGAAAAAGATGATCATCGCAAATATTAATGAAGATCTTTGTAGAAGAAATAAGATATATAAGATATTAGTTTTATAGAAGTGTTACGGAAGCTAACCCACATTATCAAATATGTCAAATCGTAATTCTAAAAATGTGAATGTACCTGTTACACAAATTCATCAAACACATGTCAAAATGATTCGTGTATCCACATTGATAATCATTTTTACATTTATTACTAGATGTAAGCTTATGCATGCTTAAAGGGGTGTTCCACCCAAAAAAACGACCTTAGCTTACTCCACTCCTCACCCCCATACATGCCACATTTGGCATGTAATTTTTTTGGGGGGGGAGTGGGGGCTTCAGTAGGAGTGGGACTTCCTGTCCCACTTCCTGCTTCCGCCGAGGGGCTGGTTAGGCGATTAAGCCTTAATCGCCTACACCAGCCCCTCCCTGTAGGCGATCACATGGGACACTGACAGGTCCCATGCGATCGCCTCTCCAATCAGCGGCGAGCCGCGCCGCGCACGCATGCGCAGTACGGCTCGCGCATGCGCAGTGGGTGCCCGGCCGTGAAGCCGAAGGCTGTCACGGCTGGGTGCCCACAGTCAGGATGGAGACGCCGGCCAGGCAGGGGGGGAGAGGAGCGGAGCCCCGGTCGGCGCGTCGCTGGACCGCAGGAGCAGGTAAGTGAGTGTTTATTAAAAGCCAGCAGCTACACTTTTTGTAGCTGCTGACTTTTAATAAACACAACTTAGGGCTGGAACACCCCTTTAAAAGTTTTTCTTAGAATTTTGTGGGGAAGATACGTTTATCTTGTGTGGGATGCAAAGGTATACTGATTGTATTTTATGGTATGTAGAATTGCCAGAATGAGTATGGATAGAGGTACAGTATATATAGATACATATATATATATATATATATATGTATACATATATATTGATAGTTTCCCCAAAAATACAAATATTAACGAATAGATTATCTCACAATAAAGGTGAGACACCTAGTGGCTGAAAGTGATATTACTTGAGGTTCTCAAAACTCAGAGACCCAGTAAATGATTAAAATCATCAGCCAATAGGAGCCCGACATGTCTTGCCAGGAACTCCCATAGAGACCAGAGGCCAATGAATTAAAGGGGTGGTTCCCCTAAAAATAAACTTTTAACATTGCCTGTCTCTTCTTAATAACATGTAGAATCGGCTGGTAGTCTCACCGCCGCTTCCGGGTATGATGTTTGGGGACAGGCATCCGATCGACGCATACAGCGCGTCACGAGATGCCGAAAGAAGCCGAACGTTGGTGCGGCTCTATACGGCGCATGCGCACCAACGTTCGGCTTCTTTTGGCATCTCGTGACGCGCTGTATGCGTCGATCGGATGCCTGTCAATCAAGTAGGCACGCCCATCCCCGGCCGCCAGACCCGGAAGCGACGGTGAAACTACATGCCGAAAATGGTATGTACGGACGTTTTTTTTTTAAACTACCAGCCGATTCTACATGTTATTAAGAAGAGACAGGCAATGTTAAAAGTTTCTTTTTAGGGGAACCTCCCCTTTAACCACTTCCATACCAGGCACTTACGCACCTTCCCGCCCAAGCCAATTTTCAGCTTTCAGCACTGTCGCAATTTGAATGACAATTGCGCGGTCATGCTATACTGCACCCAAACAAAATTGGCGTCCTTTTTTCCCCACAAATAGAGCTTTCTTTTGGTGGTATTTGATCACCTCTGCGATTTTTTTTTGCGCAACAGCTAAAAATAGAGCAAAGATTTTGAAAAATAAATAAAGTTTTTATTTTTTTCTGTTAATTTTTTTGTAAATGAGTATTCTCTTTCAATTACGGGCACTGATATGGTGGCACTGATGGGCACCGATGAGGTAGTTCTGATGGGCACCGATTAGGTAGCACTGATGGGCACTGATAGGCGGCGCTGGTATGGGGCACTGATGGGCACTCATGGGCGGCACTGATGGGCACTCATGGGCGGCACTGATGGGCACTCATAGGCAGCACTGGGCACTCATAGGCGGCACAGATGGGCACTCATAGGCGGCACAGGTGGGCACTCATAGGCGGCACAGGTGGGCACTCATAGGTGGCACAGGTGGGCACTGATAGGTGGCACAGGTGGGCACTGATAGGTGGCACAGGTGGGCACTGATAGGTGGGCACTGGGCATGGATTGGCACTGTGGGGTGGCACTGACAGACACTGGGGTGGCACTGATGATCACTGAGGGATGGCACTGATGGATCAATGTTGCCAATCAGTGCCCATGTGTGGGCACTGATTGGCATCTTTTTTTTACTGCCCCCCTTTTTTTCCTGCTGATTTTTTTTTTCTTTTTTTATGTTCCCTGGTGGTCTAGTGTGGGCACTCCCTGGTGGTCCGTGTGGCGATCCGAGGGGGGGCTGCGCTGATAAACAAACAGCACGAACCCCCCCTGTCAGGAGAGCCGCTGATCGGCTCTACTGTACTCGCGTCTGTCAGACGTGAGCGAGGAAGAGCCGTCGGCGGCTCTTCCTGTTTACATCGTGATCAGCTGTGATTGGACACGGCTGATCACGTGGTAACGAGGCTCCGCCGGAGACTCGTTACCGAGATCGGAGGTGCAGGGTGTCAGACTGACACTCCGCATCACCGATCGCCGCGCTGCGCGCCCGCACGAGCGCGTGCGGCATGAAATCGTGCTAGACGTTTGAGAACGTCTAGTCACGATTTCATAACCACTTCCCGGCCTTAAATCGGCTATTGGCCGGGCGGGAAGTGGTTAAGGACAGCTGTCAGATGGGCAGGAGGTAGGATAATTTAATGGTCCTATTGTTTTGAGTAATATAAGAGAGATAGCCCATGGGATTAGGGACGGCAATGAAGATCATTCAATAAAAAAGATCAGGGAAGGCAGATGGATCAATGAAGGAAGAAGACCCCATCCATAGGGGGAGGGGCACGCTAGGACAATGCATGAAGGCATCTTGTCATCCCATGAAGGGCCATAGAAAGCACTGCATATTAACTCTGGGCATCTGCACATAGCCATCTTGGAATTGGTAAATATGCCATTTTACTTTATCAGAAATATTGTTGTTCTGTAGGATTTAAAGTTGTATATCGTGTAGTCATGATCTGGTCTCATAATCAATAACTGGTAGATTTTTCAATAAAGCATACAATTTTTATATTTTAATATTTTAATATTTTTCATAATTAATGACAAAACAATCATCCAATACGATTTCATATTTTGGCCTATTACTTACCTGCAGTAAAGTAACGGCTGATATATGAAATAGACGCTCTTGTTTCATTGTCTTTTGTATAAAGTTATCTTGAGAACTGGCCATGGCACACAGATCAAATGTATTGCATGCCCATTTTGGGGGTAGTTTATTGAAGCGCAACGTTTTCATATAACGCAACTGGTATTCTAATATCATGTAATTATCCAGATTTTTGTCAACCAATAAATTAGCTATTTTGTATGATTATACGTCTCCGTGAATACGTTTCACAACATAGACTATGTCATAGATTGACTTGTATTTAAAAACGTCTTCGTTATCAAAGAATTCAATATAATTTTACTGTGCGGGTAAATATAACCTTAAGAAAGCAAAACAGAAACGAACGTATGTTCGACTCGAACATCGTCCGTTTGATCGTTCGTCGAATTTCGAACGGCAAATTCGAGTGAAACGAAACGAGTCCTGCTCCTGAAAAAACTGCAGTTTTTAAGACTTTTTTCCATTGATACATGTTCCCTGGGGCAAGACCCGGGTTCTGAAAGACGTTTTCCAACAATAACTTGAAAATTTGTCTTTAAAATGATCGTTTTTGAATTCGAACATTCAAGTCCCATAGACTTCAATGGGGTTCTAAATGTTCGTGCGTACGATCGGACTGTTAGACGGTTCTGGTGCGAACCGAACGCGGGGGTGTTCGGCTCATCCCTAACAGGCATTCTTTTAGGATAGAACCATGAAAGGTAAATAGCATTGCCCATGGTCCCTCTGACACACCTGGTTGTAACTTGAGTTTTGATATATTGGACAGAAAGTTAGCACAATATTTTTTGTATAGTAAGCGATGCTTTAATTTTTTTTTTTTTTACAGGTTACATGTTTAGAGTTACAGAGGAGGTCTAGTATTATTACTCTCGCTCTAACAATTGTGGCGTATATTATCTGTGTGTATCTGGCTCTGATACTAGCCAGTGCCTTCCCAGGGACTGACTGGTATCTCTCCCCAGCCTGTCCACACACACTCTCACCTGCTGACCTGTGATGGGGAAATCACTCCTGCAATATTATTGTGTTCTGACAGGGAATACATTGATTAGTGTTGCTAACTATAGATGCTGCACTGATTGTTTTGGAAAAAATCTGACAGGCTGGTTGTACTCAAGTCGGTAAATAATAGGTTGACTTGTGTAAAACCAGCTAGCACATACATAGATGGACTATGGCTGGTCTCTGCTTAATTGGCGTAATTTCAATCCATGTATGGCCCGCTTAAAGGAACACTAAAGGTTCATTTTTTATTAGATCAATTGATTGCTGTAAGCTAGAGCATTTAAATATCACTTACCTAATTTTTCCTTTTGACCTCCAAAATACAGTAATCCAGGTTTGAAAATACCATTTCTCTCCTCTTCTTGCTTTCCACCAGCACCTGCATGGTGGAAAGCAGAATGTGCTCACCCCCTCCCTATGACTACAGCCCTGCGTGAAGATGCTCTCTTAACCCTTATATGCATGGAGGCTAAGCCTGATGGGAACTGTAGTTCCCATTAGGCCGTGATGTAGCAAGAATGAATGCGCACCGCAAACCAGGAAGTCAGTGAGAATAACGATTCAGAAGTGACAGAGGTGAATTAAACAGCTTGATTTCAACAGGTATCAAACTAGTTATAATGCAAAACATTACTTTTTATTTTATCAGCTACTGTCAGACTTTAATTTAAGAGGAAAATATTTTTGTCTTTACAACCCCTTTAACCAATACGCAGACCCTAAACATCCTTCCACAAACCTTTAAATTTTTCCTTCCCAGATTCCTTCATCCTCCTCACCTGTACATAGTGCCCACTGTCATACTCTCCACACTTCTCTCCTATACATAGCACCTGCTGTCATACCATCCACACTCCTCTCCTGTACATAGTGCCCACTGTCATACCCTCCACACTCTTCTCCTGTACATACTGCTCACTGTCATACCCTCCACACTCTTCTCCTGTACATACTGCTCACTGTCATACCCTCCACACTCTTCTCCTGTACATACTGCTCACTGTCATACCCCCACACTCCTCTCCTGTACATACTGCCCATATTTGTTCTGCCCATTATTAGTACTCATTTAATTTTGTGATTACTACTGTGATGTATAGAGGATCTCAGCTACTCTAAATATACCACTGGTAAAAAAGTGTCCCTGAAAATATTTTTGAAATATTGGCAACTAAGCACTTAGGCACTGCCCAATGGCCACGGGTCAGTAGAGGGCCCCAAGAGAGACTCCTGGGATCCTGTGATATTAACCACTTTCCCACCGCGCCATAAGCATTTTACTGCTATGGCGCGGTGGAGTTATCTTGGGACGACGTCCCTGGGACATCGCCCTTCACTTCCGCGATTGCACGTCCCCTGGCGCGATCACTTGTAAACAAACCGGCGTCATTTGATGATGCCGGTTCCTCCCTCTCCTGCGTCTCCTCTCTGTACAGTGTGCGAGGAGAGGGGGGGGGCGGGGTGTCAGCAGCTGAGCTGTGGCTGGATCTGTGACAAATGCAGTTACAGATCCAGCCATCCCTCAATCCATCCCAGCTCTGCAATCCCCAGTACCCAGCAATCCCCCCAGTACCCAACAATCCCCCAGTACCCAACAATACCCCAGTACCCAACAATACCCCAATACTCAGCAATACCCCAGTACTCAGCAATACCCCAATACTCGGCAATACCCCAGTACTCGGCAATACCCCAGTACTCGGCAATACCCCAATACTCGGCAATACCCCAGTACTCGGCAATACCCCAATACTCGGCAATACCCCAGTACTCGGCAAAACCCCAGTACTCGGCAATACCCCAATACTCGGCAATACCCCAATACTCGGCAATACCCCAGTACTCGGCAATACCCCAATACTCGGCAATACCCCAATACTCGGCAATACCCCAGTACTCGGCAATACCCCAATACTCGACAATACCCCAATACTCGACAATACCCCAATACCCTGCATGATACTTTGCAATACCCCAATACTCTGCAATACCCTGCGCGATACTCTGCAATACCGCCTATGGGGATTTTTAAGTAGTGAAGTTTGGCGCCATTCCACGAGTGTGCGCAATTTTGAAGTGTGACATGTTGGGTATCTATTTACTCGGCGTAACTTCATCTTTCACATTATGAAAAAAAATTGGGCTAACTTTACTGTTTTGTTTTGTTTTAAGCACAAAACAGTTTTTTTAAAAACACGCGTTCAATAAATTTCTGCGAAAATACCGTGCGAGATAAAAAGTTGTAACGGCCGCCATTGTATTCTCTAGGGTCTTTGCTAAAAATGCATATATAATGTTTTGGGGTTCTATGTAATTTTCTAGCAAATAAATGATGATTTTTCCATGTAGGAGAGAAATGTCAGAATTGGTGTGGGTGTTCCAGAACGCCTGATGGCGTTCCCTGCATGTTGGGCCTCTGTATGTGGCCACGCTGTGTAAAAGTCCCACACATGGGGTATCGCAATACTTGGGAGGAATAGCAGAATGTGTTTTGGGGTGTAATTTGTGGTATGCATATGCTGTGTGTGAGAAATAACCTGCTAATATGACAGAAACAAGTTTTTTTTTATTGTTTTTTACAGAATTTTCAGTCGTTTTTCTTTTATAGCGCAAAAAATAAAAACCCAGAGGTGATCAAATACCACCAAAAGACAGCTCTATTTGTGTGAAAAAAAGGACAAAAATTTCAAATGGGTACAATGTTGTATGACTGAGTAATTGTCATTCAAATTGTGAGAGCACCGAAAGCTGAAAATTGGTCTGGTTAGGAAGGGGGTTTAAGTGCCCAGTGGTCAAGTGGTTAAAGCGGTAGTAAACTTTGCTAACATTACTACTTTTTAGAGGCCCTGTGGTAGGTTATGCCATAATGTACAAGTATGCACAGCATATTGGCAGATTAGGGTACACTTAAATTGTCAGACTGAGCCCTCCAGTGCTGCGCTGTGATCAATCCGGCGGGGCCCGGGCACTTCCATCTTCACCCGGTCTTCCTTCTGGATTCTGTGCCTTCGGTCACTTGCCTTGGCCGGGCTGCATTGTTGTCACTCCCATGCATGCTCATCCTCTCTCTCCCTTCCCCCCTTTCTCTCTCTTTAAAAAATAAAAAATCAGAAAGGGAGCAAATATTTTTTTACAGCATTGTATAACATGCTTTGTGCTTCTGCCCCTTGGATAGTGTTGCTTACGAATATTCGCATTGCGAATATTCGCTACAAATATTGCATATTCGAGTATTCGCGAATAACTCGAATATTGCGGCGAATATTCGCTATGGCGAATATTCGTATTTTTTCAAATTTATTTGTAAAACAGATCACATCCTAGTGATCTCCATCGACGTCTAAAAGCATTGCTGGTATGATTAGAGAGAGACCCTGGGCCGAGTAGCTGATGCGATTCTTTTATGTTGCCGAAAATTCGCATTGCGAATTTTCGGCAACATAAAAGAATCGCATCAGCTACTCGGCCCTTCTTTTGCATCAGAGCCAATCAGAATAACTCGAATATTCGTCAAAAGGAATATTGCGCAATATTCCTTTTGCCGAATATTCGAGTTATTCTGATTGGCTCTGATGCAAAAGAAGGGCGGAGAAGATAATCGCGCAATATTCCTTTTGCCGAATATTCGAGTTATTCTGATTGGCTCTGATGCGCCCTTCTTTTGCATCAGAGCCAATCAGAATAACTCGAATTAGTGAAATTTCTTTTTGGATAAAATATCACGAATATTCGATATTAGTGAATATTTGCGAATATTCTTCTATATATTCGCGCAATATCGCGAAATCGAATATGGCGTATTCCGCTCAACACTACCCTTGGACTCTTTAGCTCCAACTGCCTGAGACAGAGCAGCAGAGTTTCTGGGTCCATCCCTGCTGGAGGAGACCCCTGTGCAACTGCTCTGCCCCTGGGGCAGGATTTCTGAAGGTGCCACCTAGAAGACATTAAGGGGCCTAGCTGAGGCTTTAGCTGAGGGTACTATTCCAAAAACTTTCGTCCTTGAGTTTGTTTGGGTCTGGAGAAGCTCACATAAGAGAGTACCAGGAGGAAGCTGGAGGAGAAGTGTCCAGCTGTTCAATGGTGGTGTGAGTTTGTGTATCCCTCACTGGAGAGGGAGGAGGATATTGGAAGGAGGCAACCAGTGGCCCCATGAGTAATTGATCCTGATCCTGGAAGTTATTGACTATGTGCACCTCTATTCTGGTCCATTGGAAAAAATCCATAGTTTGCTGCCAGCAATAGATTATGTGGGAAATGTTTGTGTAGTTCAGCAAGCTAGAGAAGAGTTTTCAAATCATTCAGTTCTGGGGTATCTCATGTCCCTCTCATCCTATCCAAGTTTTATGTTCCATTAAAACCTAAAAACAAAAAAAAGACACTGCTAGACTGTTTCTTTGAAGCCGTAAGAGACAGAATAAAATGCTATGTACCTAGGGGAATAAAGCCAAATTCACTAGTGGCTCCTTTGGGGGTGCACCTTATTTTCCTTTAATAACTTAGTGATCTATGTATTTAGTCCCACCCTTCTTCCTCACGTTTTAGCCTCCATTTATCACATTTACTGTATTCTAATGGAGCTAGACACACAATTTTTTTGACCTATCTGATGTTCATATGTTATGATCTGCACTAGTGTTGCTCACGAATATTCGCATTGCGAATATTCGCTACGAATATTGCATATTCGAGTATTCGCGAATATCTCGAATATCGCGGCGAATATTCGCTATTTCGAATATTCGCATTTTTCAAATTTTTTTTTTTTTTATAAAATATAGCGAATATTCGTAAATATCGAATATTCGTGATATTTTATAAAAAAAAAAAATTGCGAAATTTTGCATTAGCGAAATTTCGCATTGGCGAAAATTCGCATTTTTTTTTTTTATAAAATATCACGAATATTCGATATTAACGAATATTCGCGACCGCATATGTGAAATTTCGCTTTTTTTTTTTTTTTTTATAAAATATACCGAATATTCGTAAATATCGAATATTCGTGATATTTTATAAAAAAAAAAAAAATCGTGAAATTTCGCATTAGCGAAAATTCGCATTGGCGAAAATTCGCAATTTTTTTTTTATAAAATATCACGAATATTCGATATTAAACGAATATTCGCGAAATCACGAATATCGCGAAATCGAATATGGCGTATTCCGCTCATCACTAATCTGCACAAGTTTTGTATTAAAGCTTTCTGCAATCTGCAATATGCCATTTGCATCAAGTCACTCTCTTCCAAGTTACTGAGACTGGTAGTTAAGCTATCTTACTACAACTGGATCAGTTTTAGAGATCACACTTTTAGTGCTTAGATTGCAGAACAGTTGCAAAAAGTTCTTAGCTGTTTTTCTCCTCCTGCTCCTCAAGGGCCCATAGCAGCCATTTTTGCTGACTCATAATGCAGTCTTTTCTTCCTTCTCCTTCCACTCTTCAAGAGCACCTTAACAGGCAACACAAAAAGACAGTGCTATGTGGTGTAATTTTGGACTCTAAGCTCTCCTTCAGCCCCACATCCAGTCACTGTCCAAATCCTACCACCTTAACTTCTGTATCATTGTGTAAATTGAGGTGACCACAAAGCTACTAAACCACTTGACATCGACTTGACACTTGAAACTCCCTTCTTTTGGGACTACCTTTACACAGGCTATCCCCCTTCAGTCAATCATTATTGCTGCTGCTAGACTTATCCACCATACCAACTGTTCTCTGTCCACAGCCCCCTTCTGCCAATCCCTTCATTGACTTTAAAAAAATATCACCCAAACCATTTACTCAGTCCCTCCAAGGACCTCCTGTTCTCTAACTACTTTGCCACCACTTCCCATGCTCTATTTCAGAGCTTCTCCAGAACATTTCCCATTTGCTGAAACTCTCTTCTTCAGTCTGTCTGACTATCGCCTACTCTGTCTACCCTTAGGCCCCTTTCACACTGGTGCAGGAGGCGATATACCGTCGGATTTGACGCAGTATTCGGCCGACATTTTTCTCTCTCCTGCCAGCGCATCGCCTCAGTTTGAAAGCCCTCACGCTTTCACATTGAGTATGCAGTGCAGGAGTTTTTTTTCAGGCGGTATAGCAGTGCTATTTTTAGCGCTGTACCGCCTGAAAAACTCCTCAGCGTGAAAGGGGTCTTAGGTGATTCCTGAAAACTCATCTCTTCGCGGAAACCTCTCGCCTCCCCCTAAAACTGTACCTTTACTTTTTCCATCAATGCATCCCACAAGTTATTTCCTTTTCTACCATTTGCCCCCTCTCTTTTGGCTTGAAGCCCCTATGAGCAGGGCCCTCCTAGTCCCCTTGTGTTAAATTATTTTGTAACTTCACATTCTTCTTTTACTTTATAAAACACTGCTCAAGCTATTGGCAATATTATATTCTGTATAATAACAATAATAATATACAATTCATCTGGATTTATATTGGATAGATGCCTGATTTAATCTGACTGTTGAGAAAAGCACGATATGGCACTCTGTGCTATAGTAAACAACTACTGCAATGCAATCAATACATATTTCAGTCTCCAATAAAGACTGTTTATGCAAAATTGATATTTTACTGTTGAAATGTTAATTTATGAATATTTTTTCTCCATGAAGGCTTCAAGAAAGAGGTGCAGAGATGATGAAACAAGGAACAGTTTTTAAACCACATACCTCGGCTTTGCAGCTGCCATTACAAGGAATTTTTGTTTTCTTAAATTACTAATTTATTTTATGTTTTAAAATGATATAGACAAAGCACAATTTTGCTTTAAGGCATACTGTATAACACTTGTAAAATAACATGTCATTTTGCTGAAAGGCTACTTTTACATGCCTTAAAGGGGTTGTAACGTTCGCCCTTTTTTCTTTTTCTTTTTTTTTTTTAAATAACAAACATATCATACTTACCTCCACTGTGCAGCTTATTTTGCAGAGAGTGGCCCCGATCCTCATCTTCTGGGGTCCCTCGCCGGCTGTCTCAGCTCCTCCCCGCAACAGCTAACCCTGTCTGAGAAGCGATCTCCCAAGGGGGTTATCTTGCGGGCACTTTCCCATGATACAGTCGGCGGCCATAACCGCCGACTGTATCACTCGGTCCCACCCCCGGTGCGCCGCGTCATTGATTTGATTGACAGTAGCGGGAGCCAATGGCTGCGCTGCTATCAATCATCCAATGAATGAGCCAAGAAGAGCCGAAAAGGCCGGCTGAGAAGCCAGAGCGTGGGACATTCGAGGGCTCAGGTAAGTAAACAGGGGGGGCTGGGGGGCCGCATAGAATGCATTAAGGTGAAAAAACAAGTACCTTTACAACCCCTTTAAGAGTTTGTATATTGAAGAGAAAGGATCAGTGCTTTCAATCCACCAGTGTTTAGCCAAAAATAACATATTAGTCTTGGTAGAAGTCTTTTAAGAGAACATTTGGGTCCAAATTTAGGAATTAAACCTCTCTCTATTTTCAAAGATGATTTATCATGCAAAAAAATTTGGGATTTATTTTATGGTACTAGATTATGTAAGAAAAGCAGTCCTGTTGTCATGGAAATGCAGCCCTTCTAGTTTGAATGATAGCATTTTAGCCACAACCAAATTGTGATACTTTATTGTGAAAAACTGCACAACTACAGTATATACATGCTTAACAATAGTAGCATTTTGTTAATGTGTATGTGCCCAACACAATTTGCAAATAAGTATCAGTCTAAAACAAAATGTTTTAAAGGAGCTGTAAAGTTCGAAGGTTCTTTATCTTAATACATTCTATTTATTTGGATAAAAAGCCTTCTGTGTGCAGCAGCTGCGCCAGCACCACCTAATACTTACCTGAGCCCCATCTCGTTCAAGCGATGTCCATAAGTGTCTTGCCCGTCCGAGACTGCCACTCCTGATTGGCTGAGACACAGCAGCCTCTGCTGTCAATCAAAGTCAGTCAGACAGCCAATCAGGAGAGAGAGGGGGCGGGGGCAGACCACATCTCCGTGTTTGAATGCAACACAAGGAGCTGTGACTAGGCTTGGGTGCCCCCATAGTAAGCTGCTTGCTGTGGGGGCACGCAACAGGAGGGAGGAGCCAGGAACACAGAAAAGCAACCCAAGAAGAGGAGGATCTGGGCTGCTCTGGGCAAATCCACTGCGACAGAGCAGGTAAGTATAACATGTTATTGAATCAGCTAGGATTCCATTAAAGGATCCCCTGCTAAATCAGAGCTAAAAGGCAAGAATGTCAGTTATTTTTACATCAGTGCCCGTTTAGTTTTGGCCCAGCAGGAACCCATGACAGATTTATTGGCAGCTGGATGTAAACAGAATCCACTATTAGTTTACATCAGGTTACCTCCAGTCCATCACGTTTAGGTCCAGAAAAAAGGAAAAGGACAAAGCCCGTTTCTGCTTTTTTTTTCTGGACCTGGACAAACCCGGAGATAAGTTTGCCTATCCATAAGGCTGCATGGAGATTACAATCAGGCCCCCTAAAAACCTGACAGCAGACCCGATTAGAATGCCCATGTGAAAGAGCCCTTAAAGCCCAAGTGCAGGCAAACAAATAATACATAGTTGAACTACAATCATGGTCAAAGATGTTGCCACCCATGCATTTTTGTCAGATAATGCACCACATTACCCAGAAAATTGTTGCAATTACAAATATTTAGGCATTATTATGTTTATTTATTTTGTTTGTATTGGTATACATAACAAAATGGCGAAACAAAAAGCCAAATCTGACACAAAATTATTGGCACCTTCTCAAAATTTTAAGAAATAATTGCATTTCAAGTTTGTGATGCTCCTGTAATTTGTAATTAAACTCACCTGTATCAAATAACAGGTGCTGACAATATAGAAATTATACCGACAACCAGGTAAAATGTTGAAAATTTGACTCAACATTTCTGTTATGTGTCTTTGTGTGCCACATAGAGCATGGAGAAGAGAAAGAGCAGCGAAGAATTGTCTGAAGATTTGATAACAAAATTGTGAAAAAGCATGGACAATCTCAAGGTTCAGAGGTTCTCAAGGTTTAGAAGTCCATCTCCAGAGATCTTACTGTTTCTGTGTCCACTGTGTGCAACATTTTCAAGAAATTTACAGCCCATGGCACTGTAGCAAATCTCCCTGGGCATGGACAAAAGAGAAAAATTGATTAAAGATTGCAACAAAGGATTGTTTGAATGGTGGATAAAAAACCTCAATCAATTGTGAGGCAAATTCAAGCTGACCTTTAGGCACAGAGTACAACTGTGTTAGCTCGCACTATACGTCGCCATCTGAATGAAAAGGGATGTTATTGTGGGAGACCCAGGAGAACCCCACTGCTGACACAGAAACATATAAAAGCCAGATTGGAGTTTGACAAAACTTACCTGAGGAAGCAAAAATCCTTTTTGGTGAATGTGCTATGGACAGACAAAACACATTTACAGCTTTTTGGTAAAGCCCATCATTCTACTGTTTTCATAAAAATAAATGAGGCCTGTAAAGAAAAGAATAGAGTCCCTACAGTGAAACATGGTGGAGGTTCACTGATGTTTGGGGTTTCTTTGCTGCTTTAGGCACTGGATGTCTTGACCGTGTGCAAAGCATTATGAAATCTGAAGACTACCAAAGATTTCTGGGGTGCAATGTAGGGGCCAGTGTCAGAAAGTTGGGTCTCTGTCAGAGGTCATGGGTCTTACAACAGGACAATAACCAGAAGCACAAAAATCACCCAGACAAAGCGCTGGATAGTACTGAACTGGCCAGCAATGAGTCCAGATCTAAATTCCATAGAGCACCTGTGGAGAGATCTCAAAACATCAGCTGGGAAAAGGAACCCTTCCAATCTGAGAGACAGCAGTTGGCGAAAGAAGAGTGGCCAAAAATTTCAGTAGAGAGGTTTAAGGATCTAATTGATGGTTACAAGAAACAATTCATGCCAGTTATTATTTCCAATGTGTGTGCTACCAAATATTAGATTTAGGGTGCCAATAATTTTGTCCAGACCATTTTTGGAGTTTTGTGTCTGAATTTAGATTTCTGTTTCTCCAGTATTTGTGTCATGCCAACACAAAAACAATAAATACACATGATAATACCTAAACATTTGCAATTACAACAACTTTCTAGGCAAAGTGGTGCATTATTTGACGTAAATGCAGGGGTGCCAATATTTTTGGCCGTGACTGTACATATTTGTTAACTGATTTAACTGCCAAAACAAATTAAAATTCTGTTTAACCCTACCTAAAGGCTAAACATTTTTTTATTCTGGATGAGAAAGTGACTGTGTCCCATTGGGGAGATTTCCCTTCGCCTCCTATCCCATAGCCAAAACAGGAAGTAAATGGAAATCCCTGGTTGTCACCTGAACTAGTGCTCTCATTAAAAGATTTCCTAACTTTTGATGATAATGGCAAACAGGATAAACAGAGTGGGCATATCTCCATAACAGGGACACAGATGGCAATAAAAACATGATCGGTGTTCTAATACCTCTCCACGCTATCTCAAGCTAAAAAGAATGTTTTGCCTTTTAATTATACATTTCTTTTCTTGGGTCGACGGTGGCGGCGGATGGCATTTTTGATGATAGATTTATGATAGGTTTACTTTGGGAGACATTATTTTTGACAATTCCTTTATTAAAAAGGTATTTTTTCACACTACCCCCTATGTTTTTGGGTGAATGAATAGGGGTACAATGTACCCCATACTCATTCACATAAGGGGGCCCCCTTGTTAAAGGGGGCTTCCAGATTTCAATAAGCCCCTCACCAGCAGACCTCCACAACCACAAACCAGGGTTGTGGGGAAGAGGCCCTTGTCTCCATCAAAATTGGGACAGAGTGCTTTGGGGGACAGCGCCCCCTGCCCCAAAGTACCTCTCTATGTTAAGGGCATATGGCCTGGTATGTTCAGGAGGGGGGAGTCGCTCGCTCCTCCACTCCCTTCCTTAACCTGCCAGGCCGCATGCTCAGATCTGGTATGGATTTTGGGGGGGGGGGGGCCACGCCATTTTCTTAAAATTTTGGCATGGGTTCACCTCAAAAGCTATACCAGACGTGTAGACCCTGGTATAGATTGGGGTGGCTCCACGCTGTTTTTTTTTTTTTTTTTCAAATTTGTTCTTCGCCATAAAATTATTATTTTTTTATATTCAGCTGTCAGTGGACACACCAGGTGACTTATTGCCACCCACTCCTTAACAACCATCTATTCAAAGTTTTGGTCTTCGTTCAGGGTTTGTGGCCTCCGACTCCCTAATTGGCCGGGGCAACAATAGCGTCACTCCTGTGCATGCGTGCAGGAGCCCTCGGCCACGACACGAAGGTCGTATGGAGCGGTATGCTGATATGGTGCACTTCAGAGCGAATATTCTGGTGACGTCACTGGCTGCATGCAGTGTTCACTGTAGGTACAAGCTGAAAAAGTAGGCTTACTACCACTTTAAGTAGCATAATTCTTACACCAAGCAAAAATAGGTTAGCATTGGGCTACAGTCTACAGATGAGTGAAACTGAATTTTTGCTTCACCAAGATATTGGAAAACATTTGGACATTTCAGGCAAATTTTGACATTTCTGCAAATTGCAGTGGAAAATACTAAATTGTAGTGGGGTTTTTAGTAACTTCTAAGGGCGCAATAAGTTTTCAATTCTTCTAAAAGGGCTAGGTATTTTTGTGTGTACTTTGTCCTTATCATTTACTGGTTGTTGACTTTTTTTTACAGTAAAACTAAAAAGAAACGAACAAAAAAAGCAAAAGTACACACTTCTTTACAAACACTCTATATTCATTGAAAGCTTGTGATTTTGCTTTTTTTCCCCTTTTTTATTTAACTTTTTTTTACCACAAAAATAAAATATGATGTGCACAAATATTATGTGGATATAATGTTTGTAAATTATGATAATTCTGGTTTCACAGTTTACTAGCAAATGCAGGAGAAGGACAGTGCCTTGAAAAAGTATTCATACCCCTTGAAATTTTCCACATAATATGATGTTACAACCAAAAACATTAATATATTTTATCGGTATTTTACAGTATATGACAGAGCAACACATAATTGTGAAGTGGAAGGAAAATGATAAACGGTTTTAATTTTTTTTTACAAATAAATATGTGTTTTCAATTGAAGCAAAATAGCACACTATAGCACACTAACTAGCTAATAGCACTGAACAGAGCCATGTTCTATCTCTCTCCATGTCAAAATCACACTGATAATGGCTGCAATTGCAAGAATACTTTTATACTGTGGGGTGGGAATGACTGACAGTGCTCTGTGCCCTGATTGGCTGAAGTTTTCACATCTTTGGCCAATCAGGGCTTGCAATGCACTGTTCAGCGCCGCAATGCATTGCGATCGGTTCGGGGGGGGTGAACAAACGCTGAACGTCCCGAAAGTTTGGCTGTTTCCCGAACGACCGAACAGCAAAAGTTCGGCCCGAACTTATGCTCGGGCTGAATTATTCGCCCATCCCTAGTAGGAAGTACCAAGATGCAGCAGGGAACACAATCCTCCGACAGTCCTGAAAGTGTCAAATTTTGAAGAAAGCGGCAGAGGCTGCAAAGATGGAGGGCAGGTAAAACACAAAGGCCATCGGCAAGGTTAGTATACTGTAGGAAAGATTCCCTCCCAGGTCACAATTATTTGAATTATATGTTCTGACAGGGTCACTTTTAGTAGTTTAGGTAACATAATAGGTTAGTCTGAACCTATTGGGTGAACGGGATAATATGCGTATTATTCTTTACTTCCTGCATGTTTTTTTTTTTTTTTTTTAGTTTTGAAAATGTTTATTATAGTATTATAAGAAATTAGTTTGCTAGTTAGGCTAGTCGGTAACTTTTTTAAATTTGTATAACTAAGTTAATACTATTGGAGAATTGTTTTATTCGATTTTTCATTTATAAAACAGAATAGGTGGAAGTTCACTAAGATAAGTAACAGCTGCAGCAACATGCGGCACAGTTCTGAAATGAGGGTACGTGTTTTATAGTAAGTGGGATCACAGAGCAGACTACTCTGGATCAAGAGAGAGGATTAAAGCTTTTAGCTTTTATGTACATTTATAAGTTTGTTTAGCTAATGAGGAACGTTCTTTACTTTACAGAATATTCCATAGAGTGAGGAGAAAGAAAAATAAACCATAATGCATTTTCAGTAAGTACCCATTTTGAGTTATTACCATAGGATTTATGTGAAAGTAACTTTTGATGTAGCTTAACATTTTAATTTGCTTTCATTTAGAAATTTTCATAAAGTTATTTGACATAAAAAATTAAGACTTTCTCTCTTGCTTCTTTTTGTTTACTAAAAGTGATATAGAATGCAAAGGATCGTACAACTTAAGCAAGCCATAGATTATGCAATTTTCTTTCCTTTAATCATGAATTGAAGGAAAGAAAATCTCTCAATTCCCCCATCAACACAGTCACAATGAATGGGATTAGTTGTACATTAACCACCTTCTAGTTCGGGCTATTTTTCCGCTTTCAGCACTGTCCATACTCTGGATGACAACTACTCGGTCATGCAACACTGCCCAAATTAAATTTTTGCAATTTGGCAAAAAAATACTTTCTTCATAAATCTGGGAAAAAAATGTATTCTGCAATTTTTTTTTGGTTAAAATAACCCGAATTGGTCTATATTGCTTAGTCTGTGTGACAGTTATCGAGTCTACAATCTATGAAAATTATATTTAAAACCAACCAGTCCTGATGTACTGCCTGTCTATCCCATTTCTTAAGACCCTAAGATGCCAGGACAGTAAAAATTGACCAATTTTTTGGGGAAAGTAGTCAGTTCAAGTTATTTTGAAAACAATGAAATGTTTTTTTTTGTGTTTTTTTCACATAGTTGTTTCTCACACACAGCATGGGCATATTTACAATTACACCCCCAAAACACATTTTGTTACACCTCATGAGCATAGTTATACCACATATGTGAGACTTTTTCACAACTTATTAGGCCACATACACACGATCGAATCTATCTGCTGGAAACGGTCCGACGGACCGTTTCAGCAGACAAATGCGATCGTGTGTACGGGTGGACAGACGGGTTTTTCCAGCAGACAGATTTTAAAGCATGCTTTAAAATCTGTCTGCTGGGAACCCATCCGTCCGACATGTCTGCTGATTAGTACACTAACCAGCAGACATATCTGCCCGCGCATGCGTCGAATGCGCGGAAGTGTTTTACTTCCTGGTGACGGTGACGTGGCGGCATCAACGTCACCGCCACGTCACCGCGCTGTCTGCCGGCGGTGATTTTGGTTTGATCGTGTGTACACGTTCAAACCAATATACCCCAGGAGACAAATCCAATCAAAACGGTCTGTCAGACCGATTTGATCGGATTTATTTGGTCGTGTGTACACGGCCTGAGAGGCCCAAAATCCAAGGAGAACCTTCAGATGTTTCAAGGGGGTAAATTCAAATCTAATTTCCTGACTACCTTTCATATTTTTTGGAGGCCCTGGAGCACCAGGGCAACAGAAAAATCCAAAAAATGACTCAATTTCAGAAAGAAAACACTTCAAAGTATTTTATGAAAGGCATAGTGAGTCTTTTGAAAATTACATTTTTTGCTACAAGTTCTTGGAAAATGCAGTAAAGAAAAGCTGTCAAATAAGAGATGTCTAACACACATCATAGGCATACTAAAAATTATTTTACACAAAGTTGGAAATTTAATAAGATATTTCTTGCACACCATGAGCATACTTAGAATTACTCCCCAAAACACATTCTGCTACTCCTCTTAATTATGGTGACACCACATGTGTGACACTTTTCTGTGTCTGGACTGATTATGTATCAGATTATGGTTCTTGTGTATCACAGAAATCAATCAGTTGTGTCAAAACCAATGTAATATAATGATTGCCTCTGTATGTAGCTTAGTGTAGCATCACCTATAGTAATCCCAATCCCTATAAGCTTAGCCTGCTGATATGCGGCTGCCCCCGAGCAGGGCCGATCCTAGGGTCTCTTGCGCCTGGGTGCAGAAATATTTCTGGTGCCCCTACAAGGGCGTGGTCACCTTACTAACTCCTTCACCTTTACAAATGTTTCTATGACAACGATTCAAACACAGAGATGCTCCCCTAAGGGGGCTGAGTGAGAGAGGTCAGGCTGAGAGAGAGACAGAGGTGGGGCTGAGAGGTATGAGGCTGAGGCAGAGAGAGAGAGAGGTATGAGGCTGAGGCAGAGAGAGAGAGAGGTATGAGGCTGAGGCAGAGAGAGAGAGAGGTATGAGGCTGAGGCAGAGAGAGAGAGAGGTGAGGCTGAGAGAGAGAGAGAGGTGAGGCTGAGAGAGAGAGAGAGAGGTGAGGCTGAGAGAGAGAGAGAGAGGTGAGGCTGAGAGAGAGAGAGAGAGAGAGGTGAGGCTGAAAGAAAGAGAGGTGAGGCTGAAAGAGAGAGAGAGAGAGAGAGAGGTGAGGCTGAAAGAGAGACAGAGAGGTGAGGCTGAGAGAGAGAGAGAGAGGTGTGCGGGTCAGTGGGCGGCAGAGGTAGGAGGTCACGGCGCCCTCGCTGACCCGTTTTGGACGACACATCGGTGCGCCGCTCCGCACCATTTACCACCAGGGGCAGCTGCTGCGGGAGAGCAAAACTCGTTGGCAACACGCTCGGGACCAACGGTGCTCCTGACACTTTGGTGCCCCCTCCCCTCTGGCGCCTGGGTGCAGTGCACCCCATCTCGGATCGGCCCTGCCCCCAAGAATGCCATGTTTACTGGCCAGAAAGTGCAGGAGGCTGAGAAAAGGAAGAATAAAAGAGCTTCTGTGGTTCCAGGAGTGCAGTTGTCCACAGAGGATGGCTGGGACTGGTGTCTCACAGGAACATAGTCAACCAAATGTGCAGATGGGTCAGTTCAGGTGAAGGCAAAGACATGGTCAGCAAACAGGCAAAGGATCGGTCCAGGCAGCAGTCAGAAATGTGGTCAATAATCAGGCCAGGATTGGTACAGGCAGCAAGCATAGGCAACACTGCACTGGTGTGGCAGTAATCATGGACAATGCCACTGGTAAGGCAAAGGTCAGGGACAATATGACTGATGTAGTGGTAATCAGGGACAATATCACTGGTGTGGTGGTTATCACGGACATTGTGAGTGGTGTGGCAGTGATTAGCGATGATGTGAGTAAGTGGCAGTGGTTAGGGACAAAATTAGTGGTATGGCAGTGATCACAGACATTGTAACTGGTGCAGTGGCAAAAAAAAGGATCTTTTTTTTCAAAATTTGTCTTACTGTCATGAATCAGGTGTGACCAGACCGTGTGGATAGCAACAGAGGAAAACCAACCGCATGTAAAGTGAAAATATTGAGATTTATTAAGATAAGTGAAAATATAAATACAACCACCTCCAATATAACACAGTGCACAACAAATCAACTAACAGACAGAGACCCAAATAGTCAGACAGGTATATAAAATAAATGGGGAATACTGGAATCATAAACATTAGGCAGGCCTGGGTCATTCACAGGAGATCAGATGGGAACAGGGAGAGGATGGATGGATCAGGCAGCAGGGTAAATGTAAAGGTAACAGGGTCACAGGAGGGACAGGTTCGGATGCAGGGCACAGCGTTCAGGTATCAGTTACAGAGACAAGTTCAAATTCCGAGATAACAGGTTCAGGTCAGGGTGCAAGGAAGGTACCAAGGCAACTGTGAGTGTGTATGTTGCTGGGTATTTATACACATCTCCTGCAATTAGGCTCAGGAGATGATCGCTTGATCGCAAGAGATAATGCCGGCTCCACACTGCCGGGAAACACCTGCTGGTGGATGCCAGTACAGCGGCCCAAAGATCATATAGTATCACCAGCACTGCAAACCAAAGCGCCACCAGCAGATGGAACTTTTTCTGACACTTACATTTGTTTTATTATTATTATTTTAATATTTTTTTTACATAATGTCACTCTAGCAGTAGTGACATTATACTACTCTGGGGGGAATCAGGATTTTTTTTAAAAAATTTACATTGTCATTGTAGTCATGATGGCCTTAAAAGCAGTAATTTCTCACTCTCTCCGGCTGCATTCTTGCAGCCATTTAAAAATAATGTGATAGACTTGATTGACCACAGCTATTACATGGTACAGGGCTGCTGTGAATGGCCCTGTACTATGTGATCTATGTAACCTATCACAGAAATCACACAGTGGTAAACAATTATGCCAGAAAATTACATTGTTTGATACTGTCCATGTGAATGCTGATTGTCTACTGGCCACAGCGATCACATGATACCAAGGCCACCTACAGCAATTTCAAAACTCTGTACAGTGGACACAGCAACCACAGTTTGCGCCAGGACTGTTGGTGCTGCTCCCTTCCAGGCATTTATGTACTATGGCCAGAAGAGGAGCAGTTAAATGTTTTTTCTCAACTCTCTAACTGCCACTTTTTCAGGACAGCTATATCAAAGGAAGGTAAAAATAACAGCCTTTTTGCCCAGATCAAAAGGTGAAAAATAAAGGGAGACAAATCTAAAATGTAAAATAGTACAGCCACCACATTAATGAATTGGTAAATTGCAAGATATGCATTTGTTTTCTTTTTTGTTTTATACTGCTTTAACTTCCTGTCTCTGAACTAAGGAGCCCATTGCTTCCTTGGGTCTTATCAAAACCACTAACAACATTTGGCTGAAATACAATTCAGGTGATTGCTCCTCTTCATCATCTAGATAGCCAGTCTATTCTAGTCAGTAGAAAAGATACTGTACAATGTTGGTATATAATACTAGAGGAAAAGGGGGCTGAATTTTTCAATTTTGGATTTAACCTTCTGCTTAATTTGTGCTATCGCAGCAGGAACAAGAGGTTTCATTATGAATAGAAGCAGAACTTCAGCCTTTCTCTAGCCATACCACTCATGCCAGCTTGACAGAATAGCTTAGACTTAACATGCTTTATCAGACTTCACATTTTTATCTACCACTGTTTTTATTTAAATAACCTCTGGTGAGTAATAGTAGTGCGAGGGTGTCAGTAAGGAAGTTGCATGATAAATGTATTTTTAGTTCAAGAAAATGTAACACCTCTATTCAACTATATAAAAGATTATATATCCTATGTGAACAAGGTGCTGCTATAGCCATAGGAGCCCAGGTTGCTATATGTGTCCTATGAGCAGGGCCAGATCTAGTTTCCCTTCCCTGTGCAGCTTCCAACATTTCCAATTTACAGGACATGTCCCAAAGTATATTCTATGTGCCTCATATTCTCTCCTCTTTCTTCTGTCCCCATTATCATTAAGGGGTGTATTTATAAAAATATTTTCAGAGCAGAGGTTAAAAATAGAGTAACACTAGCTATGGTCCATACTAAAATTGAGGCTGTTATCAGAGATAAAGTTCTCAATCTGGCACTGTTTGGAAGGTACTTGTGGGAGGATATGTATGATCGGCAATGCAGAGGGTACCGTTTCTGTGACATTTGGTTTTCATACATAGAAGATTCCTCATGCAATTTGCAAGTTGGAATTATGATTCTATCTTTGGTACCATCAGTACCCTTCCCCATTTGTTTGCTGGTGTGGCTGGTAACCTGTGGTCTACATATGGAGATGACAACAAGTCTGTAAGAACAGACCATCCAATAATAGTGTTTGGCGTGGATGCTGAAGAACATTTTGCAAAATGCATTGATCTTTGGCACCATACTTCGACATCGATATTATACAAATATGATGTATTATATGATGGAATCTATCAAATATTTGGTCATAGTTGTGAAGTGTGAAATATGTTCATTTAGCTTTTTTTCCACTATTATAAAAGGTGTTATTGTTTTTAATCTTTGGATCTAACCTTTCTCTGGGTGACACAATAAAAGTATTTTTTTATATATATATACCCTCACCCTGTGTAGGTTGAATTGAGAGGTTGAGATGTTGATTAAATTGAGTGATGGTGCCCACAGAGCATTATAATAATATATAATACGCTCTTAATCACCCAACATGATTTAGGGATTACAAACAGCCCCCTTCTTCCTGCATCAGGGGTAAAGACATATATTACATGTAAAAAGGGAGAGGTAAGAAATATGTACCTCTTTTAAAAAAAATTAAAAAATAAAGATCCATCTGTTAACTGTGCTGTATAAAATATAATGACAAGCATGAATAACACAATTAACAAACATAAAATTAAAAAATGCAACACATCTCATCGGATATTATTATCAGATCAGCATGAAAGTGTTATACTTAATCTAGTTAAATTCATAATTGTCCTAATACAATTAAAGCAATGCATGGTGATAAAAAAGAGCCGGAATACAATGTCATGAGTGGAATAGTATTAAATGCAACTGAGTTGGGACTGTAGAAGTTAAACATATGTAGTCTTCTTTTTTTGGGGGGGAATGGCTCTCCTCAAACAGGATGTTGCACTAAACCTGTCAGTTAATAAGAGCGTCGCTCCCTATCCATGCGTCCGCCCCCCTAATTTACATGCAGGGCACTGGATGTAAAGATTTCAATTCGTTTTTTTTTTTTTTTTTCAAGCTTGTGATTAGAGCCCACCCAGTTGTGTGACAATGGCAAATTAATATTTGCTATTGTTCCACTGATTCTCCTCTCGGCCAATCATGAAACGGACCCTTTTCCCACTTGGCCGAAAGGAGAACCCATCCTATTGGCCTATGAGGAGGAAGAAGGAGGAGGAGGAGGTAGGAGACATACGGCAGCTGTGATACTGAGGAGACGCATGGAAACCATTACCGACAAAGGAAGCCTTAGCTGCCTTAACTGCCCCAGTTTTGAGAATGACACAAATATTAAGCTCTGCACTGGTGGTGCCCCAATCCTGCAGCGGAATGAAGCGTAGGAGATGGTTCTGGCGCTTGCTGGACTTTCTTGGGTGCCCTGGAGCCTTCTTCAGAAATGCAGTGGAATTTTTTGGGGGATTAACTTCATTTTCAGTGACATCAATTTATGGGTTCCCTATTCCCCTTCGCTTTACCTTAACTTTAGTTGCCTTTATCATTATAAAAAAAAGCACAGTTCACAGATTTTCTTTTTCATTTTTTTTTTAAATTTTCCTATATCTCTCTTTTTTATGTCATAAAACTTTTAATGTTTTTAAAGCGGAGCTCCACCCAAAAGGGCAAGCTCCACTTATTTGTCTCCTTCCCCCTTTGCTGCCACATTTGCCACCTTTCGGGGGAAGCGGGTACCTGGTTTTGACAGGTACCCGCTCCCACTTCCAGCTGACTTGGCTGCGGCAAAGTCATCCTGAAGTTTGCCCCCTTCTTATTTTCCCACTGCCGGGCCATTAACAAAGTGCAGCGTACTTCAAGCATGCACAGTAGGAAACCAGCAGTGAAGGGCTTCACCGCCGGTTTCCCTTACCCGAAATGCCTTCAGCAGCACCCGAGAGCCGATTGAAAGAGCGGCTGGGGTGAAGACAGCGCTGAAATTGTGGACAGATAAGTGTCCTAATATTAGAAGTCAGCAGCTGAAGTATTTGAAGCTGCTGCCTTTTATTTTTTTTCCAAAGAAGCCCCAGGTTTAAAACTCTGCTTTAAGTTCTGAATAAGGACGATGTGTTGCTACTCCATTCCCTTCCATTCCACTGTTCTCTCATTTACAGAATATATGTAATTAAAATAAATGGACTTTAATACTCTTTACTCCACAATGTATGTTCTGTATCCAAAGTTCCATTCATTGGAACTTTTTGGTTTAATAGCACTGTCACTAAAATTTATTAAAGAGACTTTATTAAAAGCTGGATTAGCTGTACATGAGAACCAGCTTATAGCTTTGATTTTCAAAGTTTAACAGAACAAGCTTAAGTTAGTAGCGATCTGTTTTAGTAAATTCCCCACATTGTACTTTCAACAGTTAACCTTATAGACAATAAATTTGAATAATTCTTTGAGATCTGGTGTCACTCATGCCATATTTGGTATAGACTTGAAATAACTATTTTATCATATGTTCAAGAGGACAACGTGGAGATTCTAATATCTTGCAGGTACTAGTGGTCAGGGCCGGACTGGGAATAAAAACCAGCCCTGGAAAAAATGTCATACCAGCCCCATACCATAACGTCATTATTTTCTTTTCATGAAAGGGAAAACTATGCACATTTGAAGAGTGTATAATATATAGAGAATACAGATATAAAAATCACATAGGGCTTTATATATATATATGCAAATACCAGTTAAAAGTGGTCAATCATCAAGTGGGACCCCAGGAAATCTGGGAACGTGGGGGGGGCATTGAAATCAGCAGCAGTGCTTTTTGGGGGCGATTTTAACCGTTTTAACCTTTTTCGGCCACTAGCGGGGGGTTAAAAGTGCCCCAATGGCGGCCGAAAAGCACTGCAAAAAAGTCGGTAAAGCACCGCTAAAAATTGCAGCACTTTACCACCCAAACTCCACCCCCCCTGGCTGGTCTTGCGGTGCTGTCACTGACCTCTTTTTAGGTGCACCTTGCAGGGAGCAGTCAATCGGCTCCAGCTTGGTGGCTCTGGTTTCTCTGACTTCTCCCATACTCCCCATCCCAGCGACACCCAGACTCTTGACTCCTCTCCAAACTCCCTCAGAGACTGCAGACTTCACATGATACAAGAGATGGTCAGAGACTGCAGACACGATACAAGAGATGGTCAGAGACTGCAGACATGAAACAAGAGATCAATGCAGAGAGAACAGGCAAACAATATATAAATGCTATTTTTTTTACCTGAATTTTTTTTCATTTATTATAATAAATACATTCACATTTTATTATTATTTACAGTATATTATTTTATTATAATACATAAGTTAGCTTTTTGAGAGAGGGTCTGAAATGGTGAGAGAGAGGGGCTATAATGGTGTGAGAGAGAGAGAGAGAGAGAGAGAGAGAGAGAGAGAGGCTGCAATAGAGAGAGAGAGAGGCTGCAATAGAGAGAGAGAGAGAGAGAGAGGCTGCAATAGAGAGAGAGAGAGGCTGCAATAGAGAGAGAGAGAGAGGGGGGGGGGCTGAGAGAGAGAGAGAGAGAGGGGGGGGGCTGCAATAGAGAGAGAGAGGGGCTGCAATAGAGAGAGAGAGGGGCTGCAATAGAGAGAGAGAGAGGCTGCAATAGAGAGAGAGAGAGGCTGCAATAGAGAGAGAGAGAGAGAGAGAGAGAGGGGGCTGCAATAGAGAGAGAGAGGCTGCAAAAGAGATAGAGAGAGAGAGGGGGCTGCAATAGAGAGAGAGGGGGGCTGCAATAGAGAGAGAGAGAGAGGGGCTGCAATATAGAGAGAGTGGGGCTGCAATAGAGAGAGAGGCTGCAATAGAGAGAGAGAGGGGGGGGCTGCAATAGAGAGAGAGAGAGGGGGGCTGCAATAGAGAGAAAGAGAGAATGAATGAATGAATGAATGAATGAATGAATGAATGAATGAATGAATGAATGAAGAACTTGTATATCTGGCTTTCGGTATCTGAAGCCGATTTTGATTGTTGGATCGTAGAATACGATTGGGATTGTACATTTTTAATTTTTCGCATAGATAATGGGGAGCATTCCCATGGATACATCTATGCGTTAGACAGAGTGCTTTAAAGGTGATTCTGTCATTGACTGGTAGCCAGTGAAGGGATCTCAACGAAGGTGAGATTGATTCCCAGGGTTTTTTCCCAGTCACAAGTCTGGCGGCCGTATTTTGAACGACTTGAAGACGAGCGATTTGGTACTTGGGGAGTCCGAGGTAAAGGGCATTTGCATAGTCCAATCTGGAGTTTACAATCGCTCCCACCACGACCGCTATGTCTTTCTTCGGAATAAAAGGCGTGAGTCTGCGTAGTAGGCGCAGCAGATAGTGAGATCCGCTGACTACTGCCCCTATTTGTGCGTTCATTGTCATGTTGGAGTCAAAGATGACCCCAAGACTTTTGACTTTGGCGCTAGGGGTGATGACTTTGCCCAGAATGGGCGGGGGGATCCAGGTTGCTATCGATTGATTCCTACGCTTGGCGTGAAACAGAAGAAGTTCTGTTTTCGCTCCGTTGAGTTTGAGATAACTCTTTGTCATCCAATCCTCTATCAAAGAGAGGCATGTCTCTAGATCGAGGTGGTGATCCTTTTTATTGCTAATGCGGAAGTACAGTTGCGTGTCGTCTGCGTAAGAGTGATATAGCAGTTTTTGGCTGCTGATGATTTCAAAAAGAGGACGCAGATAGATGTTGAATAACATCGGCGACAGGGGAGATCCCTGAGGGACCCCGCACGATAATGTGCGTTGTTCCGAAGTGAATGGTCCTAGCTTGACTATTTGCGATCGGTTTTCCAAAAAAGAGGAGAACCAAGATAGATCGCTTTCTGCGACTTTGGCTATTTTAGCCAGCCGAGTCAATAACAGCTTGTGATCAACTGTATCAAAGGCTGCGCTTAGGTCCAGCAGAACCAGAAGAGAAGGGGCTGCAATAGAGAGAGAGAGGGGGGGGCTGCAATAGAGAGAGAGAGGGGGGGGCTGCAATAGAGAGAGAGGGGGGGCTGCAATAGAGAGAGAGAGAGAGGGGGGGCTGCAATAGAGAGAGAGAGGGGGGCTGCAATAGAGAGAGAGGGGCTGCAATAGAGAGAGAGAGAGGGGCTGCAATGGTGGGAAGGAGAGAGAGGGGGGCTGCAATGGTGGGAAGGAGAGAGAGGGGGGCTGCAATGGTGGGGGAGAGAGGGGGAGGGGCTGCAATGGCGGGAAGGAGAGAGAGGGGGGCTGCAATGGCGGGAAGGAGAGAGAGGGGGGCTGCAATGGTGGGAAGGAGAGAGGGGGGGCTGCAATGTGCAATGGTAGGAAGGAGAGAGAGAGGGGGGCTGCAATGGTGAGAGGGAGAGAGAGGGGGGCTGCAATGGTGGGAGGGAGAGGGGGGCTGCAATGGTGGGGGGGAGAGAGGGGGGCTGCAGTGGTGGGAGGGAGAGAGGGGGGCTGCAATGGTGGGAGGGAAAGGGGGGGCTGCAATGGTGGGGGGGAGAGAGGGGGGCTGCAATGGTGGGGGGAGAGAGGGGGGGCTGCAATAGTGGGGGAGAGAGGGGAGCTGCAATGGTGGGGCAAGAGAGGGGGGGCTGCAATAGTGGGAGAGAGAGGGGAGCTGCAATGGTGGGGGGAGAGAGGGGGGGCTGCAATGGTGGGGGGAGAGAGGGGGGGCTGCAATAGTGGGGGAGAGAGGGGAGCTGCAATGGTGGGGGGAGAGAGGGGGGCTGCAATAGTGGGGGAGAGAGGGGAGCTGCAATGGTGGGGGGAGAGAGGGGGGGCTGCAATAGTGGGAGAGAGAGGGGAGCTGCAATGGTGGGGGGAGAGAGGAGGGCTGCAATGGTGGGGGGAGACTGGTCCCCAACCAGTTAAGCACAGGCAGATTTTTTGATTTTTATTTTTAAATTACATTTTTTTTGGATTTAAAAGGTAGGTGTCCTACCTTGCCACTGCCAAATGTAATTTGTGTCTGCTGTGACGACGCACGTGCTTCAAGGGTGGCCGGGCGGCGCGGGTAACTCCTCTCCTCTGTGGCCTTCCTTCATCACCCTGCAGGGAAAGTGGGCGGTACTGGCGCCACACCGCACGGGACGATGGGATGATGACGCCGGTCACGTTCGGTTCTCCTGCTCGGCGCTCCTCCCCTCCCTCAGAGTGACTCGTGACATGATCTCTCCGGTCAGTGAGTGATGACTAAGTCCACACAGCGAGAGAGGGGGGGCTGCAATAGAGAGAGAGAGAGAGGGGGGGCTGCAATAGAGAGAGAGAGGGGGGCTGCAATAAAGAGAGAGAGGGGCTGCAATAGAGAGAGAGAGAGGGGCTGCAATGGTGGGAAGGAGAGAGAGGGGGGCTGCAATGGTGGGAAGGAGAGAGAGGGGGGCTGCAATGGTGGGGGAGAGAGGGGGAGGGGCTGCAATGGCGGGAAGGAGAGAGAGGGGGGCTGCAATGGCGGGAAGGAGAGAGAGGGGGGCTGCAATGGTGGGAAGGAGAGAGGGGGGGCTGCAATGTGCAATGGTAGGAAGGAGAGAGAGAGGGGGGCTGCAATGGTGGGAGGGAGAGAGAGGGGGGCTGCAATGGTGGGAGGGAGAGGGGGGCTGCAATGGTGGGGGGGAGAGAGGGGGGCTGCAGTGGTGGGAGGGAGAGAGGGGGGCTGCAATGGTGGGAGGGAAAGGGGGGGCTGCAATGGTGGGGGGGAGAGAGGGGGGCTGCAATGGTGGGGGGAGAGAGGGGGGGCTGCAATAGTGGGGGAGAGAGGGGAGCTGCAATGGTGGGGCAAGAGAGGGGGGGCTGCAATAGTGGGAGAGAGAGGGGAGCTGCAATGGTGGGGGGAGAGAGGGGGGGCTGCAAGAGGGGGGGCTGGGGGGGCTGCAATAGTGGGGGAGAGCAATAGTGGGGGAGAGAGGGGAGCTGCAATGGTGGGGGGAGAGAGGGGGGCTGCAATAGTGGGGGAGAGAGGGGAGCTGCAATGGTGGGGGGAGAGAGGGGGGGCTGCAATAGTGGGAGAGAGAGGGGAGCTGCAATGGTGGGGGGAGAGAGGGGGGCTGCAATGGTGGGGGGAGACTGGTCCCCAACCAGTTAAGCACAGGCAGATTTTTTTATTTTTATTTTTAAATTACATTTTTTTTGGATTTAAAAGGTAGGTGTCCTACCTTGCCACTGCCAAATGTAATTTGTGTCTGCTGTGACGACGCACGTGCTTCAAGGGTGGCCGGGCGGCGCGGGTAACTCCTCTCCTCTGTGGCCTTCCTTCATCACCCTGCAGGGAAAGTGGGCGGTACTGGCGCCACACCGCACGGGACGATGGGATGATGACGCCGGTCACGTTCGGTTCTCCTGCTCGGCGCTCCTCCCCTCCCTCAGAGTGACTCGTGACACGATCTCTCCGGTCAGTGAGTGATGACTGAGTCCACACAGCGGGAAGAAAAGAAAGTGCGGCACTGCGGCGGCGAGCATGGCGGGCGCAACCCGCCGCCGCTGCTTTTTACCAAAAACACTGTACACATGTCACTGACTGGAGGCATAGGGCAGTCAGGCGTCCATCCTGCATTATGCATAATTTCAAAGTGCGGCCGCGATGGCGGCCGCGATGGCGGCCGTGTCTGCGGCCCTGCATTGATTGATTTGACTGATAGGCAGCCGGCCTACCGGGAATTTTCCCGGTATCCCGGTAGGCCAGTCCGGCCCTGCTAGTGGTTGTGAACACTGCAAAGCTTGTGATAGTTGTAAGTGATGATGACCAAAATTTTGGGGGACCATTGGATTATACTAATCTAATGTAATCAAATGTTCATTCCCCCTTATTTCACATTATTGCTCTTTCCACTATATAGCTGATATCAAAACTGTTCTTCGAGGATCATAGGTACACCTATTGCCGCGTACACACGATCGTTCAATACCGATGAAAACGAACTGAAGGTCCGTTTTATCTGTCCAAACTGATCGTGTGTGGGCCCCATCGGTCAGTTATCCTTCGGTCAAAAAAAAGAGAACTTGCTTTAAAATTTAACAAGAAAAACAAAGGTTTAGAGCTGCGCCTTAACACCCGGACTCAGTGTAGTCAAAGAGTCCACATATCAATCATGTAGAAATAGCACAATCCTTCAGCCAGAAAAAATAAATAAATAATAGTTCCAAAAGTCTCTGCTGATCTTAGTTCAGGATGGACATGTAGTAATCACCACTGTGCTATGACTCAAACTTGGCTCTTCAATGTGGCCCACCACCAGAAGTCTAAGCAGCTTACCAGAGGAATAACTGTTACCAGCAGTCGGCTATGACCCAGCCGCGGCCTTTGAGGGAGACCGAACGAATCCCAAATCCTAGGGCAGTGCCTACACCTGGGCTCCACTCCGCAACTCCACCTGTGAACATTGGTTAATTTATTTAATAAGGCTCATAGGAAAACGTTGAGATGGTCCATAGAAGACAATCAGATTTGTGATCCAAACTTTTGGTATGGCCTGAAGGAGGTTCATCTGACTGGGTTCTTTGCAGTTGCTTTAAAATTTACCAGATGGACGCCTAACCGATAGGTCAAAACCGTATGCAAAAGCATCGTTTAAAAATCCGCGCATTCACAGAATCAAGTCGACGCATGCTTGGAAGCATTTAACTTTATTTTTTTCAGCACGTCGTTGTGTTTTACGTCACCGCGTTCTGATACGTTCAGTTTTTTAACCAATGGTGTGTAGGCACATCAGACCATCAGTCAGCTTCATCGGTTAACCGATGAAAACGGTCCTTCGGACCGCTCTCATCGGATGGACTGATCGTGTGTACGTGGCCTAAGAGTTGAATACCTAAAGTATATGACTTCTTGGAATCTCAGATGGTTATATTTCCCCTGATTACCCTTAATTACACCCAATCAAAGAAGACATTACTACAATGTCACATCCTCCTTGCTGGAATCAAATATTTAGTTTTGAAATTGGTTTCCTGAGAAATGCATTGAGACTAATGTTGCCTATCCAATACAGTTTATTGTACCTAAATGGGCACTAAATCTTAGCGATATCCAATCCTTATACTTGAAGCTATAATGGGCGATAAAGCAATAATTTGTCAATAAGTCAATACACTGATTTTTGATTTTTATTTGTAATATTTTACAGTATATTCACTGATGTATAAATAAAAATGATATATTTTAATGAAATACAATTTTATGTCAATGAAATGTATCAAACGTCCAACCATTTCTCAAGCCTTTTCTTCAACATGTTAAAGTGGAACTAAACCCATTAATTTAACAGTTTTAAAAGAGGTCACATTCCTGACAAATGCCAGGAATGTAACTGTCCCATTGGTTGTGAATTCAACCAAACTGTCAAACAATCAAATAGCTAGTGTACTAATTGATCACATGTGCAGCACCAAGGCAGTTTAAGATCAAATAGACTCCAAGATGGTAGCTTATTTGGCTGAAAGATATAGGAGAGTTTAGTTCTGATTTAATTGCAAGGACGCTGCACCAGAGGTTCAGAAAAATATTCCATTGTTAAAATAGTTTACTTGATGTATGCCTAGGGACTCAGTAACAAAAAGAGTTACACTGTCCTTTTAGCTTTGGTCATGATTGTTTGGGGGATGGAAGAATAGGCCCCATTTACACTTGTTTCCTTACATCTGACTAGACCTGATTAGGCTAAATATGCAGAATCCCATTATTTTCTAATTATCCCTGTTCACACTTGTGCTTTAAGTCACCCTTCACTCTAAGGCCCTGTACACACGATCAGACATGTCTGATGAGACTTGTCTGACGGAAAATCATCAGACAACTCTGAACTTGTCTGATAGTCTGATGTGTGTACACACCATCGGACCAAAATCCGATCAGACCAGAACGTGGTGACGTAGAACACAACAACGTGATGAAAAAATTAAGTTCAATGCTTACAAGCATGCGTCAACTTGATTCTGAGCATGCATGCGTTTTTGGTCCGATGATTTTGTGTACTGACCATCGAACCTGTCCGACGGACAGGTTCCATCAGACAGGTTTTAAAGCATGTTTTAAAACTTTGGTCTGATGGACAACGGTCTGATGGGCCGTACACACCATCAAACTGGTCTGATAAAACTGGTCTGCAGACCAGTTTCATCAGACATGTCTGAGCGTGTGTACAGGGCCTTAGACCTATGCTCAAAAAAAGTACATAAGCATTTTTTAATCATATTTTTGGACCCATAAACTTCAGTAGGAGCATGTGTTTTTATGCCTGAAGAACTCTTCTCCTCCTGTTAAACTGTTCATCCTCTCACTGCCCAGCCTGGTAAACAAACTCCTGAAATGTAAAATATGTGCCAAAATGTTTGTAAAAAATCTGAAAAAGAACACTTCCAAATCACCAGGAAAACGCGTTGCTCAAGTGTGAATGCAGGCTTAACGTGGTTGTAAATATCAGTTATGAAATATAAACAAAGCACATCCTTCTATAGTGTGTATATGTCTCAAATAACAGCACTAGGAGTCATTTCTGTTTAATACTATGTTCCTCTGCTATATACTCTGACAAGTTATCCTGACCCCAAGGGACAAAAAAGTGACAGGGAGGGGGCTCTAGCTGATTGACAGCCTTGGCTCTCTTCCTGTGTGAAGGGGGGTGTATCCCTTTCCCTCCAATCAGCTCTCAGAGCTCTCCTCTGCTCTGAGTTTACATTTTCATCACCTCACCCCTTTTTTCTGACAGCTCAGACAAGATTTTTTTATTTCTGCACTTTAATGGATGTAAAGAAAAGAAGACTGCGAAGAAACAGGTACAACTTATGTAGGAGGATTTGTTTATACTCTGTGTATCACCTAAGGACAGTCACTTCACCGGGTACATGGAAGGGTTTACAACAACTTTAACTTCAATGGGAACATTTTAGGATCATATTCTGAAGAGCCTGTTTTTGCTAAATATGTTTCCAAACATTTTTCAACTATTAGGATCTCTTGGAAAATGTTCAGACATAGACAATGAGCTCTGAAACCATTCATAAATATAAGCCATTCCTGGGTTCTTCAGGTGTATTTTGGTTTTGTGCTTCCCTAGGCAAGACTAAAATCAGGTGCCCCATCTAAATTTGCCACACCCCTTCCCGTTTAAGATATACTCCCTACATCTGTAAACTCCATCCCTTCCTCTTTAGGCCACACCCCAGGAGTTGGTCAGAGACTGTAGACATGATACAAGAGATAGTCAGGGGCTGCAGACATGATACTGGAGATAATCAGAGGCTGTAGACATGATACAGGAGATAATCAGAGACTGTGGACAGGGCCAGAGACGCCTGACATTGCCAGAGGCTGGATACATGATCAGAGACTGTGGACATGATCAGAGACTGTGGACATGGCCAGAGGCTGCCGGCATAATACATTTGCTGGTTATTACTTACATCACTGTGGCGGTCCCCTCCACCAGAGCCCAGCCAAGCCGAGACGAGTCAAGACCACCCACTCCCGCGCCCGAGCACAGCCGAGCCCAGCCGAGGTGAGCTGAGACTGCCCCCCCCGAGCATAGCCCAGCCCAACTGAGGTGAGCCGATACCACCCCCTGCCCCAGCCTAGCCAAGGTTAACTGAGACCACCCCCCTGCCCGAGCACAGTCTAGCTCAGCCGAGGTGAACTGAGACCACCCGTCCGTCCAAGCTCAGCCGAGCAAATACCACCCCTGTCAGTCACTTCAATGGTGCTTAACCCCCCTGGCGGTATTCCCGAGTTTGACTCAGGGTTAAATTTTCATGCTGCGATCGGTAACCCCCAGTCAGACTCGGGCTCACCTCGCATTGTCCATAGGCAATGTTTACTTACCTTGTTCCTGAATCCAGCGATGCATCCGCACTGTGTGAGCGAGCGGGTGCTCGCTCGATTCACACAGTGCCTTTGTGTGCCGTCGGTCTCCGTTCCCTGCGACGTTACGACGCACGGGGCGGAGATCAGCGCCAAATTCAAAAAAGTAAACAAACACTATACATACAGTATACTGTAATCTTATAGATTACAGTACTGTATGTAAAAAATACACACCCCCTTGTCCCTAGTGGTCTGCCCAGTGCACTACATGTTTTTTTATAAAATAAAAACGGTTCTTTCTGCCTGTAAACTGTAGATTGTCTATAGCAACCAAAAGTGTCCCTTTATGTCAAAAATGGTTTTATATCAGCTAGAAAACAGCGATAATAAATTATAATCACTTGCAGAATTGAGCGATAGCGATTTGTGGGGAAATTCGTCATAAAAAAAAAAGCAATGACAGCGACAATTCTGCAACTGAGGAAATTTCAGTGATTTTGAGTTGATTACATTATTGAATAATTTTTATTATAATTATATTATCATTTGTTATAATTATTTGTAATTATTTATTATATTATAATTTATAATTTTATTTAAAAAAAAAATCATACCCGGGATGCCTATTAGACTCTTGTTTGGTCAGATTTAAGTGAGTTATTCCTAAGAATTACAAGCCTACAGTATAAAACGCTAAATTTCCTTGCAAATAATGCACCTAAAATCAGAAAGAATCATACCGCCAGGGAGGTTAATGGGATTTGTTAATGTATTTGTGCCGCCGTCAGGACTCAGGAGGAGGTGGGGGGCCTTTTTTGTAGCGCAGGTGGGCAGCTTTTTTGACACCCCCCGCAAAGTTTCGCCCTAGGCCTGGGCCTTGTCGGCCTAGGCCAAGACACAGCTCTTGCTGGTAGAGCAGTCCTGAATAGAAAAAAAGCACTTTGGGTAATTTTACCAGTTGGTATTCCTTAAAAGTAATATATCAGTTTTGGGTAGATTGACCTTTAAATAAAGCTCAACACATCCATAAAATCATAATCATAAGAGAGCACATCGTTCTTTTCCAATGAAACCGTAGCCTTCGATACCTGAAATTTAAATGTTAAAGGTATAAAAGATTTAGAGCTGGAGAAGATCCAGTCTACTTTTGTTTAACCAGATATGTCTGTAGAAAAAGATGAAGTAGAATATTAGTCCTGCTATGTGCCTCTTGTGTCCACAAAGTGTTAAGTGTTTATTATCATTACTGTTCACTATATTCTTTTCTGGTCTGCAATTTAGTGGCTGCCTCAATCCTCGATAATAACATAGCTCATATCTGTAGCCATTTATCTTCCAGCACAGCAGATTCAGCCATGCCTGATTGCCTGAGCTCTGGCTCTCTCCATTACTTGGATTCTTAGTCTTACCTGTCAGCACACAAGTGCACGCCGAGGACAAAACAGGAAAGAAAATGCCAGAAAACAAGTGCAATCTACAACCTGAAGATGACGTTCACAAGATGACATTGATGAAGCCTCTTCTGTACTGCAGAATGTACCAATTAACATCTGTAAGGATTACGTGTAATACAGGAGCTTTGTGACATGGTTGCAGGTATTTTGTTTTGCTGGAAATTGTGTGTTTGCATTGCTAAATATACCTGATCCACACAGGCCTTAGTTCTTGTATTCTTTTAATAGGCTAAATTCTGCACTCCCATTTTATGAGAACAAGCATTTTTATGGATACTTTTAACATGCTAAAATGATATCTAAATAAAACTTGTACATCATATACAATAATAAGACTAAAAATAGAGGAGTATATATTTTTACGAGAAGGATGGGCAGGTAGACATGTGTGGTGACCATCCACTTATTTCTGGGTGTTTTTTCAGACATATTAAAATATTGGGTGTAGGGCGCTCCCTGAAGAGGTCTTCTCTAGAGGTAGTTCAATAGGTAATATAATGTATATGAAACCACCGATAGGGGTATGGGGTAGTCCAAATATGGTCTCTGATCCTGTATGGCAAGATGTAAAGGCAGAGGGGAGAAACTCAGGACTAGGGATGAGCTTCGTATTCGAGTCAAACTCATGTTCGACTCGAACATCGTATGTTCGATCGTTCGTCGAAATACGAACAAAACGAGTCGTTCGCACCAAATTCGAGTTACGTTTTTCACAAACCATAATTCACTGCTGCATCGCTGGCTGATGATTGGCCAAGCATGCACTATGACCCACATGCTTGGCCAATCACAGCGCGCAAAAAAACGGAGAGCCATAATTGGCCAAAGCCAGGGTGGCTTTGGCCAATTAAGGCTCAGGGGGTTTAGTGGGGTTTACTATAAAAGGCCGCCTGTAAGTCGGCCTTATGTAGTGTGTTGCGGCGGTGGTTAGAGAGAACAGATTCAGGAGCGGTGATTTTAATGATGCTTAAATAAAAAAATAAAATAAAGGAAAAATTACTTTAAAGGGGTGTTCCAGCCGCAATTTTTTTTTTTTAAGTCAGCAGCTACTAACAGTGTAGCTGCTGACTTTAAATAAGGACACTTACCTTGTCCTACTTGCCCGCGCTGATGGCCCCCCCGATGCCGATCCCACGATCGCTCCGGGTCCCGCGCCGCCATTCACACTATGGGAAACAGGCAGTGAAGCCGTACGGCTTCACTGCCCATTTCCTACTGCGCCAGCGTGAGTCTCACGCTGCCTTGTGAATGGGCGGCTGCTTTCTGAGAACACACACAGTTCCCAGAAAGCAGTGCGCCCCATTCACAAGCAGAAGAAGCAGAAGGAAAGACACCGCGGTGTGGAAGAGGCAGATTACGGACTTCCGCATAGCAACGGGTATTTCGGGTGAGTATTTTTTTTTTTCTTTCAGGTTTTTTTTTATTTAATTTTTTAAAGATATATGAGCAAATGTTGTTTTCCTGGGTGGAACTCCGCTTTAAATATTGTACCTGCTGGGTGTCTATAGTATGCCTGTGAAAACGTCTTTGAGAACCCGGGTCTTGCCCGAGGGAACATGTATCAATGGAAAAAAAGTTATGAAAACTGTCATTTTTTTCAGGAGTTCTAAAAAAAAACGACCATTTTTAAAACTTTTTTTCCATTGATACATGTTCCCTGCGGCAAGATCCTGGTTCTCAAAGACGTTTATATGACAATAACTTGCATATTAGGCTTTAAAATGAGCACTTTTGAATTCGAACGTTCCAGTCCCATAGACGTCAATGGGGTTCTAAATGTTTGAGTGAACGTTCGGTCCGTTTCAAGGTTCTGGTGTGAACCGAATGGGGGGTGTTCGGCTCATCCCTACTCAGGACCACTTGTGGCTGCTATCCTCAGAGTTGTGACTGGCTCTGTGTGATTCAATGGGAGGAAGGAACAAAAGGAAGGAAGCGCCAGCTAAGTGCAGTATACCGGTTAGAAGATTTAAAAAGTGGATGTAAACCCTCCATACGCCCATTTAAGTGAACAGCCTCAGATGATACACAGAGATTAACCAAATCTCCCTACATAAGTTTTATATGTATACATGTTGTGTTCACATTTATATACTGTTTAGAATGTTGAGATTGTGTTAAGAGATTTTCTCTTCCTGGTTAACACAGAGTGTGATGTCTGGGCATACAGCCAAGATAGTTAACATTGCTGATTGAAGGAAAGGCACACACCCCCTCTCATCATAGGCAGAGACTCTCAAAGCTGTTTTGTAATAGGAACTGCTCTCTGCTACTCTAATTTAGCAACCTCAACCTCCTTTGACAAAAGATTCAGGCTGCTTTTGCCTAAGTCAAAAAATATGTCAGGAGTTCTCAGGCTAATAACAGAGGACCGGTTCAGAAGAGAGCTATAAGACTTAGCTCATTGAAAAGAGATAACAAAATACTACAGATATATGTGCCCAGCTCAAATTTAATGAATCGGGTTTACATCCATTTCTAACACTCACAAGAATAAAAAGATATACACTCGTCTGGTGCTGAGTATGTAGATGTAGATTCTGCATATATCTGCCCTGCAGGACCTCTGTAAAGCGTTCCGATTGCTGGGAGAGGACGATGGCCTGCTCGGAGTCTGTAGGAGCCACGGGAGGCCACACCAACCAGTGTGGAACACACACCGGAAGTGACATCACCGGAAGCATAGAGGACCAGATGAGAAGACAAGGCTACAGTACAGAGGCTGCCTGCCACAGATACAGTTCCAAGCACACAGGCTCAGTCTAGGTAAGGTTTTTGCATAGATTTTATTTACAGGAAACTTGAACAGAAGAGGGATTATTATTATTATTATTATTATTATTATACAGAGTATGTATAGCGCCAACAGTTTGCGCAAAGGCTTTACAACATGGGGGCAAACAGTACAGTTACGATATAATTCAATACAGGAGGGATCGGAGGATGAGGGTGCAGGTTACTGCAGAGTGATATTAGAAATCAACAGTGTTGCTCATCTTACTTTAAAAAAGTAATTAGTTACAGTTACAAATTACTTCTCCGAAAAAGTAATTGCGTTAGTGACTCAGTTACTACATTGAAAAAGTAATTAGTTACTCAGCAAAGTAACTGAATTTTTTTTTAATATTCTACAATGCTTTGTTGAGAAGCAGATGACGGGCGCTTGCCAGGGAGCAGTGAGTTAATACTCCAAGACAAAATAATGCCAGATCCTTGAGAGAAGAAAACCGAAAACAAATGGTGATCTTGTGTATATCCCAGCCTAAGTGCATCCGTCCCACCATGTATGTGCAGCTAATAGGACTTAAAACCCTTATCCATCTGCTATATATTACATCCAAATTATAAGCTGGATTAAAATGTATGTTTATAATATACATTCCCTTGACGTTTACAGAGTCTGTAATTTAAAATCTTATATTAGGCTTTATTAGAATTTGATATAGTTTATTGTTTATTATTTTATGTATCTTATATAAGCTTTATTAGATGCAAGGGATCTGGAATGGGGATGTCAGATTTTTCTTTGTTGTCTGATGAAGAGATGAAATCACTGACCAAAAACAACCTGCTGATCATTGGTCTGTATAGGTGTCCTGCACTTACCATGTTGACTACTAGATGTCGCTGTGTACACTGTGTTGTATAGGGAACGTTTGTTCTGTGGAACATTTTTTTCCGGCCATGTGTTCCCTGGATCACTGATCAGGTTGCGCACACAGTGTGTGTGATCGATGTGAGTTGTTTCCCCGGTGATAGGTCAGTGTGAGGCGGGTGGGGCTCATTGTATCCAGGGCTCCTTGCGATTGGGAGTTTCCAGACACTGTGACAGGCCATCACAGCGGTCACATGATTCTAAAGCGGAGTTCCACCCATATTTATGTTCACAGCGCTGGCAGAAGCAATTACTCTGCTGCCATCTAGTGGCGGTAGATGTAATTGTGGTAATGCCGCCCAAGTAATGGGAACTGCGTTACCGTGAGGGGAAGAGTAATCAGGTAGATTACTCGTTACCCTCAAAAGGGGCTGCGTTAGGTAACTGCGTTTATTGTAACTCCGTTACTTACAACACTGGAAATCAAGGGGAGGATTTTTTTTTTTTAGCTCTGATTCTATAGCAGCAGGCTAACATTAAAATTCTAAACCCAGGTCGTACTGACAAAGTCTCAGGAGCTGTCTGTCACCCAGCTTCCACACAGAACATTTCAGTGAGGGAAACAAAAGATCCTTCTCCAGACCCAGACTCCCAAGCAATTCCCTCCAGCAGATTACTTTAGCAATCTTCTTCAGGTCCTCAGCCCAACACCAGCTGAAGCCCAAATTGCCACACTTGTCTCTCACTAGTTTGTTGCGCGATTATCAGCCACACACGTGCTCTCCACCCCTTGTTACACCTCTTTTGAAACTACAAGCTCAGCAAGATGGAGAACAGCACTTTCCTTTTGGAAGATTAAAGCTTCATAGCGCTTGTCAGAACACATCCATGTGTCTATGATCCAAAGGATCCACAATATAAAAATCAGGTACGGAAGATAGGGATGAGCTTAATGTTCAGGTCGAACATGAGTTTGACTCAAACATTGGCTGTTCGCCGAACAGCGAACAATTTGGGGTGTTGGCGGCAAATTAGAAAAGCTGCGGAACACCCTTTAAAAGTCTATGGGAGAAATCAAAAGTGCTAATTTTAAAGGTTAATATGCAAGTTATTGTCATAAAAAGTGTTTGGGGACCTGGATCATATCCTCGCTGGAGATCATCGCTGGAGATTGAGAATGGATTAAATCGCTGGAATCTTTTTTTATTTTTAATAAAGGACTTGTCCCAAGCCATCTCCTGACGTTTTTAACATTGACACTTTTTTTTTTTAATGGTAGGGGTACACCTTAGCAAATAATATGGGGGGGCCGGGATATGGGGATCCCCTTTGTTAAAGGGGGCTTCCAGATTCCAATAAGCCCCCCGCCCGCAGACCCCCACAACCACCGGGCAAGGGTTGTGGGGATGAGGCCCTTGTCCCCATCAACATGGGGACATTCTCCCCATGTTAAGGGCATGTGACCTGGTATGGTTCAGGAGGGGGGGGCTGCAGGCTCCAAATTTTGTGTCACATGGCTTTGCCCCCCATATCTAAGTTGTGCCCCCCCAAAGCCCCCTGACCACCTTCAAAGCCCTGGAAGCTGAGCTCCTTTGCCATTACAGCACTCTATACTAATCCTCTTCCGCAGGGCTGAGATCACAATCCTTTATAACACAGCCAGTCAGCCACAATTTGCACAGCGTGTATCTGCCTACTGCAACTACACTGCCGTTCTGACCAAAGAATTTCACAGGTCAGAACGGCAAAATAAATGGCAGATACACCCTGTGGAGGCTGACAGGCTGTGTTTAAAGGAATGTGATTTCAGCCCTGTGTAGTGTGGGGGGAGCTGTATACAGTGCTGGGATGGGAAAGGAGCTCTGCCCAGTGACCTGCCAGGGGTCCCTGCCCTCGGATTCTCCAGCGGTGAACTCTGCCCTCTGATATAAGGAGGAACTCTGGGAATGCAAAACTCTTAAGACACGTCAAGTATCTTGGCGTGCGGTAGGTGTATCTGCACGCATCAGTGGGATTGGTGGGTGGAAGTGGAGGGGGGGGGCAGGTCAAATTTTGCATCAGGGCCCACAAGCTTTAAGCTACGCCTCTGATAAGGTGAATATTCAAATTGGGCACTGGTTTAAAGAGTACTATGCCTGCCTCCAAAGAAACAAGAATGGGATCTGGTGGAACAGATGTAAAATAGTTTTCCTAATTTCAGTTTTAGGTCAACTTAATTTAAAACTGGTATTTCAGTTTTCAGAATCACAGGTAAGTTAACTCCAGTTGTGAGTTAGATCTTACAAAACTCCCAGTTCCACTCAACTGCTGCAGTAATTAGAAAATCAAATAAAGTGTATTGGTCAATTGATGGATTCTCTATAATGTTGCATAGGGCACTTCGTTGTGAGCATCATCAGAGCATGTAATGATACACAATACCACTAGGCAAAATCTTGTTATTTAAGTCTCTAAAAGATAGAAGACACAGACATGTATATAATTTGAATCCAATATATCTGTTTTTGATTTAGCAGTAATTTATCCACTTCAGCCTTGGAAGGTTTTACCCCCTCAATGACCAGGCCATTTTTTTGCAATACAGCACTGTGTTACTTTAACTGACAATTGTGCGGTCGTGTGACAAATTTTATGTCTTTTTTTACCACAAATAGAGCTTTCTTTTGGTGGCATATGATGACATCTGCGTTTTATTTTTTGTGCTATATTTTTTACTTTCTGCTATAAAACATACTCAATAAAAAATATGTAAAAAAATCGAATTTCTTCATCAATTTAAGTCAATATGTATTCAGCTGTGCTATGTATTTTTTTTTTACATATTTTTGGTAAATTGCCAAATATTGATTGGTTTGCGCAAAAGTTATCGCCTCTATAAACTATGGGATATTTTATATATTGCATTTTTATTTTTACTAGTAATGGCGGCGATCAGTGATTTTTAGTGGGAACACGACCTTGCGGCGGACACTTTTTAGGGACAAGTGACACCATTAAATTGACCAGTGCTAAAAAAAAAAAAAAAAATGACACTGACAGGGAAGGGGTTAACCTCAGGGGCAATCAAAGGGTTAAGTGTGCTCCTACAGAATGCTTTCTAACTGTGGGGGGGGGGGGGGTCGACTGACTGGAAGAGAGATATCTGTGTTCCTGATTAGAAGGAATCACAGCTTTCTCTTTTCCTCTGTGACAGAACGACGGTCTGCCTTGTTTACATAGCCGTTTTGCCTCTGCTACATACCATTGCTGGTGACCGATGGACACAAGACCCTCTGATTTTCTTGCGCTGTGTCTAATCACAGCAAGAGCGGGTCTCTGGCAGCGTGCGCCCCAGACCCAGGAAGAGGAAACAACCTACAGGTACGTTTTTAGAGAACCAGCAGATCTCCACATGTGCGCATTCACGCGCACCAATCGGATCCCGGTCCTGCCTACTTAAGCCAGCCCCAGTCTCATGACGGGTTGCTGGTTTGTTGTCAGCTCCTGCCTGTGTAAACCTTCCTGAACCTGTGCTTGAACCTGTTTGACCCGGATTTGACCTTGACTACTCTACGCCTTCTCCTGCACCTGACCCCCTGGCTTGTCTCATTGGATCTGCTGCTGTCTCCTATCCCTGACCTCTGGCCTGTACTTTGGACTTGCTACCTTCTCCAGCCCCTGACCTTTGGCTTGAATCCCAGATCTGCTTCCAGTCCCTGCCTGAACTTGCTCTCTGTGGCCTGAACTTTTCCAGTACCTGACTCACTGCCAGTACCTGCTACTCTCTGCCAACTACAGTGCGCTGACCAGTGCCACCTCGGTCTGCTATCAACGCTCAGTCTGCTGCTGGTAACCGGTGCCTCTTTGCGCCCTTCCCCGCTGTTCCATCTCCAGGGGGTGAAGTGCGCAGAGTCGCAAAGGTGAGCCGCTCTCGGCATCTCAGCCTCGGTGAGTACTTATCCTGACATACGTTGTTTCGCACAGCTGGGCCACCCTGCCTCAGTACAGAAGGTGGGCCGAAAGCAGTTAAACTTATAAAAACATAGCGGAAAAAAAAAAAACAATTAAAAAAAAAGTTATATAAAAAATTGCAAGCTAACAAACTTTACAATTGTCAACTCAAGAGTGTAAGAAGTTGCCCTTAAAAGAGGGAACAGGACCAGTCAGTAGTTTCCCTTGAAAGGGGGCATTGAGAAATCAGTAGAAGCACATCCAATGATGTTTGGAGATACACAAGCACATCCAACAGACATTACATCCATAACCAAAAAAAGAACACATCTACACACATTTAGACACAGGAGCGCAAGAAGACCCAGGATAGGATCTAACAAAAAGCAACACCCAATGAGAAAACCAGAAGCTGGTGCCAAGGGAAAACCATTAAAAGGAAGATGAGGAACTGTCATATGTATGAGCCATTGAGGATCAACCCTTAGCTAATCACTCTTCCCCCATTCCTAACTGATGCAGATGACTACCTAACATGGTGCAAGTAGAGCAAGTGTATATCAGACACATACATTTTTATGTTGTTTGGGCAATATAGTAGTGTCTACTTAATGCCAACCTTCTGTTCCACTAAAGCAGTGTTTCTCAACTCCAGTCCTCAAGCCCCCCCAACAGGTCATGTTTTCAGGATTTCCCTCAGGTGAAAAGGCTGTGGGAATTACTAAGGCAGTGAAACTGATCAAATCACCTGTGCAAAATAATGGAAATCCTGAAAACCTGACCTGTTGGGGGGGCGTGAGGACTGGAGTTGAGAAACACTGCACTAAAAGAAGGCAAGGTTGTTTCACTTAGGGCTGCCTAAAAACAAGGGGAGACAGAACATATGACAAGCTGATGTCTTTCTAAATATCAATCCAACAGGTTAAAAAACCTTGCCTGATGCTATTGCTTCCTCAGTGCTGAAAGCATCGTTCTCCTCCCTACTCCCCTCTGCAAAGACCTGAATCTGTTTATGTAAGGAACAACAGAAACACATGCCTGATGTCGATCGAATCATGCCTGCATATCTAAACACCCTAAAGCAAAATGAACATCACAAAGGTGCACAACCATGTTAATCTGGCTTGCCAGCATTGCAGTGTACACACAATGGAGAAAAGAGGTGGTGGGGGGGGGGGGGGTTCCAGAGCATTACATCTCCAATGCCGGTTTATCTATATGGAAACAGTAACAATTGGACAAGGTTTTCAAAACAGTTTGTTCCATTTTATACCCCAAAGAACAGTCATCTATGTCATCTGCGGTACACCTGAGAGTACCACATAAAATAGTTGCGCTATTTGGCTGTTTGCAACAGAAATTTTTATTTTATGGGTACTCTGAAGCTGGTGCTTTATGACAGTATGATAAAATCGGAAGAAAAATTCTGTAGGAGGCACGAACATTCAATTTCCATATAGCATGCACACGACTTTTCGACATTTGATTCAGACTTTCTGAAGGGACAAACTGCAAAATTTTTGTGAACAGAACAAACGATTTTCCTTTAATGTGTACTGTTTTTGTATGGTTTTGGTACGAGAAAAATCTCCATGAGATGTTCAAAGCTTGGGATATATTTCTATAACCTAACCCTGCTTTAAACTTCTCCATAACGTTATCTCTGGCCTGCCTGGTGTGTTCCTTGGCCTTCATGATGCTGTTTTGTTCACTAAGGTTCTCTAACAGAAAATGTATAAACAACTATATATTTTTTTTATTTACTGCTTTAAAAACAAAAAAAAAATCTTGTTTCTTCATTAATTTAGGACAAATGCATTCTGCTACATGTCTTTAATAAAAAAAAAAAATCCTAAAAAGTGTATAGTTATTGATTTGTGTGAAAGTTATAGGGCCAGGTCCTTCGCCTCTCTTTATTTTAGGAGACCGCATGGCCAAAGTGCGTGTGTTTTTAAACCAATTTCGTGTGCGTGCAAGTGTGGTGGATTTTGTGGGGGGGGGGGGCGTACTAAGCACAGGCGTACCTTGCATAGCACACCCACCGGGAGCCGGGCTGAGACCACCAAACTCAATTCACATGTAGCCGAGACCGGGATCCGAACCCTTGGCTGCAGAGGTGAATGGCTTGTCAGCGCAGTGCCAATCACGTTGAGCCACCACAGCTCGAGAATACGGCACTTGCTCCAGTAAGTTGTGGCGGCGTAGTGTAAATAGATTACGCGCCACCGCCGCAGAATCTTAGAGAATCTGGCCCATAGTGTCTACAAACTGTATAACTATATATACTGGCATTTTTTTTTATATATACAGTAGTACCTTGAATTACGAGCATAATTCATTCCAGAAGCATGCTTGTAATCCAAAGCACTTATATATCAAAGCGAGTTTCCCCTTAGGAATCAATGGAAACTCAGATAATGCGTTGCAGTGACACTGCTGGTGTATGCAGTACCGCATGTAGCCAGAGGTGCGGGGGGCGCCAGAGATACTCGGAAACACTTGGAGAGGTTTAGAGACCCCATGAGACACTTGGAGACACATTCGGAACTCTTATGCCGCGATGAAAAAAAACGACGTTTTTTAAAACGTCATTTAAATTGATCGTGTGTGGGCAAAAAAAAATTCCAACATGCTTGAATTTTTTGTGTCGTTTTTCAGAATGTCGTCTTTTGTTTCACAAAAAATGATCGTGTGTGGGCAAAACGACGTTTAAAACAAAGTTTTTAAACCCGCGCATGCCCAGAAGCAAGTTATGAGACGGGAGCTTCAATGGAACAGAGTGCCGTCAAAAGTGTCTTACGTAACCGCGCTTTGCAAGAGCATTTTCAGAAAACGATGGTGTGTATGCAACATCGTTTTTTAAAATGAAGTTTGAGAAACATTGTTTTGTTTCATGAGATAAAACAAAGTTTTTTACATCACAAAAAGTGATCGTGTGTACACGGCATTAGAGTGGTCTCCGAACGCCTGAGAGTCACCGGCGCTCCCGCAACTCTGGCCACATGCAGTACTGCCCAGCCAAGAGGCTTGAATCCTGCTTATTGATATTTTTTTTTTTTAAATAGCTCGTATTGCAAAATGCTCGTAAACCTCATTACTCGTAATCCGAGGTATTATTGTACTAGTAATGGGGGTGATTAGCAACTTATAGTGAGGCTGTGATAGTGCGGCAGTCAATCTGACACCAACTGATGCTGGATGGAAGGTACACTAACTGATACTAACATCACCAGTGTCAGTAATATAGTGATCAGTGCTAATACTATATGTTGTCACTGTACTAATTACACTAGCTGAGAAGGGGGTTAACATCTCAGGGTAATCAAGGGGTTAAGTGTGTGCCCAGCAATTGTTAATGTGTGTAAAATGTTCTGCTTTTTACTAAATATCTGTGTGTTCCCTCTGTACAAAGCTCTTTGTGTTTGTCAACACAGGACTCTGGGCTGTAATTGGATATAGCCGATCAGCTGGTCTCAGCCATGAATCATTGACTGAAACCTGTTGACAAAATCTGTCTGTGTCCAATCACAGCGGAATACAGGTGGAGGGGGGGGGGGCTGAAAGACTGTGCCCACGTACTGGTAGGTGATTGTGCCTGTACAAACCGCCCATAAAAAGTGGCTGGGCAGTTGGCGAGTGGTTAAAATCCCTGCAATGTACACAGATCAATCAGACGGAGAGGTTTTTTTTTTTTGCGAATGTGGAGTCACTCTTTAAGTCACACGTGTGGGCAAGTTTTAAACCAGAACCAGGTGAGTCAGTGGGGACCAATAAGTACAGGTCACACCTTTTTTCCACCCCTACCCACCTCTAAGCACCGTACCTTGGTTCCATCCCCTACCCACCTCCCAGTAATGCCCCTTTTAGACAATATGAAACCAAGTATCATTTTGTGGTGCTATGGAATTTGTATAAAATTTGGTAATGATACCATGAAAAAAAGTTAAATAGATTCCCTGCAGCCAGCAACAATAGATTCCCCTAACTGCAATGAAACACCCACAACAAAACCCCCCGCCCCCAGCAACATCCCCCCTCCCGGCAGTATCAACAGATCTCTGCACGCCCAGCATTAATAGACTCTCCAGCAGCCATCAACAATAGACCCCTCCCCCCAACAGTAGATCTCTTTTAGCAACAACTGAGCCCCCAGCAACATAAGAAACACCCCCAGCAAAAGTAAGTCCCCCAACAGCACCAATAGACCCCCTCCAAAAATAGATCCCCTCCAGCTAGAATAGATCCCCCAGCAGTGAGCACCCCAGCACCCTCTCCAATTACATACAGTGATTCCAGGGGGTGCCGGAACTGCATTCCCCCACATCCCCGCTGAAAAAAGCCCTGCATATAACCATTTTAATGCGTTTCTGATTTACTAAAAAGTTATTTTTTAATATCTGCCTGAATTTCACTGTAAATGTTATATTGGTATTATTATATTGATTCTGAAAAGATGAACAATTGTTTTTGTGATTTTGGCATGCTGAGCTTGTTCCAACATTATACAATTTTCATACCTATACTATGCCCAAGATATCAGTACAGTTTATGAACACCTTCAAGGTTAGGAGGAAACTGAACTGATTTTACTTGCAGGAAAACCGAAAACACAAAGGAATGTGAATTATAAATGAAAGAAAACACATTGAGATTCTTTAGTGTGTACAGGTAGCAATGCAGCTCTGGTGCCCGGCCCATGGAGCATCCTCTGCAGTTGTCATGACAACAGTGAAGGTGAGGAGAGAATCTGGCACTGCATAGATAGATTGAAGTGCCATTAATAATTCTAGAGTTTACATTTTTTACATGCTGGGAAAAGCGGTGCTACTACTCCATTTTATTATGTACATAATGGTGAGCAGTGAAGAGAAACATGGCTGATATGTTCCCTGCCATATTGTTGGTTGATATACCTTCTGGTGGCTGTTAATCCATGTGCAAGAAATGTACAACAATTATTGTGTGTGATAACTGTGTAGCTGACATCAATATTTATATGCCTCTTGCTGACCTCACATTTGTGGTCGATCGCCCATACGCTGTACACATGCGTCTATGGTGGTTGAGGTGTCTGCGTTGATAGAGAGCTCACCATGTACCCGCATTACGGTGACTGAGCTGTTATAGACTCTGTTTATGACCCGAAGCCAGCAGGACAAGCTCCCAATTATGTGACCCCTATGACAGCCAATCACTGTGATCATGTGATCAGGAAGCATGTTCTGCCCCACCAGTGTAAAGACCCAGTTAAAGGGCAACAAGGAGGGATCATAAAGAGGTTAAGATTTTTAAGACTGAGTTCTTTGCCTGATATAACAAAGATCTTGGGGGCTTATACTAAAAAAGATGTTTAGCCCCCCACCCCCTCCAAAAATTTTAAGTCAGCAGCTTTACTGTAGCTGACTTTTACTATTAGGAAATTTACCTGTCCAGGCATCCAGTGGTGTCTTCACCCAAACCGGCACGACCATCTTGGCTGCTTTGCAGCTTCACAGCTGGTTTCCTACTGAGCATTTGTAAATTGCTCTGAGCTCTGTGAATGGATCAGCATTAGGGAGGACGGGGGCCAAACTTTCTGGCTCACTTCGCCACAGTAAACTGAGCCGCAACCTGTCAAAACCAGGTACCTGCTCCCCTCCAAAAGGTGCCAACTGTGGCAGCAGAGAGGGGGAGGAGCTCAGCTTTAAAGTGGTACTAAACTTAGTGGTTTAACTGGTTCCAAAACATTTTCAATCAAGGCATGCCCTGAATGATAACTGTCACAAGTACTTGTACTCATAACCGAACTGTCAAGCCTTCAAATGGCTGGTGTCATAACTGATCACTGGTGCAGCACTGTGGCAACTGCAGATCAAACAGAGGCTATGATGGCAGTTTGTAGGCAGGTGCCTGAAGTTAAAAAGATAGTTTACCTTTACAAAAAAACTGCATATGCAGGTAAGGGATATTTGTAGATTAAAACAAACTGTGCAGCTCTGACTATAGATGAACAATACCCTTTTTGGCCTAGTAGGCCATTTAGATACCTTTTGAAGCATGACTGGAATACTCACAGGACATTGCTAAGTGAGGCGTAGACCCTCACTGCTCACCTCCACCATCAAAACAAGTGAGTTCTTTCTCTGATTGATATCTCCTCACCTTACACCTGGTAGAAGGGGAGTTTTCCCATGACCTGTTTGTGTTTGTTGTGCCATGGAGAGGCACCAGGAAAGGAAAATTACAGAAGGGTAAGTATTCAATTTTCCGTTTTCCTGGTGCCTTCCATGTCAGAATACATATGGTTAATAACTCGCTTACAGGGAGGGTAGCTGCCAAAATATTTTTTAACTTTTGACTATAGATCAGACAGCTCAAGAAGTCCCCCTGCTTCTCTAGTTTTATTTTTTATATTGTCTTTTTTTTTTTTAAGTCGTGGGGAGCAAGTGCGACCAGGATTAGACCATAGTAGGTCATGAATGAGGTAAAAAACTACCATTTTGTCACCTGATAGAGTTTCTGGGGAAAAAGGCGCTACAGTTGCCTAGAAAAAAGCAAAATCACTGTGTAGAGTGAATACTTATTGATTTCTGGAACCGGAGGACCACTAGCTTGATATGTTCACCGAATGAGATAACTGATCCAAAGTTGTCCTTCGTATTTATACTGTATATTCCTAGATCGTTTAGGGATCCAAGAGGAAGCCTGATGATCTAGCGATAAGTCTTGTGCCAGACTACTGCAATGTCTGAGAGTTCTTGAAATATCCAGCTTGTAATTTTAGGTGTGCTGAATCTTTCCCTAAAAGCTGGAAGCACCCATTCCTGGTCAAGGTGGTTTGTAGAGGGAATTCTGGACACAAACACCCTGCTTGGAAGAACGCAATTACGGATTCCATCTCCCTTAGGGTCTGGGTACCTGAGACTCTTCAGTCAGCGATGACCGTGACTAAAAAAAGGAATTTGCTTTGAAAGCAATGTCTCCTAGAGAGCAATCTTGTGCTTATGCAAGCGGTGGAGCCGTAGCCGCACCCAATACCCAAGGCAAAAAAAGAATTATTTTTTAGGATGTAGTGGTTCACCCGGAGATCTTAAGCTAATGCCGCGTACACACGGTCGTTTTTTGCGATGAAAAAAAACGAAGTTTTTTAAAACGTCATTTAAATTGATCGTGTGTGGGCAAAACGTGTTGGAATTTTTTGTGTCGTTTTTCAAAACGTCGTTTTTTGTTTCACAAAAAGTCACCGTGTGTAGCAAAAACGTTGTTCAAAACGACGTTTTTCAACCCGCGCATGCCCAGAAGCTAGTTATGAAGCGAGCTTCAATGGAAAAGAGTCGTGAACGTAACCTTGCTTTTTGTGAAAAAACGATGGTGTGTATGCAAAATTGTCTTTGAAAAGTGACGTTTCAAAAACGTCGTTTTTTACTTCACAGAAAACTTCGGTTTTTTTCATCGCAAAAAACGACCGTGTGTACGCGGCATAAGAACTGTTTTGAGAAAAAAACGCTCTACCAGTGGATTTCAAACCCATCTGATGACTGGCAAGGCTAAAAAGGCTGAGGCCTGAACCTCCAGGGAGCCAAGTCCCTGAGTTAAATCTAGCCAGGATGCTCAGAACTGAGACAGCTAGTTTCAGCAAATACCAAATCCTGCCGTAGGTATTAATGGTGGAAGTTTTAATCGGCTTGAAGCAACCTTTGCAAGACTCCATGGGAGCAACCTAATTATACTAGCTTTTCTTTGCCTAACTTCCGGACGCCCAACTCCAGGATCTCTGGAACTGGATGGAAGAGGTCTTCCCAGGACCTACGATTATGCGTGCTGAAAGGATTGCCAAGGGACAATTTGGACAGTATAGAGAACTGGGGCCTACTTGACCAATAAGGAACTACTGTTCAGATGGATACATGTCTTTCTGTTAGGTGATGGTGCCCAGCTGGACAAGGGGCACCAAACCCTGCCAATCCCTGGACTGCAGTACCTTGTGACAAAGCGAGGTGCCTTGATGTTTGAGATATTTGGATTGAAATTCTGAGGACTACCTCATTGGGGGTAGACCTCTACTTGTAATAAGGACTAATTGCTGGTACTGGCAAATTTCCTTGAAGAGTGATCTGCCAGGTAATTCTGGAGAATTGGATTATAAGAGGCTCTGAGGCTGGAACAACCCCTTCTGCCTCTGAATATTATCGGAGTTAACTCCTTGGACGATGATCCGTTATGTGTGTCCTTTTACAGGTTAAGGCTGGCTTGTTGACCAATTGTAGCGGGATGAATTCGCCTCTCAGAGAAAATGCCTAGACGAGACATTACTGTGTAAAATGCACCTGACTGCAGAATATTAGAAAATTTTAGCTCTGCGTACTGAAATGCCACTTGTCCTGGAACAACCAACTTTCTCAAGTGGATACCTCAATCTTGTCCTCTGATGCAAGAGTGAATCAAAAAGGTGCAACCAAGCTTGTTTGAGATAAGAATTTCCTTTCTTGCTTATAGCTTAGAAAGTCTCCTGCTGAAAAATGCAGAGATGCTACCGCAAAGTCACGGGAATACATGCATCATTATCCGCTTGACCACACTTTGAGGCCAACCTCAATCTAGATCCAGTAAACTTCTGAATGAAGCTGCCTTTCTGAGGGCAGTGTTGTATCCCCTGCTAGCTAGAGGATATAACTCACGGGATTGGTTATAGGTGACCGCCCCCCCCCCCTTTTTTTTTTTTACTGCGGCTATATGCCCAAACGCCAAAATTCAAATAAGGAAGCGTATCGTTCTTCCATTGCGCTGTTGACTTCTCACGAATCGATCTGCAGCCAGTTGGCTGAGCCGGGGTTTTCGTGGGAACCATGCCTGACGAAGGAGAAATGGATCTTGAAATGAAGTTAAGCCATGACTTGAGCCCCTTATTAAAAAAAATAATAGTATCTAGGGATTCTTGGCTCCTTTTCCTGGCTGTTCCCAGAGAGAAAGTACTGCATACCCCCCTTTTCTTTTTTTTTTTTGGAAGAGGTTTCCATCCACGGGCCCAGCAGGGTTTTGGGCGGGTGCACAATGCGAAGAGGGAGGTCTTTTAGCCAAATGCAAAGAGGGTCTGCGGCTATGGGGTGCGTGACCAGAAAAGTATTTTCTCTTTGAGAAACTGCGCTCCCCGGACCCTCCATCTTGCACATCTCCATCATTGATTGATGGTGCGGGCTGAAAAAAAAGAAAGACAGGAGACTGTCTTTTCCCCATACAGGGTGCCCGACTTCTCTTTTTATTTAAACTTACCTGGTAGTTGCAGCCACCTACCTAATGGAATGCTGAGAATATTTTTAATTATTAGACTACGAGGAACAGCTGTGGGAGGGGGACACCAGATAGAATAATTCTTTGAGGGTTTTTTTAAACGGAAAAGAAAGATGTATATACCCATATACACACACACACACACACACATATATATATACATACATACATACATATATACATATACATATATGAGTACACACATATAAAATATATATGCTACTACTCCAGTGTATATGCATATATATATACCTGAGTACACACATATAAAATATATATGCTACTACTCCAGTGTATATGCATAGATTCCTCCCTCTGCAAGATGTTTTGTTTTTTATCCAAATATATATATATATATATATATATATATATATATATATATATATATATATATATATACCATACTTTAATTATACATATATTTATTTATTTATTATACAAATGGAAAGTGGGCATACACACAAATCATCCAAAAATACTTGATAGAAGCTAAGGCCGCGTACACACGATCAAATCTGTCTGCTGGAAACGGTCTGCTAGACCAGTGTTTTTCAACTCCAGTCCTCAAGGCACACCAACAGGTCACGTTTTCAGGATTTCCCTCAGATGAAATGGCTGTGGTGATTACTAAGGCAGTAAAACTGATCAAATCACCTGTGCAAAATAATGGGAAGCCTGAAAACATGACCTGTTGGTGTGCCTTGAGGACTGGAGTTGAAAAACACTGTGCTAGACCGTCCCAGCAGACAGATTCGATCGTGTGTACGGGCGAGCCGACGGATTTGGCCACCCGACAGATTTCAAAGCATGCTTTGAAATCTATCGGGTGGGAACCCGTCCGCCCGACATGTCTGCTGGTTAGTACACTTACCAGCAGACATGTCGTCTCGCACCGGCGCCGAATGGATTCGGCGCATGCGCGGAAGCGTTTTACTTCCTGGTGCGGTGACGTGGCGGCGTCAACGTCACCGCCACGTCACCGACACGTCAGCGCGCCGTCTGCTGGCGGGGATTTTGGTTTGCTCGTGTGTACACGCGAGCAAACCAAAATCCAAACAGACAGATTTGTTCAAATCGGTCGGACAGACCGTTTTGAACAAATCTATTGCCTCGTGTGTACAAGGCCTAACTCCTTCCCTTTGATATAAATGTATATATACATATATATGATACACAAATCCAGCCTGCTTCTAATATTTAATATTTTTGGGCTGGCTCCACAAGGGAATACATGCATCATATAAGGAGAATGTTCCCCTGTAAGAGATGCTCCCTAAATGAGAGCTGCTGCCATAATGAAGGCACCCAGTTCCTACAAACGGACTTCCAGGGTGCACCAAGATGGCCGCCGACGGCATCAAGCGTTTACCACGCATGCGCCGAAGACTTCATGCCCCGTGACACGGCCCTGCCCCCGGAGGGCATAAGCCAATCTGGGAAGCCGCGCGCGAAGCGCCGCAGACGCCAGTCAGCATGGGAAGACATATACCTACTCAGTGGGACCACCCTGTGGGTGAGGACGGCTCCCTATGCGTGTCATGAAAAATAACAACCTCGCTAGTGGGGAGCAGATCTTGGAGAAAAGCGAAGAGGGGATAGTGTGCCCCTTCACCATGTTTTTTTGGTATACATAGTTCAACCCATACCTGCGATGTTCCTCCATTGACAGACAATAAGTAGGCAAAATAACCAGCCTAGCATTAATTAATTAATTAGCGTCAGCAGCTTGTAAACTCCCAGGTTGAATATGGCCATGGGAGGCAGTCTTTTACCTTTGAGCAGTCTTCTCAGTCAAAGGATAGAGGAAATACCTGAACTCCAGACCCAAAAAAGATCCACAGAAAAATAGGTTCCCAAACTTTTTGGGCGGCCCGACCGTCCCAGCAGACAGATTCGACCGTGTGTACGGGCGAGCCGACGGATTTGGCCACCCGACAGATTTCAAAGCATGCTTTAAAATCTGTCGGCTGGGAACCCGTCCGCCCGACATGTCTGCTGGTTAGTACGCTAACCAGCAGACATGTCTTCTCGCACACGCGCTGAATGGTTTCGACGCATGCGCGGAAGTGTTTTACTTCCTGGTGCGGTGACGTGGCGGCGTCAACGTCACCGCCACGTCACCGCGCCGTCTGGCGGCGGGGATTTTGGTTTGATCGTGTATACACGATCAAACCAATATGTCCCCAGCAGACAGATTTGTTCAAATCGGTCGGCCCGACCGATTTGAACAAATCTGTCTGCTCGTGTGTACGCGGCCTAAGATATGGGACTCCATATACAGGAGAGCATGAACCTGCAATGGTTGGGCCGACATAGTGGCCTGGTAAGGGCTGATCCAGGTGATCCACGATCCATGATCCTGCTGGTTTGAGGACAGAAAAAAGAATGGTGTATGGGAGAGGCTGACACTCTTTTAAAGAGTTATAATTGGTCCTGGGGGTTGGTTGAGGGCGGGGTTACCAACCATATGCATGCTGACATGGAAGGCACCAGGAAAAACATTTATGCCAGTTTATACATGTAAAGTTTTAGTAACAATGACTGGTGTGATTTAATGTGAACAGAGATTGGAAAATTAGCTCCTTAAGTGAATAGGGACAGGAAACAAAGGGTAAACCTTCATGTTAAGATGCTGGGCGATGGAGAGTAAGAGGTACAAAGAAGAAGGAGCAGACAGCTTGGCAGAAAAGGTTGTGGTGCCAGTGATGAAGGTTTCCGTCAGAGGGGTTGTTTGGTGGCTGTATGATCTACCCTTCTAAGTGGCCGGGTCTCTATGTTAGGGCCCTTCTTATAGACAGGGCAAAGTATACAGCAGCATCCCTCCATGCCTTTAGGCTGAAGCAAGTAAAGTGTAACATCTGCGAAAGTAAGTGTTTTGTGCTATTTCCCTTAAAATACATTTGTAGTCAATGCCAGGACAGGTGTCACTTACAATTGAAAAGATGTTGGGCTCTGTGAAGTGATTTGGCCTCAGGCCATGATAGGTGCTACTTCAGACAAGAAGTTGTGTTGAGCTACTCCTACAAGAGCTGCTGCAAAGGATGGGTCCTCTTGTTCTCTGCCCTTTCAAGGATCTCAATTCTCTGGCTGACTTGGGGAATGTAGGCCTGCATAGATACATATTATGCAGATAGTACCACAAATCCAGCTGAACTAGTACCTGAAACCCAGCAACAATATTTTCTCATAAAACAAGAACCAAGTCGTGAAATAAAAAGGGTAACTCAGTATATTACAAGTTAAGTCAATAGGTAACAGAATGGACATAAATTGAATTAGACACAATATTAAAAGTTGATTGACATTTAATTTAATAACTGACAGGATGTGAGGTGTCATTAGAATTGAGCCTCCAAACCAGCATAAATGGTAATAATGCCACCATGAATGAGTAAAGAAGGGCTAGGAACTGCAAACAGGTAAGACTATGCCACTCACATGCACTGACGCCAGCTTTGTTAGGCCTAGACTGATTGGAGGGAAGCACCAATCAAAAAGTGACGATATACCGTATTTATCGGCGTATACCATGCAGTTTTTTCCCCTTAAAATAAGGGGGAAATCGTGGGTGCGCGATATACGCCAATACCCGCTTCCCACGCTCAGTTTGAACTGAGCCGCCGACATATACCAAGTGCAGTACACTCGGGTATATTCGGCTAGGCTCGGCTTCGCTCGTGCTCACGCATAAACATCACAGAGCGTGAGCACGAGCGAAGCTGAGCTTGGCCGAATGTACCCGAGTGTACTGCACTCGGTATATGTCGGCAGAGGCGTTCAAACTGAGCGCGGGAAGCGGAGATTCAACTTGAGACATCGCTGGAGAGGCCGGGAGGACACCACTGGAGCCGAAGACGGACGCCGGACTGGACGATGGACGCCGCGCAAGACACCAAAACTGTAAGTACTAAAAGTACTAAAAGTATTTTTTTACAGGTCCACATTACGAAGGAGCGCGCAATACCCCGATAAATACGGTATATTATTAAAGACTGTCCCTGTTTGTCTATTCTATATGCCAGCTATCATAGGGGCCCTTGAAGAACATTGGTGCACTTGATGAAAATCCTCTTGAGAACCTGCATGCAAGGAGTAATCAGCAAGAGACAGATTGTCCAAGTAGAATATTTGGTGTCTGCAGTCAGATTTGGTTGCTGTCAACTATCCCTGTGCTCAGTTTCTTAGGGGTGTAGGGTGGTATTTTTAGCATAGAATCCAAGTCGGGTCAGATGTACGGGGATTTTGCTGCTAACACCGTAATGTCCTAAGCGAGCCTATGATAAAATAACAGAGGGAAATGTGGGCCAGCAGAGCCAATCGTCTGTCTCTTGTGGTGCAGGGGGCCCTCTTCAACCTTGCTTGGAAGTGTATAGAGTCCAGAAATCTGTAGCAACGAGCCTAGGCATAATCTCGTCTTACAGGGGAGAGAAAGGAACTACGATGTGGGCTGGGCTGCTATATACCGTATTTATCGGCGTATATCGCGCACTTTTTTGCCCTGAAAACCAGGGCAAAATCGTGGGTGCGCGATATACGCCGATACCCGCTTTCCCGCGCCGAGTTTTGAATACTCCGCCGACATATACCGAGCGCAGTACACTCAGGTATATTCGGCCAGTCTCGGCTTCTTCCGCGGTCACGTCCTGGACGTACAGGCTGTGAGCGCGACAGTTGCCGAGCCTGCCCGAGTGTACTGCGCTGGCTATATGCTGGCGTAGTATTTAAAACTCGGAGCGGGAAACGAGCGGGGAGGACGCCGAAGAGGACACCGCACCCGCCGCAGAAGACACCGGACCCGCCGCAGAAGGACACCGAACCTGCCGCAGAAGGACACCGGACCCGCCGCAGAAGGACACCGGACCCGCCAAGGCCGCCGATGGACGCCGCGCAAGACACCAAAACTGTAAGTACAAAAAAAACTTTTTTTCCACAGGATTGGGGGTCACTTTAGGGGTGCGCGGTATACGCGGGAGCGCGTTATACCGCGATAAATACGGTACCTTGTGCTTTTTCTGGCAGGTGACTCTGGGAAAGGATTGGGATTGGGATTCCCCTGGGTTATGAGGATTTGTAACTGTGACCCTCAGAACTCCCATGGCACCAAGAGAGCAGCTTTTCCTGGGTGGTTCTATTTACATCTATATCTGGCCCCTCCCATGCCCCAGAGCATGAAGGGATTTTGTAATTCAAGTCAGCATTTCCTTTACATAGTGGCTGATTTAAACCACACCTTCCAAAGTCCTCAGCTCCCTGCATAAAAGTGTATGTCCCGGATTCACATACATCGGCGCATATTTAAGCCGCCGTAGCGTATCTTCTTTACGCTACGCCGGCGCAACGCAGAGAGGCAAGCATGGAATTCACAAAGCAAATGCTCCCAACGTTGCGCTGGCATAACGCAAATTCGCCAACGTAAGCCGGCCTAAGTCAAAGTAGGTGGAAGTGGGCTGTAAGTGGGCGTGACCCCATGCAAATGATGGGCCGAGCTTCAGACAAGTACCTAAAACGAACTGCGCATGCGTCGTGCCTTGGACGCATCCCAGTGCGCATGCTCACAATCACGTCGGAACAACTGCCTAAGATACTGTACGTCGAAACACTGCCTACGACGTGAACGTAACCTACGCCCAGCCCTATTCACGTACAACGTAAAATTAGACGGCATTAGTTCCCTGGTCAATACCTTTGCATGAGTTGCGCCTCCAATATGGGGAATAACTTTACGCCGGACATACAACTTACGCAAACTGCGTATATTATGCGCCGGGCGCAAGTACGTTCGTGAATCGGCGTATCTCCCTCATTTGCATATTTGCATCGAAAATCAATGGGAGCGACACATGTGTCCAGTGTAGATATGCACCCACTATATGCTGGCGTAGGAAAGTTACGTCGGGCGGCTGAAGCCTATTTTTCGACGTATCTAGCTTTGTGGGTCGGCACATAGATACGACTGCGCACATTTGTACTTACGTCGGCGTATCTGGAGATACGTCGGCGTAAGTGCTTTGTGAATCCTGGCCTGACCATGTGTCTGCTTGCCTTTGGCTTCCTCCTTCTGGCTGGAGGAGAATATTGTAGCCTGGCTTCAGTATCTCTGTAGAACAGGAACTAAAGAATGCACTTACCTTGCAATACAGCAAAACAAAATATATAAGACATGGGGATCTATTTATGAAACATTTGTTGGGACAAATTTCACAAGCATTCGTCCAGGCTTCATACATTTTCCCCATATTGTTTCTAATACTAAAAAAAATACTTCAATCAGAAACACCCTTAGACTTACTATGGGGCTTCTGTTGTCCTCTACTACACACTCAGGCCCCGTACACACGGCCGAGGTTCTCGCCAGAAACCAGCGAGAACCTCGCTGGGAGCTGCATTCCAGCGAGAACCTCGGCCGTGTGTACGGTCTCTGCTCGCCCCGCCCGTCGGGAAACCCGTCGAGCAAATAGAGAACAGGTTCTCTATTTGCTCGACGGCCCGTCGGGATGAATGGCTGGTTGCCATTCCCGACGGGCGGGTCACAGATTCTGACGGCCGGCAGAGAACCTCGACGGGCGGAACGATGTGTTCTGCCCGTCGAGGTTCTCTGCCGTGTGTACGCGGCATTAGAGTTGTCACCAAAACAGGAATAGAGAGGAAATCTTCCAGTGGGCACACCTGTTCTTATGACCAATACCGTATTTAAGGCCGCATACACACGATCAGACATGTCTGATGAGACAGGTCAGACGGACCGTTTTCATCGGACATGTCTGAAGGGATCTTTTGGTCTGATGTGTGTACACACCATCAGACCAAAATCCCCGCGGACCAGAACGCGGTGACGTAGAACACACCGACGTGCTGGAAAAAGGAAGTTTAATGCTTCCACGCATGTGTCGATGCAATTCGACGCATGCGTGGGATTTTGGTCCGATGGTTGGGCGTACTAACCATCGGACATGTCCGACTGACAGGTTTCCAGCGGACAAGTTTCCAAGCATGTTTAGAAACTTTTGTCCGCTGGAAACCTGTCCGCTAGGCCGTACACACGGTCGAACATGTCCGCTGACAGCGGACATGTTTGATCGTATGTACGCGGCCTAAGAGATTGTGTAGATATGTTGGGGTTGATTTACTAAAGGCAAAGTGCAGTTGCTACAGAGCTTAGTAAATTATCAGTAGCTCTGCTGACTCCCATCATCCAATCATATACAAGCAAAAATGCTGTTTTTTTTTTGGGGGGGGGGGGGTTCGTGCACGTGATTGGGTATTCTTTGCGAAGTGAAGTCTTGCCTCATTTAATAGGCTCTGGAGCAACTGCACTTGCAGAGGGCAACTACACATTGCAAAGTGCACAGTCTATTTGCCTTTAGTAAATCAACCCATTTGACTCACCTCTTGTTGTGTCTCTAGGACAGATAGTGATGGAAAAATCTCTGGAAAGGCCACAGCAAAAACATTATTGACTCTCTCTCTTAAACACATACCTCGCAAGTTTTAGAGATGCGAATGAGGGACACCTATCAGCAAAAGCATGCAGGTATAGGACAAACCCCTTGCCACGTCCCCTTAAAGGAGAATTGTACAAAAAAACAAGTTTGGTTAAACCCACGGGTGCTTTTTTTTTGCCACTACTATGCCTTTATATTGGCTTTTGGAATTTACAAATGCAGCAATTTTTAAATCAGGTGAAACGTTAAACGCTGGAAAACACTTTTTGTTAGATAAAAGGTAAATTGTATGTACATCTTAATAGATCAGATCAAAATGAGGGACAAATGAGGAGGAATGAGGGACAGAGGGGCATTGCTCCAAATCAGGGACAGTCCCTTGAAATCAGGGACAATAAACAAAAAAAGGCATATCATGCACTTTGATATGCATCCTTTTGTATTATGATCTCATATGAGCTATGGTGTCAACCATTGGTGTGCACAGCCTATTGCATTAGGGTTTCCCCCCCAAAGCTTAAACTATTATGTGTGTATGTGCATGTGTATACAGTAAATACTGACGGTGTCAGTAGAGCAATGGACAGTGTCAGTAGTTTTTATTTTGTTTTATTTTTTATCATTTTTTACAATGTTTGTTTTAGGAGACCTGCTAGGAGGCTTTGGTGAAATATCAGGGGTCTAAACAGTGGTAATATGTGTCACATGGCAAACCTGGCATACCCTGTGTGTACACCTATGGTATCAACCCACCAAAATAAAGCTCTATTTGTGGGAAAAAAAGGACGCCTATTTTGTTTGGGAGCCACGTCGCACGACCGCGCAATTGTCAGTTAAAGTAACGCAGTGCCGGAAGCTGAAATTTTGCCTGGGCACGAAGGGGGTTTATGTGCCCAGTAAGCAAGTGGTTAAAGTCTGTTATTACCTGTTTAAATATTTTATTAAAACATCTTAAACAAGAAAAACTGCAGGTTCGAATCCAGGGAACTGATGTGGGAATAGAGTTTTCATTATTTTCAGCTCTCTAATCAGTATTTAGAACTTACTACTGACAAGCAGAAATAAAGACTAGTTTGCCCTAACGAGGCTTTATGGCATGGTTGCAGTGTTGTACCTTTGGAAGTCTCTTTCCTTACACTGGGGCGCCATCTTGTGTTTATATTGATGTATGCAGTTTTATACATGGTACATTTTTCTATACTAATATTTTTGAGTGTTGGAAATAGGGGCTGTTGCTGCATAATCTGACAGTTTCTTAAGAACAAATGCAGATGTTGAAACCTTTGAATGTGGTAAAAGACTATAGTTTAAGATTTTGTCTAATCTTTTAAATAATGCTTGTCTTATGTTTGCTGATGAATGTTTTGGCCAAAAAAATTTTTTTTGTTTCCCCCAGGGTAGATGAAGCAAGACATTAATAAATATGTAAAATGTGATGATTGTGTTATATTTTTTAGTAAAACCATTTTAGGCAGGGATGGTGCACAAAGCCTAGAAAACTATTTATTGCCATTATATCGGTAAAGCCTACCAATGTGAGCTTAGCAAATGTGTTATAGCTAATGAAATATTGAATTTGTGTAATAATACTTTACAAAAAGTACCCTAAAAAGGACATGATTAGAAACCTCTTAATCCTCTTATCATATATTGGAACTATACTGTCTCCAGGGGTCAAGTCCTGGGGAAAAAAGTGTGGGAACTCCCACCCAAGATCCACTCCCCCACCAAAAAAATAAAATTATACGCTCATATGCATAATTACTAAACCACATGTTTTTTCTTTTTTTTTCGATCCACTGTACCTTAGTAATCCTTTATGTTACTGGCCACTTCCTGTATATGGATTCATCGGGTAGTGTGCGGGTATTCCGTCACTTCCTCGATGCTGCAATGTCTCCTGGGAGCTTTTGTCATTGTTCCCAGGAGACATTGCGGAGGTCTGGCGCGAGTTATCACAGGATTTAGAAAGAAGCAAGTTCTTTCTAAATCCTGCGATAACTTGTGGCAGGCCTCTACAATGTCTCCTGGGAACAATGACAAAAGCTCCCAGGAGACATTGTGGCATCGAGGAAGTGACGGAATACCCGCACACTACCCGATAAATCCATATACAGGAAGTGGCCAGTAACATAAAGGATTACTAAGGTTCGCCTGCCCCTGACAGTGACTCGAGCTGGGCATCGCCGCTAAGTGAGGGATTGGCTCGGGCGGCTTGGCTGCTCTAGTCCTGCAAAGGGAACTGCTGTGAAAAAAGTACAGGGGGCGTGGCTGACCAGCGATGGAGATGGCTGCTTAGTCCCTGAGCTCGTCTGCCAGGGAGAGAACCGGAGCGATAGGAGCCCGTTTTGGAAGGCAATCTGCACCCATCCAGCCTCCTGAGACCCAGAGGACACTTACCAGCGATGTCCGGGAAGAGGAAAACGGAGCATCATCCACAAAAGCTGACGGCCTTCTTCCAGTACACAACCCAGGTCAGTCAGTCACAAAATGGCGCCGCCAACAACGCGGCGCTGGGGGCCCGTTTGGACTTGTATGATCCCATCCTGGGCACACAGGACTCCCTCTTCCCTCCCTCACCTCCCACACCTAAAACGGAGGAGAACCCGGTAACGGGGAAGCCAGACGAAAGCGCGGCTCCGCACCGATCGCGGCCCGCCACGGACGTCCGCACAAATCAAGGCCCTGGCTTGCGGCCTACTCCCGGCGGACCAGGCCCTACACTCATCCATGGCCTCCTTCCCCACAACAGGACAACCAGTGGTGAACACCACACTAAAGGATATGCTGATATCCCTCCAGTCCTCCCTAATGACAGATCTGTCCTCTGTCTTCTCTAAAATTACCACAGACCTGCATATGATGGATGACAGGGTCACATACCTGGAAAACAGCATGGGGGAATGCACAACCACAGTAAATGAACTGGTAGACTCCTATGATGACATACAGACAGAGCAGAATTGGGTGAGAGCCAAGCTGGCCGATTTAGAGGACAGATCCAGAAGAAATAACCTGAAACTTAGGGGGGTCCCGGAATCCATACTGCCGGCTGACCTTCCCAAATATGCCAAGGAACTTCTACATACAATACTACCTGACACCTCGCCTAGAGATCTTATAATCGATCGGATCCACCGCATAGCCAAACCCTCACATCTAGCTGCTTCGGTCCCGAGAGACGTCCTGATGAGAATTCTCTTTTTTCACGTCAAAGAACAGCTACTGATGGCCGCCAGAGGGGGACCACCACTACAACATCCATTTGAGGGGGTCCTGCTCTTTCCTGACCTTTCAAAGTACACGCTACAACTCAGATGACAACTTAGCCCGATTACCAAGGGCCTCCACAACAACAAAGTCCAGTACAAATGGCGATACCCGGCCACTCTAATTGTGACGAAGAATGGCTCCTCGCACGTGATCCAAGATCTGCAGAAAGGATTGCAAATACTTCACTCATGGGGGATCTTTCCTGAACTGCCTCAAGACCCTTCAGCCCCGAAAGCTCAACGCGGATCCAGAACCACTCGCCACAGCCCGGCTACCCAAGATGATGGTCCGGAGCAGATGACCTGAAGATTTCAGGCACCCCTTTCTATATCTACGTGACAGATGCTCTCCCTGGCATCCAGCTCTCTACCTGTTCTCTTTTTTTTGTCTCTTTTTTACAGTTTAGGTTTTGAAGCATCAGCCTTGTGACATTCATTTCCCGATTTAGCGGTTTAGTTGGACACTTTGTCCCTGCACTCCGCTTCCTGACTCTATCGGTGGCAACGCCATCGTAAACCGTAACTATTGTTATTACCAGTTTTTCTTGCTTGTTTAGTTTCTTATCCAATGCAGGGACCTGCACGATACCGATCTTCGATTGACGACTTCCTCATAGGCGTCCTCATCTCCCTCACGCAGACAAGCTCATCCTTCTCTCCAAACTATAAGTGACTTTCTATCCCAAGTTTCGCCTGAACCTTGATTCCCAATGGCGACTAAAATTCTATCTCTTAACGCTAATGGGTTAAACCACCCGGCAAAAAGACATTCCCTATGGAAGACCGCTTTAGACGTACAATGCGACATACTGTGTGTCCAAGAAACACACCTTATGTCAACCGGTGCACCTGCTTGTACCAACAGGCACTTCCCCCTCATCTTTGCGGCCCCCTTCTCCTCCAAAAAAAGGGGGGTACTCATAGAAATCAGAGACACTGTCAAATTCCTTCTGAAGTGTGTTGAGATAGACCCAGATGGGCGTTATGTTGTACTTGTATGTAATGTAAATGGTATGGATTACACCCTGGTTAACATTTATGCTCCCAACGTCAAACAGATCAGTTTCCTCCGAAAGGTAATGAAAATTGTGCACCCCATCAAACAGGGACACATGATTGTATGTGGAGACTTTAACTTAGTTCCGAATATATCCCTGGACTCCACCACTGCCTCAAAACGCAGAGAGTCCCCTCTAAAACACTTTATCGCTTCACATGACCTGTTTGAGGTTTGGAGGTGCTACTACGGCTCTGAACGTGATTACAAGTACCTCTCTCCCCTTCATAAAACGTATTCACGCATAGACATGTTCCTCACTGACAAATGGCTTTTGCAATCTATCAGCGCATCTGTGATCCACACCACGACCTGGTCGGACCATGCCCCAATCACCATCACCATTTCTGACTCTCCTACTACTAGGCCCGCGTTTCTATGGCGAGCTAACTACATCTTGCAACATCCTTTTTTCTCACCAACAATTTCTGAACACCTGTCAGAATACTTTGACATTAATACGGAATCTGTGCCCGATCCAGGCGTGGTGTGGAACGCGCATAAAGCGTTTATAAGAGGGATTCTGATTAAACTAAGCTCCTCTCATAAAAAGCATAGATCAATAAGGATAGACACTCTTATATCGCAAATAGACACTTCCGAGGGACTTAATAAGTCTACTCCAGAGCCGGCTAGGGCCGCTCATATTCTCTCCCTACGTCAGGAGCTGAGACTCCTTCTCCTGAAATCCTTTGAACATCATCAAAAGAAAATGGAAGGCAGTTACCTACTCCACATCCAATAAAGCAGGCAAGGCTCTAGCACAGCGCATTACAGGTAGGAAGGCCAAAAGTAAGATTGACCACCTATTTCATCCACACACTAATGCAAAACTCATAAACCCCCAAGAAATAGCTGTTGCATTTAGCACATATTACGGGGACCTTTACAACCTATGTAATGACCGTGACACACACCAACCTTCCCCGACCGACATAGACAACTTCCTTAACCATGTCAGTCTCCCATCCCTTTCAGCAGACCAATTAGCCCGACTAAATGAACCCTTCACCACGCCGGAAATTTTAGCAACCATTAAATCTTTGCCCCTGGACAAGTCCCCTGGTCCAGATGGACTCACCAGGGAATATTTCAAACAATTCACCCAACACTTAGCGCCCACCCTGACTGCGGTATTCAATACCATGGCCACCTCCTCCAAATTCCCTAAAGAATCTCTACAAGCACTAGTGGTCACATTGCCCAAACCGGGTAAAGACCCGGTAACACCCCAAAATTTCCGCCCAATATCGCTCCTCAACCTAGACCTAAAAATATACGCAAAAACAATTGCCACAAGACTTGTCAATATCATGCTGATCAATAGGGACAATCTGGATTTACGACTGGCAGACAGGCGTCAGAAGCCACGAGGCGAGTGATCGACATTCTTCACTATGCTGAGTCCAGTGGAACGCCTTCTCTGCTCCTAGCTTTGGACGCAGAGAAGGCGTTCGACAGAATCCACTGGGGCTACCTGCGGCGAGTGCTCGAGAAATTTGGATTCCAAGGACACATACTTACCGCTTTACTTGCTCTTTATACATCCCCATCTGCACGAGTGTTTTCAGCCGACATGATTTCCCAACCATTCAACATAACAAACGGTACCTGACAGGGCTGCCCGTTGTCGCCGCTGATCTTTAATCTACTCATAGAACCATTAGCATTAGGCATAACCCACGAATCTCTGGATTTCAAATAGGCCCTACATCTCACAAGACCAGTCTGTTCGCAGACAACGTCATACTTATGTTAACTGACCCGACAACGTCACTTCTAGAAGCGCATAAGACCCTCCAATGGTTCAGTGAAGTGTCATACTATAAAGTAAATGCCAATAAATCCTATATACTAGACCTGGGCCTTGACGCCACTTCCAAAAACCTGTTGCAAACACAATTTCCCTTTACTTGGGCGGACCACGAGATTTCCTACCTGGGAATCCAATTGACAAGCTCCACCAAAAATGTATTTAAAAGTAACTTTAAACCCTTCCTCGACACACTGCAGAAAGACACTATTGGTTTGGCCAACCATAAACTCTCCTGGTCCGGCAGACTCGCAGCATTTAAGATGATGCACCTACCGCAGCTACTGTATTTGTTCCGAACACTCCCCATCCCTATTCCAGCATCCTACTTCCAGTCCCTACAAACTACCCTGAACACACTGTTGTGGCAAGGTAAGAAACCTTGCTGCGCAAAACAACTGCTCACCAAACATAAATGCGCGGGGGGGGGGCAGGCTCCATAGATTTTAAAGAATATTAGTGGGCTACAATTCTCACTCAGCTTAAAGACTGGTTCCAGCCATTCCCTCTTACACTGTGGGGGCAGCTGGAATCCATATTGGTTAAACATAACAACCTCCGAGACTGGATTCTGGGGGTACCACATGGCACATTGGTCTCTAGCTCACTCCCTCCCATGATGAGAGCATCAGCCTTAGCCTGGAAATTTCTTGTCCAGCAAGGTGAACTCCACCCCCACCCATTTCATCCTCCTATCCCACTGAACTGCCTTCAACACTGCACTTTTCTACAATATTTTTCGCCAAAAGCAGGTCTTTTCCAAAGCCAAACCACATTTTCAATGGGATGTAGACATGGGCCAAACTTTTACAGAAGACCAATGGCAATCTGCACTTAGGTCCATCTACAAAACTACCCGAAGCGCGGCGTTGTAGGAACTCACATTAAAAATCTCCCTACGTTGGTATCTCACGCCAGCTAAAATAGCTAAATTTGTCATGAACAACCCCGACACATGTTGGAGATGCGCCGGAGCTAAAGGCGATATGATACACATATTCTGGTCTTGTCCGTCCATTAGCTTATATTGGTCTGCCATCTTCAGTATACTGTCAGATATAACGGGTAGTCCTATACTTCCATCATCAGCCCTGGCATTACTAAACATGAATATGGACCAGATACCTGTTGATACACAACTGGTAGCCACCAATATCCTTCTGGCAGCTCGGCTGAGCATTACCAGACTCTGGAAATCTACCAAACCCCCGACGATAGAATGCACTATTGAGCTAGTCCAGTGTTTTTCAACTACAGTCCTCAAGGCACACCAACAGGTCATGTTTTTAGGCTTTCCATTATTTTGCACAGGTGATTTGATCAGTTTCACTGCCTTAGTAATCACCACAGCCATTTCATCTGAGGGAAATCCTGAAAACTTGACCTGTTGGTGTGCCTTGAGGACTGGAGTTGAAAAACACTGAGCTAGTCAATCTGCACTACAACTATGAGCTGACACTGGCTTCTAGCACTGGAGGTGGTCGCACAGTGCACCCGGGTTGACAGGGCTCTAGCTTTAGCTGTCACCATACAACATGTTTGAATTAGATAAATTCTATATGCACGCTTACCTTGTTTTGTTGTCTGACCTATATTACTTAGCTGAAGCGATTGGATATAACTTGTTTGCTGTCTATGGCTTTGTATACACACTCTTGACGAAGAACTGGTATGTACTCTACTTGTATACTATGTATTGTGTAAAACTCAATAAAAACTATTGTTGAAAAAAAAAAGGTGCAGGAACACCGTTCCCACGCGTTCCCGCAGGACTTGAGCCCTGACTGTCTCCCTTTACATTGTAAAGTGCTGTGCATATTGTAGCCACTACATAAATCCTAAAAAAAGACAATTATTATCCTCTGGTAGTGAGGGGGTCAGTGTTCTGGCTCCCTCCTTAGCAGTCCATTTCCCATGGTAACAGGAGCAGGCTAGTTTTACAGAGATCTAAGGCCTGATCACGATGTACGGTGAGGTGACTGAGCTAATGAGCACGCATTAGGAGCGCACACGAGGTCCATGCTGGGTGCTCGGCAGGACCCCATTCTGTTACTGGGAGTGAGGTAGCAGAGGTGTGCTGGACTGGTTGAATGGGCAAAGATTTAGCACATCTAATGCAAAACATAAAAGTTACAGTGTATAGTAACATCAGACAAGTCACTTTTCAAAGGAACTCTGTATTTTACTGCTGCACACAGTAAAGCTCACCTCTAAGTCAGGGAACTGCCTTAATGTTATTTATTTTTTTACACAACCGCAGTACTTGCCTGGTCCAGGGCATTGATGAGAGCAATCTGCACAAAGTAAACCTCCATGTGTATAAGCACATTCTTCCTCTGGTCTTCTTCTTCCTTCGGTCTTCCTCTGGCTTCTTCTTCCCCCGCTTCTTCTTCCTCTGGTCATCTTCTTCCTCCACCTCCGCTGCCACCGCCGACCTGCTAAAGATTAAAAAAACAAACCTCCTCCGATGATGCGATTGGACGGATTATGTCATTTAGAGACCGCACCCCTTGTGACTTCACCGCCCCGGGCATGATGGGTTTGTGATGTTACAAGGGGTCCCCAGATGACGCCATTCGGTGGCCACACCACATAGTTACATATGACATGTGCACCATGGAAGCGGACAGATCGGCGGGCTGCAGTGTCAGTTTTTGGATCTTCGGTGGGTCCCTTGCGGGAGCGGCGCTTAGGGTGACCACATGTCCCGGATTGTCCGGGACAGTCGCGCATTTTGCAGGTCTGTCCAGGACACATTCATTCCACGACAATACAGTGTCCTGGAATGAAACTGACACAGCCACCCCCCTGGGCCAATCTGATGCCCCAAAAAAGGCCGCCACATCACCGCTTTATTCACTGATAGTACTTTTCCTGGACGGGAATGCCTGGAGGAGCACAATCCCGCCCTCTGCTTGTGATTGGGGAAATTATAAATCCCGCCACTTATGTCCAATCACTGTGCTGTGATTCGTTACAACACAAGCTGATTTTTAGGAAGGGAGGGTGTCCCTGAATGGTAGTTTGGAAATGTGGTCACCCTAGCGGCGGTGGATGATGATGGAGAAGAGGTTTAGAAGAAGAAACGGGGGAAGAAGTAGCTGGAGGAAGAAGTGGAGGAAGAAGAAGACATTTTTAATAAAGGACTTTGTCAAAAATTGGCTATTGTCTTTTGTCACATTACACTACTTTTTGGTGAATGGGTAGGAATACGATTGTCATGGACCTTGGAAGGCAGAAGTGTTCCTCTTTGAAATCTGTTACACAGTGGGGGGTCTTCTGTCCTGTCTCAACTCTCCAGACGGTTCCATTGTTCTGTGGCTGGCTATTGTGTACATTGATTGCCCTGGGGCTTCTGTCTCAATACACATAACAGTCTTTCTATTCAAACTATCTGACCAATCTCTGCTGCATCATTTTGAAGTCCTCATTTGCATGGAAGAGGACCTGAGTGAGAACCACAAATGTACTTTACAATTGACCAATAGGAAAGCAGTTGTTGGAGGCGGGATGTTCCAAATTCTGTATAAAAGTGTGTTGTGTACTTTCAATAAAAGAGTCCTGTTTGAACATACATACAGCCTGCCTGGTGTGTGTTCTAAATGGATCTCGAACGGCACATAGCTGTAGTTCGGATCCCGGAACCTTGGATGACTGGACCATCAGACGTTGCAATCGGCAATCTGATTCAATAGAAGCAGAGGAGTGTCGGGAGAGCAGAACCGAGCGAGCAAGGGTCTCGTCACAACGATGTACCCCAAACTCATTCACATAGGAGGGGGTTGGGATCTGGGGTCTACTTGTTAAAGGGGACTTCTAGATTCTGATAAGCCCCTGCCCACAGACCCCAACAACCACCGGCCTGGATTTTCGGGAAGAGTCCCTTGTCCAATGTCCCCATCAACATATAATAAGGCTTACCTGTAGGTAAAAAAAAATATCTCCTAAACCTTTACGGTTTAGGAGATATTCCCCTTGCAATGAGGCGCTGAATGCAGGGGATTTTCGGCTTAAGGCCCGGCAGCCGCCAGACCGTGCCGAAAAGAATTATCCTGCGCAGGAGTGACAACAGCTCTGGAGCCGCGATACCCGGAAGACACACCAAGGCAAAATGTCAGCTGCCTCGGCGTGAACCGGGAGGGACACCAACGCCTTGTTCTAAGTTAAGTATTTCATAATGAGCTAGTATGTGGTGCATACTAGCTAATTTTGCCTTTTCCCTTAGGCTGCGTACACACGATCAAATCTATCTGCTGAAAACGGTCAGACCGTTTCAGCAGACAGATTCGATCATGTGTATGGGCGGACAGACAGATTTGGCCAGCCGACAGATTTTAAAGCGTGCTTTAAAATCTGTCTGCTGGGAATCCGTCCGTCCGATATGTCTGCTGGTTAGTACATGGATTTGACGCATGCGCGGAAGTGTTTTACTTCCTGGTGTGGTGGCGTCAACGCCATCGCCACATCACCGCGCTGTCTGCCGGCGGGGATTTTGGTTTGATCGTGTGTACAGCGATCAAACCAAAACAGCCAGCAGACAAATCTCACCAAATCGTTCTGTCAGACCGATTTGAACAGATGTATTTGGTCGTGTGTATGCGGCCTCACAGGTGTAAAGAAAAAGAAATCAGCACAAATGTCATGCATGTTGGCTTGACTTACAAAAAATAGAACAATGGAAACAATTCTACACACGCTCTCAAACACAACAGTAAAAACATTCACACACATTCACAAACATTCACCAGTAAAAAATATTCACACACGCTCTCAAACACACCAGTAAAAACATTCTGAATTAAAATAAGTGGTTGCATGTTATCGTAGACAATCCTGGAAAACCAGTAAAAAAAGCAAACAGAAGGGGTGTCATAAAAAACGTTTTCTATTCAAATATTTATCATGTATTTTGCATACAGAAAGAATAACCAAACTCAGTAAACGTTGACAGATGACTCTTTGATATTCTATAAGTTAGAAATGTACTGCTCCGTGTATGCATATTATCTGGTTATTACTCTCTTCAAACATCAGTGCCAGCTCATGAAATTCCCATATGGGGAAATGGATTTTAGTATTTGCGGCTATGAGGCTCACAAGACAGAACTCCGCACTGCACACTTGAAAGCAAGATACATCTCCTCTCTGGGGCTTGCCCCATGTGTTTAGACATGATCTGTTGATCGGTTTCCTAGCATAGGCAAAGGATTAACAGACAGCTGCTGTCCTGCAAGAGTTGATGACAGATAGAAATGATTCTATACTTACTGACAGTGAGAATGCGTCAGCCAAAGTTATAGCCTTTACTGTGTCCCTAAGAGGCTTACTACAGAAGACCACATAGGGCCAGATTTAAAAAGAAACATAGGGCCAGATTCAGGTAGAGTTGCGCTGGAGTATTTAGATATGCGCCGCGTAACTGTGAATATGCGCCGTCGTTTCTATGTGGCCGTACCCACCAAACTAGATGCGACAGAAAACGGGCCATTTCCGATCAGCTTAACTTTCCGACGCCAGAGTCTCGTCAGCGCATAATTTCGCTTGGCGCATCAGTCGCGCCTATTGATTTCCCCTGCAAATATGCAAATGAGGGAGATTTCCCGATTCGCGAACGGATTAGCACCATACGCTGGCTACATGCGCCGCGCGTATCTCGTCCGTCCGGCGCAAAGTTATTTCTACAAATAGCTGCTTTATCTTTACTCCAGACGGCCTCAGGTCAGCAGGAGAGCAGCTACAGCAGCAGCGTTACCGACGAAAATAGCAAGCTGAACAACCACACTTGCAAGGACAACACCTCTGTGTGACAACATGCCAGGGGCAGTCGCGGTCCTAGCACTAGTACTGGGTCCCCCGGTACGGAGGAGGCGGGCATGTGAGAGGATATACCGCACGCGCATGAGCCTCTTTGGCATGGGGGATGAGGAGGTGTATCGCCTCTTCAGATTCAGCCCTGATGCAATACTTGAACTAACCACAACCCTGCAGGGTGACATCAGCAGCAAGACACACCGCTCACAAGCAGTGCAGCCACTGGTGAAGGTACTGGCAACACTTCATTTCCTTGCAAGTGGATCATTCCAGCGTACAAGTGGAGTGGTGGCTGGGATGTCACAGTCCTCCATGAGCAGATGTGTGCACCAGGTTGTCCCTGCAATCCTCAGACGCATGTCCAACCACTTCATCAGACCAACCACTGAGGAGCTGCGGCTGAAGGCAATGACAGATTTCTACAGCATTGCCAGATTCCCACGCACTGTGGGGGCCATTGATTGCACACATGTGGCACTCCAGCCCCCCAGTGCCACAGAGCACATATACCACAATCGGAAGCATTGGCATTCCATCAACGTACAGGTGATAGCCGATGCCCAGCGCCTCATATGGCACGTCCGTGCCAAACACCGCGGGTCCAGCCATGACAGCTTCATATACCGTCAGAGCCCCATCCCAGCAGAATTCGAACAGAACATGTATGGGGACAGCTGGATGGTTGGTGAGTGACATGGGTGGCAGGCATGACTATCCCCTCCCATGATGCACATCACAAGGGGCACATGCATGACTAACATCCTCCTGTCTTTTCCCTTACAGGTGACTCTGCATATGCACTGGGACCCCATCTAATGACTCCTTTCCGGAACCCCCAAACCAGAGGAGAGAGAAGATACAATGCGGCACATATCAAATTCCGTGCAGTGGTGGAGCAAACATTTGGTCTCCTGAAGTCCCGTTTCCGCTGCCTGGATAAGTCCGGGGGGGCCCTATTGTATTCCCCTACCTTCGTGTGTCAGATCATCGGTGCATGTTGCATTCTGCACAACTTTGCTATGAGAAAAGGCCTGCAGATTGACATGCGTGATGACCTGACCCCCGACCCACACAGTCCCCATCTGCCAGAGGAGAACCAGTCAGCTGATGGAAGAGCAGTCAGGAGGGTCCTCGCCGTAGGCATCTTTGGACACTAAACCAAAACATTAATCACACAGACAATGCACGCATGCACACCACTGATGTCCCTTGATCACACCCACCACATCCACATCACATTGGATTAGCCCAAGTCCAGCATGTAGGACTTGGGAGCAGCAACGCCAGCGTCAAGGCCCCAATGATGTCGCTGTCCATTCATACACCTTTCACATGTCATTCATACAGCCGTGGGGTTAACTTCACCACCACGGCCGAGGGTGACACCCCTTACTGGCAGGAGTGCCACCCCCTCACATTCACGCACCATTCACACTGTCCCCTGCACTCCTGACCGTGTGCAGTTAAAAATAAAATATATACTCATAACCTGAGTAATAAAAGAAAAAATAAACTCATAACCTGAGTAATAAAAGAAAAAATAAACTCATAACCTGAGTACTAAAAGAAAAAAAAAAATAACCCGAAAAAAAAAAACCTCATCTGGGATGACGGGGGCTCCTCCTTGTGGGCACTCTCGGGCTCCTCAGCTGCCTGGAGGGAGTGGGTGGGGGGGGGGCATCTGGAGGAGGCTGATCCATGGGTGGGCCACTCCTGGCAGCTGTTGGCTGCATGCCCTCCAAGGCCACGGCAATCCGGCTCAGAAAATGATTGGTCTGGGCCTGCATCCTCATCTGGCGGGTGATATTATGCCGCTGGGCATGCTGCCGCTGCCTCCCCTCTTCCCGGATGGCAGCTGTGTTGGCGTGGACGGCTGCTGTGAGGTGCCATACATCAGCCTGCACCTCCCCCAGGCTGGTGACAACGTCCTGCACACCACTGGGCAGCTGCGATACGGAGCACAGACTGTCAGCGAGCCGGTCCAAGTGCCCAGCAATCTCCCCCATCTGTTGTGTTTGCCGGGCATGGTCCATCGCCACCTGGTCCTGGACCAGATCAGACACCCCCCTGGTCTTACAGGTGGCCTTCCTGGGGCCAGGAGAAGGTTGTCCCCGTGGGGATGGAGTCGCCCTTGAGGGGCTACCGAGGATGGGTGAGGGGATGACAGAGGGGCCTGCAGAAGGGGAGGACTCAGATAACACCAAAAAAACTCCTGCTGAGGAACAGGCTCCTCCTCAACCATTTCCACAGAAGTGGTGTGGGCACTCTCCTCCACCTCGGTGTCTTCAGCACCCAGGGGCTCGTCCTCAGGATCTCGTTGTGGTGGAATGGCCGGCAACAGATGATGGCCCAGCTCTGTCATCTGTGGATGACTCAAAGCAGACACATGTTGGTGGTCCCACACACTTGGCACATTTACCCTCCCCCCCCACATGCAACACACCAAATAGGGGCTAAAAACACTTACCTGTCCTGGAGCCTTCCTCCACAGAATCATAGCCTGGTACCCCCTCCAATTGCTCCCTCTCCAGGCAGCGGGCGACCACCTCCTCCTCTGTGGTCAGGCTGACCGGACATGGGGGTCCACCACCTGTGCCCCGCTCATGGCTCCGAATGGTGGCCACCTTGCCACGGACCTTGCGCCGCAGGTCATTTATCTTTTTCTGGATATCACCAGCAGTCCGGGTGGAGTACCCCAACACATTCACCCTGCCAGCAATGGTGTCCAGGATGGCCTGCTTCCTCTCCCGGCTGGTCTTCCTACTTTTCTTCCCATGCAGAAAATCATTATAAGTCTCCATAGCAGAGATGACCACAGAGACCTCCTGGGCATTAAAATTGAGGTTCCTCCTCTCTTTGGGGGTAGCGGGAGCAGCCATAACAGAGCAAAAGTAACTTCCCTGGGGTGGGGGGAAACGGAAATACTTTTGCGCCGGAATGGCGCTTCCGCTGGTGCTTTTATACGCGCAACGGAACACATTGCGCTGGCGTTTTCCGTGAAGTGGTGCCGACGGAAGTTGTGAGCATGCGCACAGGGGGCCGAGTGAAGCCTCACTTACTGCGCATGCTCCGTGGATGATGCGCTGAACGTAAGCCTCTGCGCTGGGCTCCGCCCATCATTTACATATGATCACACCCACTTCCACTTGCGTCGGGTTGCGCCAACGCATCTTCGTTACTCTGTCGCAAAATAACGCCCATGCGCTTGGTGAATGCTGTACTTCACTCGCTAGTTTGCGTCAGCACAGCGTATATGCGTTGTGCTATGCTGGCGAAAAGATGCGCGCATCTACCTGAATCTGGCCCATATTCTCCATGTCTACTTAAAAATAGGACCCATGCATTCATAACCAAAGGTCATCCATAACAGTTAAAAAATATTCTCCTGTTTCTATTAATTTTTGAAAGGACCTGTGGTCTGTTCTCAATATCTAAATTTTAATGCGACGCTACCAAAAAACATCTTCTCTATCTTGAAGTGCTACAGCCACTGTCAGACTCTGTCCCCATTCCCTACATGCAAACTGTAGTTCCATCCTCAGACCCATATCTCATCATTGTGTTCTGCCATAACTCCCAACTGTCACTGATTTGGAGGAACTGTCCCTGATTTGGAGCAATGTCCCTCTGTCCCTCCTTCCACCTCATTTGTCCCTCATTTTGGTCTGATCTATATAATTGTATAAAAAAAAAACACTATTTATCTATCAAAAAGTGTTTCCCAGTGCTAAACTTTTCATCCAATTTCTAAATTGCTGCATCTGTAAATTCCAAAAGCCAATATAAAGGAATAGTAGTGGTAATAAAAAAAAGTACATGTGGGTTTAACCACTTCCATACCAGGCACTTACGCACCTTCCCGCCCAAGCCAATTTTGAGCTTTCAGCGCTGTCGCACTTTGAATGACAATTGCGCGGTCATGCTTCACTGTACCCAAACAAAATTGGCGTTCTTTTTTCCCCAAAAATAGAGCTTCCTTTTGGTGGTATTTGAACACCTCTGCGATTTTTTTTTTCTGCGCAACCACTAAAAATAACTTACGCCGACGTAACTCACCTTTTCCCGGCGTAGCGTAAATATGCGCCCGGTGTATGTGTGTGCCACAGTCACAAACCAAGATACGCCTAAAATAAGGCCATCCTACCCGGACGTATCTTACTTACGTCAGTGTGACGTCGGCGCAAATATGGTCTGGACGTATGTTGCTTCTCCCATTGGTTAGGCATTCAAATATGCAAATGAGGGAAATACGTAGATTCACAAACGTGAACTTGCGCCCGGCGCATGATATATGCGGGTTGCGTAAGTTTTACGTCTGGCGTAAAGTTATTCCCCATAGATGAGGCGCAACCCATGCAAAGGTATGGACCAGGGAACACAAGCCTACGTATTGTACGTTGGATATCTGTGAATATGGGCTGATGTGGGTCTGACTGGGCATAGGTTACGTTCACGGCGTACACAGTGATCCGGCGTATCTTAGGCAGTTGTTCCGACGTGGTTGCGTCTCGACACATGCACAGTTCGTTTTAAGTACTTGTCTGGCTCCCGGTCCATCATTTGCATGGGGTCACGCTTCATTAGCATGGATAGCGCCCACTTCCAGCCCACTTCCACCTACTTCTACTTACGCCAGCTTACGCCTACGAAATATACGCTACGCCGGCGCAGAGTTGGGAGCATTTGCTTTGTGAATTCCCTGCTTGCCTCTCTGCGCTGCGTTGGCATAGTGTAAAAGAGATACTCTCCGATGCCATAAATGTGCGCCGATGTCTGTGAATCCAGGCCTGAAAATTTTGAAAAAAATTTAGTTTTTTTTTTCTAAATAAGTACGTGTTCTCTTTTAATTACGAGCACTGATATGGCGGTTCTGATGGGCACCGATGAGGTGGCACTGATGGACACCGATGAGGTAGCACTGATGGGCACTCATTGGTGGCACTGATGGGCACTCATAGGCGGCACTGGGCACTCATAGGCGGCACAGATGGGCACTCATGGGCGACACTGATGGGTGGCACTGATGGGCACTTATGGGTGGCACAGATGGGCACTGATAGGTGGGCACTGGGCATGGATGGGCACTGAGGGGTGGCACTGATGGACACTGAGGGGTGGCACTGATGGATCCATATTGCAAGTCAGTGCCCATTTGTGGGCACTGATTGGCATCTTTTTTTTTTTTACTGCTTTTTTTATTTTTATTTTTTTTGCTGCCTTTTTTTAATGCCCCTTTTTTTTGCCCTTCCCTGGTGGTCCAGTGTGGGCTTCCCTGGTGGTCCAGTGTGGGCATCCGAGGGGTGGCTGCGCTGATAAAATATTAGCGCGAACCCCCCCCTGTCAGGAGAGCCGCCGATCAGCTCTCCTGTACTCGCGTCTGTCAGACGCAAGTGAGGGAGAGCCATCAACGGCTCTTCCTGTTTACATCATGATCAGCTATGATTGGACATGGCTGATCACGTGGTAAAGAGCCTCCGCCGGAGGCTCTTTACCAAGATCGGAGATGCAGGGTGTCAGATTGACACCCCGCATCACCGCGCTGCGCGCCCCGGGCACGCGCCGGCATGAAACCCTGCAGCATGTCAATAGACGTCCAGTCAGCATTTCAGAACCACTTCCCGGACGTCTATCTGCTATTGACCGGGCGGGAAGTGGTTAACCAGTCTTGGGTTTTTTTTTGTACAATTCTCCTTTAAGGGGAGTGGCAAGCAGATCTATTACCTCCTCTGTGTGACAATATGTTTTTTGAACTGTACTAGTAAACATTATCAGAATATAAACGCACAGAGTTGTCTGACTTATTGCTTTAAGGTGGTGCAAAGATGTCTGAACCCAGAGTGTCAGGTGGGTTGGAATGTTCATGTGGTCATGGCAGTGCAGATAAGCAGGTAAATCCAAGCAGCCCCTTAGAGGGTCGTGCTACATTAAAGAAGGTTTTTTCATTCCATATAGTTCTGCTTTCACTGACTAGACGCATTCGTTTGTGGTGGATCCCGGAGCAGACCCCACACGCAGGGTCCATCATTTAAAGTTTATTTGCCAGATTCAGGTAGATGGGCGAATCTTTAAGTTGGAGTATCGTTACTCCGGCGAAATTTTAGGAGCAAGCACTGTTATTCACATAGCACATAGCACTTTATTCACATAGCACTAAAGTTGCGGCGGCGTATCGAAAATGAGCCGGCGGAATTCAAATTGGGCGGGTAGGGGGCGTGTATTATTATAACTAGGCGCGATCCCGCGGCGAACATACTGCGCATGCGTCGACTGTCAGTGCGCATGCTCCAAATTCTGTCAGTGAACGTCAATGACGTCAATCCCCATTCACGGACGATGACGACGGCCATACTTAAGATAGGATACTCCACCCTAGGGGGCATGTATTTCTTTACGCCGCGTATCTCTTACGGAAACGTCGGAAAGTCACTGCGTCGCACCCGAATACGATCGTGAATTTCCGATTCCCGCTGATTAACATATTCTCTGCGTTAATCAGTGGGAACACCCCGCGCGCCAATTTTAAAATGTAAGTTACGATACGACGGCGAAATACAATTACGCCGCTTGTATAGTAACTCCAACCCGGCGTTTCTTGTTTTCTGACTAAAGAAAACAGAAACGCCGGTTCAAAGTGAAAGTTAGGCTGGAGTATCACTGATACTCCAGCCTAACTCTACCTGAATCTGGCCCTATATCGGGAGCACATTGGAACCATGTGTCTACCATCATCAACATCTTCTCCACTGCAGTATTTTTGCCTGTGCTCTGTGTGGGTTGTCTACATCCAGCATAACCTGTGTGTGGTTCAGGACATTCTTGCCTGCTAATATTGGAAGAACTCTCATGTAGTCCAAACACTAGACTGTGTGAACTTGCCTTTCGTTTTGTTTTTGGTTTTCTTCTAAAACTCAGAAACTGTATACTTGGTGTAGCGGGGTCATCCTGTCGGAGTCTGCTGACAGGCCATCCCCGCTGGAACTTTATTCACGCTTGTAAATATGTATGATACCTTTAAGAAGTTGTGTATTGTGGGACTACAAGTAGCGGGAGATATGGACTCCATTGACTCTTAGGAGAAACAGACTACACTTCCCACAATGCCTTGCGTTATTGGAGCATGTGACACCTCCGCACAGACTTGTGGGGAGGTTACTTAAAGGGTCACTAAAGGAAAAAACATTTTTTGCTGAAATGAATGTTTACAGGGTATAGAGACATACAAGTTAACTGATTCCTTTTCAAAATGATTAAAAATAGATAAAAATCAATCATATAATGTGCCTGCAGGTTAGTTTCACTTTTGAACTGGCTTTATGTTTCTGTGAAGTAGAAATAGACACACAGAACAAAAAACAAATCCAGGGCAGTGTTTTGTTTTTAAAATGAATCTGATTGGTTCTGGGAAGTTTTAGACACACAGTAATGACAGCTTAGACCACAGTGAGAAAGCTCCCAGTACTGTGGTTATAAGGAAACAGACAAGCAGGAAGTGTGGAGATCAGAGCAGGATTACAGCAACATCAAAGCAAAAACGAACAATAAAGACATGAAACCAGTACTGCAGTAAGGTAAAGGAAGCTATTTTTTTTTTCCTTTAGTGATCCTTTAAGGGGAGGGTGTGGCGCCTTTTCTCTCTCTCGGGACCAGCATCTTCTCCTCTGCAGGGCAGCTGAGGACAGATATAGTTGTTCCGTTAGGCCAGAAGCCTGGTCCTAAATCCACCGAGGGACCAGCCACCCGGAAGGAAGCAAGACTCCAGCATCCAGCCCGTGTAACTAGAGATTGGAGGGGAAATCCAGCTGACAATTGAACCAGTGGAACACCCTCGTCCGGGATCCTTGTGCTGTGGAGCAGTGATTCATCAACACACTTTCTGAGAGGAATTCAGGTGGATCGGCCTGTCGGGTAAGAGGGCACATGCTCAGCTCTTATTTCTCCCCTTAGATAGACACTTTAGTGCCACCTCACAGGCCGCCCACACATGTTTGGTCTCCAGCTTAAACTTAGAGGCCCTTTACTGTTTACAATGGTTATGCAGAAGTGACTGACGCTGGCCAGCGATCAGCTCACCAACGTTGCTGTTAAGGATACCTTATCTGATTAGTTCCCTTTTTATCATTTATTACTTGTGGATTACAAATCTAACGTGCACCACCCGGCCGCAACGTGGACTGTAGCTGTTTTCAGGACCGCTCACTAGAGCGAGGTCGCATGCACGGACTGTTCACTTTAGTTTAGTTGAATGGTACCATTCTTTAGTATAAGGTCTGTTTCGTTCATAAATGTAATTTGCTGATTTTCGCAAGGGCCCTTGCGAAGTCATACTGTGTTGCTACATAACTACCATTCATTTAATGATCTGAACTTATGTTTGTTTCTTTGAGTACTTATGAAGTAAACTCACTCTTTTGATGTAAATATACTGCTGTGTGAAGCGTATTCTTCTTGTCTGGAGGGACCGTCCAAAAATTCAGGTAATACTACTATCACATTGTTAATGAATATTGTATGCCTGTTATTGTGCTCCCAGCCCAGCAGGGGTCACAATACACCCACCAGACTTCTGATGTGTCAAGGGAGCGTTCGAGCAAGTTAAAGAGGGGTGAGCCAAACAAAAAGTAAGTAGATCCCAAAAACAACCATCGGCCCCTGAGGGGGTAGCGCTACATTGGTATAGGCCGCACTTCCTCCACAAAAGAGAGTAGTCAGAGTGGCACAACCAATCAATGGGTTGCAATGAGTTAACATATGCTACCAACATTCTTACAACACCTCTATAGGCACAAAATCACAGGTATACGGCATGCAGAACATATTATCAGTGCCGTGGGCTGCGTCAGAAAGCACTGCATCCCAACAACGCTGTGTGAATAAAACTTAAAGGGGTGGTTCCCCTAAAAATAAACTTTTAACATTGCCTGTGTCTTCTTAATAATAAATAGAATCGGCTGGTAGTTTTTTTTTTAACCACCCGTACATACCATTTTCGGCATGTACGCTCACCGCCGCTTCCGGGTCTGGCAGCCGGGGACAGGCATCCGATCGACGCATACAGCGCGTCACGAGATGCCGAAAGAAGCCGAACGTTGGTGCGGCTCTATACGGCGCATGCGCACCAACGTTCGGCTTCTTTCGGCATCCCGTGACGCGCTGTATGCGTCGATCGGATGCCTGTCAATGAAGCAGGCCCTCCCATCCCCGGCCGCCAGACCCGGAAGCGGCGGTGAGCGTACATGCCGAAAATGGTATGTACGGGTGGTTAAAAAAAAAAAAACCAGCCGATTCTAATTATTATTAAGAAGACACAGGCAATGTTAAAAGTTTATTTTTAGGGGAACCTCCCCTTTAAACCCAAAAATGTATTGCCTTAGTATATTGCAGCTTGCCAATCATTAGATGCGGTGGTTGCATTTGTTTTCTTGTGTAGGCTTTTTGCCCCCTGTATTCACCTGATGATCAGTCAGTAACACACCTCCTGTATTAGAGTGCCTTCACTCTGGATGAAGGAGCACAGGGGCACCTTTGGACAGCAGCATTGTTAAGCTGGGGGGAGGGGAGTGTTAGATGTACTAGCAGATTTAGATACACTAACAAATTTAAGCTGAAGTCCAGCTAACACTCACTTTTTCGGTATTTGCAGCAATATTTTTTTTTTCCTTTCAGGATTAAGGTTTTACAGTAATAAATAAAAGCTGACTAATTTAAGCACCCCTGTCGGTAGTAAATGTTTTTTCTCAATTCTGAACTGCTGCATCTGCAGTAAAGCTTGTTCTGTTGAAAAACAACAGACGCACTGGCAGGATTACCAGGTGAAAATAAAGGAAAGAAAGCATAAAAAAGAAATGTAATGCAGCCAACATATCTTTTTGCGATACGGCACTACGGTGCTTTAACTGACAATTGCGCGGTCGTGTGTGACGCTGTACCCAAACAAAACTGACTTCCTTTTTTACCCATAAATAGAGCTTTATACCCCCAAAAATATATAAAAAAAATAAATGTATTCATCGGTTTAGGCCGATATATATTCTTCTACATATGTTTATTAAAAAAAAAAAATCTCAATAGAAATATATTGATTGGTTTGCGCAAAAGTTATCGTGTCTATAAACTACAGGATAGATTTAGGGACTTTTATTTATTTTTATTGTTTTTACTGGTAGTGACGGCGATCTGCGTTTTTTTTTAGCAGGACTGCGATATTGCGGCAGACATATCTGGCCCCAAATGATATTTTTTGGGGACCAGTGACAATATTACATTGATCAGTGCATTTTTGTAGTGCTGATCAATGTAAAAATGATACTTACAGAAAGGGGTTAATATTAGGGGCAATCAAGGGGTTAAGTGTGTTCCCTAGGTGTGTTCTAACTGTAGGGGGGAAAGGACTGCCTGGGACATGACAGAGATTACCACTGTTCCTCAGGGGCATTGCTAGGTGGCAAAAAGACCAGAGGCTTAAGCCCGAAGTCCAAGGCTGGAAAGCCGGGGGAGGGGGGGGGGGAGATGGTACATGTGATGCAGGCTTTAAAGGGGTGTTCCAGCCGCAATTTTTTTTTTTTTTAAAGTCAGCAGCAGCACTTACCTTGTCCTACTTGCCCGCGCTGATGGCCCCCCCGATGCCGGTCCCACAATCGCTCCGGGTCCCGCGCCGCCATTCACACTATGGGAAACAGGCAGTGAAGCCGTACGGCTTCACTGCCCATTTCCTACTGCGCCTGCGTGAGTCTCACGCTGGCTTGTGAATGGGCGCGCTGCTCTCTGAGAACACACACAGTTCCCAGAAAGCAGCGCGCCCCATTCACAAGCAGAAGAAGCAGAAGAAAGGACACCGCGGTGTGGAAGAGGCAGATTACGGACTTCCGCATAGCAACAGGTATTTCGGGTGAGTATTTTTTTTTTTTTTTAAGGTTTTTTAATTTAATTTTTTTAAACAAAATGGGCAAATATTGTTTTCCTGGGTGGAGCTCCGCTTTAATTTTGGCTGGGCTGTGACCTATCTGACCTACATACACTGACCGTAGTGAACTACATACACTAATAATATTGACCTACATACACTGACCTACCTGACCTACATACATTGACGGTTGTGACCTACATACACTGACCTACCTGACCTACATACACTGACTGGGGGAGAGCCAAGGAGCCTGGAGGGGAGGAGAGCCGAGGAGCCTGGAGGGGAGCTGGAGGAGAGCTGAGGAGCAGAGGAGAGCCAAGGAGTGGAGTAGAGGAGAGCCATCTGAGCGCCGAGCGGGGATGTGGTGCGGCGGCTGCATTGTAATTCCCGCCTTCTGGAGCCTGCAGCACCTATGATGGATGTCACATGTCCCGCGGTCCCGGCATTGAACCAGTGGGAGATCCATCGCAGGCTCCAGAAGGCGGGACCTCGGCCACACTCGGCTGCGTTTGGGATCAGATCGGTCCCGGTGCTCGCCCCTCACTAGGGGCTATCAATGGAGACCTGCCAGCATGAGACTCTGGGCTATTCGGGGTCACCTAGTCACCACCTTCTGACGCCCCTGCTGTTCCTGATCACTGGGAACAGAAGATTACTGTCATGTCACTAGACAGAACGGGGAATCGCCTTGTTTACATAGTTAGTTCTTCATGCTGCCTCTCGTCACTGCAATCGCGCTATCCTCCTTGCACGGAGTGACTTACAGGTATGTCGGTTTGCGCAGGAGAGCCGACCTACTGCAGTATATCTGTGTGAGCTAGTTGGCAAGTGGTTAAAGTACAACGAAAGGCATTTTTTTTAGTTTTAGGCTGGGTTCACACCTATGCGAATTGGTTGCGGTTTCAATTCAAAACGCAGAACATTTCTAAATACATTGTTTTCAATGAGGCTGGTTCACATATGTGCGATGCATTCGCACTGCGCATTGCCGGAAATCCGTATGCGTAGTGGAGGCCTTGCGGTGCGGCTCAGGTGCAAATTCAGTCCCATTATCTTCTATGGGTACGCAGCTGATTCGCAGATGTGTTCAGTTCTCTTCAGGAATTTCTCTCATTCAGCTCAATACATTTCTCCCCCACTCTCCTCTCACTCAGAACTTCCCCCAGGTCTCCAAATTCGCAGCAAAAACTGAGCTAATCTGCTGAACACTTCCCTTATCTTTGCAGAGACATTACAGAGCTGAAATTCACACCCACCGCACAAGTGTAAACCCAGCCTTAGAGAGAGTGGAGAGGGATTAGCACTCGTCAGTTTTTATTGCTTTTTGCTCCCCCTTAGGGAGATTTACCCTCTCTGTTTTTCCCGCTATTATCGAAAGTGAAAGTAAAAACAATTCCCAAATTTTGGGTTGACACCAGAACAAAACAGGGGAAAACATGGGACAGTAAAAAAAAAGGAAATCTCCCCCATAGGACACAGAGAGCGTTCTTTTTTTTCCCACAAATAGAGCTTTCTTTTGGTGGTATTTTATCACCTCTGCGGTTTTTATTTTTTGCGCTATAAACAAAAATAGAGCGACAATTTTGAAAAAAATATTATATTTTTTTCTTTTTGCTATAATAAATATCCCCCAAATATATATATAAAAAAAAACATATTTTTGTTTTGCTCAGTTTAGGCCGATACGTATTCTTCTACATATTTTTCGTTAAAAAAAAAATCACAATAAGCGTTTATTGATTGGTTTGAGTAAAAGTTATAGCGTCTACAAAATAGGGGATAGTTTTATGCCATTTTTATTATTTTTTTATTTTTTTTGTTACTAGTAATGGCGGCGATCTGCGACTTTTATCGGTACTGCCACCTTATGAGAAGATCCTGGACTGCCGCACTCCTTAAAACTATATCTTTATTGTACAAATAAAATCCAAAAAACAACCAAAGCAATGCAGTCAAAACGTAGTGGACAACAGAAAAAAGGTGGCTGACATGTTTCACATCAAGTGATGCTTACTCATAGCTAGTGAACAATGCCAAAAACTGTGTTTAAAAAGAGGAGGGAAGAAAAGGTGAATGGGGTGTTTCACCAGTTAGCCCACAGGTGATTGTTAGTCAATGGAACACTTTGATGAACCCTGATGTGTCACACATGGACTTCTATTGTGTGTGGGATCAAATAAAAAATCCCATACCAGTGATAAAAGATGATAAAAAGAAAGATTATTATCTATGTCCATGTGTGTGTGTGAAACAAATATATATCATAACCAATATGGTGAAAAAGGTGATATGTGTATACCATGAATTTAAAATACACCTGGATACAGCGACTTGGATAGCCAGTAGTGTTGAGCGGAATACGCCATATTCGATTTCGCGATATTACGCAAATGTATAGAAGAATATTCGCGAATATTCGCTAATATCGAATATTCGTGATATTTTATCCAAAAAAAAATTTGCGAAATTTCGCTAATGCGAAAATGATTGTGAAATTCTCACAAACGGAGATCATTTCCTGTGTTACTAAACTAATATGCACTAAACACTAACTCTACACGAACTCTACTTAAAAGAAAGGAGAATAAGGGGGCAAAAGAAGGGCGGAGAAGATAATTGCGCAATTTTCCTATTGCGCGATTATCTTCTCCGCCCTTCTTTTGCATCAGAGCCAATCAGAATAACTCGAATATTCGGCAAAAGGAATATCGCGCAATATTCCTTTTGCCGAATATTCGAGTTTTCGGCAACATAAAAGAATCGCATCAGCTACTCGGCCCAGGGTCTCTCTCTAATCATACCAGCAATGCTTTTAGACGTTGATGGAGATCACTAGGATGTGATCTGTTTTAAAAATAAATTTGAAAAAATACGAATATTCGCCGCAATATTCGAGTTATTCACGAATACTCGAATATGCAATATTCGTGAGCAACACTAATAGCCAGCTATATAAAAAAACTGGACAAGCTTGAAAGAAGTGTCATTTCTACTAAAAAGGAAAAAGACACCAACTAGACCAGTAGTCTCCATACCACCGCCCTGGGGCCAGATGAGGCCCTTTGCTTGCTTTTACCTGGCCCTTGTGGCCATTCCCCCATGACACCAATGAAAGGGCACAATTCCTCCCCAATGAGACCAACAATGAGGCCCAATGACACTCAAAAATGGGGGCCCAATTCCTCCCAATGAGACCAACAATGGGACCAATGACACCCAATAATGGGGCACAATTCCTCCCAATGGGACCCAATGACACCCAACAATAGGGCCCAATGACACCCAATAATGGAGCACAATTACTACCAATGGGGCCTAATGACACCCAATAATGGGGCACAATTTCTTCCAATGACACAAACAATTGATCCCATTGACACAAATGATGGGGCACAATTCTTCCCAGTGACACCAAGAGGCACTGAAACAAAGGATAATGCATTTTTTTCCTCCTCACTGATGTTAGGACTTTTTCTACTCCCGATGGTCACAGTCCGGCCCCTGTAATGTCTGAAGGACAGTAAATAGGCCCTTTGTTTAGAAACTTTGGAGACCCTGAACTAGACCATGACAGTAACAACTATTCAGCATGTTTTCCCTTAACATTTTCCCTCCCACATTACATAGCATCTAACCCATGTCATTTATATATTCTTCAGGATTTTCGGATGTGATTATACCTGAGGTTATACATGGCTAGGTTTTGTAGTGGTGGCAGGGAGAACGGGATTCAGATTTCTTTTGTGCTGTTTTTGTATTATTGATTGTTTTGTTACATTGGACCGGACTGGTTCAGTATATGGCACAACTTTTATTATCTAACATTCGTGTTGGAGGAAGCGAGGCCGCATATGGGAAATTTTGGCATGCAATTTATAATGCCTTTGTATTCTGGCCACTCAGTCTGCAGCAGGATAAGTGAGACTCCCTTACAAACACCACCATTTAGTAAGTCTTCCCCTAACATTCCCCCTCCCACATCACATACCACCCATCTCCTGTTATTTATTCACACATTAGGTTATGGCTAGGTCTTGAAGTGGGGTTAGGGGGAATGGGATTCCGATTCCTGTTGTGCTGTTTTTGTATTATTGATCTTTTGCCTTATTGGACCAGATTGGTTCAGTATTTGGCACAAATTTCATGTCATTGTTTAACATCCTTTTTGGAGGAAGTGAGATTGCAAATGGGAACCTTTAGTATGTAATTATGTTCCTTACGAGGTGTAAGACTTATGACATCCAGCTTTGGTCAATTACAGCATTTCTCCATATTTTATTGGTACAATCCAAGATAGCAGCACTTTTTGAAACACTGTGAATGTTGAAGCAATTTTCATCTTTCATTCTTCCATTTTTTTTTATTATTATTATTTTTTTTTTATGCACCTTCAGACTGCGTCTACAGTTTTTTTTGCACATGATCCTGTGTTGTTTGCATAATTTAACCACTTGCTTACTGGGCACATATACCCCCCTCCTGCCCAGGTGAAATTTCAGCTTCCGGCACTGCGTCGTTTTAACTGACAATTGCGCGGTCGTGCGACGTGGCTCCCAAACAAAATTGACGTCCTTTTTTCCCCACAAGTAGAGCTTTCTTTTGGTGGTATTTGATCGCCTGTGCGGTTTTTATTTTTTGCGCTATAAAGAAAAAGCGCGACAATTTTGAAAAAAAAACAATATTTTTTACTTGTTGCTATAATAAATATCCCAATTTTAAAAAAAAATTCTCAGTCTAGGCCGATACGTATTCTTCTACATATTTTTGGTTAAAAAAAAAAAAAAAACGCAATAATCGACTGGTTTGCGCAAAAGTTATAGCGCTTACAAAATAGGGGACAGAATTATTATTTTTTATTATTTTTTTTTTACTAGAAATGGCAGCGATCTGCGATTTTTATTGGGACTGCGACATTATGGCACATCGGACACTTTTGACACATTTTTGTCGCCATTCACATTTATACTGCCATCAGTGCTATAAATATGCACTAATTACTATATAAATGTGACTGACATTGAAGGGGTTAACACTAGGGGGTGAGGAAGGGGTTAAATATGTTCCCTGTATAGTGTTCTAACTGTGGGGGGAGGGGGGTGACTGGGGAGGTGACCGATCTGTGTCCCTATGTACAAGGAAAACAGATCAGTCTTCTCTCCAGTAAGGATGGAACACGCGCAGAGCCCGCCAGGAAGTGTGCACGGCGCTGCGCTAATCACAGCCAGGGAGACATTTCCCAATCTCTGCAGCCGAGCATTGGGACAATGTCTCCCCGGCTGTGATTAGCACAGCGCCGCGCTGTCTTCCTGGCAGGCTCTGCACGCGTTCCATGCGAACATGCCAAAGCTCATCCTTACTCTCCAGAGACAGGACGCTGTCTCTGTGTAAAACGGCAATGAGAGATTATCTCATATGATTACATATGAGATCATCTCTCATTCGCCGCACAGATCGCATCGTAAACGGCCACTCTGATTGGCCGTTCGCCGCGATCTGTGATTGGCTGTGTCAAAGGGACACGGCCAACACAGAGCTTCCCCGCTGCGCGCTCTGGAGCGCACGCTGGGAATGCCCAAAGGGGCGGCCGTCAAAAGACGGCGGGTTGGATATTTAGACCCGCGCTGTAGCCGCCATTCGGCTATAGCGCGGGTCTGAAGTGGTTAATTTAAATAGAAAATGTAAGATGGAAGACAATGGGATCTTAGAGTTCTGCCCTTGATGCATACCATAATGTCATCTCTGGTTTGTCCATTATATTCCATGCTACATTAGTATGTGTCTCGTTGAGCATTTTTTGCATAATATTATGAGGATATATAGATGCTTTAACCACTTTACGCCCAGGCAATTGACAAAAGACAGCCACAAGGTGGCTCTCAATTCCCGGGAGGGCGTCTATGGACGTCCTCCAGTCACTGGGGGACGCGCGAGCGCCGTCGGCCGCATCACTGAAGTGCTGGTGCGCGTGCCTGGCGGCCGCGATGTCCTTCAGGTACCCGCGATTGTCGGATACACAGACAAGGACGTGGATCTGTGTGTGTAAACACACAGATCCACGTCCTCTCAGGGAGAGGAGACCGATGCTGCATCCCTTGTACATAGGGACACAGATCGGTCACCTCCCCCAGTCAGTCCCCTTCCCCCACAGTTAGAAACACTATGCAGGTACACATTTAACCCTTTCCTCGCCCCCTAGTGTTAACCCCTTCAATGCCAGTCACATTTATACAGTTATCAGTGCATATTTATAGCACTGGTCAATGTATAAATGTGAATGGTCCCAAAAATGTGTCCGCCGTAATGTCGCAGTCCCAATAAAAATCGCAGATCTCCGCCATTACTAGTAAAAAATTTAAATAAAATAAAAATAATTCTGTCCCCTATTCTGTAGGCGCTATAACTTTTGCGCAAACCAGTCGCTTATTGTGATTTTTTTATTTTAGTTTTTTAACAAAAATATGTAGAAGAATACGTATCGGCCTAAACTGAGAAAAAAAATAGTTGTTTTAAAAAAAAATGGGATATTTATTATAGCAAAAAGTAGTGTTTTTTTTTTCAAAATTGTCGCTCTTTTTTTGTTTATAGCGCAAAAAATAAAAACCGCAGAGGTGATCAAACACCACCAAAAGAAAGCTCTATTTGTGGGAAAAAATTACGTCAATTTCATTTGGGAGCCACGTCGCACAACCGCTCAAATGTCAGTTAAAGCTACGCAGTGCCGGAAGCTGATATTTCTCCTGGGCACGAAGGGGGTTTATGTGCCCAGTAAGCAAGTGGTTAAAATGGCATTCAAACCAGAACGACATGGTACAGCGTATAGTATCATAATCATATATATACTATTTTTATACAATACAATATTTTTACATATTTGTGATTTACATATAATTTTTATTTTTATGAGCTCTATACTTATATATCATTCAGACCATTATACTGTATGAGCCTATTACATCCACTTTAAGCAATATATGTTCATTTCAAATTATTTTATATCAGAGTACACAAATAGTGTGTGTGAATTTTGTGACATCTTATATGTTCGTGTGTGTTTATACACATACTGACACACATTTTTTTCCTTTCTTCACATTCGATCATTCACTTATTTATCATTGATGTATTGTTTAATACTTTAATAATTCATGGTATACACATATCACCTTTTTCACCATATTGGTTATGATATATATTTTTTCACACACACACATGGACATAGATAATAATCTTTATTTTTATCATCTTTTATCACTGGTATGGGATTTTTTATTTAATCCCACACACAATAGAACTCCATGTGTGACACATCAGGGTTCATCAAAGTGTTCCATTGACTAACAATCACCTGTGGGCTAATTGGTGAAATGCCCCATTCACCTTTTCTTCCCTCCTCTTTTTAAACACAGTTTGGGCTCTTTCACACGTCCGTTCAGTTCGTCTGTTTTTTGGACGTCCGTTAACGGACCTCAATGCTTCCCTATGGGTTAGCGTCCGTTAGCGGATGAGCATCCGCTAACGTCCGTTAACATCCGTCTGCGGTAAGCTCCGTTTTTTTGGACGGAAGAAAACCCTATTTTTCTTCCGTCAAAAAAACGGAACGGACGAAAAACGGAAGTTAGCGGATGATCCGTTTACCATCCGATCCGCTAACGTCAGTTTTTCATCAAAATATGTAAAAAAAAAAAGTTCTAAAAAAAAAAAAAAAAAACGCATGAAAAAACGGATGAAAAAAACTGATGAAAAACGGACGGAAAACGGAACGGAAACGGATGTAAACGGACGAAAAACGGATGAAAAAACGGATCAACTGAAGGGGGAAAAAACTGATCTAAAAAACTGAAGAACGTGTGAAAGAGCCCTTTTTGTCATTGTTCACTAGCTATGAGTAAGCATCACTTGATGTGAAACATGTCAGCCACCTTTTTTCTGTTGTCCACTACGTTTTGACTGCATTGCTTTGGTTGTTTTTTGGATTTTATTTGTACAATAAAGACATAGTTTTAAGGAGTGCGGCAGTCCAGGATCTTCTTCTATCCAATGTACCTGTGCAAAGCCAGCACCCTTTTGGTTTAGTGGGACAGAAGCAAAGACTAGGGGTCAGCAGTTTTTAGAGCGGTATCATTTCTTACTGCAACCTTACGGACACTTTTGACACATTTTTGTGACCATTGGCATTTTTATAGCGATCAGTGCTATAAAAATGCATTGATTACTATAAAAATGCCACTGGCAGTGAAGGGGTTAACACTAGGGGGCAAGGAAGGGGTTAATTATGTTCCCTGTGTGTGTTCTAACGGAAAGGGGGGTGGGACTGACTGGGGGAAATGACAGATCCTGTTCATACATTGTATGAACAGACAAACAGTTATTTCTCCCCCTGACAGGACCGGGAGCTGTGTGTTTACACACACAGCTTCCAGGTTTTTTCCATGTAACGAGCGATCGCGGGTGTCGAGCTGTAATCGCGCGCGCTGGGTGTGTGCACATTCCGATTGGCACTGGGGCCCCCATGGACATTCTAATGGGTCTCCATAGGATAGGTGATCCTGGCCAGGTGGGCCATGCGAACGGGGTCCGTGGATGCGCGCACCCTGAAGGTGGATGCCGCACCTGGAACGTGGACCCCGCTCAGAGAAGAGGAACCGACCACCGATGACCTAACCACACCCAGAACACGCGGCAGCTGCCACAGATATACCCCCCCCCCCTCAGCAAGCCCAGCGAGGGAAGAACTCTAATTGGCTGCTGGGGAAAAGTGGCTCCTTCAGAACCCCTCTAGTGCCAACTGTCGCCCAGGGGTGTAATCACACCTCGGGGCCGCAGACCGGCCTACAGGTCAGTTCTGAAACAGCAGCAGCCTGCAATTTAACAAATAAGGAATGGGAGCAAAGTAACTCTCCCATTCACCCACTAACTTTAGCATAGCGCCCGCACTGAAAGTAAGGTTTTGCCTGTAATGCAACCTACGGGGACTGGACCCTACGTAGTGGAATCCTGGACACCACAGTGCTAAGGCATTCCTGCAGGGTGCTGTACAAGTCCAAGGGAGTGGACCCTCATGCTAAAAGGGTACCCAGTCCTTGAATGTCCATGGTGAAAGAATCCGCTGCAATGGATGAAGGTTGGACCTCTGGCTTAGAATATTGTTCTGCGGCGAGACTGGTAAGTGGCCGTGTGAAAAACCAGGTTCCAATTATTATATATTCCCCTGAAACAGTAGGGGACAATGTAGGCTGACGTGTTTAAAAAAAAAAAAAAAAAACGTTTTCATTGCTATACTTGTTTTGCCCACTAGACGGCATGGGTTTGCTGCTTTGTTTCTCTTCCCAGAGCTGCACAAGCCAGGGAAATCTTTTTTAAAAAAAAGATATCGTCGCCACTCTAGCCAAATTGGTAATTGCTCACCCAGATAGGTCCCTCTCACTGGCCTAGCAGCCGGAATGGCACACGGAATAAAGTACAGTCTCTTCCACAGACCTTCCCTTATGAGGAGACACTTTCGGTCCAGAATTCCCTAACACAGTATTCAGCACCCGGATCTCTCCAGATTAATTTCTGTAGAACTCAGATCTGAAAGGCGATCACCATCAAGCCTCTCAGTGTATGGTGCATCCTTTGATGAAGTTTCCAGGCCTTCTCCCAATATACCAGCCTCTTGCATGGTCCTCTCCAGGATAGGTCCTCCCCTGGCTTCCTTCATCAAGTGGCCCCCTCCCGCAGGACAGTCAGCACAGGATCACCTTGAAAGCCCAGACCCAGTCTGACTACCGGGCCTACTTCGATAGATCACAACCCTGGACCAATGTGGCCCCGGCGCCAGGACTTCAGGAGCACGCACCTCCAGCCAGGTGGGCCACGAGGGGGGTGGGACTACAGAACGACGACCCCGGTCCAGTGACGTCGGTCCCTTAAGTACCCCTCCCCAGCATGCACAGCTGGACGATCACCCCTACTGATTAGCTGCCGAGGGGGACACCCAATACACCCTGACTCTGCTGCTGCCACCCTTGGCCTGGGGTGGTAATGACTGCCCGCTACAGGCCGCTACACTTACAATAATTTTTGTGTCCACTAGAGGTGGTAAGTGGCCCTGTGAAAAATCAGGGTCCAATTATTATCTACTTTCCCCTGCAACAATGTTGCTGGCTGGCAGAGGGGACACAGAGCTGTCTGTCCTGGGACATGTGAGTCCAATGGGTGATGATGACAGACACAGCCTAATGATGTTGCAGTAGCTGGAAGAACAGTTCATTGTATAACATTCTTTCAAGGTGGAATTATGGTACTGAGAAACATTGTCACAAAGCCAATTACCATTGCTTCAACAAGCTATGTCTCCCAAAGAAGCATTCAACGGGGAGTGCTGCAGCAAAAGGGCACATGTGTTCCATCAGTGGCACCTGTAGAGGCTAAACGGAACTCTGCTGCAATAGCCTCTCCTGAAAGACCAGATGTCACCAGGCAATCTGAGCCGCTTCGTCTATCCTTCGTCTACCAGTACTACTACCTGAAAGTTTATTACTAAAGAGGACCTGGCATCAGCTTTGGCCGGTTTAGAGGGAAAAATTGCTGGGATGATCGCTTCTGTCACACAAAGTAGCAGGAAGCGTGACCGGTTCCCTTCCCCTATTCCTCCTATATTGGAGCAAGACTGGGTTGACGAGGTAGAAGAGGTAATGGCTGGTCAGGCCATTGATATCCAAGCAGAGAAATCTCCCTCAAGTGATTCAGAGCCTGAAGAGGCTCAGATTATATCAGCCTCTCAATCACAAAAGATTCTCATCCATTCTCTGTACAGATGGTCCATTCAGCATTTAAGTTACCTCTAGGAGGTAACTTAAACCTTGTTCCTCCCTGGGTTCCTTAGAACAATAGCAGGGTACAGAGGTACCCTGCTATTGAAGCAGATAGTGTATTCCAACTGGGACCACTCAGACAGGATATTTGTGTCTCCAAGGAGATTTTCTCTGTTATATCCTATGGAGGGAAACTTTAGTAAGAAGTGGAGCATACTGGTCGTGGATGCAGCAGGTTTCCTCCCTGAGCAAGACCTTAACGTGTCTAGTGGATAATACACAGGTCTTTAAGTATCCTGCAGATAAGAAGCTGGAAGCCTTGTTAAAGGCATCCTTTCCCCCGGCAGGTTCCGCTATTCAGCCCATAGTAGCAGCAATTGGGGTCTGTCAAGTCTTGAAGGATCTGCCACAGACTCTTTGCTTTGCTATAGTCGCCCTTAAAGACTCCATGCAGCAGATCTCCCGCATGGCTCTTTAGCTTGTGCACATGCACAGAATTTTGTGGCTAAAAAGCTGGTCAGCAGAGCTCCCTTCTAAGAGGATGCTAGCTGGTTTTCCTTTTCATGGAGAACATATATTTGGGGATGATCTTGATAAGTGCATCCAAAAGATATTTGTAGGAAAGAGTTCCCTCCTTCCTGTGAAAAAGGTAGCCACGGGCTAATTCCTTAGGTTTTTTCATTCCCTAGGCTGTTTCGACGGCACCAGGGATATGATGGCAAGGGTAAACAGCAGGGCCATGGCCAAAAGATACCATAGGTCCAAAAGTCTGTTAATACTGGAACCAAACCTTCCTTGCGAAGGGACACCCCCACTCCTGCGGCTGGGGGGGAAGATCGCTGCAGTTTGCGGGATTGTGGAGAATGCTAATTTAGGACAGGTGGATCATCTCCACAATGTCTCAGGAGTATAGGCTGGAATTACACTGTTACCCTCCTCAAAGATTTGTGAGGTCCGGCGTTCCCATGGACCTTTTAAGAAAGGGCTAGCACTAGACCGTTTAACGGGGCGGTAGGGGGTGATCATGGAGGTCCCAGTTGCCGAAAGGAGAACAAGATTTTATTTTAATCTGTTCACCGTTCCAAAGCCAAATGGCGACATAAGACCAATTCTAGATCTAAGAGCACAGAACCATTATCTGTCAGTGTGGCCCTTTCGAATGGAATCAGTCTGCTCTGTCGTGACCTCTCTCCAAGAAGAAGATTTTCTGCATCCATAGATAACAGGGATGCATACCTGCGCATGCCAATTTTTTAACCTCATCAAAGGCTTTTGCGCTTTGTCATAGAGGAACAACATTTTCAGTTTGTGGCTCTGCCCTTTGGGCTTGCAAACGCACCCTGGGTTTTCACAAAGATCCTAGCACCCATACTGGATCTTCTAAGATCTTGAGGGACCTTGATTGCAGGCTACTTAGAATATCTCCTACTCAGAGATAAATCGCTGCAAGTTTTGATAAGAAACATGACCTTTACGATCCAATTCCTGGAACATCTCGGATGGATCATAAATTCCGACAAATCGTCCCTAAAACCGCTTCAAAGTCTGGAATACTTAGGCCTTATCATGGACATAATCCAGGCAAGAGTGTTCTTGCCTCCAAGAAGGGTCGAGGCCCTAAAGGATCAGGTTTGGCAGGTAATTTAAGAGAGACACCTGTCTGTCCGACTCTGTATGAGTCTTCTGGGAAGGATGGTTACCTCATTTGGGACAATTCTGTATGTCCAGTTCTATTCCAGGGCATTGCAGCAGAACATTCTGTCTGCATGTAGCAGGAAGATGCAGGCTTTGGATTCCGGCATGATCATAACCCTCAAAGCTTGAGGAAGTATCGCCTGGTGGTTAGTAAACCAGAGTCTGGTACAGGGAAGGTTTTTTCTTCCACTGTCGTGGAAGGTAGGGACCACAGATGCCAGTCTTTCCGGCTGGGGTGCAGTCATGGAAAATTCCACATTCCAGGGGAAATGGACTCTGAAGGAACAGGCACGTGAAGGTTACAGTATCACCCGGTAAGGGTGCAAACTGACAATGCCTATGCCAATCATCAGTGTGTCGCCAAGAGTTGTGTGGCCCACATGGAAGTCAATCATGTGTTATCCTGGGCAGAAAGGCATGTGCCAGTTCTGTCTGCCATCCACATTCCGGGGGTAGAGAACTGGAATGCTAACTATTTCATCCGCCAACAGATACATCCAGGAGAATGGTCTCTGCACCAACAGGTGTTTATGCAGATTTGCCAGTGGTGGGGTACACAGGATGTAGACCTGCTGGCATCCAGGTTCAACTGCGATATTCAGCAGTTTGTATCCAGAGCAAGAGATCCACTTGCAATCAGGATAGATGCTCTGGTTGTTCCCTGGACTCAGTTCTCTTTGATTTATGCATTCCCCCAATTCCTCTTCTGCCACATCTTTTGCGCAGGACCCGAGAGGAGATGACATCAGTCATTCTGGTACCTCCGGCCTGGACCAGGAGGGCCTGGTACGTGGAGGTAGTGAGATTAGCAGTAGGCAAGCCTTGGACGCTTCTGCTTCAGCTCGATCTATTGTCACAGGGGCCTATATTCCACCCAAATTTACGTTCGCTGAACTTGACGGCATGGCTTTTGAAGCCAGGGTGCTAAGAGAACATGATATCTCAGGACCAGTGGTAACTAAATTGGTGAATGCCAGATAGGCGGTCAACAGGAAGGTTTATCACAGGGGTTTGGAAGGCTTACATTGCGTGGTGTGAGGCCAGAAGTTGGCATCCTCGCAGATATTTGGTAGAGAGAATTCTCTCTTTTCTTCAGCCAGGCTTAGATAAAAGATTAGCCTTGACAACAATTAAAGGGCAGGTTTCAGCCTTATCAGTGTACTTCCAGAAGCCTTTGGCTTCACATTCCCTGGTCCGGACATTTCTTCAGGGAGTGACTCACTTATTGCCTCCTGTTAAATCACCTCTTTGCCCTTGGGTTTTTTCTGTACTACAGGAGCAGACTTTTGAACCAATAAACAAAGTTCCATTAGTTCTTTTACCACGGAAGTTGGCTAGAAGAGTCTCAGAATTGGCAGCCCTTTGCTGTGGAGCCGTATTTGATTTTGCATCATGATAAAGTGGTGCTACATCCTATTCCGTCCTTTTTGCCTAAGGTAGTTTTAAATCAGGACATTGTTCTACCTTCTTTTTTCTCTCAGCCTGGCTCGCCAGAAGAGAAGCAGTTGCACCTTTTGGATGTGGTGTGGACGTCAGAGTCTACCTGGAAAGGTCTGCAAGCATCAGAAGGTCTGATGAGTTTTTTGTTTTCCTGGGAGGCCCCAGGAGGGGTCAAGCAGCTTCTAAGGCATCCATTTCACTTTGGATTCACCAATTAATAGCTCAGGCCTATGGCCTGAAAGGTAAAGCTCCTCCCTTTGTGGTTAGAGCTCATTCTACCAGGGGTGTTGTAACTTCCTGGGCTTTTCGCCATCAAGCGTCAGTGGTGCAGATTTGCAAGGCCGCCACTTGGTCTTTGGTACATACGTTCACAGGATTTTATCATGTGGATGTTAAAGGGGTTGTAAAGGAATTTTTTTTTCATACTAAGCATCCTTTACCTGCAGACATTCCTCATTGTTCGTTTTTGCTCAGAAGTTGCTCTATTTCTTCTCTGTTCTGTTCACTTCCTGGTTGTCCGATTTTACTGACCACCATGAAGGGAGACTTTAGTGCGGTGGTCAGTAACGTGCTCGCCCCCTCCTGGGAACTACATCTGTGTTGCAGGACGCTCTCTACGTGTTAGAGACTTCAAGGAGGTGTGAATTACTGGGCGTGCCACAATTCATACTGGGAAATGTAGTTCTGACATGAACAAGTGATGCAAACCAGGAAGTGAATGAGATAACAGAAACTAGAACGCCGGAGGTGATATAGATGAACAAATTTAATAGATATTTAGTCGTTTTTTAACAGAATCATTACACTATTCTGTCTTTCTACCTTGCAGACATTAATTTTAGGCAAAAAAAAATCCTTTACAACTTTTATAAGTATGATGGTGTTTTCATACAGTGTGTCTCCCTCCCCTCAAGGCTATTGCTCTGGGACCTCCCAGGTAGGGATGAGCTCCGCGCTCGATTCGAAAGTATGTTCGACTCAAACATCGTCTGTTCGTCGAAATTCAAGCGTAATGGGCCGTTCGTGCCAAATTCGAGTGGCGTGTCACGGCCCATAATTCACTGCGGCATTCCGCGCTGATGATTGGCCAAGCATGCACTATGAACCGCATGCTTGACCAATCACAGCGTGCAAAAAATGGAGAGCCATAATTGGCCAAAGCCAGGATGGCTTTGGCCAATTATGGCTCAGGGGGTTTAGTACACGCCCCACACTATAAAAGGCCGCCTGAAGGGCGGCCTTGTGTAGTGTGTTGCAGCAGTTAACAGAGAACAGAGAGAGACAGGGAGAGTGTCATTTGTTTGCACGTATATAGAGCAGGCAGGCAGGCTAGTCAGTTAATGTTACAGTGTGTAGAGGACATATATACATCCCAGGTGTTGTACATATATTTATACACTGTATAGCTTAGCTAGATCAGTTCTTCCTAATTTACTGGCAGGCAGGTGATTGTGCTATTTAAAGACGTTATCACAGGCATAGACACCCAGCAGGTACAATATTTAAAGGAATTTTTCTTTTTCTTTTTTAAATGTAAGCATCATTAAAATCACTGCTCCTGATGCAGGAGCAGTGATTTTAATGATGCTTGAATTGAAAACAAAAAAAGGAAAAATTCCTTTAAATATTGTACCTGCTGGGTGTCTATAGTTTGCCTGTGAAAACGTCTTTGAGAACCCGGGTCTTGCCGAGGGACCAAGTATCAATGTAAAAAAAGTTTTAAAAATTGTTGTTTTTTCAGGAGTCCTGCTCCTTAAAAAAATAGTTTTTTAAACTTTTTACTATTGATACATGTTCCCTGGGGCAAGACCTGGGTTCTCAAAGACGTTTTACGACAATAACTTGCATATTAGGCTTTAAAATGAGCACTTTTGAATTTGAACGTTCGAGTCCCATAGACGTCAATGGGGTTCTAAATGTTTGCGATAATGTTCGGTCCGTTCGAAGGTTCTGGTGCGAACCAAACGGGGGGGGGGGGGTTCGGCTCATCCCTACTCCCAGGTAGTAATGTATATGGCTGCTCTGTGTCCCATGATGTACAAGAAAGATATTTGGATTTTACTTCACACTTACCTGTAAAATCCATTTCTTTGAGTACATCACGGGACACAGAGGCCCCCCTCTCTTTTTTGAGATTGCTTGCTACAAAAATGGAGCACTTCCTGTAGGTGAGGGGTTATATAGGGGATCACTTCCTGTTTTTGGTTATTCTACCAGTGCCCATTCACCTATAGGTGGCGCATAACCCAAGTAGTAATGTATATGGCTGTCCTGTGTCCCGTGATGTGATTTTACAGGTAAGAATGAAAAAAAAAAAAATGTTACGTTCTGCTATAAAGCATATCCAATAAAAAATTGAAAAAAAAATCAAATTTCTTCATCAATATGTAGTCTGCTTTATATTTTTGGTAAAAAAAATCCCAATAAGCGTATATGAAAAATTATAGTGTCGATAAACTATGGGATATTTTTTTTTTTTTTACTAGTAATTGTAGCAATCAGCAACTTATAGCAGGACTGCAATATTGCAGCATAGAGTCGGGACACTAACTGATATTTTTGACACTTTTTAGGGACCAGTGAAACTAATATAGTGATCAGTGTTAAAAATATGCACTGTCACTGTACTAATGACACTGGCTGGGAAGGGGTTAACATCAGGGTCGATCGAAGTGTTAAATGTGTGCCTGACCAATGCTTTACTACTGTGGGGGAGGTGCTTGTACTAGGGGAAGGTATTGATCGGTGCCCCTGATTAGCAGAGACACATGATTCATGTCTTCTGTACTGACAGAACGGCGATCTGTCATGTTTACATAGGCAGACCGCTGTTCTGCCTGTGTACCGAAGCATTGGCGGGTGCCAGTGGACATCGAGTCTGCTGCACCTACAATCAGCTCCCGCTATGTCTAATCACAGGAGTGGGCCGCTGGCCGCAGACCCGGAAGTGCAGGATCACGTACTAGGTATGTGGTCCTGCACAGCAGATCCTCCTTGCCACTGTATATACACAATATACGGTCATCAGATGGTTAAGTGAATTGAAAAAGTTGGAAATTAAAATAAAATGATCCCCTTAGCTGTTAACTGTTAGAAAAGACTACTGGGTAGCTGATCTTGAAAACCTTTGATAAATCACACCTTTGCTTGGGAAACAACCTCACATTTGCTTTTTTAGCACTCAATTAAAATCACTATCAATTAATTTGTTGAGTTCCTACAGCACCTACTATTATCACGCACCAAATTATAATAGTTTTTAAATAACTAATTTTGTTATAGTAAGTTGGAAAATGTTGGTTAGCACAGATTGTCGTACCTTTTACTGTACTGATTAATTAACATAATTACAGTAACACTATATTGTAATACCTTAAACAAGAAGTATCATCGAACCACAATATATTTATAAGTCATCTTTAAATGCAATTTGCAATGTTATGATTCATTCCTGATTAGTGGAAGTTCAAATGTATTAAGTAATTAACTCAAAATATAAAAAGTTCTAAACACTTCTGTAAATGTCTTAATTAACGCTGCAGCAGTGACTCAAGTAGAAAAGAAGGTCTTGGTCCCACGCTGAACATCTTCTTGTAGGCATGTTTACAACAAGACCTTTCATACACATAATTTAAAGAGTTCGATAAAGACTTGCACAATTCCAGTAAATGCTTGGTTTAACTTCAACCTATGAATTATCTAATGTACAGCAACATTCAGAGTAATAAAAGTCATGCTAATTTAAATGTCATCATTTCCTAGGCTTAACCTTCAGGTGCCTATATACAGATTGATTTTCATTCTTTACGACCATGTAACAGATATATGCAGTGTCCAGGAAGTGGGTTTTAAAGAGGAAGTAAACCCAATATTTTTTTTTTTTTAAACCCTGTAACAGATGCATAGCATACTAGCTTATTATGAATGACTTACTTGAGATCGAAGCCCATGAACTGCTCCTCGTTCCCCTCTTGCCTCGATGTCCCTTCTGTGTATCGCCGCTCCGGCGCTGTGACTGGCCGGATCGGCGATGACGCGTGGGACCAGCACGATCCTGCACATGTGCGAGGGACCAGCATAATCCCGGCATAATTCCATTCATGGAGCCGGCCCTCTAGTGCGACTGTGCCATTGTCTGGGGACTTTCACAAGGAGTGGACTGAGGCTGGAGTCAGTGCATCAAGAGCCACCACACAGACTGATCCTGGACATGGTCTTCAAATGTTGTATTCCTCTTGTCAAGCCACTCCTGAACAACAAACAATGTCAGAAGCGTCTTACCTGGGCTAAAGAAAAAAACACCTGCTCTGTTGCTCAGTGGTCCAAAGTCCTCTTTTCTGATGAGAGAAAATTTTGCATCTCATTTGGAAACCAAGGAGCCGGAGTATGGAGGAAGAATGGAGAGGCACACACTGCAAGATGCTTAAAGTCCTGTGTGAAGTTTCCACAGTCTGTGTTGATTTGGGGAGCTATGTCATCTGCTGGTGTTGGTCCACTGTGCTTCATTAAGTCCAGCCGTCTACCAGGAGATTTTGGAGCACTTCATGCTTCCTTCTGCAGACGAGCTCTATGGGGGTGCTGACTTAATTTTCCAGCAAGACTTGGCACCTGTTCACACTGCCAATAGCACCAAAACCTGGTTCAATGACCGTGGGATTACTGTGCTTGATTGGCCAGCAAACTCGCCTGAACTGAACCCCATAGAGAATCTATGGGGCATTGCCACGAGGAAGATGAGAGACATGAGACCCGACAATGCAGAAGAGCTGAAGGCCGCTATTGAAGCATCCTGGTCTTCCCTAACACCTCAGCAGTGCCACAGGCTGATAGCTTCCATGCCACGCATTGAGGCAGTAATTGCTGCAAAAGGGGCCCAAACCAAGTACTGAGTACATATGCATGCTTATACTTTTCAGAGGTCCGATATTATTCTGTACAATCTTTGTTTTATTGTAGACATGTGCATTTCGTTTCGTTTCTAATTCGTTTTTTAACGAAAATTCGTAAATTCGTAATTTCCGAATTTTCGTATTAACAAATTTTTTATTTCCGAATTTTCGGACTTCCGAAAATTTCGAATTTCCGAATTTCGGATTTTTCGGAATTCCGAAAATGCGAATTTCCGAATTTCGGAATTTTCGTATTTCCGAAAATTCGAATTTCCGAATATTCGTATTTCCGAAAATTCGAATTTCGGAATTTTCGTATTTCCGAAAATTCGAATTTCAGAATTTTCGTATTTCCGAAAATTCCAATTTCAGAATTTTTTAATTTTCGAATTTTGAATTTCCAAATTTTTGTATTTCCGATTTGTTTAATTTCCGAATTTTCGTATTTCCGAATTTCAGATTTTCGGAAATTTGGAAATACGAACATTTTTAGTTTTTTTTTTCGATTTTTTTAATTTTCGAATTTCGAATTTTATATTTTTAGAAAATTCGAATTATTAATTTTCTATTTTTCGAATATTCTAATTTTTCATATTCAAATTTTTCATTTTCGAATTTTCACATTTCGGATTTCGAATATTCGAATTTTCGAATTTTTTATTTTTTGAAATGTCGAATCTTTCATTTTCGAAATTTCGAAATTTCGAATTTTTCAATTTTCGAATTTCGAATTTTTCAATTTTCGAATTTTCGAATTTCGAATTTTTCATTTTCGAAATTTCGAATTTTCGAATTTTTCATTGTCGAAATTTAGCATTTTTGAATTTCCAATTTTTGAATTTTCGCATTTCGAATTTTTCAATTTCGAATTTTTTCATTTTTCGAAATTTCGAATATCCCAATTTTCAAATTTTTTATTTTTCGAATCTTTCATTTTCGAAAATGAAAAATTCGAAAAATAAAAAATTTGAAAATGAAAAATTCGAAAACTCGAAAATTAAATAATTCGAATATTCGAATTAGAGAATTCGAAAATTGAAAAAATTTGAAAATTCCAATTTCCGAATTTTGAATTTCCAAATTTTTGTATTTCCGAATTGTTTAATTTCCGAATGTTCGTATTTCCGATTTTCGGAAATACGAACATTTTTAGTTTTTTTTTTAATTTTCGATTTTTTTAATTTTCGATTTTTTTAATTTTCAAATGTTTGAATTTTCAAAATTCCGAATTTTCGAATTTCGAATTTTTCGAAAATTCGAATTATTAATTTTCTATTTTTGGAATATTCAAATTTTTCATTTTCGAATTTTCGAATTTCCCAATTTTCCAATTTTTTATTTTTCATTTCCGAAAATTAAAAATTCGAAAAATTTGAAAATTCGAAAATTAAAAATTCGAAAATTAAATAATTCGAATATTCGAATTAGAGAATTCGAAAATTGAAAAAATTAGAAAATTCGAATTTTCGAATTATTTAATTTTCGAATTTTCGAAATTTCTAATTTTCGAATTTCGAATTTTCAAATTTTTTATTTTTCGAATTTTCGAAAAATAAAAAAATTACGAAAATTCAAATATTCTAAATTTCGAAATTGTAACATTAAAAAATCTAAAGTTCGAAAATCTAAAATTCGAAAATGGGAAATTTCTGAATTTTTCGAATTTAATTTCTGAAAATTATTTTTTTTTCATTTTCGTTTCATTCGTTTTTTTTTCGGAAATTTCGTTTTTTCCGTTTTATTCGTTTTTTTGCATTTTCGGAAATCCGAAAATTCCGAATTTTCGAATTTCCCGAATTTCCGAAAAAAGCAAAAAAACGAATAAAACGGAAAAAAAAATATTTGTTCGATCTTCCCGAATTTACGAATTTCCGAAAAAAAAATAAAAAAACGTATGAAACAAAAACGAAAAAAATTTTTTTTTCATTTCCCGAATTTCCGAATTTCCGAAAAAATAAAAAAACCGAAAATAACATAAACGAAAAAAAACGATTTTTTTGGCAGTGCACATGTCTATTTTATTGATTGCATGTAATATTCTAATTTTCTGAGATTGTAGATTTGGGGTTTTCATGAGCTGTAAGCCATAATCATCACAATTATGACAAATCACAGCTTAAACTATCTTGCTTTGCATGTAATGAGTCTTTCTCATATATAAGTTTCACCTTTTTAAGTTGCAATAGTTAAACAAATGAACTTTTACACGATTTTCTAATTTTTCGTGTATCACCTGTATATCAGTCACTGCACACATATGTGGTTGGCACGAGTGTGGTCACTTTGCACATTGCTGCTATTATTAATCTTTGCACCTAGAGACATTTCCCAAAGAAAGGCTGTGTGGAGCCACATAGTGAAATTTGTATATATACTTTTACCATATTAAGACATTATCAACTTTTTTCATTAAACACTTACAAGTCTTTATTTCAATCCTGAAAGTGTGTTAGTGCCTAATGACAAGTGCTAAACTGTTGTTAATTATTATTTTTACACTGACAGATATTTTTTGAGGAGTGACATTTAAAAAAACGAAATTATTATTTTTTAAAGACAATTCACTAATGTTTTACAAGTTAGCACCATTCGAAGTTCAGTAAAAAAGTGAAATAAGCATTATCAAATCTGTCAGTGTTACTTGTCTAATGCATTATGTGGTAATGCCTAATGCAAATTCTGTTTGTCAGGTTTGTGTGTAAAGCAAAGGGGGATCCAACATACTGGAATGACAGAAGTGCTTAAGACTGCATTATATTTTATGATTTTATGTAACATTTTTCCTCCCTTGAAGTGATTAAACATATTGGCCCAGATTCACGTACATCGGCGCATTATTGGACCGGCGTAGCGCACCACTTTTCCGTTAGACTTGCGTAATCTAGCCGCGTAATCCCGCGATTCACGAAGCTTTTGCGCAAGAGATTGCGCAAGCGTAAGGTTTTTTCCGGAGGCGTAAGGAGGAGTAATACAAATTGGGAGGGACGTGGGCGTGTTACATTGAAATGAGCCGTGACCCCATGCAAATGAAGGGCCGGCCGACTCGCGCATGCGCGCGTGAAGGAAACCATGTCAGCTCCGTTGTGCGCATGCTCACAACTCGGGAGCGGCGCAATCAGTGAAATTGGACATGGACTAGGGCAACGTTGTGAACTACGCAGACAGCATAAATAGACACACACAAACGCACTTCCATTGCAAAAGTACATCCCTTTGTGTCCCTTCCCATTGAATCAAGTGCTTTTGCTCTGTTGTTCGTTGCAGTGTGTTTTGTAGTTGTCAGATTAGTGTTCTGTGTGATCTAGTGCTTGTTGGTAGTTTTGTGAAAGTGTTTTTTGATAAGTGTTTTTTGACTGTTTGTTTGATTGATAGATTTCTGAGCGTTTGTTTTCTTGCTTTATTTTTTCATCTGATTTTTTTGTGTCTGTTTCTTGCTGAGTGCTAGTGTGATTTTTGGGTGTTCTTTTTCTCTTTGTGTGTGTTCTTGTCTGATTGGTTGTGCTTGTATTTGTGACAGATTTTTGGTGACTGGTAGTGAGTTTGTTTGGAAGTATGACTGAGAGAAAAAGAAAGCTTAATTTTACAGTGGGGGAAAAAAGAATTCTTGCCCGGGCCATTACCGACTATGGGCGTTTTCTCCACGGCCCGCAGAGTGCCACCACCACCCCGGCCAGGAGGAGGGAGATATTGGATATGATCACGGAGCAGGTCAATTCATCGGGGGAGGGGGAGACACGGACCCGGTCTGGGATTGAAAAGAAAATAAATGACCTCCGGCGTGAGGTGAAAAAAAAACTGGCCGCAATAAATGCCCATGCCAGGGGCACAGGAGGGGGCCCACCATGCCGGGTTAGATTTACAGCGACGGAGCGTGTGGTGGCCCTGACCTTTCACCGGCATGAAGTGGAGGGCCTGCCAGGCTTTGACACAAGTCCGGTCCCCGCGGTGCCAGGTAAGGTTTTTATTTCTCTCAGGTGTGTAGCATGTGTGGGGGAGGGGGTGAAAGGGAATATGTGGCAAGTGTGTGGATCCTCCAACCTGTGAATGGTTTGTGTCATCCACAGATGTGCAGGAGGGTGCAGGGCCATCTGGCCTGACCGCTCCAACGCCAGGACAGCAGCCTAATGAGGCCCCCCCAACAAGGCCAGAGTCCGCGGAGGAGGAACAAGAGGAGGAGGAGGATCATGCGGAGGACGATCATGAGGAGGAGGAGAATCATGAGGAGGAGGAGTCCATGGCAGGCACTGGCCGTTTGGTTTCTGCGGACTCTTCCCCTCTGGCTGCAAAAAGCCTGCCCTCCCTAAGGGTGAGCCCCCCCCTCCTCCCCCAACATGGCTCCCCTCACATGGGCCTCCCCTTCTCCCCGGCCACAACCATCAGCAAGAGCCAGGAGGTCATCCCAGAGCACCAGGGGGGCGCCCAATCTCCTGCCCGCCAGTCTGAGAAGGAACCTGGCCACCCAGACCCGCCTTCTGAGACAGCTCTGCCAGACTATGGGGCGGGTGGATCAGAGCCTGTCCTCCATCAACGATAGGCTGGGTAACCTGGACTCCCACTCCCGGGCCTCCACAACCTGCCTAAATGACCTGCAAACTACAGCAGCAGGCGTTGGGCAGGATGTGAGGGCCCTTACCCAGGCTATCCAGGGCAACACGGCAACACTTGGTGCTGCCCTGGACAGAATAGCCGTGGCCTTGGAGGGCAGGCCGCCAGGTGGGCAGATCTCAGGGGCTGCTCCTCCTTCCCCGGCTTTTCCCCTCCCCCATGCGTCTCCCCTGAGGGTCCGGGGCCGTGGCCGGGGGCGCCCCAGGCGTGGCTCAGGCAGAGGGCATTAATTTTTTTTTCCCCTTTTTTTGGTTTGAAAGCATTTTTATTTTTGTTCTCTGCATTTTTTTTTTTTCTATGCATTTTTTTATTTTTTTGCTGACATTTTTGGCATATTTTGGGTTGTGAATGATGTTTGAATGTGGGGGTGACATTCCTGCTGGAAAAGGGGTGTCATCCTCAATTTGGGTGGAGAAGGGTTCCCTAGGACCAGGGAGAAGTGATTCCCAGGTCCGTGTGAATGGTGCATGAATGTACAGTGACATAATTGGAGCCTTGACGTGGCGTTACTGCTCACCAGTCTTGCATGGTGGACTGGTGCCAATCCAATTTGATGAGGATGTGGGGTGTGTGTGCTAGGGACCATAGTGGTGTGCATGCATGCATTCTCATTGTGCCATGATTAATGTGTATGTTTAACGTGCAAAGATGCATAATGTGAGCTGGCATGAGATGGGGTCATGAGATGGGGTCCCAGTGCATATGCAGAGTCACCTTGAAGGGAAAAGACAGGAGGATGTTAGTCATGCATGTGCCACTTGTGAGGTGTGCATCACGGGAGGGGATAGTCATGCCTGACTCCCATGTCACTCACCAACCAGCCAGCTGTCCCCATACATGTTCTGTTTGAAATCTGTGGGGATGGGGCTCTGATTGTATATGTAGCCGTCATGGGTGTCATGGGTGGTGCCATGTGTTGGGCTGCTGATGTCCTCCTGCAAGGTTGTGGTAATTCCACGATGGCATGAGGGGTGAATCTGAAGATGCGAGACACCTCAGAATCTCTCATGCCAAAGATGTCTATGCGTGTGTGATATATCAAGTGAAGAGTGAGGGGCTTGTATCAGATAAGAATATTGTATTAGATTAGATTAAATTGTAAATTTTATATAAGCCAAAAAAAGTAAAAATAAAACATCTCCCGTGCCCTCCTTAGTGCCATCCTCCGTGCCCTCATCCTTCTTTGTTCATCTAAAGTCAGTAGTATAGCTATGCGCGACGATGCCCCTGGCATGTTGGCATACAGATTGTTGGGCAACACGTGTGACTGCTGAACTCCTCACTAACAGTGTTGCTTTATCTGACAATTAGACTTTTTTTCAAAATTTAGACCAGCTTTTAGGTCCTCTAACTTTAGACAGAACATTTTGCAGTTGCGCACATCGCGTAGCCTGCGCAGCAACTGCGTTTTTTTGTGAATCCCCGTAACTCCCTCATTAGCATATTTGACTAGCAAATCAATGGTGTGTCTAGCGCAGTTTTGCGCGAAGGGAAGCGAAGGTCTAACTCAATTACGCCGGACCAAAAAACGTAGATTTCTGGCGTATATTGTTTTGTGAATCGCGTCCAACTATACGCACGCGCACATTTAGACTTACGCACGCGCAACAGCAGTTGCGCAGGCGTAATCGCTCTGTGAATCTGGGCCTTTTTATTTAATATTTAAAATTAAGGATATATTTTCTGGTAATAAATGTTGTGTATAGAAGAGATTATAAAAAAAAAAATAGAAGATATTTAGACGAGAAATTCAACATAGTATATTACTATTGTCCCTAACATTATCTCAATTCCAATGATATCTGAATTTCTTTGCATAAAATCTCTATGATATAGTCTGTAGGACTACTTTCTCTACCCTGCGAATGGCTTTGTGGGCATCTCAGAACTGCAGCAACTGATATGTAGCCCCCTGGTCCTAAACTGGGGCTACCATATAAATTTTGTTTTTGGCTGGGCTGTAGGCAGTTTAGACTGATTGTAGAGTTTTTATCTGACCTTTCCCTAAGTTCAATTAGGTTGTTCATTTCTCATTGTCGCCAGTAGGTGTCACTGGTACCACAGGCCATAGGATGAGATAGTAGACTGAGTTATGAATAATTATTTATATTTATATTTCTTCCAGCCAGTCCAGAAGGAGGTTCATGACCACTGGTGCATTATGGAAGAGCATATATATTTGGGGTGGGCCATGGGCTTGCTCGCTTGCCCCTGGCCTGAGGAGGTGCTGCTGAAGTAAACTCTGTGTGTAGGCTTGTCTGGGGCCTATTAATGCTGAGGTGGTCCTGAGGCTGTCTTGTTTGGTGTGGAAGAAGCCAAGCAAGGGTGAAAACACCCATGAGAAGTATTCTGAAAACATGCTTAAAGTGTTGCCGGTTGGCCCAAAGGTCCAGACACTCTGAAGCTGGATCTTGTTCTATATCTGAAAATGTGTTTTCAGTGTTGCCGGGTTGGTTTAAAGGTCCTGACACTGTGAAGGTGTACTTTTCTGGATCCAAGGAGTCTGTAAGTGATCTGCTGCTGGTATCTGAGACCCCTAACCCTTTCTCCTACTACCTTGCTCCAAGTTCAACATTAACTTTTTTAAAAGATCAAAAGTGACTGGCCCCCAAATTCTGTTCAAAACTTCCCATTATAGCCATGGATCAGCCCTGAAGTAAATGCTAGCTCTCTCCCTGCCTCTGGAGGTTTTCTCTTGAAAATCACAGGTAGGGTGTTGGCACTACCTGGGGTACCTGACAGTGGGGAAGACCCTCTAGTGTGACAGAAATACTTGTAACTTATAAAACCCGTCCCTGAGTGGATCTTCCAATATAAAACTTCTAAGAGCAATAAGTGAATAGTAAGTAATATACCATAAAGCTGTGCAGTAAAGCCTCTATACTGTATGCAATGACCAGAAGCCAAAAAAGGTGTATGAACACAAGTTGATTACAATAAGCAATTGACCGGACAGTTAGCCACGTAAAAAAAAACTAAAAGTGAAAAAATGCATATAAGAAAAGTATAAGAAAAATATAGATATGTGTGAATAGTCCAATAATAGTGTATAGAAATATTGTATAAAGTACTGTCCAGCAAAGTTATTATATAACAACAGAAAGAAAAATGCTAAATTAGTTGATTAAGTGTGTGTCTGGAGGTTTCCTCTTGCCTCTAGAAGACCCAGGGGGCGCTAAATATTCTCTTTTACAAGTATTTTATTGGTTTTGTGGTACAGCCATTGATACCAGTCAAGATACAAAGAATTTGGAATACAAGACATACATGTCATGAAGTATGTTTAACATACAACAACAGTCAAGTCGAGGAGCACAGAGTATAATAGCAGGTGATGAATCAGGAAATAAATGTGGTAGTGCAATGGGTTGTAGAAAGTTATGCAGGGCAAAATTTGTGGCTGTGGAGAATGGTGGAGTCTACCAAGAATGGAAGGATGTTGTAGGCTTTAGATGCCAATCCATTTGGAAGTAAAAAAATAGAAAATTGAGGATGGAGAGAAGCCAGAGACCATAGAGCAGATAAAAATGTATCTTTACATAGGCCAGATTCACGAACACTTGCGCTGGAGTATTTGGATATGCGCCGCGTAACTGTGCTGATGCGCCGACGTTTCTATGTGCCCGTACCCACCAAACTAGATGCGCCCAATAACGGCTCATTTGCGACCGGCGGAACGTTCCGACGCCAGAGTATCGTCAGCGTTTATTTTCGCTGGGCGCATCAGTCGCGCCCATTGATTTCCCCTGCAAATATGCAAATGAGGGAGATTTCCCAATTCACGAACGGATTAGCACCATACGCTGGCTACATGCGCCGCGCGTATCTGATCCGTCCAGCGCAAAGTTATTTCTACAAAAGGCTGCTTTATCTTTACTCCAGACGGTCACAGGTCAGCAGGAGAGCAGCTACAGCAGCGTTACCGACGATAGGAGCTTGCTGAGCACCCCCACTTGCAAGGACAACACCTCTGTGTGCCAACATGCCAGGGGCACTCGTGGTCCTAGAACTACTGATGGGTCCCCTGGAACCAAGAAGGCGGGCACGTGAGAGGATATACCGCACTCGTATGAACCTCTTTGGCATGGGGGATGAGGAGGTGTATCGCCTCTTCAGATTCAGCCCTGATGCAATACTTGAACTAACCACAACCCTGCAGGATGACATCACCAGCAAGACACACCGATCACAAGCAGTGCAGCCACTGGTGAAGGTCCTGGCAACACTCCATTTCCTTGCAAGTGGATCATTCCAGCGTACAAGTGGAGTGGTGGCTGGGATGTCACAATCCTCCATAAGCAGATGTGTGCACCAGGTTGTCCCTGCAATCCTCAGACGCATGTCCAACCAGTTCATCAGACCCACCACTGAGGAGCTGCGGCAGAAGGCAATGACAGATTTCTACAACATTGCCAGATTCCCACGCACTGTGGGGGCCATTGATTGCACACATGTGGCCCTACAGCCCCCCAGTGCCACAGAGCACATATACCGCAATCGGAAGCATTGGCATTCCATCAACGTACAGGTGATAGCCGATGCCCAACGCCTCATATGGCACGTCCGTGCCAAACACCCCGGGTCCAGCCATGACAGTTTCATATACCGTCAGAGCCCCATCCCAGCAGAATTTAACCAGAACATGTATGGGGACAGCTGGCTGGTTGGTGAGTGACATGGGAGTCAGGCATGACTATCCCCTCCCGTCATGCACAACAGAAATCGCACATGCATGACTAACATTCTCCTGTCTTTTACCTTACAGGTGACTCTGCATATGCATTGGGACCCCATCTAATGACTCCTTTCCGGAACCCCCAAACCAGAGGAGAGAGAAAATACAATGAAGCACACATCAAAACCCGTGCAGTGGTTGAGCAAACATTTGGGCTCCTGAAGTCCCGTTTCCGCTGCCTGGATAAGTCTGGGGGGGCCCTATTGTATTCCCCTACCTTTGTGTGTCAGATCATCGGTGCATGTTGCATACTACATAACTTTGCTATGAAAAAAGGCCTGCATATTGACATACGTGATGACCTGACCCCCGACCCACACAGTCCCCCCCTGCCAGAGGACACCCAGTCTGCTGATGGAAGAGCAGTCAGGAGGGTCCTCGCCGTAGGCATCTTTGGACACTAAACCAAAACATTAATTACACAGACAGTGCACGCGTGTACACCACTGATGTCCCTAGATCACACACACCACATGCACATCGCATTGGATTAGCCCAAGTCCAGCATGTAGGAGTTGGGAGCAGTAACGCCAGCGTCAAGGCCCCAATGATGTCACTGTCCATTCACACACCTTTCACACGTCATTCATACAGCCGTGGGGTTCACTTCACCACCACGGCCGAGGGTGACACCCCTTACTTTCAGGAGTGCCACCCTCTCACATTCACACACCATTCACACTGTCCCCTGCACTCCTGACCGTGTGCAGTACAAAAATAAATTAGAAAGATCATATCCTGATCAATACAAGAAAAATAATCTCATAACCTGAGAAAAAAAAAAAAAATAAACTCATGACCTGAGTATGTCAAAAATAATAATATAAAACCAGCAACAAAAAAAAGGCCTCATCGGGGATGCCGGGGGCTTCTTCTGGGGGCCCCTCTCTGGCTCCGCAGCTGCCTGGATGGAGTGGGTGGGGGTGGGGGGGCATCTGGAGGTGGCTGATCCCCAGGTGGGCCACTCCTGGCAGGTGTGGCCTGCGTGCCCTCCAAGGCCCTGGCTATCCGTCCAAGGTATGTGTTCGTCTGGGCCTGCATCCGGAGCTGACGGGTCATCTGGTAATGCTGGGCCCGCCGACTCAGCCTCCCCTGCTCACGGATGGCAGCACTGTTCCCATGGATGGCAGCAGTGTTGGCCTGGACGGCTGCAGTAAGGTGCTGGATATCCCCCTGCACCTCCCCCAAAGTGGTGACCACTGCAGCGCAGTTAGAGCTGACATCCTGCACTGCGTTGCTGAGGTTGGCAACGGAGCCCAGGCTGTCAGACACTTTCTGCAAGTGGTCCGCTATGGCCCCCATTTGTTCTGTCTGTCTGGCGTGATCCCTCGCCAACTGGTCCTGGACACCATCAGACACCCCCCTGGTCTTCTGGGTCGCCTTCCTGGGGCCCGAAGATGGATGTCCTCGGGTGGAAGGTGTCGCCCTTGAGGGGCTTCCAAGGATGGGGGAGGGGACGACAGACGGGCCAGGAGAAGGGGAGGAGACAGACAAGACTAATGAAAAGTCCTGCTCTGCCACAGCAGGATCTTCCACAACCACCTCGGCAGGTGTGGTGTGGCCACTCTCCTCCTCCACAACCTCTTCACCACCCAGTGGCTCGGGCACATGATGGCGTGGGGGGGATGGGGTGGAATGCAGGCTGACAGATGATGGCCCAGCTCCGTCATCTGTGGATGACACAAAGCAGACACATGTTGGTGGTCCCACACACTTGGCACATGTCCCCCCCCCACCCCCCCAAATGCAAAACATCAAATAGGGGATTATAAAACACTTACCTGTCCTTGTGCCTTCCTCCACGGAGTCATAGCCTGCGACCCCCTCCACCTGCTCCCTCTCCAGGCAGCGAGCAACCACCTCCTCCTCTGCGGTCAGGGTGACAGGACATGGGGGACCACCACCTGTGCCCCTCTCATGCCTCCTGATGGAGGCCACCTTGTCCCTCACCTTGCGCCGCAGGTCATTTATTTTCTTTTGTATGTCCCCAGCAGTCCGGGTGGAGTAGCCCAGGACATTGACCCTGGCAGCAATCGACTCCAGGATGCCCTGCTTCCTCTCCCGGCTGGTCTTGCGGCTTTTTTTGCCATGGAGAAATTCATTCTCCGTCTCCATAGCCGAGATAATGACAGAGACCTCCTGGGTATTAAAATTGAGGTTCCTCCTCTCTCTGGGGGTAGCGGGAGCAGCCATTACAGAGCAAAAGTATCTTCCCTGGGGTGGGGGGAAACGGAACTACTTTTGCGCCGGAATGGCGTTTCCGCCAGCGCTTTTAAGCGCCCAGCGGAACGCATTGCGCTGACGTTTCCCAGGAAGTGGTGCCGACGGAAGTTGTGAGCATGCGCACAAGGGGGCGAGGGGAGCCGCACTCACTGCGCATGCTCCGTGGATGATGCGCTGAACGTAAGCCTCTGCGCCGGCCTCCGCCCATCATTTACATATGATCACACCCACTTCCACTTGCGTCGGGTTACGCCAGCGCATTATCGTTACTCTGGCGCAAGTTTACGCGCAACTGCTATGTGAATTACAGGACTTGCGCTGAAAGGGTCTTCAGAGTAACGTAAATGAGAAGCGTTACTCCAGAGGAAAGATACTCTCATCTACCTGAATCTGGCCCATAGTAAGGAGACATAGTTTGAAGGTTGAGAATATGGTATCCACAGATGCTTTTTTAACTGCATTAAAGCGGGTGTCTTTAAGACATTTGCAGTAGTCATTTTACTGGCTGCAAAAATGTGTGCTATGATTATCTGATTTCAGGCATACTTAACCACTTAACCCCCGGACCATATTGCTGCCCAATGACCAGAGCACTTTTTGTGATTCGGCACTGCGTCGCTTTAACTGACAATTGCGCGGTCGTGCGACGTGGCTCCCAAACAACATTGGCCTCCTTTTTTTCCCATAAATAGAGCTTTCTTTTGGTGGTATTTGATCATCTCTGTGCTTTTTATTTTTTGCGCTATAAACAAAAATAGAGCGTCAATTTTGAAAAAAAATCAATATTTTTTACTTTTTGCTATAATAAATATCCCCCAAAAACATATAAAAAAACATTTTTTTTCCTCAGTTTAGACCGATACGTATTCTTCTATATCTACATATCTAAAATCGCAATAAGCGTTTATTGATTGGTTTGCGCAAAAGTTATAGTGTTTAAAAAATAGGGGGTCGTTTTATGGCATTATTATTAATATTTTTTTTTACTAGTAATGGCGGCGATCAGCATTTTTTTCTCAGTACTGCGACATTATGGCGGGCACTTCGGACACTTTTGACACATTTTTGGGACCATTGGCATTTTTATAGCGATCAATGCTATAAAAATGCATTGTATTACTATAAAAATGCCATTGGCAGTGAAGGGGTTAACATTAAGGGGTGGGGAAGGGGTTAAGTGTGTTCCTGGGTGTGTTCTAACTGTATGGGGGGTGGCCTCACTAGGGGAAATCACTGATCTTCTGTTCATATATTGTATGAACAGAAGATCAGCGTTTCCCCTGCTGACAGGACCGGGAGCTATGTGTTTACACACATAGCTCCCGGTCCCCGCTCTGTAACGAGAGATTGCGTGTGCCCGGCGGCGATCGTACCTGCCAGGCACGCGCACAGGACTCGGGGGCGCGCACCCGCCCCCTAGCAGCCGCTTTAGAGCAGACGTATAGCTACGGGCTCTCGCCCAGCAGTGCCGACTTCCCGCAGTAAAATGACGGCGGGCGGTCGGCATGTAGTTAAAGGGTCACTAAAGGAAACATTTTTTTATTAGCTTAATAGCTTCCTTTACCTTACTGCAGTCCTGGTTTCATGTCCTCATTGTTCGTTTTTGCTCTGATGTTGCTGTAATTCTCCTCTGTTCTGGACACTTCCTGGTTGTCTGTTTACTGTGGACCACAGTACTGGGAGCTTCTAGTTTCGTTTTCCAAACCATCACTGCTCTATGGCTCTGTATAGCACAGATACAGGATAACTACAGGTACATTATATGATTTATTTGTATCTATTTTTAATCATTTTTAAAAGGAATCAGTTAACTATTATGTCTCTATACCCTGTAAACAGTCATTTCAGCAAAAAAATAAAATAAAATGTTTCCTTTACAATTCCTTTAATATTAGTTTAATGACTAATGTCTTCAGAAACTGAAATGTTTTAAGTTAACCAATTTATATTGGCAAATTACTATTGATTAACATTCTATTTTTAATTAGCCTACACATTTCACGGTTTTAGTGTATTTTTGTGTTCATTTACAGTATTTACAGATATATATATATACATTCATATAGGTTTGTTTTTATTATAAAGGGTTGCATTAACTAACCAGTTGTAGAGATCATTATGTCCCTACCTGAGTTCTAGCTATCATACTACAGTAATGTTATTTCCGAATAGGACGATTGTCCTCCATTATAGAGGTATATTAGTACTAAAAGAATAGCAACAGAGTCACATTAAATCTTGCAAAATACTACTGTCAGCTGTGGTATTCCAGCTCTGCTGCTAATGTACAGAGTGGGATTGTGTTATATACTCTCCTCCTTTCTCACCCCTCCTCCATTTATAAAATATTTAGCATTTTTACAGAATCCAAGTCATTTAGTGATTGAACAAGGGGTGATTCCGCCATTCATCCTTCCCTCCCCGTATGTTTCAAATTTGTATTTCTTTAGTTCTGTCTATAATAAAGAAAATATACAAAACCACTATACTTTTGCATTAAAGTGAACATGTCACCACAAGTTCAGAGTAATGTAATTCTAGAAATCTGAGAGACGGTCACTGAAGTACAAGAGACTTCTTGGTAGAGACCATGTGACACTTAACCACTTGACCACTGGGCACTTAAACACCCTTCCTAACCAGACAAATTTTCAGCTTTCGGTGCTCTCACAATTTGAATGACAATTACTCAGTCATACAACATTCTACCCATTTGAAATTTGTGTCCTTTTTTTCACACAAATAGAGCTTTCTTTTGGTGGTATTTGATCACCTCTGGGTTTTTTATTTTTTGCGCTATAAAAGAAAAACGACTGAAAATTCTGTAAAAAATAAAAATAAAAATCTTGTTTCTGTCATATTAGCAGGTTATTTCTCACACACAGCATATGCATACCACAAATTACACCCCAAAACACATTCTGCTATTCCTCCTGAGTATGGCGATACCCCATGTGTGGGACTTTTACACAGCGTGGCCACATACAGAGGCCCAACATGCAGGGAACGCCATCAGGCGTTTTGGAACACCCAGACCAATTCTGACATTTCTCTCCTACATGGAAAAATCATAATTTATTTGCTAGAAAATTACATAGAACCCCAAAACATTAGAGAATACAATGGCGGCCGTTACAACTTTTTATCTCGCACGGTATTTTCATAGAAATTTTTTGAACGTGTGTTTTTAAAAAAAAACTGTTTTGTGCTAAAAAAAAAAAAAAAAAAAACAGTAAAGTTAGCCCAATTTTTTTTCATAATGTGAAAGCTGACATTACGCCGAGTAAATAGATACCCAACATGTCACACTTCAAAATTGCGCACAATCGTGGAATGGCGCCAAACTTTGCTACCTAAAAATCCCCATAGGCAATAGTATTTGGGTATTGCAGAGTATTTGGGTATTTCAGGGTATCGCACAGGGTATTGCGGTATTGGGGTACTGAGGTATTGGGGTATTGGGGTACTGAGGTATTGGGGTACTGGAGTATTGGGGTACTGGAGTACTGCAGAGTATTGGGGTACTGGAGTACTGCAGAGTATTGGGGTACTGGGGTATTGCAGAGTATTGGGCTACTGGGGTATTGCAGAGTATTGGGGTACTGGGGTACTGCAGAGTATTGGGGTACTGTAGAGTATTGGGGTACTGCAGAGTATTGGGGTATCGGGGTACTGGGGTATTGCAGAGTATTGGGGTACTGGGGTATTGCAGCGTATTGGGGTACTGGGGCATTGCAGAGTACTGGGGTACTGGGGTATTGTGGGGTACTGGGGTATTGTGGGGTACTGGGGTAATGCAGGGTACTGGGGTAATGCAGGGTACTGGGGTATTGTGGGGTACTGGGGTAATGCAGGGTACTGGGGGATTGCAGAGCTGGGATGTTTTGAGGGATGGCTGGATCTGTGACTGCATTTGTCACAGATCCAGCCACAGCTCAGCTGCTGACACCCCGCTCCCCCCCCCCTCTCCTCGCACACTGTACCGAACGGTACAGAGAGCAGAGGGAGGAGAGGCAGGAACCGGCGTCATCAAATGACGCCGGTTTGTTTACAAGTGATCGCGCCGTCATTTGACGGCGCGATCACGTGGTAAACGGCCGCTATCAGCGGCAATTTACCGTGATCCGTAATGCACCGGGTCTTCTAGACCCGGCGATCACGGACACTTTCGCGAGCGCGTCCCAGGGGACGCGCAATCGCGAAAGTGAAGGACGACGTCCCAGGGACGTCGTGTCAAAACTACTCGACCGCGCTGTAGCAGTATTTTCGCTATAGCGCGGTCGGCAAGTGGTTAAAGCAGTGTTGCAGCCTGGGGATTTTTTTTTTAAGTCAGCAACTACAAATACTGTAGCTGCTGATTTTTAAAATAAGGACACTTACCTGTCCAGGGAGCCCACGATCTTGGCACCCCAGCCAATTTTCGTATCTGCTCTTGGGTGCTGCAGCCGCCATTAATGGTAAGGGAAACCAGCAGTGAAGCCTTTCGACTTCAGCGGAGAAAGGAGGAGGGGGGTCAAACTTCAAAAACAGGTACCCCCGAAAGGTGCCAAATGTAGGGAGGAGCTGATTAGCACAGGTTCAACTTTTGGGTGTAACTCCACTTTAACCGCTTGCCGACCAGCCGCCGCAGTTATACGGCGGCAGGTCGGCTCCCCTGGGCGAGAGCCTGTAGCTCTACGTCGGGACTTTTGCGGCCACTAGGGGGCGCGTGCGCGCCGCCGGCGGCCCGCGTGCACGCCCCCCCGCTCGCCCCCGAGTCCCGCGCGCGTGCCCGGAGGGCACGATTGCCGCCGGGCACATGCGATCGTTCGGTACAGAGCGGGGAACGAGAGCTATGTGTGTAAACACAAAGCTCTCGTTCCTGTCAGCGGGGGAAACGCTGATCTCCTGTTCATACAATGTATGAACAGAAGATCAGTGATTTCCCCTAATGAGGCCACCCCCCCCATACAATTAGAACACACCAGGAACACACTTAACCCCTTCCCTGCCCCCTAGTGTTAACCCCTTGACTGCCAATGACATTTTTATAGTAATCCAATGCATTTTTATAGCATTTGTAACAGGAGTCACTTTTGTACATAGGGTGACAAAGAATCATAATTCATATTACATGAGATGGGACATTAATAATACTTCATATTGCAGGACTGAGATATCACAAGGAGTCATGATGACATGACCAGGTCAGCCAGTGAGTCATACCTTTTGTATAATAGGCTATTGAAATATCCTAAGGTGTTGGCTATTCAATGTAAAGACACCCACTCTCACTGCCATTGTGTGACAAAGCTGTATAGAGAACTTATTCAACAGATGTCTGTGTTCCTATTCAAGGTTAATTGAACCCTATTGATAATATGGTGCCGTCATGTCTAGCTACCAATTAAAGAATTATCCTCAGTGAGTGAATAGGGGGGTGGAGATTACATTGTCCTGTGATTAACTGCATTATGTTGTACTGGATATAAGCAAGCTAAGAAGCAATAAAGTTGTTCATACATTTTTTGGAAACTAAGAGAACGGAGCGCAGTCTCGTTTATTCTGGGAAATGGAATGGATCATGTCTGCCTGGTTGTTGGTGTGTCGGATAAGCTTGTCGTGGTTGGATGGAAGGCTGTAAGCGGTGGTAACCGTTACATTGGTGGCACAGCAGTGGGATGATTCCATCTTCAGAAGGACGGCTACAAGGACACATGACAATGGAGGCGGTGTATGCACGGATGAAGCGCTCTTCCCTCAAGGACTTACTGGAGAGCCGGGGCAGACCGGCCAGCAACCGTAAGAAGATGGACATTATTGCAGAACTTGTCCAAATGGATGGAGCGGAGAGGGCCAGCATAACAGAAAGGCCCAGCATAATGGAAAGGCCCAGCGTAACAGACAGGACACCTGAAGAGGCAAGTTTTAATCGGGCTGTTGAACTGAGACTGGCACATTATGGTCCTAACCCTCCACCGGAGATCATAGACCGGCTTATAGCTGCTGTGGATGCACATTTGCTACCACAAAGAGGTTCTGCAGCAGCAGAAGTCACAGCAGCACCAACGGAAAGGAGACAAATACATTTTGCTGCTTTTAAGAATTTCATTGAAGCTGAAGGGGAGATTGATGGGTACCTTGCTGATTTTGAACGACAATGTGCCCTACACCGGGTACCCACCGAGGAATGGGTTACCATTTTGTCTGGGAAATTGTCCGGCCGGGCCAGTGAAGCATTCAGGGCCATCCCAGACAAGGATATTATGAACTATGGACTGGTAAAAAAAGCACTTTTGGTCAGGTATGCCGTCACACCAGAGGCATACCGGAGGCGTTTCCGAGAAACGAGCAAGCAAGCAGGAGACTCGTATACCGAGTGGGCATGCCGCCTACACCGCACTGCATCCCACTGGATCGATGGATGTCAAGCAGAATCCAGGGAAGAGGTGCTGCAGGTGTTCCTGCTGGAGCACTTCTTTGACAAACTGTCCCTGGAAGTCAGAGAGTGGGTCCGGGACCGAAAACCTTTCTCCTTGCCGGAAGCAGCTCGCCTGGCGGACGAATACACAGACGCCCGCAAACTGGATAACTCTGTGGTCAAGACAACAGCTTGGGTGGATTATTGATCCCCGGCACCCCCTCCGGCTATTGCCTACAAACCCCAGTCGTACCGTCCTACAGCACCACCTCCAGTTGCCACTTATCCTCAGCAGCCCAGGTTCAACTCGCAGGGCTACTTACAACCCATCAAGTGTTTTGGGTGTAAACAACCAGGGCACAAAAAGTCAGACTGTCCCTTGAATCCGGCCAGGCAGTCACAGTCATGGAGACAGCCAGAAAGGGTAAACCCCCACACACCCATGCCGGCGGCCCACTGCGTTGAGGAAGAAGAACATTGGGGCATCCTGCACGAGGCTGATCCAGTACAAGCAGCTAACCGGGACAACAGGCAGCAACACAGGCACACTGTCTGGGTCAATGGAAAGGTAGCCAATGGGCTACGTGATTCTGGGGCCACCATGACCCTGCTACAGAAGAACCTCATTCCAGAGAGCCAGCACACCGGAGACACAGTAGCTGTAAGAGTGGCGGGAGGCACTGTCTTCCGTCTGCCCGTTGCCCGTGTTCACTTGGATTGGGGGGTTGGTTCAGGACACGTTAATGTGGGGGTGATGAAAGATTTGCCAGCGGATGTACTACTGGGGAATGATTTGGCCCCTCTTGTTTCTGCTTACGCTCCCATGGGCCCTGATGAAGCCAACCCAGTGACTACCCGCGCCCAGGCCCGTGATGCTGGAACTGACCCGCTTGCTGCTGAGACCCAGGTAGGACTATCTTCCCCGACATGTACTATAGATCAGGCGCCCCTAGGCTGGGATACCCCAAACGTATTCGGGAGGGAAACCCGGGAGGACCCGACCTTACAGAGGTATAGGGCTAAGGCAGATACTCGGGAAAGGGGAATAGATGGGGAGCTTTATGAATGGGTGGGGGACAGACTGTATAGGATCCCCAAGCCAGCCCAGAGAAGTAAGGCCCCTTCACAGAAAAGACAGCTGGTGGTACCTAAAAAATACCAGCTGGAGATTCTGCGAATCGGGCATGATGTACCACTAGCAGGACATCTAGGGTCCCGTCGCACAGCCCATAGGATCACACAGAATTTCTTTTGGCCCAATATTAACCAGGATGTGCGACAATACTGCCAAACGTGTGACACATGCCAACGGGTAGGCAAGAGGGGTGACCACCCTAAGGCTAGACTTATGTCTATGCCTATTATTGGGGAGCCCTTTTACCGCATAGCTGTTGACATTGTGGGTCCCTTGGCCAGACCTAGTCCATCCGGGAAGAAGTATATTCTCACCGTGGTGAACTATGCCACCCATTACCCAGAGGCAGTCGCTATGTCCAACATTGAAGCAGAGACAGTAGCTGATGCCCTGGTTAAGATATTCACTAGAGTGGGGTTCCCTCAGGAGTTCCTCTCTGACCAGGGAACCCAGTTTACCGCAGTGCTCACCCAGCAGTTGTGGAAGGTGTGCAATATTAAACCCCTACTTAGCTCACCTTACCACCCACAGACGAATGGTCTCTGTGAGCGCTTCAATGGGACCCTCAAGCAGATGCTGAGGACCTTTTCGAATGCTTGCAGAGACTGGTAGTGATGAGCGGAATACGCCATATTCGATTTCGCGATATTTCGCGAATATATAGAAGAATATTCACGAATATTCGTTAATATCGAATATTAGTGATATTTTATCCAAAAAATAAATTGCGAAATTTCACTAGTGCGAATACGAAATTGATTGCAAAATTCTCGTCAACACGCGAAAACGGAGATCATTTCCTGGATTACTAAACTAATAGGCACTAAACACTAACTCTACTTACACAAACGTATATGACTAAACTAAAGCAAATTTTTATTTTTTTTACACAAAACACAGGAGGGCAGAGAACGTATTCGAGAAAATTCGTAATACGAATATTCGCATTGCGAATATTCGGCAACATAAAAGGATCGCCTCAGCTACTCGGCCCAGGGTCTCTAATCATACCAGCAATGCTTTTAGACGTCGATGGAGATCACTAGGATGTGATCTGTTTTAAAAATACATTTTAAAAAATACGAATATTCGCAATAACGAATATTCATTGCGATATTCGATTTATTTGCGAATACTCGAATATGCAATATTCGTAACGAATATTTGCAATGCGAATATTCGTGAGCAACACTAGAGACTGGGAGAGATTTCTGCCTCACCTGCTATTTGCGTACAGAGAGGTACCCCAGGAATCCACTGGTTTCTCCCCGTTCGAGTTACTCTATGGGAGAAGGGTGGGCGGACCCCTCGATCTCATTAGAGGACACTGGGAGGGAGAGACAGAACGGGAGGGGACCCCCATAGTGCCTTATGTCCTGGAACTCAGGGACCGCATGGAGCAACTGTCTCTGATGGTAAGGGAGAATCTCCAGGCGGCCCAGGGGAGACAGAAGAGATGGTATGATCGGGGGGCCCGACAGCGTATCTTCCGGGTTGGGCAGAAGGTCTTAGTGCTCAAGCCAGTGAAGACCGACAAGATGCAGGCATCCTGGCAAGGCCCATATAAGGTAGTAGCCCAGGTATGTGATACCACCTATGTCATTGCCAGCTGTGCAGATGAAAGAATCCAGCGGACCTTTCATGTGAACATGCTGAAGGAGTATCAGGAACGGCAGGAGGATGTCGCTGCCGTATGCGCCCCTGCTGCGGACGACTCCAAAAATGTGCCCCTCCCGGATTTACTAGAGGGAGACCCCCAGACTGATCTCATTAGCCTTGTACAGCTAGGGGACCGGTTAAGTCCCACAAAGAAGGAACAGGCTAAGCGGCTTCTATGGGAGAAACAGGCAAATTTCTCCCAAAAACCGGGCTATACGACTCTGGCTGTGCATAAGGTCGAGACCCCTGGACAAGCACCCCTTCGACAGGCCCCCTACCGTATCCCTGAAGCCGTCCGAGAAGGGATGCGGAAGGAGATAAAGGAGATGCTTCAGTTAGGAGTCATTGAGCCCTCGGACAGCCCTTGGGCCTCGCCTGTAGTCCTAGTGCCTAAGAAAGACGGAACTACCCGGTTCTGTGTGGACTACAGGCGACTCAATGAGAAGACCACCACTGACGCTTACCCGATGCCCCGGGTAGACGAACTGCTAGATCGTATAGCCAGGGGACGTTATCTGACTACAATCGACCTGTGTAAAGGTTATTGGCAGATTCCCCTGGCCGAGGATGCTATCCCCAAGTCAGCATTCGTTACCCCATTCGGCCTGTACCAGTCGTCTAAGGTCATGCCATTCGGGATGAAAAACGCCCCGGCGACCTTCCAACGTATGGTGGATAGGCTCCTCAATGGCTTCCAAGATTTTGCTTGTGCATACCTGGATGACATTGCGATCTACAGTGAGTCTTGGGAGGAGCACTTGTGTCACGTAGGGGTGGTGCTGGACAAGATTCAGACCGCCGGCCTGACCTTAAAACCAGACAAGTGCCATCTAGGTATGGCAGAGGTGCAGTACCTGGGACACCGAGTAGGGTGTGGGAACCAGAGACCAGAACCAGCCAAGGTAGAGGCAGTAGCTAACTGGCCCACACCCCGCACTAAAACCCAGGTATTGGCCTTTTTGGGGACTGCAGGGTACTACCGACGTTTTGTCCCCGACTATAGTGCCATCGCCAAGCCCCTGACGGACCTGACGAAAAAGAATTTACCTAGGCAGGTCCTGTGGTCTCCAGCTTGTGAAGCCGCGTTTCTAGCCCTCAAGCAAGCACTGGTAAATGCACCTGTCTTGGCTGCTCCAGCCCCTTAACAGATGTTTCCTTGTTCACACAGATGCTTCCATGTTTGGACTGGGGGCGGTGCTAAGCCAAATCGGAGAGGATGGAGGAGAACACCCTGTCGCATACCTGAGCAGAAAACTACTCCCACGGGAAGTTAGCTATGCGGCAGTGGAGAAGGAGTGTTTACTCTTGGTTTGGGCCCTTAAGAAGTTGAACCCTTACCTGTACGGACAGGAATTTTCATTAGTCACCGACCACAACCCATTGGTGTGGCTCAATCGGGTCTCAGGAGACAATGGTAGGTTGCTGCGGTGGAGCTTAGCCCTGCAACCTTACAACTTCACCATCAGCTACCGGCCCGGTAAGAAAAATGGCAATGCTGATGGGTTATCCCGGCAAACAGACGTCATTCCGGCCTCCTAGTTCCGGACATCCCCAAGTTGACCCGAAAAGGATCAAGCCGGGTCTGCCGGAGTGTTCCACAAGGAGGGAGCCATGTAACAGGAGTCACTTTTGTACATAGGGTGACAAAGAATCATAATTCATATTACATGAGATGGGACATTAATAATACTTCATATTGCAGGACTGAGATATCACAAGGAGTCATGATGACATGACCAGGTCAGCCAGTGAGTCATACCTTTTGTATAATAGGCTATTGAAATATCCTAAGGTGTTGGCTATTCAATGTAAAGACACCCACTCTCACTGCCATTGTGTGACAAAGCTGTATAGAGAACTTATTCAACAGATGTCTGTGTTCCTATTCAAGGTTAATTGAACCCTATTGATAATATGGTGCCGTCATGTCTAGCTACCAATTAAAGAATTATCCTCAGTGAGTGAATAGGGGGGTGGAGATTACATTGTCCTGTGATTAACTGCATTATGTTGTACTGGATATAAGCAAGCTAAGAAGCAATAAAGTTGTTCATACATTTTTTGGAAACTAAGAGAACGGAGCGCAGTCTCGTTTATTCTGGGAAATGGAATGGATCATGTCTGCCTGGTTGTTGGTGTGTTGGATAAGCTTGTCGTGGTTGGATGGAAGGCTGTAAGCGGTGGTAACCGTTACAGCATTGATCGCTATAAAAATGCCAATGGCCCCAAAAATGTGTCAAAAGTGTCCGAAGTGTCCGCCATAAGGTCGCAGTACTGAAAAAAAAAACGATGATCGCCGTTATTACTAGTAAAACAAAAAAAAATGCCATAAAACTACCCCCTATTTTGTAAACGCTATAACTTTTGCGCAAACCAATCAATAAACGCTAATTACAATTTTTTTTACGAAAAATAGGTAGAAGAATACGTATCGGCCTAAACTGAGGAAAAAAATGCTTTTTTATATATTTTTGGGGGATATTTATTACAGCAAAAAGTAAAAAATATTGCATTTTTTTTAAATTGTCGCTCTATTTTTGTTTATAGCGCAAAAAATAAAAATCGCAGAGATGATCAAATACCACCAAAAGAAAGCTCTATTTGTGGGAAAAAAAGGACGCCAATTTTGTTTGGGAGCCACGTCGCACGACGTGCAATTGTTAGTTAAAGCGACGCAGTGTCAAATCACAAAAAGTGCTCTGGTCATTGGGCAGCAATATGGTCCAGGGCTAAAGTGGTTAAATCATTTGTTAACCCCCCAAAAAATTGATCCTGCTCCTTTAAAGCATGTTATATGACGCAGTGCTTGTCCTGTGTCATTTGGCCCCCTGTAACACCTAAAAAACCTGGCTGATCCTGCCAGTTTCTCCCCACCTCTCTGTAAACTGACCACGGTGTATCATGGCTGCAGAGACCAGACACTGTGGTCAGTTTATGTGCCTCTGTTATAAATATAAATGGTGTAAATACCTCATTTAAGAGCCGAGTGGGTGTAGTGTACCTGGATAGGATAATCTCTCACAGAACTGGCAGCCAGAGTATCACTCGGAACCTTGAGAAGGAGAACAAGTCTCTGCCACAGACTTGGCTCGAATGAAAATAGGAGTGGAGCCTCTGCCACAGGCCCCTGCTCTGGAACACAGATAAATGGAGCAGATCCTTCTCAATGAAAATAGTTGCCTGAATCTCCCTCAGGTAGTTCTTGGTTTTTGGTCACCGACTGACAAGTTGCCATAAGACAAACTCCCAGTGTCCGGTCACCTTGATCCCCGATGGCTTGTCTAGGCCCTATTGGATTGCCTGCCTCCGGGCTTTCCTCAGACTGACTCCCCACTAGTGTTGAGCGGAATACGCCATATTCGATTTCGTGATATTGCGCGAATATATAGAAGAATATTCGCGAATATTCGCTAATATCGAATATTCGTGATATTATATCCAAAAAAAATTTTGCGAAATTTCGCTAATGCGAAAATTATTGCGAAATTCTCATAAACGGAGATCATTTCCTGTATTACTAAACTAATATGCACTAAACACTAACTCTACACTAACTCTACTTAAAAGAAAGGAGAATAAGGGGGAAAAGAAGGGCGGAGAAGATAATCGCGCAATATTCCTATTGCGCGATTATCTTCTCCGCCCTTCTTTTGCATCAGAGCCAATCAGAATAACTCGAATATTCGGCAAAAGGAATATCGCGCAATATTCCTTTTGCCGAATATTCAAGTTATTCTGATTGGCTCTGATGCAAAAGAAGGGTGGAGAAGATAATCGCGCAATATTCCGTTTGCCGAATATTCAAGTTATTCTGATTGGCTCTGATGCAAAAAAGGCCGCATCAGAGCCAATCAGAATAACTTGAATATTCGGCAAAAGGAATATTGCGCGATTATCTTCTCCGCCCTTCTTTTGCATCAGAGCCAATCAGAATAACTCGAATATTCGGCAAAAGGAATATCGCGCAATATTCCTTTTGCCGAATATTCGAGTTATTCTGATTGGCTCTGATGCAAAAGAAGGGCCGAGTAGCTGATGCGATTCTTTTATGTTGCCGAAAATTCGCAATGCGATTTTTCGGCAACATAAAAGAATCGCATCAGCTACTCGGCCCAGGGTCTCTCTCTAATCATACCAGCAATGCTTTTAGACGTCGATGGAGATCACTAGGATGTGATCTGTTTTAAAAATAAATTTGAAAAAATACGAATATTCGCAATATTCGAGTTATTCACGAATACTCGAATATGCAATATTCGTAGCGAATATTCATGAGCAACACTAATAGCCAGCTATATAAAAAAACTGGACAAGCTTGAAAGAAGTGTCATTTCTACTAAAAAGGAAAAAGACACCAACTAGACCAGTAGTCTCCATACCACCGCCTTGGGGCCAGATGAGGCCCTTTGCTTGCTTTTACCTGGTCCTTGTGGCCATTCCCCCCCCCCCCCCCCGATGACACCAATGAAAGGGCACAATTCCTCCCCAATGAGACCAACAATGAGGCCCAATGACACTCAAAAATGGGGGCCCAATTCCTCCCAATGAGACCAACAATGGGCCCAATGACACCCAATAATGGGGCACAATTCCTCCCAATGGGACCCAATGACACCCAACAATAGGGCCCAATGACACCCAATAATGGAGCACAATTACTACCAATGGGGCCTAATGACACCCAATAATGGGGCACAATTTCTTCCAATGACACAAACAATTCATCCCATTGACACAAATGATGGGGCACAATTCTTCCCAGTGACACCAAGAGGCACTGAAACAAAGGATAATGCATTTTTTTCCTCCTCACTGATGTTAGGACTTTTTCTACTCCCGATGGTCACAGTCCGGCCCCTGTAATGTCTGAAGGACAGTAAATAGGCCCTTTGTTTAGAAACTTTGGAGACCCTGAACTAGACCATGACAGTAACAACTATTCAAGTTATTCGCAAATACTCGAATATGCAATATTCGTAGCGAATATTCGCAATGCGAATATTCGTGAGCAACACTACTCCCCACCGAACAGCACAACTCGCTTGGGATCTTCTCTCAAAAGATGGGGTACCGAATAAGTCCCATCTCAGCTTCAGTTGCTCCGGGCCAACATGGTCCCGGAACCAAAGACAACGTGTAGCACGTGCGCCCCGGCCTGGTAGGCCATATCGCCGGGCCTGTGATGTGCGCACACCCTAAAGGTGTGTGCCACACTGGATCCAACCTTGAACTCTCCCGCCCAATATGGCGCCTAACTAGAAGTACCCTCCCCCAGCATGCCCCGCGAGGGAAAAACCCCTCTGATTGGCTGCTGACAAAAAGGCGCTCTGGCCTGGACTCCACTGCCACCACCTGTTGCCCCAAGGTGGAAAGGCACCCTAGGAACACAGATAAATGAACCGACAGCACAGCACAGAAACTAAATTTGCCCAAATCACATGGATGAGAGTTACATAACTCTCTCACCCCCCTCTAGATTTAGGATAGCACCTGGACTGAAAGTACACAGGCGCTACACTACAATAGGAAGCAGTGCTATTGGTGTATACAGGTTGGGAGTGGCTTAACAACCACGTTAAGTACAGCAGTCAGATCTCCACAATCCTCTTAGGCAGACAGAAGAAAAAGGAGGAGTTTATTCCAGCTTCTCTGTGCTGTCCTCTGAGCACTTAGCAAGCAATACATGATTCAATAATCTAGCCTACCAAAGTCTCTCTCAGTTGCCTTCTTCCAAAAAATTCTCTCACCAACACTTACTTGGCTTTGTGCTCATTGCCAGGTCTTTCCTTCTGAGTAAAGCCCTGTCTGCTAGCCAATCCCAGAAGGGGCACTGTTTAAAAAAAGGCTAGCGTGTGGATTGCTTAGTGTTTTGAGCAATGCATCAACATACTAGTAGCCAAACAGTGATCCATCTAGCATTTCCTCTGTGCTTCTTTATGTGACTTATGTATTCCTTGTGTATTCCTTTCCTGTGAACCCATGTCGGTGTCCATACCTCCAACCTTTCTTAATGGGAATGAGGGACACCTATTTGCAAAGATATGTAGGCATCGAACACACACTCTTTGGTGATTGGGTGTTTTTTTTTTACCACTACTATTCCTTCATATTGGCTTTTGAAATTCATGAATGCAGTAATTCAAAAGGTTTAAAAGGTTTAGCACTGTAAAACACGTATTGATAGATAAGTAGTGCATTTTATATATAACTATATAGATCAGACCAGAATGAGGGAAAAATGAGGAGGAAAGAGGGACTTTGTCCTGAATGAGAGACAGTCCCTAACAATCAGTGTATCCCTTGTGTTTCCTTGCCTGTTTTCTACCTTAGTATCCCGTGCATTTCTGCCAGTATCTTGTTTCTCTCAGATGTAGCTTTAGAAAATAAAGCTCACCAGGAGCCAGATGACGTCTCCATAGTGTAGTATTTATTGGAACTGTATGTTAAGAGTCAAAATAAAATGAATCATAAAAACATATGACAATGGGTGTCACTGCCGACCCAGTATCGGACAGTGGCCTGACATCAGCATTAGTGTCTGCTCCCCAAAGCTTTTTGTCCAATAGGACGTTATCAAGGGGCCCTCTGGTGTCAGACGTCAAACTAGTTTATATAGCCTCTCAAAACTGCTCAAATCACGGTGTCTCCTTAGAGAAGTTGCAAATTGGACATGATCCGTCTGTCAGAAGTGACACAGCCACCATTATAACTATGCTAAAAGGCACAGGAAATACCAAAAATGCCATTTTGTTGAAGACCAGGAAGTAACCAAGATAATTAATTGACACAACCACCAAAAGATAAGAGTATTTGGTGTCCCCTAATGCAGGGAAAAGTGCATATCCTGTTCGAAAAATTCTCAGTAAACATCAAAAAATTCATTACAAATTGGAAAAATATATAAAAAAATCATACATTGCAGTATGCATAATGAGCAGTAATGATCTGCCAAAGTAAAATATATTAATACAAAAGAATACATAAAAATATATAAAAACGCAGACACACATGTAGAGCAAATATATCTAAAAATAGACAGCATGTCAGGGATTCGGAATAGACCAGTACTGTGTGATTGCAAAAGAGGAATCCAAAACAGATATGGGTGAGAATAGTGATTTATTTAAGAAGAGGGGGTAACACCCCACGGGGAGAGGCGCCTCTAAGAGTAGATGTTTAGGTAATTTAATAAGTTAATATATACTGGCAACTCACGTTTAGTGAAGTAAAAACAAGCATTGTATACAAATTCTTGGGAATATCAGAGCTTGATAAAGGAGCGCGACTGCCGCGTCATCGCAGTGCGCCTGCTCAGAAACGCGTTGCATACCAGTGATGTCACCGTGTTCAGATTGCCGCAGAATCCAAAGTTCTAGCCTGACCCTACAGCTCTACCACCGCCGCCGGCCCCAACATCTTACTGCGGTTGGAAAAGGACTACTAGAGACAGTGCAGCGCATCAGAACACCAGTGACCGACCTGAGAACTTCTCCCTCCCAAGAATTTGTATACAATGCTTGTTTTTACTTCACTAAACGTGAGTTGCCGGTATATATTAACTTATTAAATTACCTAAACATCTACTCTTAGGCCTCGTACACACGATCGGACATATCCGATGAAAACGGTCCGCGGACCATTTCCATCGGATATGTCCGATCGGGAGTTTGATCCGATGGCGTGTACACGCCATCGGATCAAATTCCCCGCCGCCGGACGGCGCAGTGACGTGGCGGTGACGCGGCGGTGACGTTGACGCCGCCACGTCACCGCCACGTCACCGCACCAGGAAGTTAAACACTTCCGCGCATGCGCCAAATCCATTCGGCGGCGGCGCGGCGGCGGTGGGGGACGACATGTCTGCTGGTAAGTGTACTAACCAGCAGACATGTCGGGCGGACAGATTCCACCGGATGGATTTCAAAGCATGCTTTGAAATCTGTCGGGTGGAGAAATCTGTCCGCTAGCCCATACACACGAGCGGAGATGTCTGCTGAAACGGTCCATCGGAACGTTTTCAGCGGAAATATCCCCTCGTGTGTACGAGGCCTTAGAGGCGCCTCTCCCCTTGTTTTTTCCTGACAGTACTTGGAACACGGTTTCTGTTCTCCCATGATGGCAGCCCTGAGCATGTATATGTGATCTCCACAACAAACAATTTCTCACTCATCCTCGGACTCTCTATTACTGAGCCTTGGACTTTATTTTAAGCTACCCTCTCATACTGTACAAAATTTCCTGTACATTGTGTTTTTTACTAATTATTCATTTTTATCAATCTTAAGCTCATTATTATTTATACTGCTGAGGTACCTGTGTGTTTTTTTTTGCGCATATTCACTTGTGTAGGGTAACACCCCACCACCTTCAACAAGCTCAGTGCAATCAACCAATAAACAACAGTGACAAAACAACACTAAAGACGATATGTACAGCAAAAGGGGAATACCAGAATCATGAACAGGCCAGGCCGAGGTCATACACAGGGGGATCATGAAATGGCTGCAGACGGGGAATGAGCAGGAAGGGAATGTCCAGGAGAGGGATCAGGTCAGGTCGGATCAGATCAAAAGTCCAGGAAGGGGACAGCAGGCTCAGGGTCCAGATATCAGGCTCAGGATCAGGTTAGTAGACAGATACCAGGGCAAGGTATGATTACACATGCCGGGTATATATAGGAGGTGTGCTGATTACGTTCAGGTCAAACCTGAACGCAGCAAGGGCCAAACGCTCCACACTGGTGGAACGCAGCTCTGCAAGACAGATCATAAATAGCACCAGCGGATGGAACCTTTCCTGACACAGCAATAGGCAAACAGATCTATTTTTTGTCAATGAAGCTGTTATCCCACTCAATTTTATGTCCTAAGGGGGAATGACAGCGTAACTCATGTATCCACCATACTTTTTTGTTACAACCTCCCCATTGTACTTTAGCAATACCAGCAAATTTCAAATCTTTGTGTTTCTGGCATGGTACTTTCTGAAGTGTGACGAGAGACTATGATGTTTATATCGACGCCTGATATTGTAGACGTGCTTCCTCAGCCTGTCCCTTAAACATCTTGTGATTCTACCCACATACTGTTTCCCACAGGTACATTCGAAAAGGTACACAACATGGGAAGAATCACAAGAAATACATTAATCAATCTCAAATTGTCTACCTGTTATGGTGGAGGTAAATTTTCGTCTGCTTCCTATGTCTATGCCCACTAACACCACACATGACATACTTATTACATGGGTAAAAACCTTTCATGTTGCCAAATAAATCTAATTTTTTTTGTTGTTTACAAACTTTTATTAAAGAAGTAAAAGATGGTACAAAACTATATGATTAAGGCATAAATAAATAAAGATTAAGGCATATGAGAAGTCAGTACAAATATACACATCAATATATCATTTTAAAGGCGTAAATAATTATTCCAACTAGCAGAGAGGTCAAAGGTCGTGGTAACAGTGTATAAATCTACTTTTTGTGGGGGATTAATGTTATTAGGTGCAATTGTATCCCTTAGCTTTGGGGCACTCTTAAAAAACTATTTGAGGTTTGTATGGAATGGCTTGTTTAAGGGAAGAATCCTGCTTAAGGCGATGCCAGTGACACTTGATGATTATCTTAACCTGCCATGTTGCATGGAGAAGCTGGTAATAAAAGGATAAGAAAGATTGGATGTGGTACTTTTATTCCTATTTACAAGCAGAAAACGTATGTCAAACTGTGCTACCTGTTGGATCAACGCATCTAGTTCAGTCTCCTTATAACCCTTTTGCAGGAAGTATCCTTAAGAATCATTCTGTGAAAAATATTCTGATAAATCAGAACAGTTCCTCTGCGTTCAGACAAACTGTCCCTTAAGGATATTCTTAAGCCAGATAGGGCCATGGCAGCTAGAGACGGGGCTAGAGAGAAAGGAGTCACCGCTCCAGGTGGGATCACTAAATGGTTGCAGGTGGTGCAGGATACCGAGGGTGCTGGCGGTGCACTAAGCAAAATGAAGACAAAGAAAAATGGATAGCCGCACTCCAAAACCTGATGGGTGGTCTTTTATTCAATAGACAGCATGTACAAAAATAGGGTCACAGCAGTGGAAACAAGGAACAGCCGACGCGTTTCGCACTGGATCAGTGCTTATTCATGGCTAGAGACGGGGCTATAGCTATTCTATCAGTACTCTTGGTATTATTAGCAACAATACCTCATTCCTCTACCATCAACGTTAGGTCGAGGAAGTGTAGTTCTTTGGTACTGAAGGTATAGGACAGCTCAATATTGTTTGGGTTGTCATTCAATAGTTGAATAAATTTGTGTAGCGGCTGTTCGCTATCCCTCCAAATCAGGAGGATGTCGTTGATATATCTTTTATAAGAAAAAAGGGCTGGCCACTGTTTATCATATTGGTCAATAGTTATTAAAGGGACATGAACAGTCTGGCTAGACTGAGTGCAAATTTAGCACCCATTGCCACACCATTAATTTGTAGAAAAAACTTTGTTGAACCAAAAGTAATAAAGGACAAATTAAAAAACAAAATCAAGAAGTTGAAGAATAAAGACTTTCTGTGCTGTTGGAATATAGTCAGCCTTTTATTTTCTGTAAATAATACATAAAGGGTATCCTAGGTCAACTAGGAATTAAGTATTCTTTCTCTTTTTTATTAGGTATTTTAGATTCAAAAACGGCTTCATCTGGCTCCCGGGGAGCTTTATTTACTACAGCTACATCTGGATGGTGCAAGTTGCTGAACAGCCTTCCCCACAACAGATGGCAGATCTACACTGAGTGTGTGTTTGCTGCTGTAACTGCAGCCAGCTTTTTCAGTTAGTGTCCATTTGACAGGGGTGTGGTGGATGATTCTTGAGGACTGTACTGGATCACCTCTTAACTTTTCAAGTCACCACCAAATTTTTGTGCAACAAACTATTATGTATTTATATTGCTGATCCTATCATGGGATTGTGCATTTAAATCTATATTTTTCACTACATTAATTTTTGTTTATATATATATATATATATATATATATATATATATATATATATATATATATATTTATTTAATCTTTGCTTTATTATTTTTTCACTTTAACACTTTTTTGGACTTTATTTCAATGTGCTGTCCATTCATAACACAGTATTCTCATCTCATCACGGTTCATTTACTTTTAGCGCTACACACTTTTTCTTAAGTACACTGTGTGTAATTTAATCTCAGTATAAATACAGCTGTTCTGTGAAGACCTCTACTAGTCATGCACTCCACAAATCTGGTGTTTATGGAAAAGTGGTAAGAAGAAAGCCACTGTTGAAAGAAAGCCATAAGAAGTCCTGTTTACAGTTTGCGAGAAGCCATGGGGGGGGGGGGGGTACACAGCAACCATGTGGAAGAAGGTGCTCTGGTCAGATGATACCAAATTTGAACTTTTTGGCCTAAAAACAAAACGCTAAAGGCCAGATTCAGAAAGACTTGCGCTGGAGTATATCGATATGCGCCGCGTAACTGTCAAGATGCGCCGTAGTATCTATGCGGCCGTACCCACCAAACTAGATGCGACAGAAAACAGGCTTTTTCCGACCGGCTTAACTTTCCTTCGCCAGAGTATCGTAAGCGCATATTTTCGCTTGGCGCATCCGTCGCGCCTATTAATTTCCCATTCAAATATGCAAATGAGGGAGATTTCCCGATTCGTGAACGGATTAGCACCAGACGCTGGCTACATGCGCCGCGCGTATGTCGTCCGTCTGTCGCAAAGTTATTCCTACAAATAGCTGCTTTATCTTTACTCCTGATGGCCACAGGTCAGCAGGAGAGCAGCTACAGCAGCAGCGTTACCGACGAAAATAGCAAGCTGAACAACCACACTTGCAAGGACAACACCTCTGTTTGACAACATGCCAGGGGCAGCTGTGGTCCTAGCACTACTAATGGGTCCCCCGGTACGGAGGAGGCGGGCACGTGAGAGGATATACCGCACGCGCATGAGCCTCTTTGGCATGGGTGATGAGGAGGTGTATCGCCTCTTCAGATTCAGCCCTGATGCAATCCTTGAACTAACCACAACCCTGCAGGATGACATCACCAGCAAGACACACCGCTTACAAGCAGTGCAGCCACTGGTGAAGGTACTGGCAACACTCCATTTCCTTGCAAGTGGATCATTCCAGCGTACAAGTGGAGTGGTGGCTGGGATGTCACAGTCCACCATGAGCAGATGTGTGCACCAGGTTGTCTCTGCAATTCTCAGACGCATGTCCCACCACATCATCAGACCAACCACTGAGGAGCTGCAGTTGAAGGCAATGAGAGATTTCTACAGCATTGCCAGATTCCCACGCACCGTGGGGGCCATTGATTGCACACATGTGGCACTCCAGCCCCCCAGTGCCACAGAGCACATATACCGCAATCGGAAGCATTGGCATTCCATCAACGTACAGGTGATAGCCGATGCCCAATGCCTCATATGGCACATCCGTGCCAAACACCCCGGTTCCAGCCATGACAGCTACATCTACAATCAGAGCCCCATCCCAATGGAATTTGAACAGAACGTGTATGGGGACACCTGGCTGGTTGGTGAGTGACATGGGTGGCAGGCATGACTGTCCCCCCCCCATGATGCTGACATCACAAGGGGCACATGTATGACTAACATCCTCCTGTCTTTTCCCTTACAGGTGACTCTGCATATGCACTGGGACCCCATCTAATGACTCCTTTCCGGAACCCCCCAAACCCCAGGAGAGAGGCGATACAATGCCGCACATATCAAAACTCGTGCAGTGGTGGAGCAAACATTTGGGCTCCTGAAGTCCCGTTTCCGCTGCCTGGATAAGTCTGGGGGGGCCCTATTGTATTCCCCTACCTTTATGTGTCAGATCATCGGTGCATGTTGCATTCTGCACAACTTTGCCATGAGAAAGGGCCTGCAGATTGACATACGTGATGACCTGACCCCCCAACCAGACAGCCCCCCCCTGCCAGAGGAGACCCATTCAGCTGATGGAAGAGCAGTCAGGAGGGTCCTCGCCGTAGGCATCTTTGGACACTAAACAAATACATTGATCACACGGACAATGCACGCATGCACACCACTGAGGTCCCTAGATCACACACACCACATGCACATCACATTGGATTAGCCCAAGTCCAACATGCAGGACTTGGCAGCAGCAACGCCGCGTCAAGGCCCCAATGGTGTCGCTGTCCATTCATACACCATTCACACGTCATTCACACAGCCGTGGGGATAACTTCTCCCCAATTAACGAGGCTGACACCCCTTACTGGCAGGAGTGCCACCCCCTTACATTCACACACCATTCACACTGTCCCCTGCACGACTGACCGTGTGCAGTTAAACTCAAAATAAAAAGCTCATAACCTGAGCAACATTAAAATAATAAAATAAACTCATAACCTGAGCAACATTAAAAAAAAAAAACAACTCATAACCTGAGCCGATAAAAAAAAAAAAAAAATCCAAAAAGCCCTCATCTGGGCTGACGGGGGGCTCTTTCTAGTTGGCCCTCTCTGGCTCCTCAGCTGCCTGGAGGGAGTGGGTGGGGGGGCATCTGGAGGTGGCTAATCCCCGGGTGTGCCACTCCTGGCAGGTGTGGCCTGCATGCCCTCCAAGGCCATGGCTATCCGGCCGAGGTAGGAATTTGTGTGGGCCTGCATCCTCAGCTGCCGGGTCACTTGGTAATGTTGTGCCCGCTGCCTCTGCCTTCCCTGGTCCCGGATGGCAGCAGTGTTGGCCTGGACGGCTGCAGTGAGGTGCCTAAGATCAGCCTGCACCTCCCCCAGGCTGGTCACCACTGCAGCGCAGTTTCAGCTGACATCCTGCACTGCGTTGGACATCTGGGCCACGGAGCACAGGCTGTCAGCTACCCGGTCCAGGTGCCCAGCAATCTCCCCCATCTGCTGGGTCTGCTTGGCCTGGTCCCTTGCCACCTGGTCATGGACCACATCAGACACCCCCCTGGTCTTCCGGGTGGCCTTCCTGGGGCCAGGAGATGGTAGTCCCCGGGGGGATGGAGTCGCCCTTGAGGGGATTCCTAGGATGGGGGAGGGGATTTGAGAGGGCCCTGCTGAAGGGGAGGACTCCTCCAAAAATAAAACAAAGTCCTGCTCGGGGACAACAGGCTCCTCCTCAACCACCTCAGTAGGTGAGGTGTGGGCACTCCCCTCCATCTCGGTGTCTTCACCACCCAGGGGTTCGGGCTCAGGATGCCGTTGGGGGGATGGGGTGAACTGGCCGCCGGCAGATGATGGCCCAGCTCCGTCATCTGTGGATGACACAAAGCAGACACATGTTGGTGGTCCCACACACTTGGCACATGTACCCCCCCCCACATGCAACACACCAAATAGGGGATAAAAAACACTTACCTGTCCTGGAGCCTTCCTCCACGGAATCATATCCCGGTACCCCCTCCAACTGCTCCCTCTACAGGCAGCGGGCTACCACCTCCTCCTCCGTGGTCAGGCTGACCGCACATGGGGGTCCACCACCCGTGCCCCTCTCATGCCTCCTGATGGTGGCCACCTTGCCTCGGACTTTGCGCCTCAAATCATTGATTTTTTTGGCTATATCCACAGCAGTCCGGGTGGAATAGCCCAAAACATTGACCCTGCCAGCAATGCTCTCCAGGATGGCCTGCTTCCTATCCCGGGTGGTCTTCCAACTTTTCCTGCTATGGAGGAAGTCATTGTAGGTCTCCATAGCGGAGATCACTACAGACAGCTCCTGGGCGTTGAAGTTGAGGTTTCTCCTCTCTTTGCGGGGAACGGGAGCAGCCATCACACAGCAAAAGTTACTTCCCTAGGGTGGGGGGAACCGGATATACCTTTGCACCGGAAAGGCGCATCTGCGGACGCTTTTGTAACGGAACACATTGCGCTGCCGTTTCCCATGAAGTGGTGCCGACGGAAGTTGTGAGCATGCGCAGAGGGGAGCGAGTGGAGCCCTCCCTCACTGCGCATGCTCCGTGGATGATGCGCTGAACGTAAGTCTCTGCGCTGGGCTCCGCCCATCATTTACATATGATCACACCCACTTCCACTTGCGTCGGGTTGCGCCAGCGCATTTTCGTTACTCCGCCGCAAAGTAACGAACATGCGCTTGGTGAATACTGTACTTGACTCAAATGAAGTAATAAATGGGGAACTGGTGCGCTACTATGAGTAAAAGAGTGTAAGCTAGAATCACATATATTGATAAGAAGCTGCTCAATCTAAAAGTGTCCACAAAACACTGGTGAATAAAACAAAGAATAAAAATAGTGATAAGCGCTACAGAATCAAAATTGTGCAAAACACCAAATAATAATAATACCAGACTAATAATAAACCAAAAAAGTCCCAGAATGATAAATATAACCAATAGCTATATTAAGCGTGCTGGGAGCTGTTGTTGCGAGTCCAGTACCGTTGATATGAATAAATGCCACTAGTGAATGTCTCATCAAACCAAAGGGGGGGGGGGCGGCGACACTATATGCCAAAAAGGGTGAATAGTAGGCAGTCTCTATGCAGTCTCTATGCAGTGATGGAATAATATGCTGGATAAGTTGTGATGGGAGTCTTCATTTGAAGATGCTGTACCGGGTTATTCAAATCCAAAGGGGTATTGTAGTTCCCTTACCTTAGGGTTGCTATATATAGGCATATATAGATGTATCCTGCTGTGTTAGCGACCTCAGTTTCTCTCTGGGGATTCCTCTTCCTTATCCTTATGTTAGGAATGATCAGGGCTCAAGGCTCCATCGATGGATCAGAGTGGATGTGGAATCAGAAAAAAGAGAAAAAAAACCACAGCTTCCAATGGTGAAGTACATCGATAAAAAAGGGGGGAGTTTATTAAAACAAAATAGATCAGAGATGACAAACGGTGGTCCAAAATGGACTAGACCGAATGAAGCCAAGAATATGGATAAATGACAAAAATAAAAATACAAATAAAAACAAGGAGACGGAGCGGAGCGATCGTATCGCCACTACCGCTGTGTCTGTTGGCCTCCGGCTTGCGCGGGTGTCACGTGTCTCCTTGTTTTTATTTGTATTTTTATTTTTGTCATTTATCCATATTCTTGGCTTCATTTGGTCTAGTCCATTTTGGACCACCGTTTGTCATCTCTGATCTATTTTGTTTTAATAAACTCCCCCCTTTTTTATCGATGTACTTCACCATTGGAAGCTGTGGTTTTTTTCTCTTTTTTCTGATTCCACATCCACTCTGATCCATCGATGGAGCCTTGAGCCCTGATCATTCCTAACATAAGGATAAGGAAGAGGAATCCCCAGAGAGAAACTGAGGTCGCTAACACAGCAGGATACATCTATATATGCCTATATATAGCAACCCTAAGGTAAGGGAACTACAATACCCCTTTGGATTTGAATAACCCGGTACAGCATCTTCAAATGAAGACTCCCATCACAACTTATCCAGCATATTATTCCATCACTGCATAGAGACTGCATAGAGACTGCCTACTATTCACCCTTTTTGGCATATAGTGTCGCCGCCCCCCCCCCCCCCTTTGGTTTGATGAGACATTCACTAGTGGCATTTATTCATATCAACGGTACTGGACTCGCAACAACAGCTCCCAGCACGCTTAATATAGCTATTGGTTATATTTATCATTCTGGGACTTTTTTGGTTTATTATTAGTCTGGTATTATTATTATTTGGTGTTTTGCACAATTTTGATTCTGTAGCGCTTATCACCATTTTTATTCACTGTACTTGACTCACTAGTTCGCGTCAGCCTAACGTATATGCGCTGCGCTACGCTGGATAAAATATGCGCGCATCTACCTGAATCTGGCCCTAAGTGTGGTAAAAAGCTAAATTTGCACATCATCCTGAACACACCATCCCCACAGTGAAACATGGGGGAGGCAGCATCATGTTGTGGGGATGCTTTTCTTCAGCAGGGACAGGAAAGCTGATCAGAGTTGATGGGAAGATGGATGGAGCCAAATACAGGGTAATCTTGGAAGAAAACCTGTTATGACACATACACCCGATCGGAAATTCCAACAACAAAACCGTCGTTTTTTTCAACGGAATGTTGGCTCAAACTTGTGTTGCATACACACGGTCACACAAAGTTACGACCGTCCAGAATGCAGTGATGTACAACACTACGACGAGCCGAGATAAATGAAGTTCAATGCTTCCGAGCATGGGTCGAATTGATTCCAAACATGCGTGTTTTTTTGAGCGTCGGAATTGCATACAAACGATCAGAAATTCCGACAAGAACTTTTCCAGTCGGAAAATTGAGAACCAGTTCTCAAATTTTTGTTGTCGAGAACTCCAACAGAAAAATGCTCGATGGAGCCTACACATGGTTGGAAGGTCCGATCAAAAGCTTGCATTGAACTTTTCTTGTCGGAAGTTCCGATCGGGTGTACAGTGTACATGGAATTAGTGGTTTACCTTCCAGCAGGACAATGACCCTAAACATACAGCAAGAGCTACAATGGAATGGTTTAGATCAGGGATCCTCAAACTACGGCCCTACAGCTGTTGCGGAACTACACATCCCATGAGGCATTGTAAAACTCTGACATTCACAGACATGACTGGGCATGATGGCAATTGTAGTTCCTGAACAACTGGAGGGCCGTAGTTTGAAGACCCATGGTTTAGTTCAAAGCCTGATCATGTGTTAGAATGGCCCAGTCAAAGTCCAGACCTAAATCCAATTGAGAATCTGTGACAAGACTTGAAAATTGCTGTTTACACATGCTCTCCATCCAATCTGACAGAACTTGAGCTATTTTCCAAAGAAGAAATTTCACTCTCTAGATGTGCAAAGTTGCTAAAGACAACCCCAAAAAGACTTTCAGCTATGCTTGCAGCGAAAAGTGGTTCTACAAAGTTTTGATTTAGGAGGGCCGAATACAAATGCACACCACACTTTTAAGATATTTATTTGTATAAAAAAATTTAAAACATGATTTTTCTTCCACTTCACAATGATGTGCCACTTTGTGTTGTTCTATCACATAAATTCCCAATAAAATACATTTACGGTTTTGGTTGCAGCATGACAAAATTTGGAAAATGTTAAGGGATATGAATCCTTTTTCAAGGCACTGCATACAGCTACTAGTTTATGAAGGTTTTAGGTTTTTACTTTTTGTTCCATTGTTTTACAGGATATCTGTTTGGTTGTCCTTTTTTGAGAACCTTTCTCCTATTTATTATACTTTTTTTGTTTGCCTAGACCTTGGCCAAGGTCTGCCTTGTAAAGCCCTGCTGCTTCATCAGAGTCTGTGTCTATTAGGGTGTTCTGCCTCCTTGACCGTATAAACGTTGTTTTATGTGTAAGTATTTTCTTTTCAAACACTGATTTATATTTCAAAATTATTTGTTGTGTATGTGTTTTCTATTTTCTGTTTTAGTTACTCTGCTCTTCCTATATTCCTCAGATTGATTTAGCTCCAGAAGAAGCTCATTTATTGGCACAAAACTAGCACGCTATTTGTATCTCTAAAAGCAGTAATGACACCTTCTGACCTAATCAGGTCACAACATATGCTATTGCTATTGGGTTTTTTGCTATGCTCAGAATCTCTTTAGGCCCCCTATTGTCTTCCTTGAACCCGGTGAACTCTGGATAAATGGTGTATCGGGGAAAAGGTTTTAACTACTCTTGCACTGATTTATATGTATTTTATCTAATGTCTGTCTAATATTTTTGTTATAAACTCTAATGAAATTTTGTTATAACTTTATAAGTATGCCTATAAAGTCCATTCTTTAAAAGCCCTAGTTTATGATCTTGAATTATAGGACGTGGCATAGCTTACTAGACATGTGCATTCATTTTCGTTAGAATGCATTTTCGTCCGAAAATCGTGTTTTTGCAAGAAACGAAAACCGAAAGATCCGACATAAAAAATGCTTTATTTTCGTTGCAGTAAGATTGCGAAAATATTGGACATCATAGAGAAAAGATTCGACATTATAGGGAAAAGATTCAACATCATAGAGAAAAGATTTGACATTATAGAGAAAAGATTTGACACTATAGAAATAATAGATTCGACATTACAGAGAATAGATTTCGATTTATGAGAAAATAGATTAGACATTATAGAGAATAGATTCAACATTATTACTAGTCATACAACATTAGAATTCTTGTAGGCGGAATATTCGAACAGAAATGTACGATTCAACGTAAAGATTTAACGTTCCGTCGAATATTCTTTTGACCATTCTACAGAAACCAAAAAGATTCGACGTTCCGTTGAATATTCTTTTGACCATTCGACAGAAACCAAGTATTATTGGATTTTCGGACGAAAGCTATTCCCCAACGAAAAACTAAATAAATCAAAACGATTTTCGGAAGTAACTAAATAAATTTATTTTCCAAACGAAAACTAAAAAACGAAACAAAATATTCCAGTCTGCACATGTCTATAGCTTACTACGCTGTCTGCAATGCCACTCTGTGGTGACAGCTCATACATAGATTGTTCACTTGCTCTGGAGGTTGGCTTGGTGGTACAAATTGTGTGATATATTGATGATGTGAACTGATCTCATTTGTAAAATGTATCTACATGGATGATGAAAGAAAAGCATTTGTCCTGAATATTGTGGGGCATGATTTTGGACACTGTCCCACAGTTCCAGTGTCCCACAACCTGTTCCATAGGGTATTCTGAATCCTACAGTATATCACATTGACTGCCCCTCTTGTTTTACATCCATCTCCTAGACTGTAATGGAGTTTTGCAAAGTGCACTGTGTATAACAGGTGGGTATGCCACCTTGTGGTTGTGGACTTATCTTTTTCATTCACTATTTACAATTTTAGCAAGCACTGGGGAGTACAGATATTGCTATATTTCTGGTTCTTCAACCTAAATTTTCAGGTTTTCAATCCTACAGCTGCAGAGGGGTTTGCAGCCAACCTCCCACCCCTTCTCTTCTCTTGCCTATCCACAGAAGGCGTTGCATTATTTGAACCCATTCCCAAAATATAAAGTATTCTGTGAATAGACAGCAAATGGTAGTAGGTAGTGCAGCTTATGTGTAGCAGAGCCCATCTATGCACTTTTTAAAATGCAATTATAGTAAGTACTCACATTTGATATGGTATGACCAACAAGCCAGTCAGTTCTGCTGACGAGGGACATTCTGACCAAGAGATAAGCTCAGTGTTCTGCTTCTCCTTTGCTGTCCAGTGACAGTATGGGGAAAATAGGATACATGTACAGGTAAATGTTACTCAAAGTGGTATCAAACACAAAAATTGAAAGGTAATACATTTCAGCTCACCAGTGCTTAGATGTGGTGGCTGCATTCACATTTTAAGGCTTTTTATTTTGTTTTCACATGGTATTCCAGCCCAAACGTTTGTTATTTTTCACATTACTTTAACAGACCAAACTATCTGGACAAAGTAGCAGTAAGAGGGTTAAGACAAACCATTTAACACTGACAGTCATGCTTGCAATAACCACTTTCAAACAGTTGCCACCACTTCTGAAGCATTGCTTTTGACTTACAATGAAAGGGGCCTTTCTGCTTTTAAAAAAAAATGCCAAATCTACGTGCTGGGCTGCAAAATGCACAGAACCATGCAAAAAGTAGTGCAAGCGAATTGAGTTGCACCAAATTATCTGTGTTTTCACATGCGGTGCGGGAAATGAGCACGGAACAGTGGAAGCCCATCCATTAATTACATTTAGGAAAGAATCCAGGCCTTTCTTAAAGAAATCTACTGAGCTGGCCAGAACTACGTCTGGAGGGAGTCTGTTCCACATTTTCACAGCTCTTAGGCCACGTACACACCGAGCGTGTGTACGGCCCATCGAACCGTCGTCCGTCGGACCAAAGTTTTAAAACTTGCTTTAAAATCGGACCGATGGACGCCTGACCATCGGACCAAACCGATGGTTAGTTCGCAAAGCATCGGACCAAAAACCCGCCCATGCTCAGAATCAAGTCGACGCATGCTTAGAAGCATTGAACTTTGTTTTTTCGTTGTGTTTTATGTCACCGCGTTCTGACCCGATCGGATTTTGGACTGATGGTGTGTACGCACATCAGACCATCAGGCCACTTCAGCAGTGAACCGATGAAAGCGGTCCGTCGGACCATTCTCATTGGCTTGGACCGATCGTGTGTACGTGGCTTTACTGTGAAGAAACCTTTCCGTATTTGGAGATGAAATCTCTTTTCCTCTAGACGTAAAGATAACTCAACACCAAGTTCACTATATGGACACCTTATATATTTTTTGATCATATCCCCTCTTATTCTCCTCTTCTCAAGAGTGAATACATTTAGTTCTTCTAATCTTTCCTTATGGCTAAGCTCCTCCATGCTTCTTATCAGTTTGGTTGCCTTTCTCTGCACTTTCTCCAGTTCTTCAATATCCTTTTTGAGAACTGGTGCCCAAAACTGTACTGCATATTCCAGATGAGGTCTTACTAATGATTTGTACAGGGGCAAAAGTATATCTCTCTCTCTGAGCTTATGATCAACTAAAACCCCCAGATCCTTCTCCACTACAGATCCCCCCAGTTGTACTCCCCCTAGCATGTATGATGCATGCATATTCTTAGCCCCCAAGTGCATAACTTTACATTTATCAACATTAATCCTCATCTGCCACTTAGTCGCCCACTTAGACAGAGCATTGAGGTCGGCTTGTAAATTGGAGATATCCTGTAAGGACGTTATTAAACATGTGCATTAGTTTTAGTTAGAATGCATTTTCGTCCGCAGAAAACAAAAACCGAAAGATCCGACATAAAAAATGCTTTAATTTAGTTTTTGTTGTGATAACAGTTCGATATAGAGAGATTCGACATGACGCTGACTGAATACAGTGAATAGCAATCTGTCTATCGAACCTGATATACACACACATACGGTACTTTTCGACATTATAGAGAAAAGATTTGACGCTATAGGGAAAAGTTTTGACGCTATAGGGAAAAGATTCGACGCTATAGGGAAAAGATTTCGATTTATGAGGAAATAGATTCGACATTATAGAGAATAGATTCGACATTATATAGAGAGAATAGATTCGACATCCACATTATAGAGAGATTATAGATTCTTGTAGGTGGAATATTCGACCGGAAATGTACAATTCGGCGTAAAGTTTTGATGTTCCGTCAAATATTCTATGACCATTCAACACCATTCGACAGAAACCAAGTATAATATCTGGATTTTCGGACGAAAGCTATTCCCCAACGAAAAACCAAGTAAATCAAAACGATTTTCGGGAGTAACTAAATAATTTTATTTTCCGGACGAATATGAAAAAACAAAACAAAATATTCCAGTCTGCACATGTCTAGACGTTATTCCACTGCATAGCTTGGTGCCATCTGCAAAGACAGAAATGTTACTTTTGATCTCAGACCCAATATCATTTATAAATATATTAAAAAGTAAGGGACCCAACACCGAACCTTGGGGTACACCACTGATAACCTTGGACCATTCAGAGTAGGAATCATTAACCATGACTCTCTGAATTCTGTCTTTCAGACAGTTTTCTATCTATTTACAAACTGATATATCCAATCCTGTAGACCTTACCTTACACATGAGCCGTGTGTGGGGAACTGTATCGAACGCTTTTGCAAAATCCAAGTATACCACGTCCACTGCCACGCCTCTGTCCAAGGTTTTACTTACCTCTTCATAAAAGGAAAGCAGGTTTGTCTGACAACTTCTGTCTTTCATGAATCCATGATGTCTGTTGCTTAAATAGTTTTTTTTCCAGCAAGAACTCCTCCATGTGGTCTTTTATTAAACGTTCCAGTATCTTCCCAACTATAGAATGTAAACTAACAGGTCTATAGTTACTTGGTAAAGACTTTGTTCCCTTTTTAAATATGGGCACCACATTGGCCCTGCGCCAATCCAGTGGTACCATTTCTGTCATTAATGAGTCCCTAAAAATGAGATACAGTGGCTTTGAATTTACAGAGCTCAATTCTTTTAGGATCCGTGGGTGTATGCCATCTGGTCCAGGTGCTTTTTCCACATTTATTCTGTCTAAATATTTCTGGATCATATCACTTTTGAGCCATTGTGTATAATTTGGGGCTTTGTCACAACCACCCCCATTATGGACATGAGCTCCTCCATGCTCCATTGTATACACAGAGCTGAAGAAAGAATTTAATATATTTGCCTTCTCTTTGTCCCTAGTCACCCACTCTAGATTATTTTGTAAGGGGCCTACATGCTCAGACTTCACCTTTTTATCATTAATATATTTAAAGATTTTTGTTTGGCTTTGTCCTACTATCCTTTGCAATCTGACGTTCATTTTGAATTTTTGCATCCTTGATTTCCTTTTTACATATCCTGTTATATTCTTTGTAACATTTAAACGACACATTTTTATATTTTTTAAATGCTATTTTCTTATTGTTTATAGCTTTTTTAACTTTGACAGTGAGCCACACAGGTTTTAATTTTAGCCTTTTTAAACTTATTGCCCATGGAAATATACTTTGCAGTGAGGTTCTAAACAGTCTTTTTGAAGAATTCCCATTTCTGTTCTGTGTTCATCCGTGCCAATATTTCCTCCCAGTCTAAGTCCTGGAGAGCAGCCCTCATCCTTGGAAGATTTGCTCTCTTGAAATTGAGTGTTTTTATCTTTCCTGTATGTATTTCTTGCTTATATTTAACATTAAATTAAATCATGTTATGATCACTGCTACCCAGGTGTTCCGTTATCTGAATAATAGTGTACACAGTGTTTTCACATCACTTGGTGTATTATTTAGCGCTACAATTTATATGTTTTGTTTGTCACTTTCCATTTGTCTATTGGTTTTTGTAGCCACTTACCATCTTAGATAGAGCAAATTTATTTTGTATTTGCTACCATTTATGTAACTACAACGCCACTGCCATTATCAATAAATACAAAGTCTAGGTCACCCTTTCCCAACCTTTTCAACACAGGGGAACCCTTGAAATAACTTTGCGAGCTTGAGGAATCCCTGCTAAAAATTACTGTATCTACAATTCATGATTCATTAGTGTTATAGTCAGTGGGAGAAATACTCCTTAGGCTGCGTACACACGATCGGTCCAACCCGCTGAAGTGGCCTGATGGTCTGATGTGCGTACACACCATCAGTCCAAAATCCGATCGGGTCAGAACGCGGTGACGTAGAACACAACGACGTGCTGAAAAAACTAAGTTCAATGCTTCCAAGCATGCGTCGACTTGATTCTGAGCATGCACGGGTTTTTGGTCAGATGCTTTTGTGTACTAACCATCGGTTTGGTCCGATGGTCAGGCGTCCATCGGTCCAATTTTAAAGCAAGTTTTAAAACTTTGGTCCGACGGACGACGGTCCGATGGGCCGTACACACGCTTAGTTTGGACCGATGAAACTGGCCTTAAGGCCAGTTTCATCGAACAAAACCGATCGTGTGTACGCGGCCTTAAAGTCGTGGTCATCAGGAAGAATTACCCCCTACAGAGAGCTAAAATTATCAATGGTGTCAGTGGGAACTTTTCTAAGAGGAATAAATTGCTCATTGTTTAAGGAATCTCTAGCAACCTCTGGAGTAACCCTAGGGTTCCATGGAACCCTGATTAAGAAACCCAGATCTAGGTTAATCACCCTAACCAAAACCATTACTTGCCAATACAAAGCCTAAATATTTTCCACTGTTGTCATTCTTGTCCTGTATGCTGGTTTTGTGGTGTGACCCCTGCGGCTATATACAATGCATTTTAGCGAAAAATTGAAGACCCACTTTATCAGGTATTTGTGAAATCTCTATTACATAGAAGGTAACATAAATAAAAATGTATGTAGTTACATAGTACATAGTACCAAAACTCGCATAGATCCACAAAAAGCAATCCAAAACATATTTATGCTTACATAAGTATTAATAGCATTAAGTGTATCAAGAGTTGGAAACCTCCAACTCACCAAACCAACCTCCTGGGGGGGAGAGCAATAAAATGGCGCTGGTATGATAACGCATTTATTGAGGACATGATATTGCACTTATCCAAAGCTGAAAAAACCTTGGAGTTTAAATTAATCTGTTGATTAAGACCAGATATCTATAGGATATTATAAGCCCGGTAGGTTTGATCTAAGTGTAGAAATGTGTAATTCAGAAGCACGGCCACGTCATTGGGTTATTTTGAATATGTATAAAGATGTCACACTTTAGGAATAGTAGAGTCTGCTACTCAGAAACATGTATCATTCTGATTTTTTATCACTGAAAAAATGGGAGCAAGATCTCTTAATTCCATATATTAGCATTTTGTGGGGCATCTGTTAGATTGTGACATTTTCACAGTTTCCCTCATTAGAATAGGTATGTAAGCTTGCAGTGACATAAAGGATTTCTAAGAGATTAAAAATAGAACATTGAAATGACTATATAAACTGCCACTTGAAAACTTTTCACAAATCATTTGCATAGTATTTCTTTTCTCTCTCTCTCTCTGCTTCTGTGGAATATTTTTGGTAAAACATTAATGCCCTTGTTATTCTGCTACAAAACAAAATAAAATCTGCATACGTTTCTGACAATTGTATGTTGCTTGCTGTATATTTGTGAATCTATCCTTGTTCTATGCATGAATTTAAGAGGGCTGTTTTCAAACACAATTAAAGGCTTTAGTACATTTGTAATTTACAATTTTTAAAGCTGAAATCCAGGTATATATTTTTTTTTAATTTAAACATAAATCCTGAATAGATACTGTAACGGTCACCACCGTTTACGACCTTCCATCCAACCACGACAAGCTTATCTGACACACTGCAACAATCTTGCATACATGATCCATTCCATTTCCCATAATCAAGACGAGACTCTGCTCTGTACTTGATTCCAAATGTATGAACACTTAAATGGTTTCTTCTCAGCTTTTTATACAGTACAAGATGTTACAGTTAATCACAGGACAATGCAATCTCCACCCCCCTATTCACACTGGGGCTAATTCTCTAGCAGACATTTCGGCACCGATACTGAAGAGATCTATCACATTCCTTTATCCATAGAATTCAAATAAAATACAATCACACAATGAATTTCCCTTCAATCCACAAAAGGACCCACACCTGAGCAGCAATACATTCCTTTGCTAAACATAATCGGCATGCTAATTCATTACATCTGAAGAGAGACGGTAACACATGGCTTTAAACACAATGAAAAGGTCTTTCAGGAGCCAATGTAATTAACACCTTTCAACAGAATGAAATGTCTTTCACAAGCCGGGTCACTTAGCATTTTAAAGAAAAAATGGAAGGTTTCCCCATAAGGTGGGACTTTTAGGCAGCAATGTCAAAGCAGTAAAATACTGGTAGCTGAGTAAAAAACAATACATTTATTAGCTCATAAGAGAGCTTAGATATAGCAATATATATGAGTCACAATGTAAAAGCAAATAGATTGGCAAATTATCACATACCATGGTACATACGGTAAAATCATTACATATAATAGATAATAAATATACATCAAATATTCCATATTGTAGTACAATGTTGATCCCCGACGCGTTTCGACCATTGAGGGTCTCATCAGGGGGATAATTATCTGTGCAAAATATATCACAAAGGTATAAATCAATCAGAGAATATGTCAATGTGTGTCGAGTAGATATTGACAACAAATATATTTACCGTGAAACATGGGATGAAAGGTATAAAAAGCCACTGGGCACCCAGAAAGGACTGGAGGGAACCCCCGCACATCAGAGGGTGAGCGGTCCACCCGAAGGGGTCTTCAAGAGGCCTCACACATGACGCCTCACCGGCGAGGGGGGGGGAAGAGAGCCGCCACCTGCAAAGGACACCCATGGTAGCCAGGTAAGTATTAAATGAGTAAATATAAGTATAGACAACCCTAACAGAAGGGTGACTGAATTATAGGTATATAGGGTGTGAAGGGCAATGTCTATAAAATGTTGGTCAAGGCATTCCTGAAAGGATAAAAGAGTAGGGTATGCAGTGAGGAGTAAAGGAGAGTAAAGGAATATTGGGTAGGAAAATGATTCCAAAGTGATGAACGTACTAAGGTGTAAGGGTAGGATGTTTAAAGGTGATAGTGTGTGTAGTGGTGTTGGAAGTGCAGCTCAAAAATCTGAATGACAGACTGCGAATAAACTAAGCAGATAGTGGATGGAATGTGAAATAAGAAATCAAAATAAATGTGAAGTGAAAAGAGTGAAGTGAATGAAAGAGAAATGACTGTGAAGGAGCAAGTGTATATTGCCAATTGTAGAATGGGCAAAAGTGATTAAAGTGAAAATAAATATTAAGGGGCAAATAAATAAAGTTGGTGCGTGTGTGGAAAAATGTATAAGTAAAGCAAAAAGTGACCTGATATGCTGATATGCTGTTCGTCTGTAGGAAGTATAACCGTTGTTTGGGAGCCTAAGGGCTGGGTCTGCAAAGCAGACAGGAACAGATGCCGAGACGGTGTGGATGCAATGACATCCAACCTGATCTGTGGGGAATAAGTGTATATCCCCAGAGGTCAATCATTAAATAGTGCCCTGGTGTGGCAATTAGGGTGAAGCAGGCGCAGGCTTGTAGCTCCCCCCCTCGTCAAGAAGGGCAGCGTAATGGTCCCCATGGGAACCGTGTGAGGCCCCCTCGGCGTCCAAGAAGGCTGCGAAGCCCCGACCAGTGCCGTCCTCTCTGCCGCAAAAAACGTGACGTCATGACGTGTGCGCGCGCCGAAGGCTCGTTCGCGCGCACTAGTCCGACATCCAGAGGGGGCCCGCCACGGCGTGTGAGGGCTAACCCCCAATGCATCACCGAGGTGAGGAAGAGGGGACACATGTCAACCCTTACCCCCCCCTGCCAGGATCCTAAGGAGAAGTACCCCAAACACCCCAGGATGCTGCGGGGAGAACCGGGTCCACCGGGATCCAAAAGTGATCACATCCATATGTTACAGTGTATGATAGATACTGTGTCACATAGAGACAAGACACAGGTCCTTGTGTCTTTCCACTGGCTTTCCTAACTCCTGCAATACTTTTTATACTATGGCGGCCCACCCCCTAGGGGGGGTTATGGGTCATCTCCATATCTTAGGGGGCACACCCACCCCCTTTTCTTTGTGTTGTTGTGGGGATTGGATGTATTTTTTCATCCTTTTTTCCGTTCGTATTACTCCTGTTATCATTTCAGGAGCTACCTCCCATATATACAGCAATTTAATATTGCGTTATGTCCAAGTGCTCTTCATGAACACTTGGCCCTACCCAACCCATTTACTACATAGAAACGGAACAGTTTGAATCATTTACCCTTTCCCTTCCTTCTTCACATGCATCAGGCTATACACATTCCTGTAATGCAAAATGCTCAAATACCCCAACGGGAATTTGTTCTAATAGCATTAATACATGCAAAGAGTTTTTAGCCGTGGGATTCAAGCACAAATCCTGTGCAAACACACTTGTCAAACTGAACCAGCAGCAAAGAACTATATAAAATTCTGTTTTGCGCTACTACTTTAATCAGCCCAACATTTTGAGTATCTATCATACACTGTAACATATGGATGTGATCACTTTTGGATCCCGGTGGACCCGGTTCTCCCCGCAGCATCCTGGGGTGTTTGGTGTCCTTCTCTTTAGGGTCTCCCGGCAGGGGGGGGGTAAGGGTTGACATGTGTCCCCTCTTCCTCGCCTCAGTGATGCATTGGGGGTTAGCCCTCACACGCCTCTGGATGTCGGACTAGTGCGCGCGAACGAGCCTTCGGCGCGCGCACACGTCATGACGTCACGTTTTTTGCGGCAGAGAGGACGGCACTGGTCGGGGCTTTGCAGCCTTCTTGGACGCCGGGGGGCCTCACACGGTTCCCATGGGGACCATTACGCTGCCCTTCTTGACGAGGGGGGGAGCTACAAGCCTGCGCCTGCTTCACCCTAATTGCCACACCAGGGCACTATTTAATGATTGACCTCTGGGGATATACACTTATTCCCCACAGATCAGGTTGGATGTCATCGCATCCACACCGTCTCGGCATCTGTTCCTGTCTGCTTTGCAGACCCAGCCCTTAGGCTCCCAAACAATGGTTATACTTCCTACAGACGAACAGCATATCAGCATATCAGGTCACTTTTTGCTTTACTTATACATTTTTCCACACACACACCAACTTTATTTATTTGCCCCTTAATATTTATTTTCACTTTAATCACTTTTGCCCATTCTACAATTGGCAATATACACTTGCTCCTTCACAGTCATTTCTCTTTCATTCACTTCACTCTTTTCACTTCACATTTATTTTGATTTCTTATTTCACATTCCATCCACTATCTGCTTAGTTTATTCGCAGTCTGTCATTCAGATTTTTGAGCTGCACTTCCAACACCACTACACACACTATCACCTTTAAACATCCTACCCTTACACCTTAGTACGTTCATCACTTTGGAATCATTTTCCTACCCAATATTCCTTTACTCTCCTTTACTCCTCACTGCATACCCTACTCTTTTATCCTTTCAGGAATGCCTTGACCAACATTTTATAGACATTGCCCTTCACACCCTATATACCTATAATTCAGTCACCCTTCTGTTAGGGTTGTCTATACTTATATTTACTCATTTAATACTTACCTGGCTACCATGGGTGTCCTTTGCAGGTGGCGGCTCTCTTCCCCCCCCCCTCGCCGGTGGGGCGTCATGTGTGAGGCCTCTTGAAGACCCCTTCGGGTGGACCGCTCACCCTCTGATGTGCGGGGGTTCCCTCCAGTCCTTTCTGGGTGCCCAGTGGCTTTTTATACCTTTCATCCCATGTTTCACGGTAAATATATTTGTTGTCAATATCTACTCGACACACATTGACATATTCTCTGATTGATTTATACCTTTGTGATATATTTTGCACAGATAATTATCCCCCTGATGAGACCCTCAATGGTCGAAACGCGTCGGGGATCAACATTGTACTACAATATGGAATATTTGATGTATATTTATTATCTATTATATGTAATGATTTTACTGTATGTACCATGGTATGTGATAATTTGCCAATCTATTTGCTTTTACATTGTGACTCATATATATTGCTATATCTAAGCTCTCTTATGAGCTAATAAATGTATTGTTTTTTACTCAGCTACCAGTATTTTACTGCTTTGACATTGCTGCCTAAAAGTCCCACCTTATGGGGAAACCTTCCATTTTTTCTTTTCTTTCGGGGCGAGCAGCTCTACCATCTCTGCAACATGTGTCATTCCCTTTTTCTTAGCATTTTAAAAGCCTATTATACAGAGGGATGAGTCACTGTCTTGTTGACATGAACCACTTGTAATATTCAGTATCCTGCCATATGAAGTATCAATAATGTCCCATCTCATGTAATACATGAATTATGAGCCTATTAGCCACCCTACGCCCAAAAGGGCACAGGGTGGACTTAGACCCAGGAGTTATTAGTGCCGCCGGCACAGGAGTATCTCTCATCCTTCCAAAGTCTTTGGTTGTCATTCCGTTACAGATACAAAGGATATACATTCACTTTGAGTGCACCAAACGATTGTGCAAGCACAGTTATTACCTTGTAAAAGTATCAGTGACATCATCTCTGCTCTGTACACAGAGTTGTGGGAGGGAGCTATCCGCTACAGACTGTATCATGTACCTGGTGAAGACTGGGATGTTGTGGGGGTTTCTCTTGTACCTCCCGCCCAACACTCCTGAAAGTGGTGACAGAGAGTGTAAGGGCAAGGAATGGCACTAGTGCTGTAGTAGCTGGCTGGTGATGTCCGCTCTGTAGGTGGGTAGAGCTGGTAGTCGCAGTCCATAGAACAGGATGCCAGAGCAGCTTGGCACCAGAGTAATATATGGAAGCAGAACCAGGAGACAAGCAGCAACCAGGCAACGAGGAGCCGATTCATCAGACAAAGCAAGTCCATGAGGCAGGCATCCAGCAAATACATATATGTCCAGACTTTGGCCTCTAGTGGTAATACACAACAAAATGTCCGACAAATGCTTTTCCTATAGCCTCCAGTGATAATATCATCTGAAGAGGATAGAGAGCAGCCAGAGCCCCTAGCGACGGGCAGGATATGACAGCTGGAATGCATTTCCCTACAGGGTTTCTGAAAATTCATAGTCTGGCGTGCGTTCCAGACTCTGCCTAGATGCTGCATAGGATTTCATCTGTCACAGGAGACAGCATCTGCTGACTATTAGTGGCACAAGGTATACATTTATCTATTTCTATTATTATATGATATGCAGGTATGTAGATGGCAGCCCAGTTTACACAGCCCCAATCTATATAGTGGAATAGAACTGTGTGAAGCATAATTAAACTGCTTTATATACATCCCATACAGAGGGGATAAGCTGAAGCCTGACAAGTGATGCATCTATGCACCCACATATGCAACCCTGGAGCCATTACTCCCTATCTAATATTACTTGTATTTTTCATATGTTTTCAATATGTTTCTCTCATTCTATTGTGTTGGGCTGGTTTCCTTGACAACCCTATTTTACCAATCCCATGAAGGGAGGTCCAATTGATGACATTGGTACGTGTGTGTGTGTGTGTCTTTGCTGTTAGGCTTTTGAGGAAGAAGGTTTACCTTTGAAACACGTTACATGGTCTTCCCTCTGATCTGGAGAGTGCAGGTCCCAGGACTGTTTAACCACGGAATGGAAGCCTGTTTATGCATATTTATTTTCACATGCTTGTAAGTAGTTTTATCTTTTTTTATACAAAATACATTTACTTGGGATAATGAACAAGGCTGGTGCGCCATCCTTTCCTTTATTTTTCTAGTGCAATGAGGACATCCCCGATCCTAGAGGGCAGCAAAGCAAGGAAACATTATCCATTGAGGAGTGAATCATTATTAATTTTTGGGCTAGCCACTATAACCATGCGCAGGAGTATTTGTTTGTTTTTCTGCTGTATACCAGTAAACAGGCCGAAGTTAGAGTAGTTAGGTAACAGAGCTAGAGCAGAAGCAGTACAAAGGCAAGCTGGGTCAGACATGAGTAAGGAGGTACAGCAGATCAGGTTACAGAACACAGGAGCAAGCTGAAGACCGTTCACAGTGATAGACCAGTTTAAATAGGCCACTGGGCGCCAAGTGCTAATTGATATGCGCACTTGCTCGCGAATATGTGCGCGATTAACTAGCACAGTATATATAACATTCGCAAAAATGTATAGCGAAAAACCGGGACGGCCGCACTCCAAAAAAATGGTTCCTTTTAATAAAACTGGTCACAACATGAACATATCACAGCAAAAAAATCAGGAGAAAACTGACGCGTTTCACACTATCATACAGTGTAAGCACTGTATGATAGTGTGAAACGCGTCAGATTTCTCCTGATTTTTTGCTGTGATATGTTCATGCTGTGACCAGTTTTATTAAAAGGAACCATTTACTTGGAGTGCGGCCGTCCCGGTTTTTCTCTATACATTTTTGCATACTATTGCAGTGCCTGCACCCAGGCGTTTGGATTCCACCTTGCAGTTCCCTGGGACGTCTGAGCGGTAAACTTTCTTTCTCATATATAACATTGGCCCTTTGTTTATAAAATGAGCACAAGCACAAATCCACACTAGCTTTCTGATGCTAGGAATCCGGTTCACCTTACAAGCTGCCTGCAGAAAACTAAAGAAGGGGAGAAGGCAAGACCAGTCACCTGAAAAAAAGTATATATCAAGGACACTCCGGATATCAGGACCTAACAAATAAAGTCTGTTTTGGAAGGGATAAACATCTTCTTACACTTCAGGCCGCACTCAGAGAGAAAAGCAATCTCTCATGATATACAGAAAAACAAACAAAGGCGCCTCCCCAAAAGGATTTAAAAAACACTTACAAGATAGAGGATGGAAAGGGGGATGTAGTAAGTGTATCCAGCTGATGTTCCGATAGCAGGAAGGTCCCAGTATGTAATACTTCCAGTAGAATCCAGAAAACAACAGCCGGTGAACGCTGCAGGCTCTGGAAACAAAATTAGGCTGTCTGGGTCAGTGTGGAGTATGGAGCCCGGAAATTATATCAGTGGAAGTGGGACGAAAACTAGCATGAAACACAAGAAAGTGTGTCATCAGAAAGGGACGCGTTTCAGAACTGCTAATTCTTCAGCCAATGACCAAAGACCTGTCACCTGTACAAGGAGAGTGAACAGTAGTGTCTGTTCTTAGGGAAAGCTGCACGCTTAAAGGGTCACTAAAGGAAAACATTTTTTTTTTGCTGACATGACTGTTTACAGGGTATAGAGACATAAAAGTTAACTGATTCCTTTTAAAAATGATTAAAAATAGATAAAAATCAATCATATAATGTACCTCTAGTTTCACTTTCGTTTTTAAGCTGGTTTCATGTTTCTGTGAAGTAGAGAGAGACACAGAACAAAAACAAACAAATCCAGGGCAGTGTTTTGTTTTTAAAATGAGTCTGATTGGTTCTGAGGAGTTTTAGACACCCAGTGATGACAGCTTGGACCACAGTGAAAAGCTGCCATGAGATTTTTCATAAGGAGCCAGACAAGCAGGAAGTGTGGAGATCAGAGCAGAATTACAGCAACTTCAAAGCAAAAACGAACAATGAGGACATGAAACCAGGACTGCGGTAGGGTAAAGGAAGCTATTTAGCTAAAAAAAAAAATTCCTTTAGTGATCCTTTAACATGCCTGTACAATTGAAGACAATCTCCCAGTTTGGGCAAAACAAATGAGATTGGGAGATTATCTAATATCTAGAGGACAGCGGCTGACACCATTACATGTTAAGGGGAGAGTGGATTAAAAAAACCCATCTGATCACTTGTTTTCCCCCAGATAATCCATGTAGCCTGTAGTCCACCTCACCCACTCCCTATTATAAAGTGGATTTGAATGATCAAAAAAGAAAAGCTGTGTAGTGTGAGAGACTATTCACCAGTTGCTTAAAATAATTGTCATTGTTGTAGTCAATCATTTTCTAAATCTGTGTGCAAATGCAATACTCAGTGGAAAAAAAAAATAATGGCTCATTAAAGTATAAAATAAAAAGCAGCTTTTGTTGCAATATTAACTTTTAATCCAGAGCGCACTCCCACTGTACTTTGTTCTGGCACACTATGCGGTCAGTCTGATGGCCAGCATTATTCACCCAACTTTGTTTGGTCCTAGATTGTCCTGGACCTTTTCCTAGCAGAGATATGGTGGCATATGGTTCTCTCACATTCTTGTTTTCTTGTTCTCACTCTCTCCTTGTCTTTCTCTTTCTCTCTCTCCCATGTGTGTGTACACAAGACACACCAAGGGTGGCAAGCAAAGCAAAGGAGATTTTGGTTTTCATATGTTAACATAGACAGGAAATTTGTTATACAGAGGGAGCAAATAAACAGGCAGAGGAAAACAGGCAACAGGGTCAACCATACAGGTCGTACAGAACTAAAAGAATGTCAGGACCAGAGCAAAGTCTTCTGGGGCACGTGCCAGGTCCTAGAAGACTTCAGGACCAGTCATAGAGCACCGCCCCTGCATGCACAGTGGGCACCTGGCTGTGAAGTCACAAGCTGTCACAGTCGGTGCCCATAGTAGAGATGCCGGCGCTGCCGAGGGAGGACAGAGGGTGAAAACAGCTGGAGTGATTTTACCGCTGGATCGTGGGACAGGTGAGTGTGTGTGTTTATTAAAAGTCAGCATCTACATATTCCGTCACTACGGGATATGTTTTGTGTAGTCTACAAAGAAAATGGTTTAATTTGCTGCGTTCTATCTTCACCTTCTATTCAATGTTTCCAATTCAGCTAGGGGTTTTGCAACTGTAGTTGTAACTCTACACATGTTTAGTTTTCAGTGAGTTTCTATGCTGAGCATTTCCCCCCTATCACATATGAGCAGGCCATGTGACTATACTATAGTCACACATGTGAATGTATATACTGTGGGAAATGAAATCCCACTCCCTCCCTCCCTCCTCCATGCACACTAACCAGATCAATACAATGGGCCAGATTCTTAAAAAAATGCGTATTTCCCGCATAGCGTAGCGTATCCCATTTACGCTACGCCTATGCAGTTTTTACTGCCAAGTGTTGTATTCTCAAAGCACTTGCTCCGTAATTTGCATCGGCGTAGCGGAAAGGGGACGGTGTAAGGCCGCGTAATTCAAATAGGGAAGGAGGGGGGCGTGCTGTATTTAAATTAATCACGCCCCCGTGCCGAACGAACTGCGCATGCTCCGGCCTTAAAAGTAGGCCACTGCGCATGCTCCGTTGTACGCCGCAAATACAGCAAATACATACGTGAAGTTCTGTTTTCGCTCCGCTGAGTTTAAGATAACTCTTTGTCATCCAGTCCTCTATCAAAGAGAGGCATGTCTCTAGATTGAGGTGGTGATCATTTTTATTGCAAATGCGGAAATATAGTTGCGTGTCGTCTGCATATGAGTGATAGAGCAGTTTTTGGCTGCTGATGATTTCAAAAAGAGGACGAAGATAGATGTTGAATAACATTGGCGACAGGGGGGATCCTTGAGGGACTCCGCACGATAATGTGCGTTTTTCAGAAGTGAAGGGTCCCAACTTCACTATTTGCCATCGGATTTCCAAAAAAGAGGAGAACCAAGATAAGTCGCCTTCTGCGACTTTGGCTTCTTTAGCCAGCCGAGTCAATAAAAGCTTGTGGTCTACGGTATCGAAGGCTGCGCTTAGGTCCAGCAGAACCAGAAGACAAGATTCTCCTTCGTCTGCGGCCTCGAGAACGTTGTCCCATATCTTGAGCAATGCTGTTTCTGTCCCGTGTCCGGGGCGGAATCCTGATTGAAATGGATCAAGTAGGTTGTGGGTATCTAGATGCTGTTGCAGCTGTTGTACCACTACTTTCTCCATTACCTTGGAGAGAACGTTTAGGCCTGTTATGGGGCGCCGGTGGAGTGGGTCCTTAGGATCCAGGGTGGGTTTCTTCAAGATGGGTTGAATTATGCCCTCCTTCAACTGGGAGGGCACTATGCCCTCCCTGAAAGATTGGTTAATAAGCTGCGTGATAGGAGGTGCCAGGATGTTGGCGCATTCCTTCAGCAGTTTGGTGGGGATGATATCATTAGGCGCAGTGCTGTTACGCAAAGTACAGATGATATTTTTTGAGGTCTGAATAGAGATGGGTTCCAGGGTGAACTTACCTGGTTGTGGTGAATCACTGCAGGTGTTGTGTAAATAATAGTGTTGCTCACGAATATTCACATTGCGAATATTCGCTACGAATATTGCATATTCGAGTATTCACGAATAACTCGAATATTGCGGCGAATATTCTCTATGGCGAATTTTTAAAACAGATCACATCCTAGTGATCTCCATCGACGTCTAAAAGCATTGCTGGTATGATTAGAGAGAGACCCTGGGCCGAGTAGCTGATGCGACTCTTTTATGTTGCCGAAATTCGCATTGCGAATTTTCGGCAACATAAAAGAATCGCATCAGCTACTCGGCCCTTCTTTTGCATCAGAGCCAATCAGAATAACTTGAATATTCGGCAAAAGGAATATTGCGCGATTAGCTTCTCCGCCCTTATTTTGCATCAGAGCCAATCAGAATAACTCGAATATTCGGCAAAAGGAATATTGCGCGATATTCCTTTTGCCGAATATTCGAGTTATTCTGATTGGCTCTGATGCAAAAGAAGGGCGGAGAAGATAATCGCGCAATATTCCTTTTGCCGAATATTCAAGTTATTCTGATTGGCTCTGATGCTGCATCAGAGCCAATCAGAATAACTCGAATATTCGGCAAAAGGAATATTGCGCGATTTTCTTCTCCGCCCTTCTTTTGCATCAGAGCCAATCAGAATAACTCGAATATTCGGCAAAAGGAATATTGCGCGATGTTCCTTTTGCCAAATATTCGAGTTATTCTGATTGGCTCTGATGCAAAAGAAGGGCGGAGAAGATAATCGCACAATAGGAATATTGCGCGATTATCTTCTCCGCCCTTCTTTTGCCCCCTTATTCTCCTTTCTTTTAAGTAGAGTTAGTGTAGAGTTAGTGTTTAGTGCATATTAGTTTAGTAATACAGGAAATGATCTCCGTTTATGAGAATTTCGCAATCATTTTCGCATTAGCGAAATTTCGCATTAGCGAAACTTCGCAAAATTTTTTTTGGATAAAATATCACGAATATGATATCCAAAAAAAAATTTTGCGAAGTTTCGCTAATGCGAAATTTTGCTAATGCGAAAATGATTGCGAAATTCTCATAAACGGAGATCATTTCCTGTATTACTAAACTTTTTTTTTTTTTTGGATAAAATATCACGAATATGAGGGAGCTGTGGTGGCTCAACGTGATTGGCACTGCGCTGACAAGCCATTCACCTCTGCAGCCAAGGGTTCGGATCCCGGTCTCGGCTACATGTGAATTGAGTTTGGTGGTCTCAGCCCGGCTCCCGGTGGGTGTGCTATGCAAGGTACGCCTGTGCTTAGTACGCCCACCCCCCCCCCCACAAAAACCACCACACTTGCACGCACACGAAATTGGTTTAAAACACATGCACTTTGGCCATGCGGTCTCCTAAAATAAAGAGAGGCGAAGGACCTACGGGGCTGGCTGGGTGGGCTAGGCCCCCTCACTCCCTCAAAGGGGGAGTCCCTCTGCCCCATTGGGGTCCCGTTGGGCCCCAGGTGGGCTCCTAAGAGGAGCAGGTAGGGTGGGGTGAGTGGGAGGCCCCCCTTCACACCCGCCATTGCCACCAGGGGCATGGAGAAGGATGGCGATTGCCTCCGGGGGGAGGGTCTGCCTACTCCCAACTCCTGCAGTCCGGCTCCTCTCTCTCGAGTTCACGCACAAAAATACACTTTAGAAAAAAAAAAAAAAAAATATCACGAATATTCGATATTAGCGAATATTCGCGAATATTCTTCTATATATTCGCGCAATATCGCGAAATCGAATATGGCGTATTCCGCTCAACACTAGTAAATAATTACAGGGGGGGGGGGCTAGGAGGGGAATTGTTTTGCTGAATGCTTTGCCGGATTCCCTCGATTTTATTAATGAAGTAATCCGATAATTCATTGCAAAATTCTTGTGTGTCCGAATTGGGGGCTTCAAGACATCCTGGATTCATGGTCTGAGTAACCAGCTTGAAGAGTTTGCGGGGGCGGTTAAGGGCGCTGTTGATAGCCTCAGAAAAATAGTTTTTCTTGGCTTTGAAGATTTCTTTGTGGTATTTTCTTGTTATTGCCTTGTAGATGGGTAGGTTCTCATCTGAAGAGCTTATTTTCCAGGCGGCTTCCGCCCTTCTGCGCTCTTGCTTCAGTAACGCCAGCTGGTTGTTGAACCAGCTGGCGTTATTTTTTCGGATGTGGGTTTTACGTTTCGGTGCTATTAACTCAGCTGACTGTAATAGGGCTGTGTTTATGGAATCCAGTGTTTCTTCAGCCATTTGATGCGGCTGGATTGTTTTTATTTTTTCCCTTAACGTGGCTTTGAAGAGTTCCGAGTGGAGCTTCTTTTGCCATCTAGTCCAGTGTGTTCTCACTGGATTTGATGTTTTTGTTAAGGGGGGGAATTCGGAAATAATGAATTTAATTGCATGGTGATCTGTCCATGGCAACGGTTCATTTTCCAAGATTTGTATTTCCAGATCTTGTCTGAAAATAAGATCGAGCGTGTGACCTAAAGCATGTGTGGGCCCACATACTAGTTGCTGAAGCCCTAATCCTTCCAGATGGTCAATGCAGGCGTCGGCAATGGGGTCTTGCGGGGAGTTGGCCCATAGGTTAAAGTCCCAGAGCATCAAAAGATGTTTGCTGTTAAGGGTATAGGTGGAGATAAAGTCCGTCAATGATGGGAGAAGCTGCGATTTTGGGCTGGGTGGCCTATAGCAGAGTAGAATCCGGACAGTCTCCTGGGAGTTTACTTGCAGTTGCAGAGTAAGGGTTTCCATAAATGGATGAGGGTTTTGAAGGATTGGTTTTGTGATCGCAAGATGAGTCTTATGGATCACCGCCAGTCCTCCTCCTCTTTGCCCTATTCTGTTTTCCGTTATAATACGATAGTTTTCTGGCACCAGTTCTCCTAGAATGGTGTTACAGTCGGCTGTGAGCCAGCTTTCTGTAATAAAGAGGCAGTCTAAATCGTATTGTAGGATGAAATCATGGATTTCTAGTCAATGTTTTACTGCCGATCTTGTGTTGATCAAAGCACATGATATGTGCTTAGGCTGGGGTACACGGCTAAAATTTTTGATAGTCGATCGTTGATCGATTCTTAAAAGTTTCTCAGTTCGAAGGGCTTTTTTGGTGATGGCTGGTAGTATTGCAGCAAATCGCCTCTGATCCCAAATGGTCTCTGCCGAGTTTTGCTGATTAACCATGGTCGCCAACACTGGGGGGGGGGGGGGGGATTCTCAAGGATTACTGAATCCTCAGATCCTAGCTTGGTCCAGAGGAAGGCAAAAAAAAAAACCTGGCCGTGCTAGGCCAATATGCTACGGCAGGGAGAAAAAAATTCCTTCCTGACCACTAAAGAGGCGATCGGGCGAGCCCTGGATTAAGTTTGATGGTGTTGAGACAGGGGAGTTTGGGGCTGGGTGTAGCAAGATGGCCGCCAATCAGGCAGCAGGATCCAGACTGGGGGGTCCCAGATTGAGTGGATCGGAGCTGCCAGGGGGGCTGGGAGCGATGGCTGGGAGGAGCAGGGGTATTACTGGGGTAGGGGAGGGCTTTCAGGTCCGTTGGAGCAGTTTGCTAAGGGTTGCCAGGGGGTAAGGAGCGGTAGGCTGCGGGTGAAGCCGCGTTCTTTCCTGAATCGCGGCTGCCGCGATTCCTTACAGGCCGGCGCGGAGGAGCGAAAAAAACGCCTGAGGATGGCGAAAATTGCGGGGATAGGTTGGGGAAGACTATCCTGAGTGGTGGGTAGTAGTGTGGGGGTACTGGAGGGGAGATGTGGAGAGGGGGAGAGCCGAGGTGCTTTGTGGAAGCTGGCACGGCTTGTCCTGAAAAGGACGGCCGCCTACAGCTCCAATAAAATGGCTTACCTGCCTGAGAAATCCCTCACTCAGGCTTACCTGCCTGAGATGTTGCTGGAGGAAGGAGGGGGGACCCAAGGGGGTGAATACAAAACAATGATACGCCGGCGGGATATTCGAATTACGCCGGTGTATCTGTAGATACACCGGCATAATTCTTTTGAGAATCTGGCCCAATGGGTGCGGGATAATACATGTCGGTTAATGAAGACTTTAACTCCCTTTTATTGTAAGACACGGGCTGGAGGGTGTCACACAGCATGTGACTAGCAGAAATCCGCCGGCACCATGTTATTTCCACAAAATAATAAGGATTCCATTTGAAATACATATTTGTATGCCAATTTAAAACAGTTTATTGATATTATTCATTTCATTTTACCCTTTATTCCAAAGGCTGTTTTTTTGTTTGTTTTTTGTGACCAGCTGCTAAGGACTAGAAGCCCCCTCCCCCCCTGCTTATGTTTCCTTGCACATAGGCTGTGAAATAGCTGGGTTATACAGTATGCTGCATATCAAATAGGAAACAGGTACTTAATAATAATTACAGTGCAATCATCCACATACAGAAATAGAAAGGATAATGTAATTTAAACAGTGTGTGTATTTTGTATCGCTTTAAGAGTTGGACTGAAACATCACTGACCTAGATGGATATTCCTAACATTCAATGAAGCAACAATTGACTACAAAGAGTTGAGATTGGGATGAAGAGCAGGAATGCAGTTAGAACAGACAGATGAGAGTATGACAGAGACACAGACTGGCCAGTAGAGGTAAAGCCTGGTATGGGTTGAATAGATAGTGTAGTAACTAGAGTTGAGCAGACACCTGGATGTTCGGGTTCGGTGGGTTCGGCCGAACTTCGGAAAAACGTCCGGGTTCAGGGCCCGAACTTAACCCAAACGCGAACCCGAACCCCATTGAAGTCAATGGGGACCCACATTTTTGACTACTAAAATGTCTCCAAAAAACTAAGGGAAAGGGCTAGAGGGCTTAAAATGGCAGCAATCAAATGTGGATAGGGAAATAACATAAAATACATAACAAAAAAATAAATACAAAAAAAATAAATAAATATCTTGACAAGCAGGAACCTTCCCCAATGATGGGACACTATTCCTCCCATTGATACCAATGATGGGGCACTATTTCTCCCACTGACACAAATAATGGGACACTATTCCTCCCAATGATACCAATGATGGGGCACTATTCCTCCCAATGATACCAATGATGGGGCACTATTTCTCCCACTGACACAAATGATGGGACACTATTCCTCCCAATGATACCAATGATGGGGCACTATTTCTCCCACTGACACAAATGATGGGGCACTATTCCTCCCAATGATACCAATGATGGGGGACTATTTATACCACTGACACAAATGATGGGAGACTATTCCTCCCAATGATACCAATGATGGGGCACTATTTCTCACACTGACACAAATGATGGGACACTATTCCTGCCAATTATACTAATGATGGGACACTATTCTGGTGCAATTAGATTTGTGAAGTAGGACTGACTCCTAACTAATTCTCTCCCTATAAGCACAATCAGGAACCTTTCCCTACAGTAGCTAATGCAGAGTATGTTACAGGAACATATGCAGTGCTGGTGCAATATGCAGAGTATCTGACAGGAACATATGCAGTGCTGCTGGTGCAATATGCAGAGTATCTGACAGGAACATATGCAATGCTGGTGCAATATGCAGAGTATGTCACTGGAACATATGCAATGCTGCTGCAATATGCAGAGTATGTCACATATGCAATGCTGATGCAGTATGCAGAGTATGTCAGAGGAACATATGCAATGCTGCTGCAATATGCAGAGTATGTCACATATGCAATGCTGCTGCAATATGCAGAGTATGTCAGAGGAACATATGCAATGCAGCTGCAATTAGGTTTGTGAAGTAGGACTGACTCCTATCTAATTCTCTCCCTGTAAGAACATCAGGAACCTTTCCCTACAGTACATAATGCTATGTAGATCGATCTCTGAGTATTGTAATTCGATTTCTGAAGCAGCACAATCCTATCTAAATCTGTCCCTGAGAGCAGCTGCAGCCTTTCCCTACCCTAGCTAAAGCAGAGTGATGAGCTGTGCTGTGTGCCTCTAGCTTATATAGAGGTTGGGTCACATGCTCGGTCACATGCTGCACTGACCAATCACAGGCATGCCATTAGTAGGCATGGCTGTGATGGCTTCTAGGTCACACAAGTAAAACAAACGGCAATTGGCTGCCGTGCAGCGCACCGTTACATAGCCGAACTCTGAACCCGAACTTTCAGCAAATTATTCGGGTTGGGGTAAAAAAAAACAAAGTTCGGTACAAACCCGAACTTTACAGTTCGGGTTCGCTCAACCCTAGTAGTAACCAAGCAAGCAAACACAATATAAGCTAGTGGGAATAAAATGATAATCATGTGGTCCTTAAAAAAAAAAAATCGCAAGAGCTTTTCAACTTACTTAACTTACTTAACTTACCGCCCCTTAATGCAATTTTGATAAAGCTCCAACAACCAAAAGATGGGTATACTCGCTAGGAAGTGTATCAGAAAATAATATAATGCCATATTCTGACAACTGTTAATATTTAAATATAGAACAGAAATTGATATCCAACAATGTAACCCAGTTCGTTGTATGCTGTCCAGACTACAGACATCTTCTAATCCAGAAAACTGCATCTTTGAAAAAACATTTGTTTTATTTAATGTTTGCTTTCGTTTGCATCATTTGAATGTACATGCATATAAACCCCTATAACATGACAGTTTAATTATACTAAAGCTTTAAGTGAGGAAAATTAAACAAAGCATTATGTTTAATTGCCTGATATGTGGGAGAAACAGTGTTTCTTTTGAATATATGCTAATGCCTTTCAAACTTTATATTCAATTCTAAGTAAACTTTTACTACGGATTTCCTTATTAGCTTTGCCCTTCAATGGACTTTATTAACATTTTAATGTTAATTAAGTGCTGTATATTTGCCTTAGCTTACATCTGTCTTAGCTAAGTTATAAAGGTTTATTTAAAGGAACAGTCACTAATTTAAAGGGTTTTGAGAATCTCTGGTGACCAATACCTAAACATTAAAAGGAGACTGATAGGCCATGAAGTCTTTGATAGGTGGGCTTAAGCAGTTCTAGATTCCTGTCAGTGGCCTCTGCCGCTGACTATTCAGATGGCCGGCCCCCTGGTGAGCGCCGGCCATCTGAATAACGGCATTAGGTTGGCTGTGGAAGTGCCTATCAGAGCCAGAGACAGGCGTCTCAGCCAATCAGGTTCACCGGTTCTGGCTACCAGTAACCGGATTGTCTGAAGCGTCATCGAGGGCGGGAGAAGACAACAAGGGAACGTGGATGGAGGATGGCCGAACCCAGAAAGGTAAGTGCTGGGCGGGGGGGGGGGCAGCATTTTACAGGGCACAACAGCGACAATTAAAGGGCACAGCAGCGACAATTGGCACAGTGGCGACAATTAAAGGGCACGGTGGCAACAATTGATGGCCACAGTGGCTGTGTTTGATGGCATGGCACAGTGGCTGCGTTTGATGGCATGGCACAGTGGTGACAATTGATGGCACAGTGGCTGCGTTTGGCATGGCACGGTGGCTGCGTTTGATGGCATGGCACAGTGGTGACAATTGATGTCACAGTGGCTGCGTTTGATGGCATGGCACAGTGGTGACAATTGATGTCACAGTGGCTGCGTTTGATGGCATGGCACAGTGGCTGCGTTTGATGGCATGGCACAGTGGTGACAATTGATGGCACAGTGGCTGCGTTTGATGGCATGGCACAGTGGCTGCGTTTGATGGCATGGCACAGTGGTGACAATTGATGGCACAGTGGCTGCGTTTGATGGCACGGCACAGTGGTGACAATTGATGTCACAGTGGCTGCGTTTGATGGCATGGCACAGTGGCTGCGTTTGATGGCATGGCACAGTGGTGACAATTGATGGCACAGTGGCTGCGTTTGATGGCATGGCACAGTGGCTGCGTTTGATGGCATGGCACAGTGGTGACAATTGATGGCACAGTGGCTGCGTTTCGCATGGCACAGTGGCTGCGTTTGATGGCATAGCACAGTGGTGACAATTGATGGGCACAGTGGCTGCGTTTGATGGCATGGCACAGTGGTGACAATTGATGTCACAGTGGCTGCGTTTGATGGCATGGCACAGTGGCTGCGTTTGATGGCATGGCACAGTGGTGACAATTGATGGCACAGTGGCTGCGTTTGATGGCATGGCACAGTGGTGACAATTGATGGCACAGTGGCTGCGTTTGATGGCATGGCACAGTGGCTGCGTTTGATGGCATGGCACAGTGGTGACAATTGATGGCACAGTGGCTGCGTTTCGCATGGCACAGTGGCTGCGTTTGATGGCATGGCACAGTGGTGACAATTGATGGGCACAGTGGCTGCGTTTGATGGCATGGCACAGTGGTGACAATTGATGTCACAGTGGCTGCGTTTGATGGCATGGCACAGTGGCTGCGTTTGATGGCATGGCACAGTGGTGACAATTGATGGCACAGTGGCTGCGTTTGATGGCATGGCACAGTGGTGACAATTGATGGCACAGTGGCTGCGTTTGATGGGCACAGTGGCTGCATTTGATGGGCACAGTGAGGCTGCAATTGTTTTTTTCTTCGTTTGTTTGCACCCCCCAAAAAAATTGGAGCCCCAGCCGCCACTGATTTCTGTGATGAATGATCCTTTTTTGACCCACTTTTGTTTCAACTGCAGCTCATTATTCTTCTTTTTTTATATACTAACAATATAATTCCTTCTTTATTTACTGATTATAGAAGATGTTCTACTTATTAAAATGACCCTTAGGTCCATATTAAGAATTGTTACTTGAACCTAAATCTGACCTAAACAATAGTCACTAACTTTTTGAGATACTATTTTCATTTGTTTTATCTCAATACTTATGTCTAATCTTCTGTTTTTGCTGCAATATATAATTATATTGTAATGTTTAAATGAAAAATTTCAATAAAAACATTGCAAACAACTGCAGCTCATTCCATTTTCCATAAAGTTTTAAATCTAAAGTCCAAACTGTTTTTTTTATTTCTGAATAGAGTAGGGAATGGTTAAAACTACTATGGGCCAGATTCAGGTAGAGTTAGGCTGGAGTATCAGTGATTCGCCAGCATAACTCACACTTTGAGCCGGCTTATCTGTTTTCTGTAGTCAGAAAACAAGATATGACGGGATTGAGTTCATATACGAGCGGCGTAATTGTATTTCGCCGTCGTATCGGAACTGCAATTTTAAAATGGGCGCTCTGGGCGTTCCCGCTGATTTACGCCAAGAATATGTAAATCAGTGAGAGACGGAAATTCACGATCGTACGCGGGCCCGACGCAGTGACTTTCCGACGTTTCCGTAAGCGATACGCAGCGTAAAGAAAAACATGCCACCTAGGTGGAGTATCCTATGTTAAGTATGGCCGTCGTCATCGCGTCAAATTTAAAAAGTTTAGCGTCGTTTGCGTAAAACGTCCGTGAATGGGGATTGACGTCATTGACGTTCACTGACAGAATTTGGAGCATGCGCACTGACAGTCGACGCATGCGCAGTACGTTCGCCGCGGGATCGCGCCTAGTTTAAATAATACACACCCCCTACCCGCCCAATTTGAATTCCACTGGCTGATTTTTGCTACGCAGCCGCAACTTTAGGAGCAAGTGCTATGTGAATAACAGTACTTGCTCATAAAGTTTTGGCGGAGTAACGTAAATGACAAACGTCACTCCAAAATAAAGATTCACCCATCTACCTGAATATGGCCCTATGTGTTTTTTTCTTGTGTACCAGTGGGAGGATTTTTCCTGTCCTGGAAACACAACAAGGAGGTAAAATCAAATGTCTGCAAAGTGAAAGGTAATCCCCATGCCATGTTTTAAGTTGGTAGTGAAAAACGGTCGTGTGTAGGCTCCAGAGCATTTTTCTCAACGAGAAAAATGGCTGTTAAAAATTTAGAACCTGCTCTATTTTTTCTCAGCGCTTTTCACGCCATGGAAAGTGGTCGTGTCGTGTCGTGGCTTTAACGAGGGGGAAAAAACGTGCATGCTCAGAAGCAAGTTATGAGACGGGAGCACTTGTTCTGGTAAAACTAGCATTCGTAATGGAGATAGCACATTTGTCACGCTGTAACAGACTGAAAAGCACAAAGACTAAAAAGCGTGAATCGTCTTTCACCAAGGATTTACTAACACGCGGTAAGACGAAATCAGCAAAAGCAGCCCAAAGGATGGACCTATTCGAATAGAACCTCCCCTTTATAGTGCCGTTGTACGTGTTTTTGTACGTGTTGTACGTCACCGCGCTTTTTCACTATCAAGTGTAGGCAAGGCAGGCTTGAGAGGAATCACGTCGAGAAAAACTCTGTTTTTTTCCATGACATGAATAACGGTCGTGTGTATGCGGGATTAGACAATTGTCACCTGAACAAGTGTCCCCATTGGAAGAATTGCTCATACCTCCTGTACAGATGACAAATGCAACATTTTAGGTTTCCCTTATTCCTTAGTGGCAGGGGAATGACAAACAGAAATGGTTAACACCCTTAACAAGAAGGCAGATAGCAATAAAAACCTGGCAAGAATTTTACCACTATCTCAGTTCAATGTTTTATTAAAAGATACACCTAAAAAAATAAAACTCTTTGGGCCAGATCCACAGACATTTACGGCGGTGTATCTCCAGATATGCCGGCATAAATTCAAATCTGTGCCGGCGTATCTTTGTTTTGTATCCACAAAACAAGATACGCCATTTTTTTTGCTTAGATACGACGACTAATACCGTCATATTTAAGTTGCATATTTACGTTGTTTGTCCGCGTAAAATATGCAAATGAGCTAGATACCCCAACCCACGAACGTACGTACGGCCGGCGCAGTGTTTTTACGTCGTTTGCGTAAGCATATGTCCAGGTAAAGTTACCCCTGCTGTATAGAAGCGTACGTAATGTTAAGTATGGACGTCGGGCCAGCATCGAATTTTCCGTCGTTCACATTGTTTGCGTAAACCGTTCGCGAATAAGGATTTGCGTAAGTTACGTTCACGTCGTTTTCATTGACTATTTTTGCCGTGATTTCGCGCATGCGTACTGGGAAATCTCCACGGACGGCGCATGCGACGTTCAAAAAAAACATCAAATACGTGGGGTCAAGCTGATTTACATTAAATCACGCCCACATCTAGCTTATTTGCATTGCGCAGCCTTATGCCGCAACAATTACACTACGCCGCCGTAAGTTACAGCGGGATGCAACTTACAGCGGCGTAGTGTAACTCATTTAAGCTACGCCAGCGGGAGATCTTTGTGGATCTGGCCCATTGTTGCTGACCCATGGCCCTAATAACCCTTTTATTGCCCATTCCCATTGCCCAATCTCCAAACTACGCCATTGTTTGTCTACTTGGTACTTTGCCTCTAGGGAGTTCAAGTCACTCACTGGTGACATTACTTGATGAGTACACAGTGGCTAAATGAATGCACAATATTTCTTCATAGAAACATCTCATTGACATGCCATGTTGCTATGCTTTCAAGAGAAATAATTAGCGTTCCAGCTGTACTAATCACACTTCATAAGCATTAGCTGACATCAGTTTATGAAACAGATTAGATAGGAAGATACTTTTTGTATGAAGTGACAAGTGCCAGTATTTCATTTCAGCAGATAGATAGCTCTCCTTGATTTAAGTCTTGTTTGTGATATAAATGTGCCCAGAAAGAGATATCATTAGTGAAACCCCATATTACCTTTTCCAGGAACATTCTAATAGTTTTTTTTAAATGCTAGAGTAATGGGGATTTTTTTTCTCTGTTAATTAATATTTATGTTGATGAATAGTTGTAGTAGAAGAGGTGATTCTTCTGAGCCAATACAGGAATACCACTGCATATTTTCTTAACCATTTGTTTACCTTTATGCATCATTTAAAATACTTGGATTGCCTTCCCAATGTATCTTGAAATAGCAGGCCACATGTACTTTTATTTCTTCCCACATGGGACCAATTGCCCCTTCCACTTCCAGGGAATGTATCTCACATGTTGACAAACATTGTAAACACAAATCTTTCAATGTTGCATCTTTAAAGGGTAAGTCCACCTCATTCTTTTGCAAATGTGCCTTCAAAGCATTTAAACCACAATCAGTAGATCAAAGGTGCAATGCATAGACTCCTGAAGATTCTTTCTCCAGCTCCTTGTCCATAGCGAGGTATGGACTTTCAGTTATGCCACGTACACACGATCAGTTCACCCGATGAAAACTGACCGATGGATTTTTTCATCAGATATATCCGATGAAGCTGACTTTCATCAGACTTGCCTACACACCATCAGTTAAAAATCTGTTTGTGTCAGAACGCGGTGACGTAAAACACTACGATGTGCTGAGAAAAATGAAGTTCAATGCTTCCGAGCATGCGTCAACTTGATTCTAAGCATGCATGAGTGAGTGAGTGAGTGAGTGAGTGAAGAACTTATATAGCGCAGCACATGCGAACTAAATCGCCTCTGGGCACTCGTTGTTCCTGTCTCCTTTGACATCAAAAGAGATGAGTTTTGATCTTTCTTCTAAAGGCCAAGTGGTTCTCCTCCAACTGAATGCTGGTTGGTACAGCGTTTCCATAGTCTGGGACCTTGGAGCGCGAATCTTCTTTCTCCTTTGGACTTGTATTTGGCTTTGGGTATCTGAAGCGGATTTTGGTTAGTGGATCGCAGAACGCGATTGGAGTTGTGAGCTTTTAGTTTTCCGCATAGATATTGCGGGGCCTTCCCATGGATGCACTTATGCGTCAGACAGAGTGCTTTGAATGTAATTCTGTCATTTACTGGCAACCAATGAAGGGTTCTCAGTGAAGGTGAGATTGATTCCCATGTTTTGTTCCCATTCACCAGTCTAGCGGCCGTATTTTGAACGACTTGCAGATGAGAGATTTGGTACTTTGGGAGTCCAAGGTAAAGGGCATTTGCATAGTCTAGTCTGGAGTTTACAATTGTTCCCACCACGACTGCTATGTCTTCTTTAGCATAGATTTTTAACCGATGGACTTGCCCACAGACAATTGTTTTTTTTATCGTTTTTTTAAGCATCAGATCATTTTAAAACAGGTTCTATGTTTTTTCACCAATGGGAAAAAAAACTATGGGGCCCACACACAATCGGTTTGTCCAATAAAAAAGGTCCATCGGACCGTTTTCATCAGATGAACCGATCGTGTGTACAGGGCATTAGAGAGCTAGAAACATTATTATTATACTATGGGCCAGATTCACGAACACTTGCGCTGGAGTATTTGGATATGCGCCGCGTAACTGTGATGATGCGCCGTCTTTTCTATGTGCCCGTACCCACCAAACTAGATGCGCCCAATAACGGGTCATTTGCGACCGGCGGAACGTTCCGACGCCAGAGTATCGTCAGCGCTTATTTTCGCTGGGCGCATCAGTCGCGCCTATTGATTTCCCCTGCAAATATGCAAATGAGGGATTTTTCCCAATTCACGAACGGATTAGCACCATACGCTGGCTACATGCGCCGCGCGTATCTGGTCCGTCCGGCGCAAAGTTATTTCTACAAAAGGCTGCTTTATCTTTACTCCAGACGGTCACAGGTCAGCAGGAGAGCAGCTACAGCAGCGTTACCGACGAAACTAGCAAGCTGAACAACAACACTAGCAAGGACAACACCTCTGTGTGCCAACATGCCAGGGGCACTCGTGGTCCTAAGACTAGTACTGGGTCCCTCGCTACGGAGGAGGCGGGCACGTGAGAGGATATACCGCACTCGTATGAACCTCTTTGGCATGGGGGATGAGGAGGTGTATCGCCTCTTCAGATTCAGCCCAGATGCAATACTTGAACTAACCACAACCCTGCAGGGTGACATCACCAGCAAGACACACCGCTCACAAGCAGTGCAGCCACTGGTGAAGGTCCTGGCAACACTTCATTTCCTTGCCAGTGGATCATTCCAGCGTACAAGTGGAGTGGTGGCTGGGATGTCACAGTCCTCCATGAGCAGATGTGTGCACCAGGTTGTCCCTGCAATCCTCAGACGCATGTCCAACCAGTTCATCAGACCCACCACTGAGGAGCTGCGGCTGAAGGCAATGACAGATTTCTACAACATTGCCAGATTCCCACGCACCATCGGGGCCATTGATTGCACACATGTGGCCCTACAGCCCCCCAGTGCCACAGAGCACATATACCGCAATCGGAAGCATTGGCACTCCATCAACGTACAGGTGATAGCCGATGCCCAACGCCTCATATGGCACGTCCGTGCCAAACACCCCGGGTCCAGCCATGACAGCTTCATATACCGTCAGAGCCCCATTCCAGCAGAATTCGAACAGAACATGTATGGGGACAGCTGGCTGGTTGGTGAGTGACATGGGAGTCAGGCATGACTATCCCCTCCCGTGATGCACATCAAAAGTGGCACATGCACTACTAACATCCTCCTGTCTTTTCCCTTACAGGTGACTCTGCATATGCACTGGGACCCCATCTAATGACTCCTTTCCGGAACCCCCAAACCAGAGGAGAGAGAAAATACAATGAAGCACACATCAAAACCCGTGCAGTGGTGGAGCAAACATTTGGGCTCCTGAAGTCCCGTTTCCGCTGCCTGGATAAGTCCGGGGGGACCCTATTGTATTCCCCTACCTTTGTGTGTCAGATCATCGGTGCATGTTGCATACTACATAACTTTGCTATGAAAAAAGGCCTAGAGATTGACATACGTGATGACCTGACCCCCGACCCACACAGTCCCCACCTGCCAGAGGACACCCAGTCTGCTGATGGAAGAGCAGTCAGGAGGGTCCTCGCCGTAGGCATCTTTGGACACTAAACCAAAACATTAATAACACAGACAGTGCACGCGTGTACACCACTGATGTCCCTAGATCACACACATCACATGCACATCGCATTGGATTAGCCCAAGTCCAGCATGTAGGAGTTGGGAGCAGTAACGCCGCGTCAAGGCCCCAATGATGTCACTGTCCATTCACACACCTTTCACACGTCATTCATTCAGCCGTGGGGTTAACTTCACCACCACGGCCGAGGGTGACACCCCTTACTTTCAGGAGTGCCACCCTCTCACATTCACACACCATTCACACTGCAACGTGTGCAGTATCAAAAAATAAAAATAAAATCTCATAACCTGAGAACCAAAAAAATTAACAAAAACTCATGTCCTGAGTATAAACAATAATAATAAATAAAATAAATAAACTCATGTCCTGAGTATAAACAAAAATATATAACAACCAAAAAAACAAAAAACCCTCATCTGGGATGACGGGGGCTCCTCCTTGGGGGCACTCTCGGGCTCCTCATCTGCCTGGAGGGAGTGGGTGGTGGTGGTGGTGGGGGGGCATCAGGAGGAGGCTGATCCCCGGGTGGGCCACTCCTGGGAGCTGTTGGCTGCATGCCCTCCAATGCCACAGCGATACGGCTCAGATACAAATTTGTTTGGGCCTGCATCCTCAGCTGGCGGGTGATCTGATGCCGCTGGTCACGTTGCCGCTGCCTCCCCTCTTCCCGAATGGCAGCAGTGTTGTCTCGAACAGCTGCTGTCAAGTGCCGGATATCAGCCTGCACCTCCCCCAGGCTGGTCACAACGCCCTGCACGCGACTGGGCAGCTGTGACATAGAGCCCAGGCTGTCTGCGACCCTGTCTAGGTGGCCAGCCATCTCCCCCATTTGCTGGGTCTGTTTCGCGTGGTCCAAAAGCACCTGGTCTTCGACCAAATCACACACCCCCCTGGTCTTCCGGGTGGCCTTCCTGGGGGCAGAGGAAGGTTGTCCCCGTGGGGATGGAGTCGCCCTTGAGGGGCTACCTAGGATGGGGGAGGGGATCACAGAGGGCCCTGCAGAGGAGGAGGACTCCTCCAACATTAAAATGAACTCCTGTTCAGGGACAGGCTCCTCCACAACCACCTCTGCTGAAGTGGTGTGGGCACTCTCCTCCTCCACCTCGGTGTCTCCAGCACCCAGGGCCTCGTCTTCAGCATCCCGTTGGGGGGTTGGGGTGGACTGGCCGGCACGAGATGGCCCAGCACCGTCATCTGTGGATGACACAAAGCAGACACATGTTGGTGGTCCCACACACTTGGCACATGTACCCACCCCCGCCCCCCACATGCAACACACCAAAAAGGGGGTAAAAATCACTTACCTGTCCTGGAGCCTTCCTCTACGGAATCATAGCCTGGGACCCCCTCCAACTGCTCCCTGTCCAGGCAGCGGGCGACCACCTCCTCCTCCGCGGTCAGGGTGACAGGACATGGGGGACCACCACCTGTGCCCCTCTCATGGCTCCTAATGGTGGACACCTTGCCCCTCACCTTGCGCCGCAGGTCATTGATTTTTTTACCAATGTCTGAAGCACTCCGGGTGGAGTACCCCAGCACATTGACCCTGGCAGCTATGGTGTCCAGGATGGCCTGCTTTCTCTCCCGGCTGGTCTTCCTGCTTTTTTTACCATGGAGAAAATCATTAAATGCCTCCATAGCCGATATTATCACTGTGACCTCCTGGGCATTATAATTTAGGTTCCTCCTCTCTCTGGGGGCAGCGGGAGCAGCCATTACAGGGCAAAAGTATCTTCCCTGGGGTGGGGGGAAATGGAACTACTTTTGCGCCGGAATGGCGTTTCCGCCAGCGCTTTTAAGCGCCCAGCGGAACGCATTGCGCTGACGTTTCCCAGGAAGTGGTGCCGACGGAAGTTGTGAGCATGCGCACAAGGGGGCGAGTGGAGCCGCACTCACTGCGCATGCTCCGTGGATGATGCGCTGAACGTAAGCCTCTGCGCTGGGCTCCGCCCATCATTTACATATGATCACACCCAGTTTCACTTGCGTCGGGTTACGCCAGCGCATTATCGTTACTCTGGCGCAAGTTTACGCGCAACTGCTATGTGAATTACAGGACTTGCGCTGAAAGGGTCTTCAGAGTAACGTAAATGAGAAGCGTTACTCCAGAGGAAAGATACTCTCATCTACCTGAATCTGGCCCTATGAGTGTGGTAATCAGTGCAATTGTTTCTCATAGAGAACTACAAGTCTGATCCCTATGAATGAATGATGTGGCTGAGCAGGTGGAGATGTGCATATCTGCACAAACTGATTATGAGGAGTCATCAGAATTATTTGCCCACATGATCACTGAGTTGCTGTAGGGGGTGACCTTGAGCAAGTATTCCTTTCAGATATTGAGGATGTGGAAGATAGAATCAGAACCATAAAGGAAGGGGAAATCTGCTAAGAAGCAGCAAGAGACAGTGATGATCCAGCAACTCCAACTTATTGTTAAGTGGACTAAGTGTGGACCATCTGTGGGTGCCATTGATTGGAAAGGAGGAAAGTTCTGTGGGCATTTGGAGGTTGCTCTTAAGTAGGGGCAATGCCAGGGATTTCCTGAGAGACCTCTGATGCACAGGCATGCGCTTGGCATTACCTGTAGAATGGTGACCAGCGCGCATGCACACAGGAATGAGCCCAGGAATGCTTGCATGCACAAGCGCATACCCAATCCTCATTGGCGGCAGACGGCCTATTTAACCACTTCCTTACTGGGAACTTATACCCCTTCCTGACCAGGTGAAATTTCAGCTTCTGGCACTGCGTCGCTTTAACTGACAATTGCGCGGTCGTGCAACGTGGCTCCCAAACAAAATTGGCGTCCTTTTTCCCCACAAATAGAGCTTTCTTTTGGTGGTGTTTGATCATCTCTGCAGTTTTTATTTTTTGCGCTATAAACAAAAAAAGAGCAACAATTTTGAAAAAAGTCAATATTTTTTACTTGTTACTATAATAAATAGCCAATTTTTTTTTTTTTTTTAAAACATTTTTTTTCTCAGTTTAGGCTGATACGTATTATTCTACATATTTTTGGTAAAAAAAAAAATCGCAAAAGGCGACTGGTTTGCGCAAAAGTTATAGTGCTTACAAAATAGGGGACAGAATTATTATTATTTTTTTTTACTTGTAATGGCGGCGATCTGCGATTTTTATTGGGACTGTGACGTTATGGCGGACACATCGGACACTTTTGACACATTTTTGGCGCCATTTACATTTATACTGCGATCAGTGCTATAAAAATGCACCGATTACTGTATAAATGTCCCCCCGTTTATGGTAAGCGCGGTAATATTCACCCTAACTGTATAAATGTGACTGGCAGTAAGGGGTTAACACTAGGGGGGCATGGAAGGGGTTAAATGTGTATCCTGGGTGTGTTCTAACTGTGTGGGGGGAGGGGGGTGACTGGGGGAGGTGACCGATGCTGTGTCCCTATGTACAAGAGACACAGATGGTCTCCTCTCTCTCCTGACAGGACATGGATCTCTGTGTTTACACACAGAGATCCACGTCTTGTCCCTGTAGCCGCCGATTGCGAGTGCCTGGCGGACATCGCGGCCGCCAGGCACGTGCATCGGTATCTCAGGGATGCAGCGGGCACACGCGCGCCGACAGCGGCCGTGCGCACGCCGCCGGAGGCGCTCGTGCGCCCTCTAGTGGCCAGGAATAGCACAGGGCGCATATATGTGCCCTGTCAGAGATTCAGAACCACCCGACGGTCGCATATATTCGTACGGCCGTCGGGAAGTGGTTAAGGATGCTATTACCCATGCTAAAGCGCTGACTGGACTTTAGGTTGTTCACTGTTTCCTGTTTAAATCTAGTGATTATCTCTGTTGCTGACCTGGCTTGTTACTGACCTGACCTTGGATTCTACTACTCTTTTGATGCTGTTCCTAACCTTGGCTCTGATCCTAAATACGTATCTGCTTATAATTATGTGCCTCGTCGCTCGCCGCTGACCTTCGGCTACCCTTGTGACCATGTTTCTGGCTCTGATTTGGTTTCACGCCTCTTCTGAGTGCCTGCCCTGGCTATCAAATACACCATCCTTGCTCATCACAGTGTGTTCCTGTCTCAAGATTGCTTGGAGCCACAAGCCACACACCCTCTCTGGTTCTGTACCCATCTCAATCTGCAATCTCCCAGTTCTCTCAGTCATGCCTCCCCAGTCCTCCAGACTGTGCTCCTCTCACCAGCCCTCCTGACTGCGACCAGTTTTCCTCCCTGGAGTCTATTAGCAGTGTTCTCTCCCACTGTGCTCTCCTTGCTCTTTCATGTACCTCTCCTTCTAGGATGTCTTCTCTCCTCCTTGATGCACCCGAGCCCTGGCCCAGGGTCACCCCCCCCCCCCACCCACACTGGGGTGAGCCCCAACAGCCTCCACACTCTTTCACTTAAGCTCTTCCATTCGGCAACTCCCCCCCAGCTGGGCTGACCCTGGGTATTAAAGGAGGTCTGCCCCTTGCCATTCCAAGTTTGGATAAGTGTCACGTACCTGGTGGTGCGAGCCCGGCGTGCAGGGTGCGGCAGCCCTTGCTCCTCTGATCCCGGGACCCCTGATAGTGCAGACAGGAGGATCGGGACTACAGAGTCGCACAAGCGCCTGATGCTGGCGAGTGCGGGCCCGTGAGCTGAGTCGGTAGTTCCTTGGAGTCAGATTACAGGCTGGTGCAGGTAGAAGATCCAAGCTCACTGTCGGGCAGATGGAAACAGAAGTACAGCAGAAGCGGGGGAGGTGTCCTGTAGTACCGACAGGAACAAGTCTTTGCAGGTAAGCCCCCGAGCGGGATAAGGGTTCAGTAGGAGACAGCGTTGGCACAGGCGTGGTCAGGTTCAGTCCGGGTCGTTCAACAGGCGGGCAGCGGAGGTACAGCGGGTTAGCCAAAGGGGAAGTCAGACAAGCCGAAGTCAGGGCAGGCAGTGGACGGGTCAACAGGTACAAGCCAGGTGGTCAGGATCAGATTCAATCAGGTTCACAGATGCTGGTGTCTCACAGAAACGCTATAGACAGGACAGCAAGAAGCACAGGGATCAGGATTCTTTTAAAGCCAGATTTGGCGCCAAAACGTTGTCTCCACGTGCACGCGCGCCGCCGCCGCTAGTGCGCGCTCCCGTGCACGCTATGGTGCCGCGAATGCGCGCGCCGCTATCGCGAACGCGCGCGCCGTTATCGCGAATGCGCGCCAATGTGCCCACTAGTGGACCGGACTGTCCATGACATTGCCCCCCCCCAAGGGGCAGCCTCCGGATGCCCAACTGGGCCAGCTTGAGTGGGTGGGCACTTTTAAAGGACTGGATCAGCTTTTTCGCATGTATATTACACTCTGGTTCCCACGAATTGTCTTCAGGCCCATAGCCTTTCCATTTCACTAGATACTGAACCTGGTTGCGCCTCTTTCTGCAGTCCAGGATGGACTCGACCTCGAACTCCTCCTCTCCGTCAACTAGTACTGGTTTGGGGGGACCAGTGTTCCGGTCAGGAAATGGGTCCGAAACGTCAGGTTTGAGGAGGGCTACATGGAAGACCGGGTGAATGCGGAATGTTTCGGGCAGTTCCAGTTCGTAGGCCACGTTATTAATTTTTCTTTTGACTGGGAAGGGACCTGTGAATCTGGGACCCAGTTTCTTGGATGGGCAAGCAAGTTTCAGGTTCGTGGTGGACAGCCACACTAGGTCTCCAGGTTCTAAATTAAGTTCTCCTCTCCTCTTTTTGTCAAACACTTCTTTGTTGTATTGTTGAGTTTTGGTCATTGTCTCCTGTAAGATTTTATTGTTTGTATTGAAGAAATGTAATGTTTCCTGGGCGGCAGGTACTGAACACTCTGGGACGGAGTTGGACATGAACAGCGGGTGGAAGCCATAATTCGCATAAAACGGAGACTGTTTGATGGCAGAATGGACAGAGTTATTGTAAGCAAATTCAGCCAACGGCAGTAGGGATACCCAGTTTTCTTGAGAGAAGGAGGAAAAACAACGCAGGTACTGCTCCAGAGTCTGATTCGTTCTCTCAGTCTGGCCGTTGGACTGCGGGTAATAAGCCGACGAGAAAGACAGGCCGATCTTGAGGGATCCACAGAGAGCCCTCCAGAATCTGGAAGTAAACTGTACTCCACGATCAGACACAATATTTGCCGGGATGCCATGGAGCCTTACGATCTCTTTGATAAATACCTTGGCCGTTTCCGGGGCCGAGGGTGTGCCTTTCATAGGTAGAAAGTGTGCCATCTTTGTTAGTCTGTCCACTACCACAAAGATAGTGGTAAAGCACTCAGAAGGAGGGAGCTCCACGATGAAGTCCATGGATATCATTCTCCATGGCTTCTCTGGTACTGGCAATGGTTTAAGCAACCCCCAGGCTCTTGAGTTGCCTCCTTTGTTCCGAATACAGGTAATGCAGGACTCCACATATTTCCTGCAATCATTTGAGAGTTGGGGCCACCAGAACATGCGTTGTAGGAGTTCGGATGTCTTGTGCACACCAAAATGACCTGCCAACTCATGATCGTGGCACGAACTCAAAACCTTGACCCGTAGACCTTCTGGCACGAAGATTCTGTCTTGGTGCCACAGTAGGCCGTCTTTGAATTGTAGGTCCGGATCAGGTAAGGAGGTGTTTCCGGACGAGGCTTGTCTGATTTGGGTTAGTAAGTCTTCTTGTAGTAACAAAAAATTTCCTGCTGACAGGATGGTATCCGGTGGGGCGTGGGTTTCCGAGTCTCCGTGCATGCGTGAGAGGGCATCAGGTTTGGTGTTTTTCGATCCCGGCCTGTACGTGATATGGAACGAAAATCTAGAGAAGAATAGTGCCCACCTGGCCTGGCGTGGCTGCAATCTCTTGGCGGCCTTCAGATACTCGAGATTCTTATGGTCGGTAAAGATCAAGATTGGGTGCATTGCACCTTCCAAGAGGTATCGCCATTCTTCCAAGGCGGCCTTGATGGCTAATAGTTCTCGGTCCCCTACGTCGTAATTTCTTTCTGGGTCAGATAGCTTGCGAGAAAAAAAAGCAACAGGGTGTAAGAGAGCCTTAGGGCCCTGTCTTTGTGAAAGAACTGCCCCTACCGCTGTTTCGGAAGCGTCGACTTCTAAAATGTAAGGCAAACTTGCATCGGGATGTCTGAGGACAGATGCGGAGGTGAACAGTCCTTTAAGGGTTTCAAAGGCCGATTGGGCTTCTGGTGACCAACGGAATCGGACAGTCTGTTTAGTGAGGTTGGTGATCGGGGAGATTATGGTAGAGAAGCCCTTGATAAACTTCCTATAAAAGTTAGCGAAACCAACGAAGCGCTGAATGCCCTTTTTGTCAGTGGGTGCTGGCCAGTCAAGGATTGCGGAAACCTTCTGGGGATCCATCTGAATGCCTTTTACTGAAATTATGAGTCCCAGAAATTGTATGCTGGACTGCTCGAATTCACACTTCTCCGGTTTAGCATAGAGACCATGAACTCGAAGCCGTCTGAGCACCTTCTTGACGTGCTCCCGGTGTCTTTCCAAAGAAGAAGAGAAGATAAGAATGTCATCTAAGTAAACGATAACAAAAAGATCTAGATAATCCCTGAAGATATCGTTTACAAAGTGCTGGAAAGTGGCCGGGGCGTTACAGAGACCAAAGGGCATGACCAGATATTCGAAGTGCCCGAAGCGTGTGCGAAAAGCGGTTTTCCACTCGTCTCCGTCTTTGATACGCACAAGGTTATAAGCTCCACGAAGATCTAGTTTGGTGAAAATTACTGCGGATCCTAGGCGTTGGAACAATTCGGGTACCAAGGGAAGCGGGTACCGATTTTTGATGGTCACTTTATTAAGTTCCCGATAGTCCACACATGGGCGGAGAGAGAGGTCCTTTTTTTGAACAAAGAAGATACCTGCTCCTGCAGGTGAAGTGGACGGGCGGATAAACCCCTTCCGGAGACTGTCGTCTAAATAAGTCTTTAGGGCTTCCAGTTCGAGCTCTGTTAGAGGGAAGATCCTGCCGAAAGGGACCTCTGCTCCCGGGAGGAGTTCGATGGGGCAATCATAGGCCCTGTGTGGCGGAAGGGTTTCAGCTCCCTTTTTGCTGAACACGTCTAGAAAGTCATGGTAAGGTTCTGGGACAACTCGACGGGCCTCTGCATCAGAATCCATGCAGAGCAAAGAGGGGGCTGATGGTGACACTTGCAGACAATGTTCCAGGCAATAAAGAGAGTTGAAGTGAATTGCCCCTGTAACCCAGTTGATTTGAGGGTTGTGGGCGCGAAGCCATGGCATGCCCAGAATGATGGGGAACAGCGGGGAATCAATCACATCTAGGCATAGCAGTTCGTGGTGGGTTCCGGAAATAGTTGTGGCCAGTGGCTGGGTTTCTTGGGTGACCGGTCCAGATTTCAAGATTGATCCGTCCGCTAAGTATACTGAAAGTCCCGAGGCTCTGGAGCGAAGAGGGATCTGGTGTCTGATGACGAAATTCCGGTCCAAGAAACAGCTACATGCTCCTGAATCAAGGATAGCGCTGGCCTGGATGTTACCCTCTGGAAGCTGAAAGAGAACGGAAATAGCCAGGTGAGTAGGGTTGGATGGTCCAATAGGTGCATAAGCAGTAGACATGGACAGGCACTTACGGATCTTTACAGGGCAAGTCCTCACATAGTGTCCGGAACCCCCGCAATACAGGCACAGATTGTTGAGCCGGCGTCGCTGGCGTTCTTCGGGTGTCAGAGTAGGGCGAAGAAGTCCTAGTTGCATAGGTTCAGCAAGGTCATGAGGCTGCGGAGGCGTGGGAGCCTGTGGAGTTGGGCTTGGGTAGGGAGGTACCCGCGGCATCATCCAGGTGGGACGAGACAGACCGGTGGCCCTTTCAGTCCTACGCTCTCTTAGGCGCCTGTCGATTTGGATAGTTAAGTTGATCAGGGCATCCAGAGTTCCAGGAACACCCACCCTAGCAAGTTCATCTTTCAACGGTTCCGAAAGTCCCAGGCGGAACTGGTAGCAAAGGGCCGCGTCATTCCAATTCGTATCCGAACTCCATCTTCGGAATTCGGACACATAGTCCTCCGCTGGTCTGCGCCCCTGTTGGAGGGCATGTAAGGCTGCTTCTGCGGTGGCCGTTTGGTGAGGGTCCTCGTACAGTAGGGACATGGCCTGGAAAAAGGTGTTCAAGTTGTCAAGGGACACATCTTTCTGCTCCAACAGGCGGTGGGCCCAAGCTTGTGGTTCTCCAGACAGAAGGGAAATGACAAATCCCACTGTCAGGGCCCTGGCGCCGGCTCCCGGCGCGCCCCTGGTGTGCGCGCGCGTGTCCGCGCTCGTGCGCGTGCACCGGAGGTGCGCGCGCGTGCGCGGGTGGTGCGCGCGCGGCGGGAGCGCGCGCGTGCACGTTGGCGCGAGTCTTTGGCGCCAATGTGCCTTTAAAAGGCAATCAGGTACAGCAGCCCCTTGCTGTCTGATCTGCCAAAATACCCTGTGATTTAAAACCTGAATCTGCATCTGAAGTACCTGACCTGATCTTGACCCGGCTACGTTTGACTCTCCGTATCTCTCCAATCCTGACCTCGGCCTGTTTGGACTTACCTTCTGTTACCATTACCTCCGCTGCCAGATCTTCTGCCTGAACACCCGACTACGCCTGCCTGTTTAACCCTTCGCCTGCTCCGTGTTGACCTCGGCCTGCCTGACTCAGCTTACGTCTCATCCTCCTGTTTACTTCACTCCACACCAGTTCTGAAGTCACCTGCCAAGTCGCATCGGGATCGCAAACCTCTGCATCTGCATTCATACCACCAGTTCCCGTATCGGAGTGCCTGTTCCGTCCTTGTTCCTGTGACCCCGGAAGAACCTGCATCGAGCTGACCTGACCTGCACCATCATCCAGGCACCCTTACCCCGCTGCGCTCCCGAGTCGCTGTTCCCAAATCCAGCGTCTCCCGAACCAGCGCCGTACGAGAGGCCACCTCCTGCGACCAGGATCTGACAACCAGGTATTTACCATACATAACAGTATCAGACAGCCGTTATGTCAGATCCTGCAGGAGTAGCCCCCGCTGTGGACGAGATTTGCAAACATCTGGCATCCCTCACACAAGCTGTCAAGAACCTGCAAGATGGATATATGAGGTTAGAGGGACAAGTCCAAAACCTGTCGGGCTCCAGCGATGCAACTTCCGCAAACCCCACTAGATCTTCTTCGGCGGGCTCCGCCCCCTCAGTGGTGATGCTCCCACCCGAACCCAGAGTTCCTATCCCAGAACGGTTCTCAGGGGATCGGGCGAAGTTCCGGGCCTTCCGCAATGCCTGTGAGCTGTATTTTGCTTTGCAACCTCGGACTTTCTCTTTGGAAGCTACCAAGGTGGGATTTGTGATCTCCCTCCTCCAAAATGAGCCGCAGACCTGGGCCCACCGACTGCTGCAAGAAGACAATGTTCAGACCCAGTCCCTGCAAGCCTTCTTTGAAGCCATGGCTTTGCTATACGACGATCCTCAACGGACCGCCACTGCTGAATCTGCCCTACTCGCGCTCCAGCAAGGCCGTAGGGCAGTTGAGGACTATGTTTCAGACTTTAGACACTGGAGCACGGATACACTCTGGAATGACGCGGCCCTCAGACACCAATTCCGCTTGGGCCTTTCCGAAGGTCTCAAGGATGAGCTTGCCCGGGTAGGGGTGCCAGAGACTCTTGAAGACCTAATCACTAAAGCCATCCAGATTGACCGCAGACTCCGTGAACGTCGGGCCGAGCGTTCCTCTCAGCCAAACCGGCCTGTGTGGATGACCACTAGGGCACCGTTGCCCGCCTCCCGCTACTTACCTCCTACCAGCATGAATTCTTCCAGTGCCCCTCCAGACACCTCCGAACCCATGCAACTCGGCCTCATGCGGCCAACGCTGCCACCTGAAGAACGGGCACGGCGCCGCCAACTAAACTTGTGCCTTTACTGCGGCGGGACCGGTCACTACGTGAGCAATTGTCCCACCAAAATGCGTAAGTGCCCTTCTCCGAATCCTGTTAATCTGTCAACCCTGCCTACCCGTACCTCCCACCTTGCTCTTCTTCTCTCGTTTCAGCTCCAGGAAAAGACAGTGCCAGTCAACGCCATCATTGACTCAGGGGCATGCAGCTGTTTCATCGACTCCGCCTTCGCTGACCTCCACCACATACCATTACGTAAAAAGGCCCATGAACTTACCGTCTTCCTGGCCGATGGCTCCCGCATAAATTCAGGACAAGTTACCCAAGAGACTCTTCCCTTGATCACCACGATTCTTCCCCTACATAAGGAACTACTCACTCTAGATGTCATCTCCTCGCCTCTGTTCCCTGTGATCTTGGGCCTACCCTGGCTCCAGGCCCACGATCCTGTAATCAACTGGAGTTCTGGAAAGGTGTCATTCGGTTCTTCCTACTGTCAACAATTCTGCATACCGGCTCCCCCTGCTCTACTTTGTATGGACACTGACCCCAACTTGCTCCAGTCCATTCCGGAGCCATACCATGAATTTGCCGATGTCTTCAGCAAGAAGGGAGCCGACTCCCTTCCGCCTCATCGTCCATACGATTGTCCAATCGAGCTCCTCCCAGGGGCCGCAATCCCTTTTGGACGCATCTTCCCGCTGTCCGAGAAGGAACAGGAGGCCCTGAAGGTGTATATCGATGAAAATCTGAGTAAAGGGTTCATTCGCCCGTCTACCTCCCCAGCAGGCGCAGGAATATTTTTCGTCAGTAAAAAGGACCAATCTCTCCGCCCATGCGTAGACTACCGGGAATTGAATAACATAACAATAAAAAACCGCTACCCATTGCCTCTGATACCGGAACTTTTTCATAAATTAAGATCTGCCACCATCTTCACCAAGCTGGACCTGAGGGGAGCGTACAATTTAATTCGCATTCGGGACGGGGATGAGTGGAAGACGGCTTTTCGTACCCGTTTTGGACATTATGAGTATCTGGTCATGCCTTTTGGTCTGTGCAATGCACCCGCGACGTTCCAACACTTCATCAACGATGTGCTTAGAGACTTTCTTGACATCTTCGTCATCGTCTACCTAGACGACATATTGGTCTTCTCCGGATCACTGGACAAACACCGCGAACACGTCTGCAGGGTTCTAAATCGCCTCCGTCTACATAGACTATATGCCAAAGTCGAAAAATGTGAATTTGAACAACAAACCATTCAGTTCCTTGGCCTGATCTTATCCCCTACAGGAATTAAGATGGATCCTAACAAAGTGTCCGCCATACTTGACTGGCCAGCACCCCTGGACAAGAAGGGGGTACAACGATTTGTGGGATTCGCAAATTTTTACAGAAGGTTCATCAGAAATTTTTCCGCGATCATCTCGCCAATCACGCAATTAACCAAACAGAACCAACGTTTCCAGTGGAATTCAGAAGCCCAAAAGGCCTTCGATACACTTAAAGGACTGTTTACATCTGCCCCGATTCTTAGCCACCCTGACCCGGCGTTACCCTACCTCCTTGAAGTAGACGCATCCGAGGTAGCAGTGGGCGCTATTATCTCCCAACGCCAGGGGAACAAAGATCTGATGCATCCTGTGGGCTTCTTCTCCCGAAAACTCTCCCCAGCGGAGAGGAATTATGATGTTGGTGACCGGGAACTACTCGCCATCAAGGCCGCACTGGAGGAATGGAGGTACCTTCTGGAGGGCGCTGCACATCCGGTCTTGATCTATACGGATCACAAGAACTTAGAATACTTAAGATCCGCAAAACGCTTGAAACCCCGACAGGCCCGATGGGCATTATTCTTTTCTCGTTTTTCTTTCCACATCACGTATCGCCCCGGCTCAAAAAACATCAAGCCAGACGCATTATCACGGATGCACGACAATCCCAAGGACTTACCTGCCCCTGACACCATTCTTCCGGCCGGGAACTTTCTACTGCTGCACCATGATCTGCTTCCCCGACTTAGAGAAGCATCCACGGATTCTGCAAAACCCCCAGGTGTCACCCTGACCCCCAGAGACGGACTTTTTTGGAGAGGGAGCCAAATTTTTGTGCCAGCAGATATTCGGGTAGAGGTCCTAAAACTACTTCATGACCATCCATTGGCAGGACATTTCGGAGTCCGTAAAACCCTTGAACTGGTACGACGTACCTTCTGGTGGCCAGGCTTGGAGGAATTCTGCAAATCGTACATCAATACATGTCCAACCTGCAATCAAAACAAGACTACAAGGAATCGAGCCTGGGGCTTACTAAAACCTCTGCCGGTACCCGATAGACCATGGCAGATGATCGCCATGGACTTTATAGTAGAGCTTCCATGTTCCGAGGGGTGCACAGCGATTTTTGTAGTCGTGGATCGCCTATCTAAGATGGCCCACTTTCTCCCACTAAAAAATACTCCATCCGCTGCTGAGACTGCCCGTGTCTTCATCAGAGAAATTGTCAGACTCCATGGAATCCCTGCAAACATCGTGTCAGATAGGGGGGTCCAGTTTACATCTCGTTTCTGGAGAGCCCTGTGTGAGATTCTGAATATCAAACTTGCTTTCTCCTCGGCCTACCATCCTCAGACTAACGGACAGACTGAACGCACAAACCAGACCCTGGAGCAATATATTAGATGTTTCACTTCCTTCTCCCAGAACGATTGGGTCTCCCTGCTACCCCTGGCAGAATTTGCCTACAATAACGCCAGCCATTCGGCAACCGGACAATCCCCCTTTTTCGCCAATTATGGCTTTAATCTAACCTTCTTACCAGATTTTCTTCCAGAATCCCCAGTTCCGGCGGTGCAGAGCACGGTGGACTTCCTCAGTCGCAACAACCGAGTGCTACAAGAAGCAATAACAAAAGCACAAGCCGACAGCAAGAAAGCCTTCGATAGGAAAAGGAGAGGTGAGCTGAACCTGCAACCAGGAGATCAGGTATGGCTTTCTACTAGTAACCTCAGATTAGCTTGTCCTTCCAAGAAACTGGCACCCAGGTTTATGGGACCCTTTCCGGTAAGAAGAAAAATCAATGAGGTTTCCTATGAACTGTCTTTACCCGAGTCCCTTAAGGTTCACCCGGTATTTCACGTATCATTGCTGAAACCCGCAATTCCTGATTCCTTTCCTGACAGAGGGGCTGGTCCACCTGAACCTATTTCAGTTGATGGCTGCGAGGAGTATGTAGTAGAAGCCATCCTTGACTGCAGGAAACGGCAGGGGCAAAATCAATTTTTGATCAAGTGGAAGGGGTACGGGCCGGAGGACAATTCGTGGGAACCCGAAAACAATATCCACGCCCAAGAACTAATTCGTGCTTTTTTTTCTTCCCATCCTGAAAAACAGGCCCGCCTGGGCATCCGGAGGCTGCCCCTTGGGGGGGGGCAATGTCAGGGCCCTGGCGCCGGCTCCCGGCGCGCCCCTGGTGTGCGCGCGCGTGTCCGCGCTCGTGCGCGTGCACCGGAGGTGCGCGCGCGCGTGCGCGGGTGGTGCGCGCGCGGCGGGAGCGCGCGCGTGCACGTTGGCGCGAGTCTTTGGCGCCAATGTGCCTTTAAAAGGCAATCAGGTACAGCAGCCCCTTGCTGTCTGATCTGCCAAAATACCCTGTGATTTAAAACCTGAATCTGCATCTGAAGTACCTGACCTGATCTTGACCCGGCTACGTTTGACTCTCCGTATCTCTCCAATCCTGACCTCGGCCTGTTTGGACTTACCTTCTGTTACCATTACCTCCGCTGCCAGATCTTCTGCCTGAACACCCGACTACGCCTGCCTGTTTAACCCTTCGCCTGCTCCGTGTTGACCTCGGCCTGCCTGACTCAGCTTACGTCTCATCCTCCTGTTTACTTCACTCCACACCAGTTCTGAAGTCACCTGCCAAGTCGCATCGGGATCGCAAACCTCTGCATCTGCATTCATACCACCAGTTCCCGTATCGGAGTGCCTGTTCCGTCCTTGTTCCTGTGACCCCGGAAGAACCTGCATCGAGCTGACCTGACCTGCACCATCATCCAGGCACCCTTACCCCGCTGCGCTCCCGAGTCGCTGTTCCCAAATCCAGCGTCTCCCGAACCAGCGCCGTACGAGAGGCCACCTCCTGCGACCAGGATCTGACAACCAGGTATTTACCATACATAACACCCACTTTGGTGGCCTCCAGGGAGAAAGTCCGTGGCTGGAGTGCGAAATAAAGTTCACAGGCATTCTGGAACGCTCGATATTTGTTTCGTTCCCCAGTGAAACGTTCTGGCATGGGAACCTTAGGTTCAGGTGGTAGCATGATTACGGCAGGTGAAGAAGGAGTGCCTGTTGTGGCGGAGGTAGCAGCTGGAGCGGACAAGGCCTGGACTCGGGTCTCCAGTCGGGTGTAACCCTCTTGTAAGGTTCGGACGGCTTGGGTCAGACCGTCAAGGTGCCGGCATAGTTCCTGCATTGGATCCGCTCCCTGCGTGGGCTCGGTCATGGCTGTCCTGTACTGTCACGTACCTGGTGGTGCGAGCCCGGCGTGCAGGGTGCGGCAGCCCTTGCTCCTCTGATCCCGGGACCCCTGATAGTGCAGACAGGAGGATCGGGACTACAGAGTCGCACAAGCGCCTGATGCTGGCGAGTGCGGGCCCGTGAGCTGAGTCGGTAGTTCCTTGGAGTCAGATTACAGGCTGGTGCAGGTAGAAGATCCAAGCTCACTGTCGGGCAGATGGAAACAGAAGTACAGCAGAAGCGGGGGAGGTGTCCTGTAGTACCGACAGGAACAAGTCTTTGCAGGTAAGCCCCCGAGCGGGATAAGGGTTCAGTAGGAGACAGCGTTGGCACAGGCGTGGTCAGGTTCAGTCCGGGTCGTTCAACAGGCGGGCAGCGGAGGTACAGCGGGTTAGCCAAAGGGGAAGTCAGACAAGCCGAAGTCAGGGCAGGCAGTAGACGGGTCAACAGGTACAAGCCAGGTGGTCAGGATCAGATTCAATCAGGTTCACAGATGCTGGTGTCTCACAGAAACGCTATAGACAGGACAGCAAGAAGCACAGGGATCAGGATTCTTTTAAAGCCAGATTTGGCGCCAAAACGTCGTCTCCACGTGCACGCGCGCCGCCGCCACTAGTGCGCGCTCCCGTGCACGCTATGGTGCCGCGAATGCGCGCGCCGCTATCGCGAACGTGCGCGCCGTTATCGCGAATGCGCGCCAATGTGCCCACTAGTGGACCGGACTGTCCATGACAATAAGGCTCCTTAGAAAACCCCAGGCAGCTCCACCTCTCCTCCGTTTTTTCTAACACATTCTAGAAAGAAGAGGGAGGGGAAAGAGATGCTACCTGTTAGTCACCCAGCCCTGAATGAAAACAAATAGGCCTAGCCATCAGCTAGGGTTGCCAAATTTCCCTACTCTGCTAGAAAAATAATCACTATAGCACCTACCTAACTAGAGGGTGCAGCAGTAGGTTGTCATTTCAGATGTAGACACTAGTCAGGATTTAATCAAGAAATTTAAATTAGAGTGTATTTATTCACAAAAAAGACAGTAATATTGCACAGACTTCATGCACACACATGTAAGCTACTTGAATAGGCTTCTGTTTCAGAGGGAGAGACCAGGCAAGTTTTAACATTAAACAAAAAATAGAGTGGCAGTGGTCTAGTTTGGAAAATGAATAGTTCATGGGCTCCTCACTTCAAAGAGTGAATCATATAGGTTTTGTACATTCTTTCATTTTTTTTTTAACCAACTGGAAGTAAATGATAAGATAAGATAGTGGGAAAAAAATGCCAGCATCTGGAGGTGTTTGTTGACATTCACAGTATTGTAGCACAGTGTATGTGGGGGTGGGGGAGGGTACATAATATGTAGCCCATCACACTGCAGTTTACTGTTATTTGGCACAATACAGTACCGAGTATAGTTGGCACAATATATACTGAGTAATGCTTTTCAGCAGAAATGTATATAATAGCAGCAACTATCTCTCCCTGCAAACACTCAGTGGTCTTTCCCAATCTACCCCAGGTTTCTACAACATACATTGACTATAAACAACATAGAACTGTTCTAAAGCAGCACTGTTTTGCATAGAACCAACTGTCTCTTTGCCAACACTCTATGATCTCTCCCTATCTACTTCCGTTCTATTCAACACTTACTGAAAAAGGGTTGATGGAAGTTTATAGGGAGGAGGCTGAAATATAAAAGCAAAACCTTCTAAACCACCTGACCACTGTTCAGATGTCAGGATATAGAAGAGCTTTGTATTTGGGTTGAACATCAATTTGATCAGAATCCAAAGCTCATCTTTAAGTTTAATGAAGCTTTTATTTGATTTGCTCCTTCAGTAAATCGGTCACTGACTGGAAGCAAAATTGCTGGCGCTGCTTTAAATTTAGAGGATAGTCTCAGAGTTAGTTGACTCAGACCGTATGATTTTTCCAAATTTGGGCCTCTGTTCCAGCCATGGCTGTACTGTGAGTGACCACTATTGTTGTCTGGGGTGCCATTACCACCCCAGGCCAAAGGTGGCAGCAGTCAGGTCAAGGTGTTTTGGGTTTTTCCTTTCAGCAGCCAATCAGTGGGGGTTGTGTAGCAGGCACAGCACTATGAAGTGCCTCATTCGCTGTGTAATTAGAAGAATTGTGATATCTCTGCCTTTTCAGTCCAACAAGACTGTCTATTACTCTGAAATTCCTCTAGCGCCGTTCTATGGAAGCAGTAGGTTTAAAGAGCACAGCAAATGCTTAAAATAACTTTTTTATTAAGCTTTGAGCTAACATGCGATACACTGCTGCAGGCTTTGGGCCTAGTGGCGGGAAAATAGCTAGCTGCATTACATGGCCTCTTCATGGGTGGCAGTGCAGGCACTCTAGGTCTGGACTTTGGTCTTCCACTATGCCTCTTTTTCTCTCTCTAGGGGTCGCAGGAGGGTTGGTGCTTTTTCTGTGACTATCTTGCCTTTGCCGTTCTACCACTTTAAGAGTCAGCTGCAGTTTGACTAAACACGTTTCTATGGCCTGTATGGTAGCTCCGCTGAGGTGTCTTTTCTTGCTCACTCAGGGAGCGGTTGCTGCGTGGCGGTATATGCCGGCACTCCGCTGCTCAAATGCGCTCTTTACTGTGCAAGTTGAGGAGTTCTATCGCTTTTCCCTCAAAGGGAATATAGTTCCCCTGTGGCAGGCGCAGCACTATGAAGTGCCTCATGCGCTGTGGCATTAGAAGAATTGTGATTTCTCTGCCTTTTCAGTCCAACAAGACTGTCTATTACTCTGAAATTCCTCTAGCGCCGTTCTATTAGGTTTAAAGAGCACCCCAAATGCTTAAAATAACTTCTTTATTAACTTCACTTTTCTTCATATATAACACTGCTGCTTTGCAGTAGACAGTCCATGTACAAAAACACGTGTTGAATAAAGTACGGTATTACAAAAATGGCGGTTCAAATATTCAATCTTGACATTTAACATAAAATGGTGGATATATTTGTTTCTTCAGTATTTATACTCTCTCTCTCTCTGTAAGTTATTAAAGCATTCTCTAATTTCTCTGAAAGGTATAACTCTGTGGTTTGCAACTTGGTTTAGGTTGATGAAAGTTTGTTCGTGAATTAGGTTTGGTTTAGTTTGGTTAGGTGAGTTTGGTGGAACTACAAGTGAACACATAACTAGTTCAGTATACAGTTCTAATCACATTATTTACAATGGGAACATATATATAACTGTATGAAATATCTATTTGGCCCCTTGCTTCCATAAAACTGGACTCTGGATCTGTGTGTCTGTTCTGTTCTCTCTCTGTGGTGGAATGATTTTCCAGCCAGTGTGCTGGGGAATTTCCGAAACAGAATGGATGCAAGGCTGGCTGTGATTGGTCAAGACTCTTGCTGAGTGTGAGGCTGGCTGTAATTAGTCAAGACTCCTGATGAGTCACAAAGGCTTAACTCTATACTTTCCGGTATAAATTCTACTGTATTATTGAGCTTACCTTTTACTGTCATATAAATAAATGATTCACCTTCAGGTGATTGGACAATGGCATAATCAAAGACAGTAAGTTCCCCTCGATATAACCCCTCCCATACAGGAAGTACCTCAGTTTTGTAGCAAAGCAATATGTTTATATCCCATTAAGAGGGGCGGGACCTCTGTGTCCCGCGATGTACTCCAAGAAAAGGATTTTACAGGTAAGCCGTTATAAAAATCCTATTTTCTTTTTCGTACATCACGGGACACAGAGCAGCCATAGTAATTACAATGTGGAATGTCCCAGAGCATTGCCCTTTGAGGGAAGGGAGACGTAAATCAAAGCAGGCCACATCAGACGCGAGGACCTATACTGTTGCCTGCAGTACACTGTCCAAAGGCGGCATCCTCTGGCCACCTTACATCCACTTGATAGAATTGAGTGAATGTCTGCACTGATGACCAATTGCGGTCTTGAAAATCTGAGTCATAGAGGCTTGGTGATGCACTGCCCACGAAGCACCTAGTGCTCTGGAAGCGTGCGCTCTAACTTGAAAAGGTGGAACCTTTCCTTTCAAACCATAAGCCTAAATAATAACCTGATGAATCAACTTTGAAATAGTTGATTTTAAAGCTGCCTGCCCCTTTCTGGGGCCCTCCAGCAGAACAAACCAAGCGTCAGTCTTTTGTATCTGAGCTGTCGCTCTTAGATAGATCTTGACTGATCTCACTACATCTAGAGAGTGCAATAAGTTATTCTCTGGAGAACATGGTAGGGAAACATCTTTATTCATATAAAAAAAACTTGAAACTATCTCAGGCAAAAGGTTGGGTGAGCCGCAAGACCACCCTATCCTTATGAATAATCAAGTATGGCTCTTTAGAGAAAGCTGAAACTCTTCTTGCGGAGGTTAACGCAACCAAGAACACCAATTTCCTTGTCAAAAGGATTGAGGGAATATGGTGCATCGGCTTAAAATGCTGTCCTCGTAAAGCAGACAGTGCTAGATTCAAATCCCACGGGCACAAGTGTGACCTAACTGGCGGATTTATACCCATTAAGCCTTGTACACACGATCAGTCCATCCGATGAGAAGGGTCTGAAGGACCGTTGTCATAGGTTAACCGATGAAGCTGACTGATGGTCTGATGTGCCTACACACAATCAGTTAAAAAAAACAATCGTGTCAGAACGCAGTGACATAAAACACAACGACGTGCTGAAAAAAATGAAGTTCAATGCTTACAAGCATGTGTCGACTTGATTCTGAGCATGCGTGGATTTTTAACCGATGGTCGTGCCTACTAACGATCGGTTTTGACCTATCGGTTAGGATTCCATAGGTGAAAATTTAAAACAAGTTGGCTTTTTGTTAACCGAAGGTTAAATAACCTATGGGGCCCACACACGATCGGTTTTGCCCGATGAAAACGGTCCATCAGACCGTTGTCCTCTGACTAACCTATTGTGTGTACGAGGCCTTACTCCTTGTATAAAAGCCCAGACCAGTGAATTTGAAGCAGGTGGCCTTTGGAAAAATACTGATAAGGCAGAGATCTGACCCTTGATTGTACTCAAGGCTAGATTCATTTCTACTCCTAATTGTAAGAAAGTCACAATTCTTCCTATGGCATACTTCCGAGGATGCCATCTTTTGGCTTCACACCAGGAAACATAGGCCTTCCAGATCCTAATAAATAGTCCTAGAGGTCGGCTTTCTTGCATTAATCAGGGTAGTTAACACTGAACCTGAAAACACTCGAATCTCTTTAGGATGTGGGCTTCAATAGCCAAACCGTTAAATTTTGCGTTTGTAAGGCAGGATGGAATACCGGCCCCTGCACAAGCAGGTCTGGACAAGATGGAAGCATCCATGGGACCCCCTACCGCCATACTTACGATCTCTGCATACCAGGATCCTCTAGTCCACGCTGGGCTACTGAGATCACTGGCTTCTGTTACCTCTTGATCCTGCATAGGAGCCGAATTGGTAGCAGCACTGGGGGAAACACATAAATCAGTAAAAACTGATCCCATGGGGTCACTAACGCGTCTCTCCCGTATGCGTTAGTGACCCCATGGGATCAGTTTTTACTGATTTATGTGTCCAACTTCTTGTTGAACTTGGATGCCAAAAGATCTAAGCCTGGGGTGCCCCATCTCTGGGAGATGGCCTGAAAAATGGCAGGATGCAGAGACCAAAAATCCACCTGCCAATTCTCTACTCTCGGAATGAACTGCGGATAGGCAAGGAAAATGCTTTTCTGCCCAGGCCAGAATATGGTTCACCTTTGGGTTGTGCGACTTCTGGTGCCGCGGTGATGATTGGTGTAGACCACTGCTGTGGCGTTGTTGGATTGAATCCTGACAGGACAATTCCGTAATCAAAACGTCCAGGTCCATAGAGCCAGACGTGCTGCCCGAATCCCTAGAATGTTGATGGGCTAGCTCTTCTCGGATTCTGACCACTTCCCTTGGATAGTGGTTCTTTCTAGGACTGCTCCCCAGCCCAAGAGGCTGGCATTTGTCGTCACTAGCTTCCAGGCGACCGGTAAGAAGGATTTCCCTGAACAACCGTTCCCCCTAAAAAGGGAAACTGCCCAATAGCTTCTTGCTTGGTAACTCAGCTGACCAATGCCACAGAATCCTGCGCATATGCACCAACAGGAGAGTAAAGCTGCATACACACGATCAGTCAAATCGATGATAACGGTCTGAAGGACAGTTGTCTTAGGCCGTGTACACACGATCAGTCAAAACTGATGAAAACGGACTAAAGGTCCGTTTCATCGGTCTAAACCGATCGTGTGTGGGCCCCATTGGTCAGTTATCTTTCGGTCAAAAAAAAGAGAGATTGCTTTAAAATGTAATCGATGGAATTCTAACCGATAGGTCAAAACCGATCGTTAGTATGCAAAAGCTTCGGTTTAAAAGCTGTGCATGCTCAGAATCAAGTCGACGCATGCTTGGAAGCATTGAACTTAATTTTTTTCAGCACGTTGTTGTGTTTTACGTCACCGTATTCTGATACGATTGTTTTTTTAACCAATGGTGTGTAGGCACATCAGACCATCAGTCAGCTTCATCGGTTAACCTTCGGACCGTTCTCATCGGATGGACTGATCATGTGTACGCGGCCTTAGGTTAACCGATGAAGCTAACTGATGGTCTGATGTCCCTACACACCATCAGTTAAAAACTGATCATATCAGAACGCAGTGACGTAAAACACAACGACGTGCTGAAAAAAATGAAGTTTAATGCTTCCAAGCATGCGTCGACTTGATTCTGAGCATGCCTGGCTTTTTAACCAATGGTTTTGCATACTAACTATCGGTTTTGACCTATCGGTTATCAATCCATCGGTTAAATTTTAAAGCAAGTTTGCTGTTTTTTAACTGATGGTTAAATAACCTATGAGCCCCACCCACGATTGGTTTTGACCAATTAAAATTGTCCTCCAGACCGTTGTCCTCTGGTTAACCTATCGTGTGTACGCGGCTTAAGACGTGATGCTTAGTGAATAGAATCCTTAAAAGCATCAATCACAAAACATAAGGACCTGGTGACTTGCTTAATTTTGTCATTTACAAATTGACAAACACCAATTGCTGCTACTGAAGGCTGTACTACTGTGCCAGACACAAGTGGACAAGTGAGGCCTCGTACACATGACCGGTTTTCTCGGCAGAATCCATCAAGAAACGTGTGTACTGTCGTGAAACTGTCGAGGAACTCGACGAGCAAAAAAGAGAGCAAGTTCTCTTTTTCCTCGACAGGAGTCTAAATTGGCTCGTCATGTTCCTCGTCGGGCTGCTTTTTGACGAGAAACTCAAGCGTGTGTATGCTAAGAAACCCATGCACCTTCGGTAAAAGTAGCGTTTGTAATGGAAATAGCACATTTGTCACGCTGTAACAGACTGAAAAGTGCAAATGTCTCTTACCAAACTTTTTCCTAACACGCAGTAACATGAGATTAGCAAAAGCAGCCCCTGACGTTGTATGTGTTGAAGTCACCGTGTTTGAGAACGAGGAGATTTGGTCTTTAACGTGTGTACGCAAAGCAAGCTTGTCGAGTTCCTCGACAAGCCTAACAAGGAACTTGAGGAGGAAAACGATGTGTTTCGTCCAACGAGTTCCTCGGTCGTGTGTACGAGGCCTGAGACTCCTATTCACGGAAGAGATAACAGCGTCAACTGCTGGTACACTCCACCTCTTAGTGAACTTTTCTTTCATGGGACAAAGAAGTAAAAAAATCTCTTATGCCACGTACACACGATTGGAAATTCCGACAAGAAAAGTCTGATGTGAGCTTTTTTTCTTTTCTTTTTCTTTTCTTCTTCAGGGGGGGAAGGCAGGTACAACCCCGCCGTATGATAGTGCTCTCTATCTGAGAAGTAGTGAGGATAAGATGAGATGACAAGGTTAAATTTTACCTCATACAATGTTAAGGGGCTAAATAGTCCGGAAAAACGTACAAGACTATTAGCTGAATTAAGTAGATTAAAATCTCAGATTATTTTCCTACAAGAGACGCATTTTAGAAATGATAAAATTCCAAGATTGGGGAACCGCAGATTCTCTAATGTGTATCATAGTGCATCGCAGACTGCTAAAGCAAATGGTGTAACAATTATGGTGTCAAGTCAAATACAATGGAAAGAACATAAGACAGTTAGAGATGAGACGGGTCGCCTCCTTATTATAGTCGGCTCTTTATGTGAACAAAAGGTGACATTGGTAAATATATACCTACCGAATGAGGGTCAAGTTGGAGCCCTGGAAAAATATCTGAACTTGGTTCATCAAAACAAAGAGGGGATTATAATAATGGGAGGCGATTTAAATATGGCACTGGATCCTACTATAGATGTCTCGAAGGGAGTGTCACACTTGTCTCACTCCAAACTCCGCAGAGCTAAAAGATTATTACAAGACCTGCAATTAGTGGACACGTGGAGAACTTTAAATGCTCATAATAGAGATTATACGTTTTTCTCAGCGAAACATAAGACATATACTAGAATTGATTATATATTCATATCGCAAAATGCATTACAGCTTATGAAAGAGGCATCTATTGACTCCTTTACATTATCGGATCACGCGCCAATTAGTTGCACAGTGGAATTAGGAGAGACAAGCCCAAGAGAATGGAACTGGAGGATAAATGAGACACTCCTGACGGAACCCGAATACGAACATAAAATAACGCAAGAAATAGAGGCTTTTTTTATAGCTAATAACGCAGAGGAAACATCTCCACTATGCTGCTGGGAAACACACAAATGCTATATCAGAGGTATTCTCATATCGTTAGGGGCTTTTAGGAAACGAGTACAGGGGGCCAAACTAGATTCACTATTAGAGGAAATTAAGGTACTAGAAATCGCACATAAAAAAGCCCAAACGCAACTGTTAGAAGAAAAACTTATGAGACTACGGGAATAATTAAATAACTTACTGATAGATAGGGCTAAAACGAAATTAACTCGATGTAGGCGCTCATACTATGAGTTTGGAAACAAACCCAGTAGAATGCTGGCAAATGCCCTTAGAGAAAAAAGATCGAAGAATCATATTGATCAGATAAAAACGCAGAGAGATACCCTAGTCAAATCTACACAAGAAATTGCCAACACATTCAGAGAATACTATTCGAAACTCTATAGGATAGCGGGTCAACAGGCTACTGTAAAGACGACATCTAAAGAACAACAGGCGAAAGAATATGTATTGGCCTCAGGCCTACCTGGGCTATCGGAAGAAGAAGCAAAGAGTATTGATGATCCAATTAGTACAGAGGAATTTACAGAGGCTTTGAAAGCATTGAAACCAGGAAGGGCACCGGGTCCTGATGGGTACACATTGCTTTATTATAAAACCTTTGCTGAGGCACTGGCACCAAAATTCCTCGCTGCCTTTAACTCTATCGGGGAAGGTCAGGAGATGCGAGAAGAGACACTGAAGGCCTATATTACATTAATCCCTAAAGAGGGAAAAGATCTAACGCAATGTGGCAGTTACGGGCCAATATCGCTATTAAATGTAGATCTGAAGATTCTGACGAAAATTCTAGCTAACAGATTAGTGAGATATGTCCCGGTGATTGTACACCCAGATCAGGTGGGATTTACCCCAGGGAGAGAAGGGAGGGAGAACACCCAAAGGGTTCTTAGTGCCATACAGATAGCTCATATACAACAGAAACCGTTAGCGATTATTTCCGCTGATGCGGAAAAAGCATTCGATCGGGTAGATTGGATATTTTTGAGGGTGGTACTACAACATATAGGGCTGAAAAAAGGGATGATGAACTGGATCACAAGTCTATACTCTTGCCCAAAAGCAAGTGTTAAGGTGAACGATCGGATGTCTAAAACATTTGCAATTGGCAATGGAACAAGGCAGGGATGCCCACTTTCACCTATCATATTTATCCTAACTGTAGAACCCTTTTTGAGGACAATTAGGGCCAATGCAGATGTCAAAGGTATTGTAACAATAGATAGAGAACATTAAGTTGCCGCGTATGCGGATGATTTACTGTTCTTTATAAGGTCACCAGTGCTATCTATACCAGTACTGTTACAGGAGTTACGAAAATATGGAGAGGTATCCAACTTTAAGGTAAACTACAGTAAATCCGAGGCAATGGGAGTAGAAATGAATGGGAAAATGAAACAACAATTGTCTGGGAATTTCGGGTTTAGATGGACTGACTCACATATCTGTTATTTAGGGACCAGAATACCAAACAAATTGAATCAAGTTTTTGAACTGAATTACGCTTCATTGATCCGACAGGTAAAACAGGATTTTCTGAGGTGGGATAAGGAAGCATTTACTTGGTTCGGGAGGATAAATATCATCAAAATGAATGTAATGCCCAGACTCTTATACCTTTTTCAGACCCTGCCTATTAGGTTACCTACAGGTTTTCTAAGAGATCTCAGATCGAGGTTTGTGAAATTTATTTGGGCAGGGAAATCTCCTAGGGTACGTAGAGCGGTGTTGTCGCTACCAAAAGAAAGAGGAGGGGTCGGCCTCCCGGACCCGGTAAACTATTATGTTGCATCACATCTGACACGTGTCTTGGATTGGTGCTCAATACAAAAGGAAAAACCATGGATACAATTAGAACAATCTATAACTACTATACCCCTGGAAGGAATAATATGGATTGCAGAAGATGTGATCCCCCAGGAGGTGAAAAGACATCCCACTGTGGGGGCTACAATACAAATCATTAAAAAATCATTTAAGAAAACTAGGATGTCGATGTGTCCGAGCCCCATGGTACCAGTATTGGGGACCCCAAGTTTTGAACCAGGGTTAGTAGACCAATGTTTCAAGGAACTAAGGCGGCAAGGAAGGAGTCGGATTGTTCATTTCATGAGAAATAACTATGTAATGAATAGAGGGGAGATTGAAAGGGAATTTGAAGCCCTAGATCCCTTCAGGCTATTACAACTCAATGCGTTCCTAAGATCACTCACACAATTTAAATCAGGAATTCGCCCACTTTCCAGATTTGAACAGATCTGCTTAAAGGGGGAGCCAATTAGACATGCACTATCAGCTATGTATGCGCTGTTGGTAGAACTGGAAGCCCCTCAAGATGTGGCCTTTGTACAAGTCTGGGAGAGTACAGTAGCCCCAACAAAAGTGCAATGGATGGGGAGAATAGCGGAGATTCAGCAGATGGAAAACTTAACGATGGTACTGAGAGAACAAGAAGAAAAATACTGGGAGATTTGGTCACCATATAGGGAATATAGGGAACGGAACTCATAAGGGCGCGAGGAACCGGTTTTCTCTCCCCCTTTGTTTTTTTTTTGTTTTGTTTTTTTGTTTTTTTTTCTGTCCCAAAGGTTGGAGGCAAGCTTTTCTATTGGGAGGTTGGGTAACCAGGGGGGGTCCCAGGTTAATAATAATAAAAGTGGTAGAGCTGTTTGATAAGAAGACGCAGACTAAGATAAGAATGTTATTGTATAAATGATATTGTTTAAAGTTTGCTTAGTTATCTGTATGGAAGAAGAAAAAAAAAAATCAAAAATAAAGAATTTATAAAAAAAAAAGAAATTCTGACCGTGTGTATGCTCCATCGGACTTTTGCTGTCTTAATTTCTGCCATCAAAAGATTGAGAGCAGGTTCTCTATTTTTCCAACGGAATTCTGAGGGGGTTTTTTCTGAGGCTGAACCCCCAAAAGAGTAGCCTTCTTCCCTCTCTACCTGGTCCCCCAACTGTGACTCAACATCCTCTGCCCATTCCTGTAACCCTGAGGGACCAGGGGCGGGAGAGGGGGACCTGTCACGCTTTCTTCCAGCCTGGGAGGAAACCAACATAACAGCTATCTTCCCCTTCAAACTAGCAAATGTTGCAGCCAAATCGTCCTTAGTGACGTATGCAGAGGCTGGAGTGTTGGAAGTAGCTACAATGCCTGACACAACAATGGCTCAGCCTGGTCAGCCAAGTCAGGTCTTTCAGGGGGGGATGATACTGTGGAAGCGAGACTATCCTCAGACCCTGACTGCGGCGCCCTTGCGCTCCTTCTTACTCTTTTTACATTCCTTCTTCCGGAATACAAAGTCCTAAGCACAAAGCAGAGGTAATAATAAAATGCATCTGCTGCTGAGCTTTAGTCAAGCTTTAGTCAAGCAATGTTTTATATGCTGCCCAGGCTTAGGCTGAGTAGATGTGCCTTGATAATGCCTGTAAACAACACATATATAGTGCTTACCTGCCTAGATATGCTGCTGTGTCTCTCCCTCAGTCTGACTTACTACAGAGTGAGTGTTTTGAAGGCATCCGCCTCGCGCATGCGCCGTATATATCGTGAGCGTCGGGCTTGCTATGTCACGCCCCCCGTGACGTAGCACGCCTACCCTCTCTCTTTCTCCTTTTCTTTTTTTAATCAGCCTTTCCTGCACACCTGCGCACATTGGCGATCCCCTGGATGGGACCAGGGGGGTTTGGGATCAGGGGGGGAGAGCCCACACCAGTAGGACGTACAGCGCTCAGCAGACGGAGGTCCCCTGAATACCTTATTGAAGGACTGAGGCCTCGTACACACGATCAAATCTGTCTGCTGGAAACGGTCTGCTAGACCGTTTCAGCAGACAGATTCGATCGTGTGTACGGACGAGCCGACGGATTTGGCCACCCGACAGATTGGAAAGCATGCTTACCAATCTGTCGGCTGGGAACCCGTCCGCCCGACATGTCTGCTGGTTAGTACGCTAACCAGCAGACATGTCTTCGACGCATGCACGGAAGTGTTTCACTTCCTGGTGCGGTGACGCGGCGGCGTCAACGTCACCGCCACGTCACCGTCAGGTCAGCGCGCTGTCTGCTGGCGGGGATTTTGGTTTGCTCGTGTGTACACGCGAGCAAACCAAAATCCAAGCAGATTTGAACAAATGGATTGCCTCGTGTGTACGAGGCCTGACAGGAGTGGACTGTGTCCTTTGCACAGTGTGCACCTAAAGCTTACCTGAATACAATTGCTGGTGTTCTCATACAAATACAGGCAGGGACCTCCAGCATTTTGTTTTAGTGTCCTTTGCACAGGACCAGACATTACATTAAAGCCGCAAACAGTTTTAAATGACTTTTTATTCCTATAGAAATGTCATTTTGTGCAGGGACAGTTCTAAATATGGGAAACACGTGCCACTTCACAGGCATACTATAGACACCCAGCAGGTACGATATTTAAAGGAATATTTCACTTTTATTGTTTCACTTTAAGCATTATTTAAAGGGGTTGTAAAGGAAAAAAAATGTTTTCATAATAAGCATCCTTTACCTGCAGACATTCCTCTTTTCACTTCCTCATTGTTCGTTTTTGCTCAGAAGTTGCTCTATTTTTTCTCTGTTATGTTCACTTCCTGCTTGTCTGATTGTTACTCACCACCGTGAAGGGAACCTTTACTGCGGTGGTCAGTGACGTGCTCGCCCCCTCTTGGGAACTACATCTGTGCGGCAGGACGCTCTCTACGTGTTAGAGACTTCAAGGAGGTGTGAATTACTGGGCGTGCCACAATGCATACTGGGAAATGTAGTTCTTACATGAACGAGCGCTGCAAACCAGGAAGTGAGTGAGAGAACAGAAACTAGAACGCCGGAGGTGATATAGATGAAGGAGTTTAATAGGTATTTACTATTTTTTTTTAACAGAATCATTACACTATTCTGTCTGTCTACCTTGCAGACATTAATTTTAGGCAAAACATTTTTTTACTTTACAACTCCTTTAAAATCACTGCTCCCGAAAAACTGACATTTTTTAAACTTTGTTTTGCATTGATTCATGTCCTCTGGGGCAGGACCCAGGTCCCCAGACCCTTTTTAGGACAATGACTTGCATATTAGCCTTTAGAAATCGCACTTTTGATTTTGAACATTCGAGTCCCATAGATTTCAATGGGGTTCTAAAGTTTGCGCAAACTTCCGGTCCGTTCGCAGGTTCTGGTGCGAACCAAACCGGGGGGTGTTCGGCTCATCCCTAGTCAATAGAAGTCTAAAGTATGACTCCCTTCCTGAACTTCATTTTACAAATTCATTCAGCCAACATAGAAGGCTATGGAGTTCATTGACTTCCCTGCTTTCCCTGCTGACAGGAGGCAGACAGTTAGATAGATCAGAATATCAAGTGTTAGGCCGCGTACACACGATCAAATTTATCTGCTGGAAACGACGGACCATTTCAGCAGACAAATTCGATCGTATGTACGGGCGAGCAGACAGGTTTTTCCAGCAGACAAATTTTAAAGCATGCTTTAAAATCTGTCTGCTGGGAACCCGTCCGTCCGACATGTCTGCTGGTTAGTACACTAACCAGCGGACATATCTGCCTGCACATGCGTCGAATGGATTCGACGCATGCGTGAAAGTTTTTCACTTCCTGGTACGGTGACGTGGCGGCGCTGTCTGCCGGCGGAGATTTTGGTTTGATTGTGTGTACACGATCAAACCAAAATAGCCCAGCAGACAAACAGACGCGGCCTAAGAGTAAAGATCCACTGCAAACTGTCATAACTTGTTCATCTTAGCTAAGTACCTGGCAGTGGCTACACATATTTTACATGTTTGTATACTTAAGAACAAAGCTCACCCTTGTATATAATTAATCCTAGCTTGACAACAACAGTTAGGCCCCTTTGAGGAGTTTTTCAGGCGGTACAGCGCTAAAAATAGCGCTGCTATACCGCCTGAAAAACTCCCTCACTGCATCCTCAATGTGAAAGCCCGAGGGCTTTCACACTGAGGTGATGTGCTGGCGGGAGATAAAAAAATCTCCTGTCAGCAGCATCTTTGGAGCGGTGAGAGGAGCGGCATGTATACCGCTCCTTCCCATTGAAATCAATGAGAAACCGCGGCAATACCACCCGCAATGCACCTCTATAGAGGCACATTGCGGGCGGTATTAACCCTTTCACGGCCGCTAGCGGGGGTTAATAACGCACCGCTAGCGGCCGCAAATTGCAGTAAATCCGACGGTATAGCGCCGCTATTTTTAGCGACGCTATACCGGCAGCACGGCTTCTGCCTATGTTCACTATGTTCATGACTATGTTCACTGGTATAGCTATTTAACACAAGTATAAGGTGATAATCATTGTTGACTTAAAATAGTTCACATCTTCCATGTGAGGCCCCGTACACACGACCAAGCTTCTCGGCAGAATCCAGCGAGAAGCTCGCTGGGAGACATATTCTGCCATGGTTCTCGGTCGTGAGTACACTTTAGACGAGCGTCCCGTCGGGAAGCTCGTCGAGCCAAAATAGAGAGCATGCTCTCTTTTTCCTCGTTGTTCAATGAGGAAATTTGGCTCGACGACCTTTTCGACCGCTCATCAGGAACCTCGTCGGGCGGAACGATGGGTTTAGCCTGACGAGGTTCTCAGACATGTGTACGCGGCCTCAAGCTTTCCTATAATTCAGTTAATTCAATATTGTATTTTTTTTTTTGGGGGGGGGAGGGGTTGTTGAGACAGGTCTTAGCAATTTACACTGACAATGATAAAACAAAGCAAAAGCAAAATGTAAAGAAAACCAAAAATACAAATAATCAAAAACCACAAAGTTAAAAAAAAATAAAAAATAATTACATAAACCAGGAAACAGATTCAACATGCAAGCACAAATAGATCTTGGAAACAGGAGAGAAAACAATGTCACAACTAACAGGTACCTGTCAACTGTACCTGGATATAATTAATAGCTATGTAATGACACTGAAGAAAACACAAAATGCAAAATCAGAACAATTGTAACAAAAAACAAATAGTAATAAGGAAGACAGAAACAAACAATGAAAGCAGTCCAACATTCAGTCATAAAAAATGAATAAATAAATAAAACCAATGTCACATCTAACCAGTACCTGTCAGTTGTGTTTGGTCGAGTGTTTGCAATTTACTATTGTAAAAGGAAGTAAGTGAGACAATGAAGAACAAAATGTAAATACAAAGAAGAATAAAGAAAAAACGAAGGGCCCATTCACACAAGCAGTGTGCATTACCATATGGCAGTTTGTGTGTTCTTTGAAAGAGCAGTGCAATGTGTTGTACCGACGCATCACAATGTTTACTTTTTTGTCGCTTTACATAAATAACATTTAACCAGTCATAAAAAAAAAAAATGCATCAAAGCTGTGCTCAGAGAGGGGCTTATGAGCATAATTTACGCATGCATATAAAAATAAATGTATTCTAATGGCCAGAATAATAGAATAGGTTGGTTAGTAAAATGCATTTAAGCTCAATGCTATATGCACGCACATATGCGTAAATTCATACACCCATGTGCATGAGGCCTTTTTCAACTTTATTCACCATAGTGTTTTGTGATGAGATGTATTGCATTATAACACACCGTGCTGAAATAAATATAACATGTCCTTTCTGTTTTCAATGCACAACACCTCAGTGTATTGGTGACTCACCACTGAACTACTGGAATATAAGATTGCCCAGTGCAGCCCAATGCATATGGTGAGTGGGTGGCGAAAACATAAAATGTAAAGAAAACGGAATAAAAACTTCAAACTAAGGTGTCCGTTTATGAAGTAGTGGAAAATATCTGCTGCTGAGTTCTCAGGCAGTCACAGCGTAGATCGTTCTCCTCTGAGTGTCTGTTTGTGAAGAGTTGACGATCAATTCTACTTCTGAGAAGTGATGCAATCTACAAATGCTTTGAACAGTGGAGAACACCCCCTGGTTCTGGAATCTCGTGAGAGGCTCAAGGTGTCAGTTTATGAAGCAACAGTAAATTACCACTGCTGAATACACAGGCATTCTCAAAGGAGACCTGTAATAAAATGATTAGTACTACTACACAATATATATTGTAAGATTGGGGTGATCAGGCTCCAGCGGTAGGTGCGTTTGTAGTGAGTACTCCAGTCCAGAACTGAATTTATAAGGGCCTGGTAGCCCACTTTTATTTAAAAGCACAAAAAGTTCACAAATACATCAGTAGCCCTCGCAGGGGGTTCCACCATTACTGCATCTTGCATACTCAACAGTTTAGCCTCCTGGCTTTCATTCTTGCACACAAGTCCATATGTCCTTTTCAGTCTTTGACCTTGCTGCAAGCAGGGTTTTAACCTGTGTCTCCCCATTGCTCTGGGTAGCACACTGCAGAAAGTCAATTTTTACACCTTCTGCAGATCTCTCCCACCGGACACACTGCCACTTCACTTGGATCAGCCCCACAAACTGCAACAGTCTTACCATATAGTGTAGCAGGTAACTCTGGCTTCATTTGAGTGTGCGGTCGCTCAGCTGCATAGTTACTGGCCAACTCCCCCTGGTGGCCACAGGATGAAATCACAGCAGGCACCTCCCACTGTTTAGCACCCCCTGCAGACACAACAGAAAACTCCTTGTTGCCAGGGGTGACTGCAAACATATCTGTAAAGGAATCTTGGCCCACAGATAAAGCGTTCTGCTCAGCAACATTACCTCCAGCTGCAACCCAGAATCTAGGGCAAGAAAATATGCCATGCCCCAGCTGGCCACATTCCAGGCATGGTACTTGGCGACTTTCTCCTGTTGCTAAGGGAGATGGCACTCTCTCAGCTGCACTTTGCTGGCTCTCCCACACACGTAGACTTCTCTCTCTATGAAGCAATGTTGCTTTAAATTTGCCACGACCCTCTGTAGGCAATTTCTTTGTCTTGCGGTCCATCGACCTGATATAATAGCCAGTGCTATGGGCAACTGCACCCATCTTCTCACTCTTTACACTTAGAGCAGGCTTCTCATACCTTTGGTTTGCTGGAGCCTGGGGCAAAGGACACTTTTAAACTTCATGCCCCCACTCACTGCACAGCAAACAGCGCACTTGGTTATTAACACTTTGCACATTGATAGCTGGTCATCTTGCACCAGTGTTGCCAGGGGCAACAGCATGCACTTTCCCTTTAACTTGGTTCAGTGCGGCCAAGTGTCGCCTGCACCAATCCACTGCAGACTCAGATTTTGGTGGCCTCTCCATACTTGCAGTCACCTGTGCACTCATTGCACCTGTGTTGCTAGGGACAACACCAACTCTCTTTCTCCTTGGTAAGCTCTGTTCAGGCATGTTGTTGGGGGTTCGATCAGGAAGTAACAACCCCTCGAGCCACAGAGCTCTGTCTCTCATCTCAGCAAACATTGCTTCCTTTTTGCGTTTTGAGCGCCCCATCTCTGCAATCAGGCCAACAACGGTTTTTAACACAGTTCCTTTTAACACTGGAAAATTTGAGGTACTGTCTCCAAGACTTGCAAACAGCACATTTCCACATGCAGACTTCACTCTTTGCGATACCGCTTGAACCATCCATTCACTGGACCTTCCTAAGTGGATACATCTTCTCAGGCCACGCTGAGCTCACTTCCACAGGTATACCACCTGTATGCAATACAGTCCATCAAGTGAACTCCTGTGCAATGCAGCTCGACTGGCTGCCACACACAGCTAACAGCAGTTCATCGCAGAAAACTTTGACTTTTCATTCACATTGGCTGCTCATCACAGCATTGCTGCAAAACACACAGTTTCTTTTTACTCACTGTTTTTTCAGTATGTGAGGATCTGGAAGTCTTCAAAAACTGCCTGAAGCAATACCTCCACCATATGTAAGATTGGGTTGATTTGACTCCAGTGGTAGGTGCCTTTGTAGTGAGTACGCCAGTCCAGAACAAATAACAATAATTTTTAAGGGCCTGGTGGCCCACATTTATTTAAAAGCACAACAAGTTCACAAATACATCAGTAGCCCTCACAGGGGGTTCCACCATTACTGTATCTTCCATACTCAACAGTTTAGCCTCCTGGCTTTCATTCTTGCCATCCGGCTGCTTCAGGCTTTTAGCCTAGGCCAGAGTTTCCTAGAGTTAAGCTCTCTCCTAGCTTACTCCTGATCAGCGCCTTGCTACTCGATCACTAATGACATCTGCCTCCTGCAGACATGCAGCCTTTGACTCCTCTCAGAGGGATGGGAGTCCACCTTACTCCCAGGAACAGACTTCCTGTGTGTTGGGTGGGGCCCTGAGCCATAGTCAGGTCAGAACTAAATAGCCCAACACACAGCTGTGCAATTAGCATACCTTTCTCTCCAAAATCTGGCGTAAACCAGCAATCTTTAAGGTCGCACAGGTGCCACCACCACAATATATATGTATATACACACTTACACATTATATATACAGTGCTGTGAAAAAGTATTTGCCCCCTTTCTGATATTTTTTTTTGCATATTTGTCACTCTTAAATGACTCATTTATTAAGGCAAAATAGCTGTCCAAACCTGCCTGGCTTTATGTGAAACAGTAATTGCCCCCTAAACCTAATAATTGGTTGTGCCACCCTTGGTGGCAACAACTGCAACCAAGTGTTTGCGATAACTGGTAATGAGTCTTTCGCATTGCTGTGGAGCAATTTTGGCCCACTCTTCTTTGCAGAATTGTTTTAATTCAGCCACATTGGAGGGTTTTCCAGCATGAACAGCCTGTGTAAGGTCATGATACAGAATCTCAATTAGATTTAAGTCCAGGCTTTGACTAGGCCTCTCCAAAACCAAAATGTTGCTTTGTTTGAACCATTTGGAGGTAGACTTGTCATTGTCCTTCTGTATAACCCAAGTGCACTTGCTTGAGCTTGAGGTCACAAACTGATGGCCGGACATCACCATTTAAAATTTTCTGGTAGAGCTCAGAATTCATGGTTCCATTAATTGTGGTAAGTCGTTCAGGTCCTGAAGCTGCAAAGCAGCCCCAGACCATCACAATACCACCACATATGATATTCTTGTTATTAAATGCTGTATTCGTTTAATGCCAGATGTAACAGGACACAAACCTTCCAAAAAGTAAATTTTTTGTCTCATCAGTCCACAGAATATTTGCCTAAAAGTCTTGGGAAAGTCTCAGAATTACCTCACTCACACAGTCTCTGACAACCAATTATTACCAAAGAGGAATGAGAGAGAGAGAGAGAGAGAAAGAGAGAGAGAGAGAAAGAGAGAGAGAGAGAAAGAGAGAGAGAGAGAGAGAGAGAGAGAGAAATATATTTTTATTAACTAACATGCATTGATACAATGTGCTGTTACACAGTCTGGGATTAAAAAAAAATAAAGTGAGCAGAGAGCCGATGACTGTCAGCCACCGGCTCCTGCTCCACCCCTCCAGCGCTCACTGAAGCATTGGGCTGTGTAAGGGGCAGGAGCGGTTGGCTCGGGTTCTCAGCAGCTCGCTGAGAATATGAATCATCTGACGGTCCAGTCATCTGGGTGGATCCCAATATTATAGTCAGGATCCCTCCAGAGTCTGGACTAGCTGAATACGGGCCATAGGAGTGCAGAATGTGATCCCCAAGAGAAGTAGGGTCAAAAAAAATTTGGTCCTACTTCTGCTACTACAAAAAATATATATATATATACAGGTCATTCTCAAAAAATTAGTTCATTATTTTCTGTAATGTACTGATAAACATTAGACTTTCATATATTATAGATTCATTACACACAACTGAAGTAGTTCAAGCCTTTTTTTTTGTTTTAATATTGATGATTTTGGCATACAGCTCATGAAAACCCAAAATTCCTATCTCAAAAAATTAGCATATTTCATCCGACCAATAAAAGAAAAGTGTTTTTAATTAAAAAAAAGTCAACCTTCAAATAATTCTGTTCAGTTATGCACTCAATACTTGGTCGGGAATCCTTTTGCAGAAATGACTGCTTCAATGCGGCGTGGCATGGAGGCAATCACCCTGTGGCACTGCTGAGGTGTTATGGAGGCCCAGGATGCTTCGGTAGCGGCCTTAAGCTCATCCAGAGTGTTGGGTCTTGCATCTCTCAACTTTCTCTTCCCAATATCCCACAGATTCTCTATGGGGTTCAGGTCAGGAGAGTTGGCAGACCAATTGAGCACAGTAATACCATAGTCAGTAAACCATTTACCAGTGGTTTTGGCACTGTGAGCAGGTGCCAGGTCGTGCTGAAAAATGAAATCTTCATCTCCATAAAGCTTTTCAGCAGATGGAAGCATGAAGTGCTCCAAAATCTCCTGATAGCTAGCTGCATTCACCCTGCCCTTGATAAAACACAGTGGACCAACACCAGCAGCTGACATGGCACCCCAGACCATCACTGACTGTGGGTACTTGACACTGGACTTCAGGCATTTTGGCATTTCCCTCTCCCCAGTCTTCCTCCAGACTCTGGCACCTTGATTACCGAATGACATGCAAAATTTGCTTTCATCCGAAAAAAGTACTTTGGACCACTGAGCAACAGTCCAGTGTTGCTTCTCTGTAGCCCAGGTCAGGCGCTTCTGCTGCTGTTTCTGGTTCAAAAGTGTCTTGACCTGGGGAATGCCGCACCTGTAGCCCATTTCCTGCACACACCTGTACACGGTGGCTCTGGATGTTTCTACTCCAGACTCAGTCCACTGCTTCCGCAGGTCCCCCAAGGTCTGGAATCGGTCCTTCTCCACAATCTTCCTCAGGGCCCGGTCACCTCTTCTCGTTGTGCAGCGTTTTCTGCCACACTTTTTCCTTCCCACAGACTTTCCACTGAGGTGCCTTGATACAGCACTCTGGGAACAGCCTATTCGTTCAGAAATTTCTTTCTGTGTCTTACCCTCTTGCTTGAGGGTGTCAATGATGGCCTTCTGGACAGCAGTCAGGTCGGAGGTCTTACCCATGATTGCGGTTTGGAGTAATGAACCAGGCTGGGAGTTTTTAAAAGTCTCAGGAATCTTTTGCAGGTGTTTAGAGTTAATTAGTTGATTCAGATGATTAGGTTAAGAGCTCGTTTAGAGAACCTTTTCATGATATGCTAATGTTTTGAGATAGGAATTTGGGGTTTTCATGAGCTGTATGCCAAAATCATCAATATTAAAACAAAAAAAAGGCTTGAACTACTTCAGTTGTGTGTAATGAATCTAAAATATATGAAAGTCTAATGTTTATCAGTACATTACAGAAAATAATGAACTTTATCACAATATGCAATTTTTTTGAGAATGACCTGTATATATACAGTATATATATATATATATATATATATATATATATAATATATATATATATATATATATATATATATATATATATATATATATATATATATATATATATATATATATATTTCTTGCACAGAAAACACAATCACATTTTTTTCCCCTTTCCCTACGAGTGGAAAAAGTTTAATTTTGAATAAAAGTGTGTCTAAAACTCTGACTAAAGAATATTTTTTCTTGTGAGGCCAAAGTTTCTGGTTGATAAGTAAAGGGATTATTTATCACGGGGCAGATTCACGTAGATCGGCGCATTATCATTCCGGCGTAGCGCACCACTTTTCCGTTAGACTTGCGCAATCTAGCCGCGTAATCCGGCGATTCACGTAGCTTTTACGCAAGAGCTTGCGCAAACGTAAGGTTTTTTCCGGAGGCGTAAGGAGGAGTAATACAAATTGGGAGGGACGTGGGCGTGTTACATTGAAATGAGCCGTGACCCCATGCAAATGAAGGGCCGGCCGACTCGCGCATGCGCGCGTGAAGGAAACCATGTCAGCTCCGTTGTGCGCATGCTCACAACTCGGGAGCGGCGCAATCATTGAAATTGGAAATGGACTAGGGCAACGTTGTGAACTACGCAGACAGCATAAATAGACACACACAAACGCCCTTCCATTGCAAAAGTACATCCCTTTGTGTCCCTTCCCATTGAATCAAGTGCTTTTGCTCTGTTGTTCGTTAGAGTGTGTTTTGTAGTTGTCAGATTAGTGTTCTGTGTGATCTTGTGCTTGTTGGTAGTTTTGTGAAAGTGTATTTTGATAAGTGTTTGAGACTGTTTGTTTGATTGATATATTTCTGAGCGTTTGTTTTCTTGCTTTATTTTTTCATCTGATTTTTTTGTGTGTGTTTCTTGCTGAGTGCTAGTGTGATTTTTGGCTGTTCTTTTTCTCTTTGTGTGTGTTCTTGTCTGATTGGTTGTGCTTGTATTTGTGACAGATTTTTGGTGACTGCTAGTGAGTTTGTTTGGAAGTATGACTGAGAGAAAAAGAAAGCTCAATTTTACTGTGGGGGAAAAAAGAATTCTTGCCCGGGCCATTACCGACTATGGGCGTTTTCTCCACGGCCCGCAGAGTGCCACCACCACCCCGGCCAGGAGGAGGGAGATCTTGGATATGATCACAGAGCAGGTCAATTCATCGGGGGAGGGGGAGACACGGACCCGCTCTGGGATAGAAAAGAAAATAAATGACCTCCGGCGTGAGGTGAAAAAAAAACTGGCCGCAATAAATGCCCATGCCAGGGGCACAGGAGGGGGCCCACCATGCCGGGTTAGATTTTCAGAGACGGAGCGTGTGGTGGCCCTGACCTTTCACCGGCATGAAGTGGAGGGCCTGCCAGGCTTTGACACAAGTCCGGTCCCCGCGGTGCCAGGTAAGGTTTTTATTTCTCTCAGGTGTGTAGCATGTGTGGGGGAGGGGGTGAAAGGGAATATGTGGCAAGTGTGTGGATCCTCCAACCTGTGAATGTTTTGTGTCATCCACAGCTGTGCAGGAGGGTGCAGGGCCATCTGGACTGACCGCTCCAACCCCAGGACAGCAGCCTAATGAGGCCAGAGTCCGCAGAGGAGGAACAAGAGGAGGGGGAGGATCATGCGGAGGACGATCATGAGGAGGAGGCGAATCATGAGGAGGAGGAGTCCATGGAAGGCACTGGCCCTTTGGTTTCTGCGGACTCTTCCCCTCTGGCTGCAAGAAGCCTGCCCTCCCTAAGGGTCAGCCCCCCCCCCCTCCTCCCCCAACATGGCTCCCCTCACAAGGGCCTCCCCTTCTCCCCGGCCACAACCATCAGCTGGAGCCAGGAGGTCATCCCAAAGCACCAGGGGGGCGCCCAATCTCATGCCCGCCTGTCTGAGAAGGAACCTGGCCACCCAGACCCGCCTTCTGAGACAGCTCTGCCAGACTATGGGGCGGGTGGATCAGAGCCTGTCCTCCATTAATGATAGCCTGGGTAACCTGGACTCCCACTCCCGGGCCTCCACAACCTGCCTAAATGACCTGCAAACTACAGCAGCAGGCGTTGGGCAGGATGTGAGGGCCCTTACCCAGGCTATCCAGGGCAACACGGCAACACTTGGTGCTGCCCTGGACAGAATAGCCGTGGCCTTGGAGGGCAGGCCGCCAGGTGGGCAGATCTCAGGGGCTGCTCCTCCTTCCCCGGCTTTTCCCCTCCCCCATGCGTCTCCCCTGAGGGTCCGGGGCCGTGGCCGGGGGCGCCCCAGGCGTGGCTCAGGCAGAGGGCAATAATTTTTTTTTCCCCCTTTTGTTTGTTTTGAAAGCTTTTTTATTTTTGTTCTCTGCTTTTTTTTGTTTTTTCTAAGCAATTTTTTTTTACTATGCATTTTTTGTTTCTATGCATTTTTGTTTGTTTGACTTTTTTGGCATATTTTGGGTTGTGAATGATGTTTGAATGTGGGGGTGACATTCCTGCTGGAAAAGGGGTGTCACCCTCAATTTTGGTGGAGAAGGGTTCCCCAGGACCAGGGAGAAGTGATTCCCAGGTCCGTGTGAATGGTGTATGAATGTACAGTGACATAATTGGAGCCTTGACGTGGCGTTACTGCTCACCAGTCTTGCATGGTGGACTGGTGCCAATCCAATTTGATGAGGATGTGGGGTGTGTGTGCTAGGGACCATAGTGGTGTGCATGCATGCATTCTCATTGGGCATCTTTGCACGTTAAACACGTGCAAAGATGCCCAATATGAGCTGCCTCCTGACTGCTCTTCCCTCAGAAGACGGGGTATCCTCGGTTAGGGGTTGATTTTCTGGTTGGGGGGTCAGATCATCACGTAGCTCAACCTGCAGGCCCTTCCTCACTGCGAGATTGTGTAGCATGCAACATGCAGCGATGATATGGCACACGAAGTTTGGGGAATACAACAGTGTACCCCCAGACTTATCCAGGCATCGGAAACGTGACTTCAGGAGGCCAAAGGTGCGCTCCACCACTGCACGGGTTTTGATGTGTGCTTCATTGTATCGTTCCTCTCCTGGGGTTTGGGGGTTCCGGATAGGAGTCATGAGATGGGGTCCCAGTGCATATGCAGAGTAACCTGTAAAGGAAAAGACAGGAGAATGTTAGTCATGCATGTGCCACTTCTGTTGTGCATCACGGGAGGGGATAGTCATGCCTGACTCCCATGTCACTCACCAACCAGCCAGGTGTTCCCATACACGTTCTGTTCGAATTCTGTTCGGATGTGGCTTTGATTGTAGATGTAGCTGTCATGGCTGGACCCTGGGTGTTTGGCACGGACGTGCCATATGAGGCCTTGGGCATCAACTATCACCTGTACGTTGATGGAGTGCCAATTCTTCCGATTGCGGTACATGTGCTCGGTCTCATGGGGGGGCTGGAGTGCCACATGTGTGCAATCTATGGCCCCGATGGTGCGTGGGAATCTGGCAATTCGGTAGAAATCTGCCATTGCCTTGATTCGAAGCTCCTCAGTGGTGGGTTTGATGATTTGGTTGGCCAAGCGTGTGAGGATTGCAGGGACAACCTGGTGCACACATCTGCTCATGGAGGATTGTGACATCCCAGCCACCACTCCACTTGTACGCTGAAAAGAGCCACTGGCAAGGACATGGAGTGTTGCCAGGACCTTCACCAGTGGCTGCACTGCATGTGAGCGGTGTGTTGGGCTGGTGATGTCCTCCTGCAAGGTTGTGGTTAATTCCAGGATGGCATGAGGGGGGAATCTGAAGATGCGAAAGACCTCTGAATCATTCATGCCAAACAGGTGTATGCGGGTGCGGTATACCCTCTCCCGTGCCATCCTCCGTGCCCTCCTCCTTCTTTGGTCATCTATATTCACTAGTGCAGCTATGAGCGACGATGCCCCTAGCATGTTGGCAGTCAAATTGTAGTGCAACACGTGTGTGTGGTCTGCTCCTCAGTAACGGTGTTGCTTTATCTGACAATTAGACTTTTTTTCAAAAGTTAGATCAGCTTTTATGTGCTCTAACTTTAGACAGGACATTTTGCAGTTGCGCACATCGCGTAGCCTGCGCAGCAACTGCGTTTTTTTGTGGATCCCCGTAACTCCCTCATTAGCATATTTGACTAGCAAATCAATGGTGTGTCTAGCGCAGTTTTGCGCGAAGGGAAGCGAATGTCTAACTCAATTACGCCGGACCAAAAAACGTAGATTTCTGGCGTATATTGTTTTGTGAATCGCGTCCAACTATACGCACGCGCACATTTAGACTTACGCACGCGCAACAGCAGTTGCGCACGCGTAATCGCTCTGTGAATCTGGGCCCACATGTCTTTTTTTATATAATAGTCCAACTGCTCTTATTTATATTTACTGATATCTCAAATGCATAATGTGTGGCTTACTTTTATTTTTGTGTGGTGTTCATACTCCTGGTTGTAGATGTCACAATTTACAGTTGTAGCATCTAAGCTACTTTCTCTACTCTGAGGCGGCGTACACACGACCGAGGTTCTCGCTGGAAACCAGCGAGAACCTCGCTGGAAGCTGCATTCCAGCGAGGACCTCGGCCGTGTGTACGCTCTCGGCGAGCATCCCGTCGGGAATCCCGTCGAGCAGAAATAGAGAGCACGCTCTCTATTTGCTCGACGGCCCGCCTGGATGAATGGCTGGTTGCCATTCCCGACGGGTGGGTCGCCGATTTCGACGGCCGGCAGAGAACCTCGACGGGCGGAACGATGTGTTCTGCCCGTCGAGGTTCTCTGCCGTGTGTACGCGGCCTGACAAGATAGCCTGTTCCTGGTATGATATATTCAGATGCCTATAGGTATCTTCTGGATGCCTGAACATGTTAAAAAAAACACTCTATTCTAGAGAGTGAAATTTTTTCCCATTCTTCTTTGCAAAATAGCTTAAACTCTGTCAGATTGGATGGAGAACATCCCCACAACATAATGCTGCCGCCACCATGTTTTACAGTTGGGGATGGTGCATTCAGTGTGATGTGGAGTGTTTTTCCGCCATACATAGCGTTTTTCTTTTAGGCCAAAAAGTTAAATTTGGGTCTCATTTGACCATAGCACCTTCTTCCACATGTTTGCTGTGTCCCGCACATGGCTTCTCGCAAGCTGAAAATGGGACTATGTATGGCTTTCTTTCAACAATGGCTTTCTTCTTGCCAGTCGTCTATAAAGGCCAGATTTGGGGAGTGCACGACTAATAGTTGTCCTGTGGACACATTCTCCCACCTGAGCTGTGGATATCTGCAGCTTCTCCAGAGTTGTCATGGGCATCTTGGCTGCTTCTCTGAATATTGCTCTCCTTGCCTGGCCTGTCAGTTTAGGTGGGCGGGCATGGCTCGATAGGTTTGCAGTTGCCTTCCATTTTCGAATGATGGATTGAACAGTGCTCTGTCAGATGTTCAAAGCTTGTTTTTTTTTTTTTATAGGGAAAGAAATAATTCCGCGCCAAAACTTAGAAAAGGTGAACTACACCTAGGTGAAAATAATACAATAGAAATTAATACTGTGCTGCTCCTCGGTTGTATAGTGAATAACTATAATAAGTGAAAATGAAGAACGATAGAGGGCGCCACTGGGACTAAATGGGAAACCTCACTCACAATTCATAATGTGGATAGGTACATAACATCGGTGAATATAGGCATCAATAGCTATATTAATGTGATGAATAACAACAATGCTAATTAGAACATATAATAAACAATAAAATAAATCTCAGTGAAATAATAGAGATTAATTCTGGTGTGTTGTGAGTCAAAAAATGAGTCTAAATAAATGTCCCAGAAAAAATTTTGATGAATAGATAAATATCAAAAATCTTCTTAGTGCAGAGTGCAATCTTGATTAGGCGAGGTCTGTGAACAGGTCTGTGATAGGATTGTAGTGTGCTGATTCTGGGGTGTGAGGGAAACCTTCACCAAAAGGATTAATTCGTGTTCCACCAAAAGTGCTGGGGAAATACTAAACTCTTACCAGATAATATGACCTCTCTATTAAAGTAGGTCAGATGAGCGGGACAGGATAAGTGCCTGTACACTGATCGCTGGATCACGCTGGAACCTCAGTAGTACTGGGTGTACTCATGTGTGGATGGAAAAATGAATGGAAAAAATCATGGTGCAATACCTTTTATTAAAACGATAAAATAACACATAAACAGCCAAATGGCCTCCTACCCCTGCTGGTGCCTGCCCGGCACTGGGACAAAAGCGTGTCACAGCTCCTCCACTCAGATGTCTCACCGATGGTTCGGGATGGCAGATAGGTCAGGGTTTGGTAGGCTAAATTGGAGGCTTGTTTGGCGTGCAGGCTTTTTTTTTTTATAACCTAACCCCGTTTTAAACTTCTCCACAACTTTATCCCTGAATTGTCTGGTGTATTCCTTGGCCTTTATGATGCTGTTTGTTCACTAAGGTTCTCTAACAAACCTCTGAAGGCTTCACAAAACAGATGTATTTATACTGAGACTAAATTACACACAGGTGGACTCTATGAACTAATTACATGACTTTTAAAGGCAATTGATTCCACTAGATTTTAGTTAGGTTTATCACAGTAAAGGGGGGCGGAATACAAATATTTATTTAAAAAAAAAAGAAAAACATTTATTATTTTCCTTCCACTTCACAATTATAAGTCAGTTTGTGTTGGTCACATAAAATCTTATAAAAATGCATTTACCTTTGTGTTTGTAACATTACAAAATGTGGAAAATTTCAAGGGGTATGAATACTTTTTCAAGGCACTGTAAGTTGTATTACTGCTAGCTGCTGATCAGGACACTAGATGTCATTGTATGCCTAGTCTTTACTGCCAATCACTCTGTATATTAGATTGTATTACTGGCAGTTGCAAACCATGCTTGCCTCGTTATCAAAAATATTGGGTGACAGTATATATATTAGGTTGCCTTCATTAACTGGTTCAATGCCCATTTTTTTTTGACATAAGGATATTACTAGGTACCGAGTGTCACTTTTAGTAATTTTTTTGCTATTGCATGCTTATACATTGAACCTAGTGTTACAGAGGGGTTGAAGTTTTTGAGGACGTTAAGGGAGAGTACAGAGGATCCCAATCTAACCAGTGGCTCCTATGGGGTAGCGCTACATAACACTTTCCATACTCTAACAAATCAGTTTAATTTCCTGTCTTGTTATGATATACTCAGATGCCTGCATATGTATCATTGTTGCCTGAAAATGTTAAAGTGAAACTTAACTCTCCCCATCCACCCACCCTGACAACTATTATATCATATAGGTTAGATATAATGCCACAAGTAATAAGGCTTGAGTTACATGCATTGATAATATACAGTAAAATCTGTTGTCATTTAGCCATTGCAATATGTCTACACATAATGAAAATAAGGCATGGCAAAGTACATGAATCATGCAGTAAGGCTTATTTTAAATGACTCAACTTTCTTATACTATGCTTTTTAAATGTGCAATTATTTCTGTTTTAATAGTTTTTATAAACATTTTAAAATTGTAGTTGTACAATGAACAAAGAGGTAGAGCATTTCACAAAGTTGCAATACAGTGATTGCCCCTAATTAGACATCGGAGATCAATATAGGGTAATAGGGTTACAGAAATCTACAATCGGATCATGGAGCCACACTCGTGCCAAGGAAGAGTGAGCAGCGGGGATGTGTACTACTCATCGGAGCGACACATTTCATGAGCAGTGGGTAAGCCCCCCAGAAAGATTAGGTAGGTATAAAGAGGTATAAGTAGGTATATGAGAAGGGGGCCAAAGGGATACAGACTGATAAGCCCTGTAAAACATGGCCTAGCTTAGAGGGCTTAAGAAGGGAAAGCAGAAGGTAAAAATGATAAGACGAAAAAGAAAGGAGAGAGAAGAGAAGAAAAGCAAACAAAACAAGGTGGGGGTGTAAGGTTGGGAAGAAGGGGTGAATCAGAGTAGGAACAGGTAGGATCTCACATCCCAGGGCAAGCCTCAAGTTGGTAGCTGGTTAGCTGCAAAAGCAACCACAAAGCGTCATCCCAGACCCAATAATTGGAGATTAAGGGGTTCCAGAGTTTCTTGAATTCCTTCACCTTGTGCTTCAGTACTGCTGCCATTTTTTCTTTAACCAAAGTACCACATCATTTTAGTTTTTACATTTGCTAAATTTGGAACCCTTGATTTCCAATTTCTATCCAGGGTATTTTTGGCTGCTATGAAAATGAAGGACATCAGTTTAAATTGGTTATCTGTGCACCAGTCAGGCTTTAGGTTGAGTAGTGCCTCATATGTTTTTTTAGGGATAGTGGCTTCCAAAACTGTATCAGTTTGTGTACCCTCGTCCAACTTTTTTTATCCTTGGACACTCCCCCCCCCCCCACACATCCCCAAAAGCAGCGGTCTGTGGTGCCTCGGGTAAGTTTAGCCAGCATTGACAGCACAATGTATCAGCGTAACATAAGTTTGTAGTTGGCCTCCAAATAGGAGGAGTTGATTGACCTATGTGTGACAGTGTCCAATATTAGGGACCATTATTGAGTTTCGAGTGGGATCCCCATGTCCGCATCCCATTAAGTAGTGTAGTGCAGGCAGTCAGATGTATCCCTGGACAACAATGATTTGCAGAACAAGGACAAAGTGCCTTTCCTCTAAATGTCAGTGTGGCAAATGCACTCAAAAACATAAGAGTGCGCAAAAAGTCCACGTGTCTCAACTGTGATTGGTCGAAGTTGCCTAATTGAAGATAGCAAAACAGTTCTGATGGGAGAATCTGGTGGGAAGTGTGGAAAGTGTTATACAGTCATGCTCGAAATTGTTGGAACCCCAGGAATTCTTCCAGAAAATCAAGTATTTCTTACAGAAAAGTATTGCAGTAACACATGTTTTGCTATACACATGTTTATTGCCTTTGTGTGTATTGGAACAAAACAAAAAAAGGAGGAAAAAAAGCAAATTGGACATAATGTCACCCAAAACTCCAAAAATGGGCTGCTCAAAATTCTTGGCACCTAATATTTGGTTGCACACCCTTTGGAAAAAATAACTGAAATCAGTTGCTTCCTATAACCATCAATAAGCTTCTTACACTTCTCACCCGGAATTTTGGACCACTCTTCCTTTGCAAACTGCTCCAGGTCTCTCTTATTGAAAGGGCGCCTTTTCCCAACAGTAATTTTAAGATCTATCCACAGGTGTTCAATGGGATTTAGATCTGGACTCATTGCTGGCCACTTTAGAACTTCAGAACTTTCCAGCGCTTTGTTGCCATTCATTTCTGGGTGCTTTTTGACGTATGTTTGGGGTCATTGTCCTGCTGGAAGACCCAAGATCTTGGACGCAGACCCAGCTTTCCGACACTGGGCTCTACAGTGCGACCCAAAATCCTTTGGTAATCCTCAGATTTCATGATGCCTTGCACACATTCAAGGCACCCAGTGCTAGAGGCATCAAAACAACCCCAAAACATCATTGAACTTCCACCGTATTTCACTGTAGGTACTTTTCTTTGTAGGCCTCATTCTGTTTTCAGTAAACAGTAGAATGATGTGCTTTACCAAAAAGCTTTATATTGGTCTCATCTGTCCACAAGACGTTTTCCCAGAAGGATTTTGGCTTACTCAAGTACATTTCGGCAAACTGTAGTCTTACTTTTTTATGTCTGGGGCTGCTTTTCCACCATCCGGACTATCCTACGTTGCAACCTTTCATACATTTTTCTCTTCCGTCCACGCCAAGAGAGATTAACTACAGTGCCATGGGTTGCAAACTTCTTGATAATGTTGCTCACTGTGGACAAAAGCAAATCTAGATCTCTGGAGATGGACTTGTAACCTTGAGATTGTTGATATTTTTCCACAATTTTGGTTCTCTAGTCTTCAGACAGTTCTCTTCTCCTCTTTCTGTTGTCCATGCTTAGTGTGGCACACACAGACACACAATGCAAAGACTAAGTGAACTCCTCTCCTTTTTATCTGCTCTCAGGTGTTATTTTTATATTGCCCACACCTGTTACTTGCCCCAGGTGAGTTTAAAGGAGCATCTCATGCTTGAAACAATCTTATTTATCCACAATTTTGAAAGGGTGCCAAGAATTTTGAGCAGCCCATTTTTGGAGTTTTGTGTGACATTATGTCCAATTTGCTTTTTTTCCTCCTTTTGTTTTTTGTTTTATTCCAATACACACAAAGGGAATTAACATGTGTATAGCAAAACATGTGTTACTGCAATACTTTTCTGTGAGAAATACTTGATTTTCTGGAAATATTCCTGGGGTGCCAACAATTTCGAGCATGACTGTAGGTCAGGACCTCTTTTGGGGTTAAGAGGTCCTAGATGCAATGTAATCCCAAAGCCACCCCCCATCGCAACTGACCAGTTTCCTCCATGCCTGGACTGAAGGAAGGGTTATGAAATAAGTTAGCCAGCAGGAAATGGGGGCTATCAGCTTCTCCCAAGAATCCCATATTTTCAGCGAATGTTTTAGTATTTGGTTAGTAATGTGTTTACTAATTTCCGGAAGGATCCATAAGAGTGTGTCTATCACAAATGTGCAATTCTTTCTTATAAAACTGCACTCTCATGTGCAGTAATGTGGCATGTCTCTTGTAGTACAGCAGATGCTACTTGTAACATGTCGGTATCTAATGATACAAAAGAAATGTAGCGCCCTGCTCCTGTTGAACAGACACTGCTGTAAATTTAGTAGGGGTCTGAGCTGTTATTTGGCTCACACTAGTGATTAATGGCAAATTTAGCCTCTGTTGCAGCCATGGCGGTGCTGAGAGTTCCACCATTGTTTGCCTGGGGGTGTCATTACCACCCCAGGCCAAGGGTGGCAGCAGCAATGTCAGGGTGTATTGGGTTTCCCCCTCGGCAGTAAATCAGTGGGAGTGGTTACCTAGCTGTGCATGCTGGGGAGGGGTACTTAAGGGACAGACGTCATTGGTGGGGGTCTGTCGTCCCAAGCGCCTCGTGGCCTGCCTGGCCTGGGGTGCGTTTACTGAATCCTGGCTCTGGGACCACGTTGGTCCGGGGTTGCGGCTTCGCCTGGTAGGCCCAGTAGTCAGACTGGGGCCTGCCTTTTTCAGAGGTGATCCTGTACCGTCCATCCTGCGGGAGACGATCACCTGATGAAGGAAGCCAGGGGAGGACCTATCCTGGAGAGGACCATGCTAGAGGCTGGTATCTTGGGAGAAGGCCTGGAAACTTCATCAAAGGATGCACCATACACTGAGAGGCTTGACAGTGTCGCCTGTCGGGTCTAAAGTTCTACTAAAGCTAAGCTGGAGAGTTCCGGGTGCTGAATCTAGTGGCAGAGGATTCTGGAACAAAAGTGTCTCCTCATAAAGGGAGGTCTGTGGCAGAGACTGTACTTTATTCTGTGCGCCATCCCGGCTGCTAGGCCAGTGAGAGGGACCCATCCGGGGTGAGCAATACACACTCTGGCCAGAGTGGCGACGAGAACTGTTTGCTGGAAGCAGGAGTGTTTCCTATTTGTGACTATACACCTAAACATACCTATCCTTCCACCCCTTCTCACTTCTTTCTGTTGAAGTTTTGCAAATAAATCCCAGAAAAAGAAGCGCATTGTGTGGACATTGAAATTCTTCAGACTCTCACTTCACCCTGGACGGCGAGAAGATAAAGGTAACGTGCCACCCAAAAATATTCAGCAGCTCCTCCGGAGGTAGTGCTACAGAAACAAAAATGAATTACCATTCTGTTAAAATGGGAATTGAAGCTTATGTTCCTGTGACTAGGGGAAGCATCTTTTAAACAGATCTCTCTTCGGTCTTATGTAAAAATTTGCTATAAATCTTCAAGGTTTAGTGGAGGTGAGTGCACAGACATTTTTATCTGGGTGTAATTTGCTGTGCAGCTTTATAGATGCTCCCTTTCTTTTAGGTAAAAAGATGCATAGTTTTGGTGGTTATTAGTGTTGCTCACGAATATTCGAATTGCGAATATTCGGCTCGAATATTGCATATTCGAGAAATCGCGCAATATCTCGAATATTGCGCCGAATATTCGCAATGTCGAATATTCGGATTTTTCTCAAATTTTTTTTAACACAGATCACATGCTAGTGATCTCCATCGACGTGTAAAAGCAATGTTGGTATGATTAGAGGGACCCTGGGCCGAGTAGCGCATGTGATCCTTTTATGCTGCCGAATATTCGCAATGCGAATATTCGGCAATAGCAATATCGCGCGATTTTTTTCCCCGCCCTTCATTCACATCAGAGCCAATCAGAGTTCCATTTCCACAGGTGTCAGAGGTTAGCAACCTCCACATCAACCAATAGGAACCTGCCTCACGACCATTATATAAACTAAGTGCCAGCATGTGCTCATTGCAGATTCACAAGGTGGATATAGAGGGAGAAGTGTTTCTGTGCTCTGTGTTATATTGCATCAGCATTGCAGTGCCTTTCAGTTCTGTGCTCCTGTTCTGTTCATTTCAGTATTAGCAGCTGCTAGTGCTTATATTTCTAAACTGCTTTTTTAAAAGCAAGAAGATACCAAACAGCTTTTTTTAAAGCTACTATTTGTGTGTTTGTGTTCCAGTTTCATTTAGTGTTAGATAGATAGGTTTGAGTGTACTTGTACACCTCTGTAAGCTAGCTAGCTTAGTTTAGTGTGTTTATTTAGTTAGATAGTTATCTGTTTTATAAAAAAAAAAAAAAAAAAAAAGTTATTTTTAGTTTATTCAGATCTCTGGCTCTGCTGTGTTAGCAGAGTCACTGTTCTATCTATATTAGTTTCTTTATTGCTCTTATTCGTTGCCCAGTCAGTTTTTGTCTGTTGTCTGTCAGTCAGTTAGTTAGTTTAAAAAAAAAAAAAAAATTTAAAAAAATTTACCTTTCGTTTAATTGTTGTTTAGTGGCATAGCTACTAGTTGTTTGTCTGCGCGCCTGTTTTTTCTATTATCACATTTACCCCCCCCCCCCCAATAAAGTTTACCCACCCCCCCATATCAGCATGAGCAGCATCCGTGGTCGTGGCAGCAGGGGTAGGGGAGTTACTCCCAGTGCTGGGTCGCTGCCAGCACGGGGTACCTCTCGCGCCCCTACTACTGGTAGAGGATCGGGTGGAAGGGGAGTCCGCCTCATCCGGGAGTTTTTCACTTCGGGCAGCCGCCCGATATTGCCTTCCCAGGCTCCAGCAGTGGTGGAGTACATGGGGCACAGCAGTGCCACTCAGTCATCACCAAGTAGCACCACCACCATCAGTACACCGGTGCCTTTAGTACCCAGCCCCAGCGAGTCCAGCCTCATGCTGTTTGATGGTGAAAGTGACATGGATATCTTGGGGGAGGCCCTCGATCATGCAGACATTGATTTATGTGCTGATGGTCAGGACCTTTTTGAAGGGTTAATGGAGGAGGAGGAGGATGGGGTACTGGCTGTCAGTAGCCCAGAGACCTCCCTTCATGGTGGTGCTGGTGGTTTTCTGCAGGAAACACCAGCACCTAGTCAGACCCATGCGTCTGTGAGGGGACATCGGAGCCAGGCTAGCGGCTCCATGTCAGATGTCTCCTTCAGACCACCACATGTCAGCCCTGGGTCTGACATATCTGGGGGCGAAGAGGAGGGTGACCCAACATGGGTGCCACCTGCCTCGTCGGTTCACAGCATCAGTGACGACGAGGAAGGTAGGCACCCTGGGGAAACGGTGCGCCAGGTCACCAGGGAGACCAACGTCAGGGTCTCCACTGGTGATGGCAGCAGGAGGTGTCAGCAGCAGCAGCAGCAGCAGCAGCAGCAGGCAGCTCCACCTGTGCGCACCGAGTCCCAGCAGGTGGAAGTCAGCGTCACCCCATCTGACAGGAGGGCGACGCTGAAGTCACCTCTCTGGGCCTACTTCACCTTGGTAGCAGATAACCCGACAGTAGCCATCTGCCAGCTCTGTCGTGCCAAGGTGAAGAGAGGGAAGTGTTTGGCTCGGGTGGGTACCACGGCACTCAACCAGCACCTGCGGATTAATCACTGGCAGGAGCATGACCAGATGAAGCGTGCTGGTGGTAGCAGCGCCACCACCACAAGTGTGCAGGGTACAGCAGCCCCTGCCACAGCTTCATCGGCTACCAGCAGGTCATGCCCCCCCGCTCCCTCTAGTAGAGGTACTGCTACCGACAGCCAGACCTCCACATCATCACCCTCCTCTTCGGTGTCCCGCACTGCCGTCCGGCGCCAGGCGTCTCTTTCTGACGCCTTTGAACGCAACACTCCCTTCCCCCCTTCAGACCGACGTGTGCGTTCCCTCAATGGGCTCCTGGCAAGGGTTATTGCCCAACATCTGCTTCCCTTTAACATAGTGGACTGCAACCCCTTCAGGCAGATGTTGGAGCAGGCCCAACCCCAATGGCGTGTCCCCAGCCGCCATTTCTTTGCCAGGACTGGTGTCCCTGCCCTACACCAGCACATTGTGCAGAATGTAACCCTGTCGCTGGATCATGCTGTCAGCAACAGGGTGCATCTGACAATGGATGGCTGGACCAGCAGGCATGGGCAGGGGCGCTACATAAGCTTCACGGCCCATTGGGTTTCCCTCCGAGGCGCCGGGGAGGGATTGGCGGCATCTGATTTTGTGGTGCCGCCCCGGGGTGTCCAGGGGAGAAGTGCTGGTCTCCCTCAAGCCACTGTCTCCGCAGCTGCTGAGCCTCCCAGCAAGCGCCCCCGTAGCTATTCAAGTGTGGGGCACGTGCGCTGTCAGGCCGTGCTCCAGCTTGTTAGTTTAGGGGAACGGAGACACACTGGACGAGAAGTGCTGAGCGCACTTCAGGCTCAGGTCCAGAAGTGGCTGACACCCCGAAGGCTCCAAGCAGGTCTGGTTGTCTGTGACAATGGCAGCAACCTCCTCTCCGCCCTCCAGGCTGGCAGTCTGACACACGTGCCCTGTCTGGCACATGTCCTCAACCTAGTGGTGCAGAAGTTCCTGCGCACCTATCCCGGGTTGAGTGACATTGTGCTAAGGGTACGCAGGATTGCCAGCCACTTCAGGCGCTCCCCAACCGCTACCGCGTCCCTGTCAAAGTTGCAGCGGGACAACAGCCTGCCCCTTCACAGGCTGATTGTGGACAGTGTGACGCGGTGGAACTCCAGCCTCTACATGCTGGAGAGGTTGTGGGAGCAGCGAAGGGCGGTGAAGGAGTACCTGCTGGAGCAAGGCACTGGCGGGCCATCACAACACACACTCCCGTACATCACCAGTCTGGAGTGGGGGCAGATACACCAGGTCTGCCATGTGTTGGCCCCTTTTGAGCAGGCGACCAAGATGGTGAGCAGGGAGCATGTCGGCCTCAACGACGTGCTCCCTATAGTGTTCCTGCTGGACAGGGCACTAGATCGCCTGCTCGGAGCTGGGGAGAGTGCCTTGGTGGAGCAGGAGGAGGCAACACTGCTCCACCAAGACCAGGCCCAGGACGAGGAGGAGGAGGAGGATCATGATGATGATCAGGAGGTGACTGGTGGCGTCCTCGAGTCAGGGCCTGGTTAGGAGGGAGAGCCGGTGTTGGGGGCACCGATAGTCCGGGGGTTTGGCATGACTGACCGCGAACAGCAGCGCCTCCATGACGAGGAAGCGGACGTCATGGACCCAGGCAGCCATGAGGAGTCACAGCGGGCTGTGCTCTTCCCCATGGCTGCCCACATGCTGAGATGCCTCAGGAGGGACCCCCGGGTTAAAGCCATCAAGGAGAGGGACGAGTTTTGGCTGGCCACCCTTGTAGATCCCAGATTTAAGGGGAAACTGGAGCAGTTCCTCCCAGCCAGACGGAGGCAGCCCCGGATGGAGGAACTGCAGGCATGCCTAGTCAGCCGTTTGGAGCAGGCAACTCCCCGGCCTCCAGTTGTCCCCCCTCATCTCACCCAGCAGGTGGCTGCACCCAGCAGCAACATCAGCAGCCGAGCAGGGGACCTAATGGGTGAGATGAGGATGTTCATGCAAACTGAGCGACCCAGTACCAGCAGCAGCAGCAGCAGCAGCAGCCATCACCACCAGCGGCTGGCCCACATGGTGGCAGACTACATGGGGTCCGTCAGTGCTTCTGACAGTATGAGCACCGACGACCCCATGGAGTACTGGGTTGCCAGATTGGACACCTGCCGCGAGCTCGCTCAGTATGCGCTGGAGTTATTGTCTTGCCCCCCCTCCAGCGTACTATCTGAGCGGACATTCAGCGCGGCAGGTGGGGTGGTCACGGACAAGAGGACCCGTCTGTCCACAGACTCCGTGGACAGACTCACATTCATCAAAATGAATGAGTCCTGGATCGGCGGTGACTTTCTGGCACCCGCCGTCGGTTCAGGGCGCTGAATGGTCCCTTGTCAGTTACCAATACCTCTCCTATCTCTTTATACCAGGGGTGTCAAACTCAATTTCATCGTGGTCCGCATCAGCATTATGGTTGCCCTCAAAAGGGCCGGTTATATCTGTAATATTATATGTCCAGCGCATCCCCTCCCCTTACATTCGATGTCAAAGGCCACCCCACCATCCTACCCCACCATCAGAAGTGGAGTTCCCCCTCTCCCTTACATCACAGTGCATCTCCCTTTCCTTATGCTGCTGCTGGGAAGAAGGTGGATATTTTTTTGTTTTTTTGAAAAGCCTGTGGCGTGCAAAACACAACCCAAAAACTCCACCCGGTGCCACAGCTACTTAAGGCCTGTGTCATTCTGCTTTTCAAATGTAATCACCATGCTAATGCAATTTCAAGCTTTTGTAATTTTGGCACTATATGGGGCTCCTACTGCTAATGCCAAAAGGCTGAGTGATTATGTACCGATATATTACTCATACTGGTGCTGTCACCTTTTGTCTGTGAGATTTGCCACTTTCTTACTACTGCTGGGCTGCTGCTGCCACCTCTTCCACCGACGACACGAGTGAAAAAAAACACTTTAATTGTGTACTGGTACTACTATGCTGCTGCTTCTGCCAGTGCTCAGATACTTATGTGTCAAGTTCTTTGGCACTATATGCTACAATTATCAATGCTGCTGCTCCTATGCTGCTGCCACCTCTTCCACGACCCACGAAGTGAAAAAAAACACCTTTATTGTGTACTGGTACTACTACACTGCTGCTGCTGCCAGTGCTCACTTACCTATGTGACAAGTTCTTTGGCACTATATGCTACAATTATCAACGCTGCTGCTATCCTGCTGCCACCTCTTCCACGACCACGAGTGAAAAAAACACTTTATATTGTGTACTGGTACTACTACACTGCTGCTGCTGCCAGTGCTCACTTACCTATGTGACAAGTTCTTTGGCACTATATGCTACAATTATCAACGCTGCTGCTATCCTGCTGCCACCTCTTTCCACGACCACGAGTGAAAAAAAACACTTAATTGTGTACTGGTACTACTATGCTGCTGCTTCTGCCAGTGCTCAGATACTTATGTGTCAAGTTCTTTGGCACTATATGCTACAATTATCAATGCTGCTGCTCCTCCTATGCTGCTGCCACCTCTTCCACGACCACGAGTGAAAAAAACACTTTATTGTGTACTGGTACTACTACACTGCTGCTGCTGCCAGTGCTCACTTACCTATGTGACAAGTTCTTTGGCACTATATGCTACAATTATCAAACGCGCTGCTGCTATCCTGCTGCCACCTCTTCCACGACCACGAGTGAAAAAAAAAACACTTTATTGTGTACTGGTACTACTACACTGCTGCTGCTGCCAGTGCTCACTTACCTATGTGACAAGTTCTTTGGCACTATATGCTACAATTATCAACGCTGCTGCTATCCTGCTGCCACCTCTTCCACGACCACGAGTGAAAAAAACACTTAATTGGTGTAACTGGTACTACTATGCTGCTGCTTCTGCCAGTGCTCAGATACTTATGTGTCAAGTTCTTTGGCACTATATGCTACAATTATCAATGCTGCTGCTCCTATGCTGCTGCCACCTCTTCCACGACCACGAGTGAAAAAAAACACTTAGTTGTGTACTGTTACTACTACTATACTGCTGATGCTGCCAGTGCTCACTTACCTATGTGACAAGTTCTTTGCCACTATATGCTACATATATCAATGCTGCTGCTCCTATGCTGCTGCCACCTCTTCCACGACCACGAGTGGAAAAAAAACACTTAGTTGTGTACTGGTACTACTACACTGCTGCTGCTGCCAGTGCTCACTTACCTATGTGACAAGTTCTTTGCCACTATATGCTACATATATCAATGCTGCTGCTCCTATGCTGCTGCCACCTCTTCCACGACCACGAGTGAAAAAGAAACACTTAAATTGTGTACTGTTACTACTACTATACTGCTGATGCTGCCAGTGCTCACTTACCTATGTGACAAGTTCTTTGCCACTATATGCTACATATATCAATGCTGCTGCTCCTATGCTGCTGCCACCTCTTCCACGACCACGAGTGAAAAAAAACACTTAATTGTGTACTGTTACTACTACTATATGCTGCTGATGCTGCCAGTGCTCACTTACCTATGTGTGACAAGTTCTTTTGCCACTATATGCTACATATATCAATGCTGCTGCTCCTATGCTGCTGCACCTCTTTCCACGACCACGAGTGAAAGAAAACACTTAATTGTGTACTGTTACTACTACTATACTGCTGATGCTGCCAGTGCTCACTTACCTATGTGACAAGTTCTTTGCCACTATATGCTACAAATATCTATGCTGCTGCTCCTATGCTGCTGCCACCTCTTCCATGACCACGAGTGAAAGAAACACTTAATTGTGTACTGTTATTACTACTATACTGCTGATGCTGCCAGTGCTCACTTACCTATGTGACAAGTTCTTTGCCACTATATGCTACAAATATCAATGCTGGCTGCTCCTATGCTGCTGCCGCCACCTCTTACCACGACCACGAGTGAAAAAAACACACTATATTGTGTACTGTTACTACTACTATACTGCTGATGCTGCCAGTGCTCACTTTACCTATGTGTCAAGTTGTTTTGCACTATATGCTACAATTACCAATGCTGCTGCTCCTATGCTGCTGCCACCTCTTCCTCGGACCACGAGTGAAAAAAAAACTTAATTGTGTACTGTTACTACTACTATACTAGCTGATGCTGCCGCCATTGCTCATATACCTATGTGTCAAGTTCTTTGGCACTATATGCTACAATTATCAATGCTGTTGCTGCTGTGCTGCTGCCACCTCTTCCACGACCACGAGTGAAAAAAAACACTTAATTGTGTACTGTTACTACTACTATACTGCTGATGCTGCCGCCATTGCTCATATACCTATGTGTCAAGTTCTTTGGCACTATATGCTACAATTATCAATGCTGTTGCTGCTGTGCTGCTGCCACCTCTTCCACGACCACGAGTGAAAAAAACACTTAATTTGTGTACTGGTACAACTATGCTGCTGCTGCTGCTGCTGCCAGTGCTCACTTACCTATGTGCCAAGTTCTTTGGCACTATATGCTACAATTACCAATGCTGCTGCTGTGCTGCTGCCACCTCTTCTACAAGTGATACAACACTTTATTGTGTACTGTTACTACTATACTGCTGCTGCCAGTGCTCAGATACCTATGTGACAAGTTTCTTTGACACTATATGCTACAATTTTAAATGCTGCTGCTGTGCTGCTGCCACCTCTTCCACAAGTGATACAACACTTTATTGTGTACTGTTACTACTATACTGCTGCTTGCCAGTGCTCAGATACCTATGTGACAAGTTCTTTGACACTATATGCTACAATTTTCAAATGCTGCTGCTGCTGTGCTGGCTGCCACCTCTTCCACAAGTGATACAACACTTTATTGTGTACTGTTTACTACTATACTGCTGCTGCCAGTGCTCAGATTACCTATGTGACAAGTTCTTTGACACTATATGCTACAATTTTAAATGCTGCTGCTGTGCTGCTGCCACCTCTTCCTACAAGTGATTACAACACTTTATTGTGTACTGTTACTACTATACTGCTGCTGCCAGTGCTCAGATACCTATGTGACAAGTTCTTTGACACTATATGCTAACAATTTTAAATGCTGCTGCTGTGCTGCTGCCACCTCTTCCACAAGTGATACAACACTTTATTGTGTACTGTTTACTGCTGCTGCCACTCAGATACCTGACAAGCTTTGACACTGCTACATGCTGCTGCTGTGCTGTGCCACCTCTCCACAGTGATACAACAACTATTGTGTATTTACTACTATAAGTGTCAGATCTATTGACAACTTTACTATTTGCTACAATTTCAAATGCTGCTGCTGTGCTGCTGCCACCTCTTCCACAAGTGATACAACACTTTATTGTGGTACTGTACTACTACTATACTGCCTGCTGCCAGTGCTCAGATACCTATGTGACAAGTTCTTTGACACTATATGCTACAATTTTAAATGCTGCTGCTGTGCTGCTGCCACCCTCTTCTACAAGTGATACAAACCCACTTTATTGTGTACTGTTACTACTATACTGCTGCTGCCAGTGCTCAGATACCTATGTGACAAGTTCTTTGGACACTATATGCTACAATTTTAAATGCTGCTGCTGTGCTGCTGCCACCTCTTCCACAAGTGATACAACACTTTATTGTGTACTGTTACTACTATACTGCTGCTGCCAGTGCTCAGATACCTATGTGACAAGTTCTTTGACACTATATGCTACAAATTTCAAATGCTGCTGCTGTGCTGCTGCCACCTCTTCCACAAGTGATACAAACACTTTATTGTGTACTGTTAACTATACTATACTGCTGCTGCCAGTGCTCAGATACCTATGTGACAAGTTCTTTGACACTATATGCTACAATTTCAAATGCTGCTGCTGCTGTGCTGCTGCCACCTCTTCCACAAGTGATATACAACACTTTATTGTGTACTGTTACTACTATACTGCTGCTGCCAGTGCTCAGATACCTATGTGACAAGTTCTTTGACACTATATGCTACAATTTCAAATTGCTGCTGCTGTGCTGCTGCCACCTCTTCCACAAGTGATACACAACACTTTATTGTGTACTGTTACTACTATACTGCTGCTGCAGCCAGTGCTCAGACACCTATGTCACAAGTTATTTGCCCACTATATAACTACTATTACCACTACTGCTGCTGTCAAGTCTTGCCCAAGTGTTTAGATGCTATCTAGTACTATTACCACTACTGCTTGTAAATGTGTGTGTGTGTGTGATAATTACTTTTTATATTTGAATACTACTGCTGCTGCCTTCATGCTGAGTAATGCTTCATGACCTCTCTGTCACAGCGGATCCACAAACAGCCTCCGCTAAAAGCTACCAGACCGGATCGTAACAAACAGCAAGTGTGACTAAATGACTGAACGTTATGTTTAAAACCCTGGTTTGTGGCCTTTTTACTGCAAACTTTTAGCCTATCTGCAAGAGCAAATCAGCACTCTCTTTCTCTTTCTCGCTCTCTTCTCTATATCTATATCTATATCTATATATATATATATATAATAATATATATATATTATATGATATATTATGTATATATTGTAGCTTTTGTTATAGTAATTTTTCAACAGTTTTTAGTTTGTGTTAGTAGTGTCTGTGTCCGTGTATTTTGTTTTTTATTAGATTTGTGTTAAATAAAATAATAGTATGAAATGTTTTTTAGGTTATTATGAAGTTAGATGTGTTGATGTTGATGTGTTAGATGTGAAGTTAGATGTGTTGAAAGACCTAACAATCTCAATAAGAAAGGAAACATTTGAAAAGAATAACAGGTTTAATAACCAAAATAATATAAATATTTACATGGATTTTTTCAAGCGCTTGTAAATCTCAGACAGCTCCTTTGAAATTTTTTCTCTGCTGTTGTAACAGCTGTTTCATTCTCGAGGTCCAATTTTTTTATTTTGCGCCGATTGGACAGGACTTTTTGATTGGTCCTCTCCATGACATGGGATTTCTCCTGAATCTCTTTCAAAACTGTTAGGATATAAGAAAAAAAATACATTAGGATTTAAATACTGTACTTTTTTTATATCTACATCTTATTGTTGAAATGTCATTAATCGTTGTGCACATATTTACCCCTCCTGACTGATGGTCATCACAGGCGCTGTGTCATCTCTCCCTGCTCCTCTTCTGCATCATGGCATTCACCAGGAGGTTGGTGTGGGGGGAAGTTGCAGCTCCTCAGGAGCTGGGGGGTGGTAAGTCGGAGGGCCCTGGCTGCTCCTTATCCTCTCCTCCCTCTGCATCCTTCCTCTTTCATCCTCTCTCTTCTTCCTCCTCCTCCTCCTCTGCGGCCTGCCTCGCCTTGTGCGCTTGGGGCGCACAGATGGTAGAGGAGATCCTATAATAACCACAATGTTTATATATGTAAAAAATGATTTTCTAATAACATATGCAAAATTCTGTGTACTCTTGCTGTATTGTATATGAAATAACACATTTATTTATATAGACAGTTTAACCAATGGGATAATGTTATACTAAAGGGTCTTGCTGGCACTTACAGGGGACTGAGTGTGAGCTGGGCTGCCACCATGGTAAAATTAGCTGTTTGTGTTTCCTTATGTTATTATTCTGAAGATCTCATGTTAAAAAAAGGGCCTGATGGGAGTACACGTGATTACTATGTTTAACCCCACGCCTCCCTAGCACAGGAATTTAGTGGTGAGTATATTACGAGTTACTTAATAAAATACCACCCTTTCCCTATGAAAACCCACCACACCACCACTTTTTAATTCCATGGTTTTAACTTGATGGAAATAATGTCTTTTTTTCAACAGTACTATGAATACCTTCGGTGGGTGATATATGTTACCACAACATGGCGTCTGGGTTAACAACATCTGCCCTAAGGTTAATTACATATCACCTTACATGACTGTCACCAATAACTTACCTGGATGGAAATTTCATCGCGGGATCTGTGTGACCCCGGTCCATGTGGCGCCTCTTCAAAGTCTGACCATTTTTTGGAGAATGGCCATGTGGTCATGTGACCCCGCCATGAAACTCATGTATAATTCCTCCAATACGGACTGGACGATTTTTTGTTTATCCTGCTGGCACCTCATTAGGTCGTAACCATGTTGCAGGAACCTCTGCAAGATGAAGAACAAAGTATATTATAATACTTTTGTTTAAACCCCTTATGGATATATGACGTAAATGTATGGTATTCAATAATTGGAAGCATTCTCGCCTTATTAATCACTGACAGTGGTAACATGACAGATTTTATATGTTTGCCATTTTGGTCACCAGCTTTTTGGAATAAAAATATAGCAGCCATTATCATTTGCATAATTATGTATATATGAGTAACATCACAGGATAGACGTATAGGGGAGAAATGAGTTGCTATTCATCTGACCACTATAATTTTTTTTGACCCTTACACTGGCCCTGTACAATAGATTATTTTTTTTAATCCCTATCTTTACATATGAAAAATAATATGTTTGTTTCTTTTCACTTTTTGATGAAAAGGGAGAACTCTGTGGACTCTGATGTAAAAAGGGAGAACTCTGTGGACTCTGATGTATGTAAAGGGAAAACTCTGTGGACTCTCTGGATGTTAAGGTAGAACTCTGTGGACTGTGATGTTAAGGGAGAACTCTGTGGACTCTGATGTTAGGGGAGAACTCTGTGGACTCTAATGTAAAAGGGGAACTCTGTGGACTCTAATGTAAAAGGTAGAACTCTGTGGACTCTGATGTAAAGGGAAAAACTGTGGACTCTGATGTTAAGGTAGAACTCTGTGGACTGTGATGTTAAGGAGAACTCTGTGGACTCTGATGTAAGGGAGAACTCTGTGGACTCTAATGTAAAAGGGAAACTCAGTGGACTCTAATTTAAAAGGGGAACTCAGTGGACTCTAATTTAAAAAGGGAGAACTCTGTGGACTCAAATGTTAAGGGAGAACTCTGTGGACTCTAATGTAAAAGGGGAACTCTGTGGACTCTAATGTAAAAGAGAACTCTGTGGACTCTAATGTAAAAGGTAGAACTCTGTGGACTCTAATGTAAAAGGTAGAACTGATGTAAAGGGAGAACTGTGTGGACTCTGATGTAAAGGGAGAACTCTTGATGTGTGACTCTTGTGACACTGATGTAAAGGAGAACTCTGTGGACACTGATGTAAAGGGAGAACTCTGTGGACTCTGATGTAAAGGGAGAACTCTGTGGACTCTGATGTAAAGGGAGAACTCTGTGGACTCTGATGTAAAGGGAGAACTCTGTGGACTCTGATGTAAAGGGAGAACTCTGTGGACACTGATCTAAAAGGGGAAGTCTGTGGATCCTGATGTAAAAGGGAAGTCTGTGGACTCTGATGTAAAGGGAGAACTTCTGTGGACTCTGATGTAAAGGGAGAACTCTGTGGACTCTGATGTAAAGGGAGAACTCTGTGGACTTGATGTAAAGGGAGAACTCTGTGGACACTGATGTAAAGGGAGAACTCTGTGGACACTGATGCAAAGGGAGAACTATGTGGACTCTGATGTAAAGGGAGAACTATGTGGACACTGATGTAAAGGGAGAACTCTGAGGACTCTGATGTAAAGGGAGAACTCTGTGGACACTGATGTAAAGGGAGAACTCTGTGAACTCTAATGTAAAAGGGGAAGTCTGTGGACTCTGATGTAAAAGGGGAAGTCTGTGGACTCTGATGTAAAGAGGAACTTTTGTGATTAATTTCATATGGTTAGAAATGTTATTTAATAGCGACATCTATGCAAACTAAGACAAAAAATTGCTGTGCGACGCTGAAGTGTTCGGGTTTGAAATGAACAAAAGGTGGCAACCCTGGGCATGCTGGGAGTTGTAGTTTTGCAACCGCTGGAGACACACTGTTTGGGAAATACTAATATCTGATCTTGCATCCTAACTTTTTAACTAGTCTAAAATGCAGTTAAAGATAATGAAATAACAAGTGGTGAAATTACTTACAGTAATCAGCAGTTTTTCCTCACTGGATGAAAAGTTACTCCCACCATCTTCGCTTCGCAGGGCAGCAGTAGATTCGCAGGCAGCGTAGCAACACTAAATAGCAATCCGAATATACACAGGCAAAGAATCCAGGAACCATGAATCGCGTTTTCGCGGACCGCGTGTTGTCGCGCGGCATGCGCGGTCGAGAATTTCGCAATGAATTTCGCATTTGCGAAATTTCGCGTTAGCGAAATTTCGCAATTTTTTTTTTGGATGAAATATCACGAATATTCGAAATTTACGAATATTTCTCGAATATTCTCCTATATATTCGCGAAATATTGCGAAAGCGAATATGGCGTATTCTGCTCAACACTAGTGGTTATATTGATGCCTTCAACAGTGTGCTTAAAGCAGCTAAATATTCCCCCAAAGAACATTAAAGTGACTTAGATATTTTATTAATAGGCAACTCCTATCCTCATATTGATTAGTGGTTCCAAATTAATAATATCTACTGCAGTAGGGAACAGACACAAAATATACACTCAGCATCTTTCCAAATAACTATTCTGCTTTATTATGACGTAATTGAAGGTTTTTATACACATGATTACGTAGGTATCACATTAATATTATGTAGCGCCCCCTTGCTTTTCGCATGGGCATTTTTCCAAAAGCTAGTTTGACTGGGAGAGTTACATTGCTCCCAGTCGTGATTTGTCAGGGTTTTGTCAGGGTTAATGACCTGTGTTTTTGGAAAGGACCACTGGCTCGGACTGCATTCTGAGGATGTGAGTTCATCCTTGCCAGGCAGTGGGAGCTAGAGGGATTTCTGGCAGATGGAATCTTCCCCAGCAGCCAATTAGAGAGGGTTTTCTCTCTCTGGGCATGCTGGGGAGGGATATATCTGGGGGCGGAGGTCAGGTGTTGGCGGGCGTTTTGCGGCGTGGGGTCCCGGAGTTGGGGTGCGGCACCCACCTTCAGAGAGTGCGCATCCAGGGACCCTGCCGGCGTGGCCTACCTGGCCGGGCTTCAGGCCTTATCGAGTCTCAACCAGAGACAAAACTATTCGCTCTGTTCGGACATTCTAAATCTTTTACATTTTATTGGCCCGTGGCACGGGCATAGAGTTGAGGCAGCGAAACTCGTTCCTCCCAGCTAGAATTTAAGGTGACGTCCCGGCTGCTGTCTGAGAGAGAGAGACCGGCCCGGGAGACACCTCGCCCACCCCAGGGCGCTGATTGGCGACGTGTGGGCTCCGTGTTCTTTTTCAAGAGCTAATCTCTGCTACACCTATATCCAGGCCTGACATCTAGAGTTCTTTCCTTCTCATCAACCTGTTCTTCCTTCATCGAGTTGATGTTCGGCAATGTTGGCCTGGAATTAAAGCATTGAGAAAACCTTTATTCACTCTGTGGACACTCAATCATTATCTGGTATTTCTGGTGCATCCCTAGACAAAAGTAAGAGTGACTTAATTTGCCGATCCCATCATCAAACCAACGGCTCCTTTGGGGGTGAGCGCTACAATTACAATTGTACGTTTATGGTACCAAGGGCGTAACATAGGCAGACTAATTTTAATCAGGACTCGAAAGAATGCAAACATGTACTGAAAACATTATTAATGCCGTGTGCACAGCGAGGGAAGTGTGCAATACATACAAAATAGAATACAATTATATACAGAACTTACAAATTTCCTTAACAAAAGCTTTCCTACAAATTTAAGAAAGTTTTTTAAATTAAACTTTCCTAAATAATGAGCCTGTCTCAGCCTATTGAGATGAAGCCTGAATTGATCATGTGATTATGTAAAAGATACAGAAATAAGGTATTTGGTGGCAGCTTTAGTGAATTATATTGCTAACTGTTAATCAACTACTGTATGTTGGTCTATTATTATATTTTTCAGGATGCAGTGACTTAATGGTTCTTCCTCAATACATGATGGTCAGCCTATAGTGCACAAATGTAATCTTCAATTGTGGATCCCCTTTACTTTTCTTGTCAAATGTTTTTATTAGATTTTCATGAGGGAAACAGAAAGGAAAAGGAAAGGAGAATATATAGAAGTACATAGTCCAATATTCATGGGGTACATTCAGATTTTGCTGTATCATGTACTAGTACATTATCTATTACAATTAATAACTTACAGTAGTTGAAATGCACTAACTGTAGTTCAAGGAGAAAAATAAATAAAAAATATGAAGCGATCTATTGATTCTGTGTTTGGCTTCCGCTAAAATTAAGGTTTTTGTTTTCCATGCTTTAGCAATGGTTTGCTTGGCTGCAGTGCTAAAGTGTATTAACAGTTGAAATTGAGCATGTGTGAGCATTGCAGAATTCCTTGACAACTGGACATTGCCACCATATGTGGAAGTGAGTACCTGGTGCGCAGGGGCGGACTGACAACTCATGGGGCTCCCGGGCAATAGAAAATGATGGGTCTCCCAGACAATAGAAGATTATGGGGCCCCCGGCTTACAGATGGCCACCACGCCAGGAGGCAGTGCAGAGGCGGGGCAGCTAAAATCTCTGAATTTTCACATCAAAAGCATGTCGGTTTCGGACATATCAGGGACAGATGTCGAATCTTAATGTCTCTCTATGTCGAATCTGTCATTGAAGGCTTATGGTGTCTGTTGAATGTTCTAAGAAAAAAAAAAAGAAGATTCGACAGAATCTTTAAAAAAAAAATTGACTCTTCATGTCTCCCTATGTCGAATCTTCATGTGTCTCTATGTCGAATCTTCATGTCTCACTATGTCGAATCTTCATGTCTCTCTATGTCGAATCTGTCATTGAAGGCTTATGGTGTCTGTCGAATGTTCTAAGAAAAAAAAAAAAGATTCGACAGAATCTTAAAAAATAAATAAAAAAATTGACTCTTCATGTCGCTCAATGTCAAATCTTCATGTCTCTCTATGTCAAATCTTCATGTCTCTCTATGTCAAATCTTCATGTCTCTCTATGTCAAATCTTCATGTCTCTCTATGGCGAATCGTTTCTCTCTATGTCGAATCTTTTCTCTCTATGTCGAATAATATTGGACTAATAGAGTTAGGTTAGGCACATTCGACCGCAACGAAAACGAAAATAAAGCATTTGTTTATGTCGGATCTTTCGTTTTTTTCGTCTTCTGTGCTTTCGTTATCGTTTGTTAAAACGATAACGAAAATACCTGAAATTCAGACGAAAATGCATTTGGACGAAAACGAATGCACATGTCTAATGAGTTTTCATTTATTAGTCGGTAAGGAATTGAAATTAGGACTTTGACATGTGGGTTGCTGATGCAAATCCGTTCAAATTGAGAAAGTTGAGTTAGTGAAGAGCCTGTGTTGAGTAGTGGTTCATAGAAGTTTTTAATTTGTAAGTATCTTAAAAATTCAGACCTAGGGACCCCAAAGGATTCACATAGTACAGGAAAGAAGTGGATGTTAGAATTAGATACTAGGTTGTGTAGGCGAGACGGGTTAGTGGAGGACCATGCTGAAAAGTATTTTGGGTATTTCCAAGCAGGATAGAAGACAGGGTTCCTAAGTAATGAAAGCAGGGGATTATGTGAGGATTGAAGCATATGGGAACTTTTAAATTTATCCCAGATAGCTAGAGAATGTTTTGTTATGGGATTGGATAAATGGGACCTATCAGCGGGTCTGAGCCATAGCAAGTTGGCTACTGATCACTATCTATAGACTCTATAACAACCCATAAAGGTATTTCATCTGTAGCGTGGTACTTAGATAGTGATGCTATCTGTGCAGCATTGAAGTAAGAGGAAAAGTTAGGTAATCCCATTCCTCCTCTTAATTTATGGAGGTATAGCGTAGATTTAGAAATACAGGGCCAGATCCACATACAAATAGATCGGCGCAGTGTATCAGAGATACACTACGCCGCCGTATCTTACCTGGCGTAACTTTGAATCCTGTAAGAATTTGCGCCGTAAGTTACGGCGGCGTAGTGTATTTCTGGCGGCAGAATTCAAATTGGCGAGTAGGGTGCGTGATTCATTTTAATGACGCGTGTCCCCGGGCGATCGAACTGCGCATGCTCTGTTCAGAAATTTCCCGCCATGCATTGCGCTAAATTACGGGCAACAAAGTTATTTTTTTGACTAGCGTAAATTACGTACATTTCTATTCACGGACAACTTACGCAAAAATAAAAAAATAAAACATTTCGATGAGGGAACGACGGCCATACTTAACATGGCAAGTCTAACTATAGGCCGGATAAAAGCAGCTTTAACTATACGCCAGAAAAAGCTGACTAGAGACGCCGTAAGAGATTGCGATGGCCGCACGTACATTCATGGATCGGCGGAAAAAGCTCATTTGCATTCCCGACGCGGAAAACGACGTGAACGCCACCCAGCGGACGTCGAAGTATTGCATCTTAGATCCAAAGGCGTACGAAGACGTACACCTGTCGGATATAACCCAGAAGCCGCCGTATCTTGGTTTGAGGATTCAAACTAAACATACGACGCGGGAACTTTGAAAGTACGCCGGTGTATCAGTAGATACACTGGCGTACTCTCTCTGTGGATCTGGCCCACAGGGTTTAGTTGTGCCCCAAATAAAGGACATAACTCTACGTTGAGTAAGGCCGCGTACACACGAGGAGACCAGTTCCCGTGGACATGTCCGATCGTGTGTACGGCCTATTGGACAGGTTTCCAGCAGACAAAAGATTCTAAGCATGCTTAGAAACTTGTCCGCTGGAAACCTGTCCGTCGGACATGTCCGCTGGTTAGTACGTATAACCAGCGGGCATAAATCCTGCGCATGTGTCAAATTGATTCGACTCATGCGTGGAAGCATTGAACTTCCTGGATTGAGCACGTCGGTGACTTCTACATCACCGCGTTCTGGTCCGCGGGGATTTTGGTTTGATGGTGTGTACACACATCAGACCAAAATATCCTAAGAAGACATGTCCGATGAAAACGGTCCACGGACCGTTTTCATCAAACATGTCTCCTCGTGTGTACAGGGCCTAAGTCTTAGAAAGTAAGATGGTAGAGGGATAGGAAGTACTCTAAATAAGTATAGAAATGTTGGTAAAATTGACATCTTAACTGTGTTTATCTCCCTTTACTTTTCATTATTATTCCCTTTATTTCCAGGGCCCTAAAATGATTGTTTTGGGATTTTGAATAGCCTACTACAAGATGTTGTGGTAAAGTTGCTTTGGGAAACGTACACGTGTCACCTAAAGCTTTCACTTAAGTGCTCAACCCAAACACTAAAACTTCAAGCAAGTCTGTCAACTATCAAGTTTTAACAAGACCTCAGTGATGAAATGTTCCATTTTTTAGCAAAACAGATCTGGACAACTAGTGTTCTTATTGAGTGAAGCTTGCACCAATACCACTTTCCTCTGACAGATCTGCTCATTGATAATGAACATCTGGGGGCTTACTTATTTAATTATTGTCTTTGCTAATTGGCTCACTGAACTGAATAGTTACAAAGCACAGAAGGAACCATTTGTATGCTGCCAATCACAGCAGACGAAAAAAAAAAAAGACATTTCTTTCTGTGTCAAATTCATTTGTTTATGAGTGGCTGCCAAAAAGGGAGAATATACTGTAATTATATAGTGAATGCAATGCAAGAAACATATAATGCCCAAGCTTTTTCATTCAGTCTTCACGTCCTTGTGTGAATGCATTTCAACAAAGGCATCTTGAGAAAATAATCCCATATTACTTTGTACCAAGATGGGCTAAATAGCACAACTATCAAATTATTTTTGTGGTTTCGTTGAATCAAACAGTGGCAAATTCCTTTGTCACCTCTTCAGAGAGGCATCTTGAGCTATGACAGTTTTTCTTGTAAGTAACTGTACTATTTTAATAAAGGATTTCATACGTGTCCTGGACTTTAGCTAAAATGCAAGTCCTTTTTTGAAAGAACATTTTGTACCAGATCTTTAGGTAAAAAAAACTTTTGAACTCTCCAAGATGCTTATAAAAATGCAATTTTTAGTCTGGCTAATTATAGTAAATGAAAGAACTTGCAGTTTATTATGCTTAGGAAAAATATGGAAGCATTTCTATAGATTATTATATTTTTGCATCTTTTGAATATATTTCACTGTAACATTTTTGTAGCTGGTCCTGTTGCATTTTTGTTGCCACTAGAAAAATTTAAGTGAACCTGTGGCCAGGCTATGGACATTCCTGTATTTGCATTTTCTTTTTTTTAAAGTAAGTGAACTTTAAAACAGGCCATTAACCACTTAAGCCCTGGACCATTATGCAGCTTAACCACTTAAGACCCGGACCAATACGCTGGCAAATGACCCAAGGGGTTTTTGCGATTCGGCACTGCGTCGCTTTAACAGACAATTGCGCGGTCGTGCGACGTGGCTCCCAAACAAAATTTGCGTCCTTTTTTTCCCACAAATAGAGCTTTCTTTTGGTGGTATTTGATCGCCTCTGCGATTTTTATTTTTTGCGCTATATACAAAAATAGAGCGACATTTTTGAAAAAAATCAATATTTTTTACTTTTTGTAATAATAAAAAACACAATAACTAAATTTTAGTCAAACATTTAGGCCAAAATTTATTTAGCCACATGTCTTTAGTAAAAAAAAAAATCGCAATTAAAAAAAAATTAGCTACCTAGCGGGAACAGCGACACTAATACAGCGATCAGAAAAATGATCGCTTAGTGACACTGGCAATAGGGAGTGAAAGGGTTAACTAGGGCAGTGATCAAGGGGTTAAAACTTTATGCGGGGGGGGGTGGGGGGGCTACCCTGACACTAACACTGACTGACTGTCACACTGTCTGTCACACTGACACTAAATACAGTAATCATACATGTATGATTACTGCATTCAGTGACACTGTGACAGGGGGGAGGGGGGGGGGGCGATCGCGGGGGTTAAATGTGTTGGTGTCTGTGTGTAAGTGTGCTGTTGGGTGCAGACTTACTTGGTGTGTTGTGATCTCTCCTCAGCGGCGCTTGAAACAAACGCCGAGGGAGAGATCACGTCGCTTCCTCCTTCCTGTGTTTACACAGGAGGAGGAAGTGACAGGGCGGGCGGGCGCGCGCATTGGCTGGGAGCGATCCGGAGGGGGCGGATGAAAACGGATAGCCGCCCCCACTTGTCGGATCGCTCCTGCAGCCGCGCGGACCGCCGCATGTACGGGGGGGGGGGGTCCGATCGGACCCCCGATCCCCCCCAAGGCACCAACGTATATATACGTTGATGTGCCTGTCGGTGCCATTCTGCCGACCTAAATGTACATGCGGCGGTCCTTAAGTGGTTAAAGACCAGGCCACTTTTTGCGATTCGGCACTGCGTCGCTTTAACTGACAATTGCGCGGTCGTGCGATGTGGCTCCCAAACAAAATTGGCGTCCTTTTTTTCCCACAAATAGAGCTTTCTTTTGGTGGTATTTGATCACCTCTGCGGTTTTTATTTTATGCGATATAAACAAAAATAGAGCGACAATTTTGAAAAAAATGCAATATTTTTAACTTTTTTCTGTAATAAATATCCCCCAAAAATATATAAAAAAACATATTTTTTCCTCAGTTTAGGCCGATACGTATTCTTCTAAAAAAAAAAATCGCAATTAGCGTTACTTACTCCGTGAGTTGCGGCGGCGTAGTGTAAATGTCCCAGCGTAAGGCCGCGTAATTCAAAGGGGGTGGCTTGTATTTAAATTAAGCGCGCCCCCCGCGTCGATCTAACTGCGCATGCGCCGGCCGGGGAAAAAGCCCAGTGTGCATGCTCCAGCTCACGTCGGATCGTGATCGTCATTTACGCAATGCCCTATTCGTGAACGACTTAGTAAAACGACGTAACCGACGGAAAAAGACGACGCTGACCCGACGCCATACTTAACATGGCAACGATGGTAAGGTTATAGCCGGGGTAACCTTACGCTTACGCAAACGACGACGGGGCGGCGTAAAAACGTTCGGGAATCGGCGTATTAGGCTCATTTGCATAGGCAAATGAGAAAACAACGTAAAGGCCACCTAGCGGACGGCGTTGTCATTACATCTCCGATCCAACGGTGTAATTGTTTTACACCTGTCGGAACTTTAGTGTATCTATGCGTAAGTGATTCTAGGAATCACACGCATAGATACCCATTGAAAAAAACTGAGATACGACGGTGTATCTGAGATACACCGTCGTATCGCAGCTGAGAATCTGGCCCTAGGTCTTCAATATTTAGTTCTTCTAGGTGACTATGAATATTTACTAAGCAACACTGAAATAGCAAAAAAATGACACTGTTCCATATTTAAAAGTAAATACCAAACTTTGCACATAGTCAGTAAAAGCTAATTGTCATGACCTCTTGCCATATGGCCTATATACATTGGGCCAGATTCACAAAATAAATACGCTGGTGTATCTGCAGATACACCGTCGTAATTCGAAAATCCCGCCGGCGTATCATTGTTTTGTATTCACAAAACAAGATACGCCGGTTTTACACTAAGATCCGACTGGCTAAGTAAGTGACTTACACCGTCGGATCTTAAGTGTAATGTTACGCCGGCCGCTAGGTGGCTTTAACGTAGTTTTCTCATTTGCCTATGCAAATGAGCCTTATACGCCGATTCCCGAAAGTTTTTTGCTCCGTCTCGTCGTCGTTTCCGCCCCCTTTCATTTACGCTGGGATACGCTGGGCCATTTACACTACGCCGCCGCAACTTACGGAGCAAGTGCTTTGAGAATACGGCACTTGCTCATTTAAGTTGCGGTGGCGTAGTGTAAATGGCATACGTTACGCCAACGCGGCCGGTACGTAAATCTGGCCCTATGTGATTGTCTAGAGGTACTGCATTTTAGCAGCATTTAACCCTTTCATGCCTATGCCTAATTATGACATTTGGCGTTTACAAGTTTTTTGCTAGAAATTACCTAGAACCCCCAAACATTATATATATATTTTTTAGCAGAGAATCTAGAGAATAAAATGGCGATTGTTACAATATTTTATGTCACACAGTATTTGTGCGGCGGTGTTTTAAACGCAACTTTTGGGGAAAAATTTACTTTCATGAATTTAAAAAAAATGAAAAAGTAAAGTTAGCCCAATTTTTTTGTATAATGTGAAAGATGAAGTTGCGCCGAGTAAATAGATACCAAGCATGTCACGCTTTATAATTACACGCACTCGTAGAATGGCGTAAAGCTACGGTACCTAAAAATCTCCATAGGTGACATTTTAAACTTTTTTTTACGGTTACCAGGTTAGCAGTACAGAGGAGGTCTAGTGCTAGAATTATTGCTCTTTCTCTCACAATCGCGGCGATACCTCACATGTGTGATTTGAACACCGTTTTCATATGCGGGCGCGACTTCCGTATGCATTTTCTTTGTTGCGGGGAGGGGGGCGCTTTAAATTTTTTTTTTTTTACATTTTGATTACTTTTATTGCTGTCACAAGGAATGTAAACATCCCTTGTGACAGTAATAGGTGGTGACAGGTACTCTTTATGGAGGGATCGGGGGTCTAAAAGACCCCCGGTCCCTCCTTTACACTTCAAAGTATTCAGATCGCTGAAAACGGCGATTCTGAATACTGTTTACTTTTTTAAATCCGGCACCATTGGCAGCCGAGAAACCCGGAAGTGACGTCATGACGTCGCTTCCGCGTTTACACATTGCAGACTGAATGAAAGCCGTCTACAGCTTTCATTCAGTTTGTGCCCAGACAACGGAGGCACCGGTACGAGGATCGGGTCTCCCGGTGGGACGGGAGGCCCGGTCAGAGCGGCGAGAGGCGGCGGGAGGGGGGGGGGTGTTCCCATTCTGCTCCTCCGGCATAACAACCCAGCGGCTTTTAGCCGCATCGGTTGTTATGTCTGGATAGCCAATCGCCCGCTTGAAACAACGGTACTGGGATGATGCCTGCAGCTGCAGGCATCATCCCGGTATAACCCCTGAAAGCCGAGGACGCATATCTGCGTACGCTTGGCGTGAAGGGGATAATCAGAGGTAATAATTAAATTTCACATAAAACAATAATGATGTTGATAAAATTATAGAAGAAGCCACGTATTTTTTTAATAAGGAGACCTCTGTTTTTCCATAAAAGCATATAGTAGTTTTTTTTAGCTTGATTTTGGTGGAATAACTGCAAACTGTTTTGTGGTTCTGCTATAGTAGATCTTATTCCCATTGTAATGATGGAATTGTGTTTAACTCATATGCAGCCGCGTCAGTTTGCTTCATTTATTCTCAGGACCTTTCATGAGTTATATAGGTAACTGGTTCATCATTAAGTCTTTTGGGATTCTAAACACACAAGCCCGGCAGCTGCTCTGTGACCACCTGGCCCATTGCCACTGTTTTTTTTTACCACCAGGACTGCTTAAACACAAAACATTTTTTGTCCAGCTGAGACTATTCTAATACATCCACTCAAAATGGAAATGGATAATGACCACACAGGTGCATGTCCCCAGAAAAACTTGGATATTGGAAGTCAAATTTTGGATTGCCACACTTGGTTGATACATGGCAATTGGTGCACCCTTCCGATCGGGTTTACACTTATTTCTCAGTCCCCCACCAGACATATTCTAGACTGGGATCTACCACAAGCACCTACCATGTGTAACTAGGGCCTTTATAGATTCCTTCCTTAACTCTGACCATGCTCCGATTCATCTTTTCCTGGACTCTGGGTCTCCCTCCTCTCCTAGGTTCACCTGGTGATTCTATGGCAGGGGTCTCAAACTGGCGGCCCTCCAGCTGTTGTGAAACTACAAGTCTTATGAGGCATTGCAAGGCTGACAGTTACACGTATGACTCTCACAGCCAGAGGCATGATGGGACTTGTAGTTTTGCAACAGCTGGAGGGCCGCCAATTTGAGACCCCTGCTCTATGCGCTTGATTTAGTAAAGGAAAATATAGTATGCACTGCAAGTGCAGTTGCTCCAGAGCTTAGTAAATGAGGTAAAGCTTTGCTTTGCAAAGAATACCCCAATCACATGCAAGGAAAAAAAAAAATTTTTTGCTGGCATATGTTTGGTTAATAGAAATCAGCAATGCATTTACTAAGATCTAGAGCAACTGCGTTGCAGTGCACATGTCAGGGAAGACAGGCTTTCCATGCAAGCGCCCGACATGCACGCATGCGTACTAGCACTTTAAGACACACACCTGTCACTAATAATGGAGTCAGGCAGGCTCCTACAGAGGTTCCTTGCTGTTTGGTCTGCAGCTTCCGTGTCATTTCCTGTTTCCTGTGTGACCTCTGACTCTGATCCAGCTTGTTGTTACCTGTGAATACCTGCTGCATGTTCTGATCCCGGTTTCCCTTAGACTCTGATCCTGCCTGCTGATTCTGTCTGATGATCTTCCAGTACTACTTGGCTCGTGACCTGACCTCTCTTCTGCCTAACGTCTTTGCCTGATCTGCCTGATTATTACCGACCCGGCCTGTCTGACCCTGCATCTCACTCATCCAGCCTGCTACAGCTCCCAGCCCTGCAAGCCTGCATCTGGTACTGCTCCGTGGTTCATCCCAGCCTTCCACCAGTCAAGCATCGTGTCAGCTAATCTACCTGCTGATCACCGCTACTACAGGGACTACTGAACTGTTTACAGTCACTCATACCCCACCATGCTCCTGTGGCTACTGTTTCACTGCCAGTAGTCCGCGAGCCGGAGTTGTACGAGAGGCCTTCCTCTGCACGTCAGGCTCACATCCCAGGTACGTAACAGTACCAAACAGCCATGTCTGAGCCTGCAAGAGGATCCTCTCCAGTGGATGAAATATGTCAGCACCTCGCTGCTCTTACAAAAGCGGTTAAGTCGCTGCAGGAAGGATACGTGCGTCTGGAAGAGCAGGTACAGTCCCTGTCCACTCCAGCAACCACAGCCCCTGCATCCGATCCTGCCTTCTCCACCACCCAAACTGGGACTTCAGCCAACCATACAGTAATGGTGTCACCCCCTGAGCCCCAAGTACCTACGCCTGAGAGGTTTTCCGGTGATCGGAGTAAATTTAGAGCCTTCCGCAATGCCTGTCAGCTCTACTTTGCTCTTCAGCCACAGACTTTTTTCCTGGAAGCCACCAAAGTGAGATTTATTATTTCTCTCCTACAAGGGGAACCGCAGTCTTGGGCCCACCGGCTGTTAGAAGAGAAAAACGCACAGCTAGACACCATGCAAACGTTCTTTGGCGCCATGGCACTGATTTATGATGACCCACATCGTACCACCACCGCTGAAGCCGCTCTTCATGCACTACAGCAAGGCCATAGAGCGGCCGAAGACTATGTCAGTGACTTTAGACGCTGGAGTGCAGTAACCAGCTGGAATGATGCAGCCCTGCGTCACCAGTTTAGTTTGGGTCTCTCTGAAAATCTGAAAGATGAGCTCGCTCGGGTAGGGGTGCCAAGCTCTCTGGAAACCCTAATCACTACGTCCATCCAGATTGACCGCCGCCTACGAGAACGCAGGTCTGAAAAAACCATACAGCACTCACGTCCAACCTGGATGTTACCCAAGATCCCTGATTCTCCTAACCTGGCTCCTGGAAACTCTGCTTCCCCTACTCCAGAGACGCTTGAACCCATGCAATTGGGCCTGACCCGTTCTTCATTGACTCCAGAAGAACGCCAACGCCGACGAATAAATAACCTCTGTCTGTACTGTGGAGCTGCCGGTCACTTTGTACGTACCTGTCCTGCCAAGCTGCGTAAGTGTCTTTCCCTTTCTTCACCCAACCAGTTACCCTGGCCTGCCTTGTCTGCCAGCTCAGCGCATATCGCTCTGCCTGTTTCCTTCCAGCTGCCGGGAAGAACCGTATCAGTGACTGCTATTATCTATTCTGGAGCGTGTAGCTGTTTCATTGACCAGTCCTTCGCAGCTCAGCAACACATTCCTCTACAAACCAGAGAACAGGGACTCACTGTATTCTTGGCTGATGGGTCTCACATTAAATCTGGACTGGTAACCAAGGTGACCCCACCAATGTTGACCACCTCCTCCACCAACCACTGAGAGCTGCTGCGTTTAGACGCAATCTCTTCGCCCTTCTATCCCGTCATCCTGGGCCTACCCTGGCTACAGGCCCACAACCCACAGACAGACTGGGAATCCGGAAGTGTCAAGTTCCAGTCACCATATTGCCAGAGACACTGTTTGGAAACTTCACCACCCTCACCTGCTACCCTGCTGTGTATGGACACAGACCCTGAATTATGTCAAGTAGTTCCGGACTCTTACCACGAATACCTGGACGTTTTCAGCAAACGAGGAGCAGACACCCTTCCCCCACACAGACCTTATGACTGCCCCATTGAGCTCCTTCCCGGGGCCGAGATTCCATTTGGGCGCATCTTTCCTTTATCTGAATGGGAATCAGGGGTCTTGAAGGACTATATTGATGATAACCTGCAGAAAGGATTCATCTGTCCCTCTACCTCACCGGCCGGTGCCGGTATATTTTTTGTAGAAAAGAAGGATCATTTCCTGAGACCATGTGTGGACTATTGTGACCTAAATAAAATAACAGTGAAGAATCGCTATCCCCTTCCTTTAGTCCCTGAACTGTTCCAAAGACTCAAATCAGCAAGCATCTTTACCAAGCTGGATTTAAGAGGGGCCTATAACTTGGTTCGCATACGAGAAGGGGATAAATGGAAAACTGCCTTCCGTAGCCGATTTGGGCACTTTGAATATCTAGTTATGCCCTTTGGCCTTTGTAATGCCCCTGCCACCTTCCAGTACTTTATTAACGATATTTTCAAAGACTTTCTGGATATTTTCGTGGTTGTCTACCTTGACGACATCTTGATATTCTCTGTATCATTAGAGGTGCACAGAGGGCATGTTAAAAGCGTATTGTGCCGGCTCCGCAAATATGGACTTTATGCTAAAGCCGAAAAATGCGTCTTTGAGCAGCAGAGCATCCAGTTCTTAGGTCTGATCATTTCGACCAACGGGATCAGGATGGACCCACAGAAAGTTTCAGCGATACTAGATTGGCCAGCCCCCACAGACAAGAAGGGAATACAACGCTTTGTGAGTTTTGCCAATTTTTATCGCAAATTTATCAAGAACTTTTCCGCTATCATTCACCCTATTACACAGCTGACCAAACAAGGTATGCGTTTCTGTTGGACTCCTGAGGCTCAAGCCGCTTTTGAAACGTTGAAGAAACGGTTTACCATTGCTTCTGTCCTAAGTCACCCAGACTCTAACTTGCCCTATATTGTGGAGGTGGATGCTTCAGAAAGTGCAGTTGGTGCCATTCTATCCCAACGTCAAGGCCTCAAAGAGGTAACCCATCCAGTAGCATTCTTTTCACGCAAACTCACGTCAGCTTAAAGAAACTACGATGTAGGGGATCGGGAATTGTTGGCGATCAAAGCCGCGTTGGAGGAATGGAGATACTTGCTGGAGGGAGCGGCCCATCCAATTCTGATCTACACGGATCATAAGAATCTCGAGTATCTGAGGTCCGCTAAACGCCTCAAACCACGACAAGCTCGCTGGGCTCTCTTTTTCTCAAGATTCTCATTTCATATTACATACAGGCCCGGATCAAAGAACACTAAGCCCGATGCGTTGTCACGCATGTTTGAAGATCCAAGAGACATCCTAATACCAGATACTATTTTACCGGCTGGAAACTTCCTGCTATTACACACTGACCTTTTGTCTCAATTACAGCAAGCTTCTGCAGAAACACCCAGTCCTCCAGGGGTCACACTACAAGCAAAGAATGGACTATTATGGAGGGGTAAGCAGATTTTTGTACCTAAAGAGGTTCGAGCAATGATCTTGGGGGTTTGTCATGACCAACCTTTGGCAGGCCATTTTGGGGTTCATAAGACTGTTGAACTTGTACAACGCTCATTTTGGTGGCCAGGGTTGGAGAAAGACTGCAGATCCTATGTAAATTCATGCACCACCTGCATCCGGAGTAAAAGCTCCCGTAACAAGGCTTGGGGATTGCTCATACCTCTGCCTATACCTGACAGACAGTGGCAGATGATTGCTATGGATTTTTTAGTTGATCTTCCACCATCTGAAGAATGCACCGCTATCTTTGTGGTTGTAGATCGCTTTTCAAAGATGGCTCATTTCATTACCCTAAAGAGTACACCATCGGCTGCAGAAACTGCTCGGGTGTTCATAAAAGAAATTGTCAGACTTCATGGAGTCCCTGCAAATACCGTGTCTGATCGCGGCGTCCAGTTCACATCCAGATTTTGGAAGGCCTTGTGCGAGACCCTACAGATTGAACTCTCATTCTCTTCCGCTTACCACACACAAACTAATGGGCAGACAGAGAGAACTAATCAGACCCTAGAACAATACATCCGTTGTTTTACTTCTTTTGTCCAGGACGATTGGGTATCATTATTACCCCTGGCGGAATTTGCCTATAATAATGCCAACCATTCTGCCACCAAGCAATCCCCGTTCTTTGCTAATTACGGATTCCATCCCACCTTCTTACCTAATCTTGTCACAGAGTCTTCCGTTCCAGCTGTCCAGGATACTCTGGACTTTTTCTCTCGAAATAATATGTTGTTGCAGGAAACCATCGCGAAAGCCCAGGAGGACAGCAAGAAGTCATTTGAGAAGAAAAGAAGAGGGGAGCTAATCGTGCAACCAGGAGATCAAGTATGGCTTTCAACAACGAATTTAAAGATGCTATGTCCTTCTAAAAAGCTGGCACCAAGGTTCGTAGGACCATTTCCGGTAAGGAGAAAAATTAATGACGTTTCTTTTGAATTAACCTTACCTGAATCTTTTAAGATCCACCCAGTGTTTCATGTTTCCTTGCTGAAGCCTGTTGTGCCAGATCCATTTCTAGAACATAGACCTGGTCCTCCCACACCTATTATTATTGATGGGGATGAGGAATTTGAGGTTGAGGCTGTTTTAGACTGCAGGAAAAGAAGGGGTCAGACGCAATATTTAATTAAGTGGAAGGGTTATGGTCCAGAGGAGAATTCCTGGGAACCCGCACAAAATGTACATGCCACAAATTTGATCCGTACCTTCTTCTGCAGGAACCCACAAAAGAGGAACCAGTTGGGCACCCGGAGGTTGCCCGTAGGGAGGGGGCAATGTCAGGGAAGCCAGGCTTTCCATGCAAGCGCCCGGCATGCACGCATGCGTACTAGCACTTTAAGACACACACCTGTCACTAATAATGGAGTCAGGCAGGCTATTTAAGCAAGGCTCCTACAGAGGTTCATTGCTTTTTGGTCTGCAGCTTCCGTGTCATTTCCTGTTTCCTGTGTGACCTCTGACTCTGATCCAGCTTGTTGTTACCTGTGAATACCTGCTGCATGTTCTGATCCCGGTTTCCCTTAGACTCTGATCCTGCCTGCTGATTCTGTCTGATGATCTTCCAGTACTACTTGGCTCGTGACCTGACCTCTCTTCTGCCTAACGTCTTTGCCTGATCTGCCTGATTATTACCGACTCGGCCTGTCTGACCCTGCATCTCGCTCATCCAAATAACAACAAGAACCTGGGGAATGCCCAGGGAATAACCAAGCCTACTTACCGACCAGCTAGCAGAACAACCAATTAACCTGTCTAACAATGTGCGTTAAAAACAGGGGTTTTGTCCGCACGCATTTGCAAACGCATGCGTGAGCCACAGAGCCGCGCCAAGGCACCCCATAATTCTGTGGTCCTAACACTAACAGTGAGTGTCCTCACAATGGAGGCACATGCATTTTGATGGATAGATAGGGGCAGGTGGACTGAAGGGGAGCCACCCCTCCTTAAAGGTACAGAAGCACACCAAGCACCCAGCATATAGCACAATGGCTGCAAAGGTGTTGGTGCACTGCTGGACCAAAATAAACACCACAGGTGAAACAAAACGTGTCCACCGCCCCCATCTATGGCTGGCAATCACAGTAAGTAGCAATGGAAGGCTAAAGCAGATAACAACAATAACCTGGGGAATGCCCAGGGAATAACCAAGCCTACTTACCGACCAGCTAGCAGAACGACCAATTAACCTGTCTAACAATGTGCGTTAAAAACAGGGGTTTTGTCTGCACGCATTTGCAAACGCATGCGTGAGCCACAGAGCCGCGCCAAGGCACCCCATAATTCTGTGGTCCTAACACTAACAGTGAGTGTCCTCACAATGGAGGCACATGCATTTTGATGGATAGATAGGGGCAGGTGGACTGAAGGGGAGCCACCCCTCCTTAAAGGTACAGAAGCACACCAAGCACCCAGCATATAGCACAATGGCTGCAAAGGTGTTGGTGCACTGCTGGACCAAAATAAACACCACAGGTGAAACAAAACGTGTCCACCGCCCCCATCTATGGCTGGCAATCACAGTAAGTAGCAATGGAAGGCTAAAGCAGATAACAACAAGAACCTGGGGAATGCCCAGGGAATAACCAAGCCTACTTACCGACCAGCTAGCAGAACAACCAATTAACCTGTCTAACAATGTGCGTTAAAAACAGGGGTTTTGTCCGCACGCATTTGCAAACGCATGCGTGAGCCACAGAGCCGCGCCAAGGCACCCCATAATTCTGTGGTCCTAACCAGTGGCGGCCCGCCCATATGGGCGCACGGGCGCCGCCCCCCCCTCCCGCAGTCACAAAAAAAAAAAAGAATTAAAAAAAAAAAAAAAAACGGGCCCTTTAAGAACTTTTATTCGGCTAAAATGTCATTTTGACATTTTAGCCGAAGTTCTGGCGGCCGTCTATAGAGGGCGCTGCAGCGCCACCCCCTCTCGCAAGTAACACACGTTCAATGCTATGCATTGGACGTGTGTTACTGTTGCCAGCTGCCTGGTCTATTCGTATAACCGGACATGGGACGCCGGTTACCCGAATAGCGACAGCTGGTTGGCTGAGGGGAACTGCCTATCAAAGCCAGTGGCTCTGATAGGCTTTTCCAGTCCCGCCCTCCGGCTCTCGGAAGTCTATGCTCGGAGCGCAGACAATCTGCGGTCCTTGCATTAGACTGACAGCCGTTTCAGCCAATCAGGTTCCCGGATTCTGGTTTTCAGGAACCTGATTGGCTGAAGCTTCTCCAGGGCGGCAGAAGACATCGAGGGAGGACATGGAAGCGTCAGGTAAGTGATTTTTTTACAGGGAAAGGGGCAGCATGGGGCACAGTGGCAGCATGGGGCACAGTGGCAGCATGGGGCACAGTGGCAGCATGGGCCACAGTGACAGCATGGGGCACAGTAGAAGCATGGGGCACAGAGGCAACAATGAGCACAGGCCGGGCACAGTGGTGACAATTGATGGCACAGTGACTGAATATGATGGCATGGCAGAGAGGTGACAATTGATGGCACAGTGGTGACAATTGATGGCACAGTGGTGGCGTTTGATGGCATGGCACGGTGGTGACAATTGATTGCACAGTGACTGCATTTGATGGCATGGCACAGTGGTGACAATTGATGGGCACAGTAGCTGCTTTTGATGGCATGGCACATTGGTGACAATTGATGGCACAGTGGTGGCGTTTGATGGCATGGCACAATTAGTGACACAAGTGGTGACAATTGATGGCACAGTGACTGCAAATGATGGCATAGCACATTGGTGACAATTGATGGCACACTGACTGCATATGATGGCATGGCACAGTGGTGACAATTGATGGGCACAGTAGCTGCTTTTGATGGCATGGCACATTGGTGACAATTGATGGCACAGTGGTGGCGTTTGATGGCATGGCACAATTAGTGACACAAGTGGTGACAATTGATGGCACAGTGACTGCAAATGATGGCATAGCACATTGGTGACAATTGATGGCACAGTGACTGCATATGATGGCATGGCACATTGGTGACAATTGATGGGCACAGTAGCTGCATTTGATGGCATGGCACAGTGGTGACAATTGATGGCACAGTGGCTGCATTTGATGGCATGGCACAGTGGTGACAATTGATGGCACAGTGGCTGCATTTGGTGGCATGGCACAGTGGCTACATTTGGTGGCATGGCACAGTGGCTGCATGTGATGGGCACAGTGAGGCTGCAATATTTTTTTTTTCGTTTGCGCCCCCCCAAAAATTTTGAGCACCAGCCGCCACTGGTCCTAACACTAACAGTGAGTGTCCTCACAATGGAGGCACATGCATTTGCCTGCCTGCTACAGCTCCCAGCCCTGCAAGCCTGCATCTGGTACTGCTCCGTGGTTCATCCCAGACTTCCACCAGTCAAGCATCGTGTCAGCTCATTTACCTGCTGATCACCGCTACTACAGGGACTACTGAACTGTTTACAGACACTCATACCCCACCGTGCTCCTGTGGCTACTGTTTCACTGCCAGTAGTCCGCGAGACGGAGTTGTACGAGAGGCCTTCCTTTGCACGTCAGGCTCACATCCCAGGTACGTAACAGCACAGCATATTTGCCTTTAGTAAATCTACAATGACTCATTTCTGCAAGATGCTGAAACTATGATTAAGGTCTCTAAAGAACTACAGCCTAGATTCACGTAAAGCGGCGTAGCGTATCGTATCGTATTTACGCTACGCCGCCACAACTTAGAACGCAAGTGCAGTATTCTCAAAGCAGTATTATAAGGAGAAAAAACAGTGCTTGTCAAAAAATATATAAATATATATGGGTCAAGGCAGCATAAAAAATTTGATAAGTATATAAAGTACAATATAAATAAACTGTGCCAAGTGGGAAACCAGATGTCAGGCTGGTACAGAGCAATAATTATTAGTAATATGCAGAGGTGTATTTAGGTTTTATGCTGCCCTAGGCCTGACTAACTTGCGCACCCCCTAATTTAAATATGACCCACCCCTTCCTGTCAAAGCCACATCCCTGTCATATTCATGGGAAGAGGACAGAGGGATGCTGTGGGTGAAGGACAGAGGGACGCCCTGGGAGGAGGACAGAGGGTTGCCGTGGGTGACGAACAGAGGGACGCCGTGGGAAGAGGAGAGAGGGATGTCGTGGGAAGAGGACAGAGGGCCGCCCCCCACAAAGTGCCGCCCTAGGCCTGGGCCTTGTTGGCCTAGGCCAGAATACATCCCTGGTAATATGAATAAAAGCACATCCAGTCCAGTAAAAAGTTCATAGCAGCACCACCGTGTGTCAGCAAAACTTTAGTGTGAATACACCACCACCAAACGGAAAGCCGCTCACCAGAACAACCCAAACATTAGGCCTGTAGACGGATTTTATTCACAGGCTCCACATCAGATTGGCATCAGACTGGGGAGGGATTCAGGGAGCAGATCTCGAATTACACCACACCAATGAATGAACAGATCCTCGGTGCATAGATAAAAAAACGAACCATAGCGTGATACCGTACAAATTTTAATAAAAACGCATAAGACATGTACTTACAAACATCTCATGTTAAAAGCTTGTATATGTGCCGGCCGGCAATAGGAGCCCTTCCTCCTTCAGATGGAACGCGGTGACGTCAGTGTGCGCATTCCCAGACGACGTTTCGTCATTAACAGACGTTATCAATGGGGATAGCCCCCTGCTGAATCAGAGGGGGCGGGGAAGCCAAAATCAAATTGCAGATTCCGTTAGCCCCCCTCCTGCAGACCCCCACAACCCCTGACACTTAAGAGGGAGCGAGGTGATCCGTGATACCACAAAGAAAACGCCGGAAACCCCCGGTGCGTCAGAGGGTGCGGGTTCACCCATCCATGTCACGGGTGGCCCCGCCCTCGGTTATAAAACAGCTGTCAGACGGGTCGTGCGTCATTTGGCCAGGAGCCTTCTGTGGAGGCAGTATCGCTCGTAGCGGCGGGGCCGGACTCCTATAAAGCCCCGTACACACGGCAGAGAACCTCGACGGGCGGAACACATCGTTCCGCCCATCGAGGTTCTCTGCCGGCCGTCAGAATCGGCGACCCGCCCGTCGGGAAAGGCAACCAGCCATTCATCCCGACAGGCCGTCGAGCAAATAGAGAACCTGTTCTCTATTTGCTCGACGGGTTTCCCGACGGGCGGGGCTCGCCGAGAGCATACACACGGCCGAGGTTCTTGGCAGAATGCGGCTCCCAGCGAGGTTCTCGCTGGTTTCTGCCGAGAACCTCGGCCGCGTGTATGCTCTCGGCGAGCCCCGCCCGTCGGGCAACCCATCGAGCAAATAGAGAACGGCTTAAGGATTACAGCGCTGGAATTGTTATTTTTATTAAAAGACTTGTTCCAACTTTGTGTGTTTTCTTTTCCCTTTTTCTCACTTTTTTGGGTGAAATGGTAGGGGTACAATGTACCCAGTTATCAATTCACATGGAGGGGGCGACATCTGAGGGTCCCCTGTGTTAAAGTGGGCTTCCAGATTCTGATAAGCCCCCCACCCACAGACACCCACAACCACCGGGCAAGGGTTGAGGGGATAAGGCCCTTGTCCCCATCAACATGGGGACATCCTCCCCATGTTGAGGGCATGTTGCCTGGTACGGTTCAGAAGGTTCTCTCGTCCCCTTCTCTTTTCCTGCAGCCTGCCAGGTTGCTTGCTCGGATAAGGGTCAGGTATGGATTTTTGGGGGGAAACCCATGCCATTTTTTTCCTATTTTGTGTGCAGGGTTCCCCTTAATATCCATACCAAACCTTAAGGGTCGGGGTTCTCCATAAGGGAGAACTCAAAAGGGCCTGGTAATGGACTGGGGGGGGCCCATGTCATTTTTTTTTAATGATTTTTATCTGTATTGCCGGGACCTGACAATTCATTATAGACGCAAGTGGTTTTCAATTACTTTTTTTCCTTTGGAAATATCATTTTCTGCAGGGACTGTTACAAACATGGGAAACATGCGCTACTTTACAGGCTTACTATAGACACCCCCAGGTACGAAATTTGAAGGAATATTTCACTTTTATTGTTTCACTTTAAACAATATTAAAATCACTGCTCCCGAAAAAAATTACGTTTTTAAAACTTATTTTTGCATTGATACATGTCCCCTGGGTCAGGACCCAGGTCCCCAAACACTTTTATGACAGTAACTTGCATATTAACCTATAAAATTAGCACTTTTGATTTCTCCCATAGACTTTTAAACGGTGTTCCGTGGCTTTCGAATTTTCCTCAAACACCCCAAATTGTTCGCTATTTGGCTAATGGGCAAACAGCCAGTGTTCGAGTCTAACTCATGTTCGACCCGAACATAAAGCTCATCCCTAGTCTTTAACTTATAAAGATTTCATAGCCCCACCAGAGGACTATGTGCCTCTGTTAACCAGAATTTGTGAATCTGACATTCAAACTACATTTACCCCTGTTCAGATCAAAAGGGCAATTATGTTCACACATAAATCCCTTATAGCAAACTTATTCCAGGAACAAGGGTATAAAATGCTTTCTTGTTGGTACAGAGCATCTAAAGTATTGCATACAATATTTCCACAATTGCTGGACAAGTGTTCCAGCTCTTCAAACTCACTGGGCACCCTATTACACATTTTTTTTAAATGCCCATATTTGTCCATTTTGAATTCAAGTTAGTAAAATTGTTGTTCGACTTACCTCAGTCATGGCTTTTTTTTTTTTTTTTTTACACAATAATCAGGTCCTATACTCTCCGTACAAGTCTTCTTTTATGATCCATCTTCACAATGCAGCCACTTGGAAAAATTATTCCGCACCCTATAAGAACTTACTGGCACCTTTTGGTACTGGTTAAGATGATACTGTCCTATCTATCTGAGCCAGATATATATATATATATATATATATATATATTTATTTATTTATTTAATGGACAGTTGAACATATGTTAAAGGCCTCTTGTGTTCACAGAGAAATTCAGCTTTTGGTCTTGAGGACAACCCAGTCTTCAACAATCCTAATCCATATTACATCCTTCCTTAGTCCTTAATTTTAATTATATTTTTGTTTATCAGTCACATACTCACCTATATTTTGTGTCAACAAATAAATAAAAATAAAAATTGGATTGCCCAAGTTGGCTATATCCTATGGATTCAGACATCTGTATGGTCACCCCTGAGCCCCAATATGCTTCTCCCTTAAGATGCTGCTATGGTACCTTTATATGCAGCAAATGATGCAAAGTTGTTTAAGTAAACCTGGATGACCACAGATTTGCCTATGCCTTTGTAAATGCATTAAACAGAATGATGAATATGTAATTCTATATTATTGAAATTGCCATGCAGGACCACTGTCTCTTTTTGAACTCCAACAGCTGGAACTTGTCCTGAGACTGAGCATGCGCACATTTTTAAAGCATACATGCAGTTTCTGTGTCAGGATATTGAGTACGTCTTAAGATCGGTTGTGGACCAGTACATAGGTTTAAGGCTGTGTGTGCTTTTGCATGTGAATTAGTGTCAGGTCACCTGAAGCCAGGTAACAGATGCACACCGTTGGGGTCAGGAGTGCAGCGCTATGGTAGTGAACCCTATGGCTGACTGCTGCGGATGGAACTCAGGGTGGTTAAGGAAGGCAGGTCCACTGGAGCACTAACAGGGATTCCACAGGGAGCTATAGCCTAAGATTCCTCAGGGTGTGAAGTCTAAGATCCAGCAGGTGTTCACCACCTGCCTCTAGTGGTGAGAATGAACTGGGCTGCAACTGGATCCAGGTCACGGCCCCCAGAGTCCCCCAGCTCACGCTCACAGTAGGCTATAGAGACAGGGGGGAAGCAGCAGCTCAGGATACAAGAGATAGCGAGGGGAGAAGCCAAAGGTCGGGGCGACTAGCAGACAAGGATAAACATAGGACACGCCAAAGGTCAAGGACACAAGCAGACAGGTATAGTAGAGAACAAGCCAAGATCGGTAAACCAGAGACAGACGTAGCACACAGCAAGCAGGAACACAAACACACAATATCTAAACAAACAACGTTGATCAGCACGGCTGGCTTGCAGTGCACAGGTTAATATAGAGTTCCTGGGGTGGGGACATGCTTAGAGGAGAGATTACTTAAACAGCCAGGTGAGAGTGGCTGGCCTCTAAAGCAGGACATATGGAGGAGGTAAGATGACAGACAAACATTACTGCATAACCATGACAATAAGCCTGCATGTCAGGCATTGGTTTTTGGCCCCAAAGGCCTATTTAAAGCTCAGCACAAGTCAGAAAAGTTGCTTAGTGAGTTAGGCCACGTACACACAACCGGTTTCCTCGGCAGAATTCAGCAAGAAACTCGATGGGAGACGTATTCTGCAGAGGAAATCGGTCGTGTGTACACTTTTCACGAGAAACCCGTCGAGCAACTCGTCGAGCCAAAAAAAGAGCATGTTCTCTATTTCCTCGATGGACAATGGGAAAATTTGTCTCAACAAGTTTTTTGACTGCCGAACAAGGAACTCGACGGGGAAAACGATGTGTTTCGCCCGACGAGTTTCTCGGTCGTGTGTACGCCGCCATAGCCACTGTGAATTGTGACCAGACCTGAATAGTACATTTGCATCATGGATTTGACCTGGATTGCTCCTGAGATCCTGTTGCCGACTTTGGCTTGTGCCCTGACTCTGTCTCCTCCCTGCTAATTTGGTTCTGCTTTTTATCTGATTATGCTGCTGTCTTCTGATTTTGTACCTCTGCTACTCAGTTGTTGCTGACCCTGGCTTGTCTCAACTACGGAAGTGCTTTCTGCACCTGCAAATTCCTGTGCCCAAACTATGTGCTACCATTCTGAACAAACTTCACTCAGAGCATCTCGGCAGCATCCAGACTGCCTTCTGAACATCCACTATAACAGAACCCACCACAGGTACCCCTTGTCATGCTACACTCTGTCAAAAAACTCCAGGGAGTATTGGAGAGGAGGTGTAAGAGTCAGATTAGACAGGTACAGTATGCATAGACCATCTATGAAATAATATTTGTAAATTTTATATGCCGAAACATTTTATTAAGAAATGTATAATGTATATAATAATGCAAGAAAAGCCCATGTGCCAACCAAAGGAGCTGCTTAAAAAAACATACTCTGTGCTGACTGTACAATTAGGGTAGTGTAAGTGTGGGTATTTATCATTACAATTAGCACATCTTTTCACTTGGCTTCAGCAGGGTGGGAGCTTCTGCAAAGTATACACTTTTGTTCTGCTATCTTTATGAACTTTACAAAAGCCAAAAGGTGGTACTGATCTCTGAATCAACATCAGTAAAATAATTATAATATAAAAATGTTATGAAAATTTGTAATATGGATAATAGAAAGGTTAAAAAAAAAAAAAAAAAAAAGAGAGAACAAGACACGTTCAAAAATCATATTTTTTATTGGTGTGGCCTTAAATGAAACTACATTTCCTTGTGGTACAAAGCAACATTTTTGTGTACAAATAACAACAAATAAGCCCTGTACACACGATCGGTTTGTCTGATGGACTGTTTTCATCCGACAAACCGTTCGTGTGTGGGCCCCATCGGTGAAAAAAAATAGAACATGTTTTAAATTTTTCCTATGGATAAAAAAACGATAGAAAAAAAAACGATCCTCTGTGTGGAAGTCCATCGGGCAAAAATCCATGCATGCATGCTCAGAATCAAGTCGACACATGCTCGGAAGCATTGAACTTCATTTTTTCTCAGCACGTCGTAGTGTTTTACGTCACCGCGTTTGGAAACAGTTGGATTTTTGACCGATGTTGTGTAGGCAAGACTGATGAAAAGTCAGCTTCATCGGATATCCGACGAAAAACCCATCGGATTAGATTCCATCAGATATCCGATCGTGCTTACATGGCTTAACAGTATTTAATTTTATGTTTTAAGGTAAAACTCCAAGTATGAGTTGTCATTGTAGCCTATTACAATTTACTTTGTATAAAAACTTTATAAAAACAGGGCTCCATTTGTAGCTTAACATGTGCAGCCAAATGGCCTTTATAAGGATGGCAGATATTCTTAAGAGATTGCTGTTTGATCTTCAGCCCCCGTACAGTATTCCTCATGTATTCTGTATCCTTGGATCCTGTCACTGACCTGGCTTGCCTCTGGACAAGGCTACTGCTTCTATCCTGGCTCTGACCCCGGCTTGTTCCTATATACTCCACTCTTGTTAACTTCATTTTTATTGACCACGGCTCATTCCTGACTATGCCTCTGCTTACTCTCCTGCCTGACTTACCATGTCTGACCCTGGCTCAAGTTCCTTACTACATTTTTCCATTCAGTTCTGCCAATCAGACCTGTCTGCATATCCCGTGTACCACCCTGGCTCAGCTGCCACTCCAGTCTGGTCCTATCTTTAAAAGGCTCTGTGTCACATCTGACTCATCTGGTAACAGCACAGCTGGCAACCCTTGCTTCTTTGGGCCAAGCACCTCCTGTCACCACCTCCAGGGGTGCTTGCTCTCTGCTGCAAGGGAAGCCCTCTCATCACTTCGGCCTCTGACCAAGTATTTAACATCTACCAAGCAGGTGCTATTATCAATTTCATAAGCAGGTTGAAACACAGTAATTAACCACTTCAGCCCCAGAAGGTTTTACCTCCTTAATGACCAGAGTATTTTTTGCGATATGGCATTGTGTCGCTTTAACTGAATTGCGCGGTCGTGCAATGATGTCCCCCAAACAAAATTTAATAAAAAAAAAATATATATATATATATTTTTTTTTTTCTTTTTGCTATAATAAATATCCCCAAGAATGTTTTTAAAAAAAAAACGAATTTCTTCATCAGTTGAGATCAATATTTATTCTTTTACAATTTTTTGGAAAAAAAATTGCAATAGGCTTATATTGATTGGTTTGCACAAAAGTTATAGCGTCTACAAAATAGGGAATAGATTTATGGCATTTTTTTATTTATTTACTAGTAATGGCAGTGATTTTTTTACGGGACTGCGACATTGCGGTGGACAGATCGGACACTTTTGACACTTTTTTTGGGGATCATTGACAATCATATAGCGATCACTGCTATAAAAATGCACTGATAACTGTGTAAATGTCACTGGCAGGGTAGGGGTTAACACTAGGGGGAGATAAAGGGGTTAAATGTATTCCCTAGCTGTGTTTCTAACTTTGAGGGGGTGTGACTGACTATAGGAGGAGCCAGATTGTTTTTCCTACATAGTAGGAACAGGCGATCTGTTTCTCCTCCCCTGTCAGAACAGGGATTTGTCTGATTACACACACAAATCCCCATTCTGGCTCTCATGCTCATGATCGTGGGTGGCTGGCGGTGATCGTGCCCGCCGGCCACAGCATTGGGTCCCCAGCCTGCTATGGCTCTTAAAGGAGCTGCCGTACATATACAGCGATTCATGTAGGAGAGCCATCCTGCCATCCTATATGTACTGGAGATGGTTTGGAAGTGGTTAATTGAAACAAAAACAGCTGTGTGGGAGGCTTAAACTGGGTGAGGAACAGCCAAACTCTGCTACTAAGCTGAGGTTGTGGAAGACAGTTTCATGTTACAGGCCATACACTATGGCATAACTTAGCATAGCACCAAGACACAGGGTAGTTATACTGCATCACACAGGGCTCTACTTGACAATGATTTCAAAGCAGACTGGGGTTTCAGGATGTGTTGTTCAAGCTCTTCTTAAGACGCACAAAGCAACAGAAAAATCTAAGGACCACAGATGCTCTGGTCGGCCAAGGAATTGTAATGCAGCAGATAAAAGACACATCGTGCTTACTTCCCTTCGACATGGGAAGATGTTTAGCAGTGCCATTAGTACATAACTGGTGTGAACCAGGGGACCCAGGTACATCATCTACTGCCTGGAGAAGTCTGGCCAGAAGTGGTCTTCATGGAAGAATTGCTACCAAAATGCAATACCTCTGACGTGGAAACCAGCAACTCAACTATGTATGAAAACGTAAGAATTGGGTTGCAAAAAAATGGCAGCAGGTGTTCTGCACTGATGAGTCAAAATTTGAAATATTTGACTGTAGCAGGAGGCAGTTTGTATTAAGGGTTGGAGTGTGGTACAATGAGTGTTTTCAGGCAACAGTAAAGCATGCTGGAAGTTCCTTGCAAGTTTGCAGCTACATTTCTGCAAATGGAGTTGGAAATTTGGCCAGGATTGTCCTCAATGCTGAGAAATACAGGCAAATATTTGTCCATCATGCCATATCATCAGGGAGGTGTGATTGGTCTCAAATGTATTCTGCAGCAGGACCCAATGACCCAAAATATACAGCCAATGTCATTAAGCACTATCTTCAGCATAAATAACAGCAATGAGTCCTGGAAGTAATGGCTTGACCCCCACAGAGCCTTGACTTCCACATCATCTAGTCTGTCTGGGATTACATGAAGATACAGAAGGATTTGACGTAGCCTACATCCACAGAAGATCTTTGGTTAGTTTTCTAAGATGTTTGGAATAACCTTCCTCCTGAGTTCCTTTAAAAATTGTGTGCAAGTGAAACTAGAAGAATTTATGCTGTTTTGAAGGTAAAGGCAAATATTGATTTGAATTTCTCTTTTGTTCATTTACTTTCCATTTTGTTAATTGCAAAAAAAGTTCACATCCTTTTCTGAAAGCATTGTTAATTTACAGTATTATTTCACACCTGCCTAACATTTTTGCATTTTACATTTTATTATGTAATTTTTTTATCCTGTATGCAACTAATATGTCACTGCGGTTTAAAGCGGATCTCCACCCTAAAGTAGAACTTCCGCTGATCAGATCCCTCCCCCCCTCCGGTGTCACATTTGACTCCTTTCAGGGGGGAGGGGGGTGCAGATACCTGTCTAAAGACAGGTATTTGCACCCACTTCTGGCCACACGTCTCGGGCAAAAGACGGGTTTTTTGCCACATCCCGTCCGTCCCCCGTTGTGTGCTGGGAACACTCGGCTCCCAGCACACAGCGGGAGCCAATCGGCGGGCACAGCGCGACTTGCGCATGCGCCGTAGGGAACCGGGCAGTGAAGCCGGAGCGCTTCACTTTCTGGTTCCCTCACCGTGGATGGAGGGGGGGGGGGGGGGAGCAGCAGAGTGACAAGCGATCGCTCGTCCTCTGCTGCGGGCGCCGCTGGACTCCAGGACAGGTAAGTGTACTAATATTAAAAGTCAACAGCTGTAGTATTTCTAGCTGCTGGCTTTTAATATTTTTTTTTCAGGGGGACATCCACTTTCATGTGTGTAAAACAGAAAGATTTACCGTATATACTTGAGTATAAGAAACGTTTTTCAGCACTTTTTTTGCGCCTGATCTCCCGGGCTTTGGGGACCCGTTACTGGCCCCAACCTTGGCACACCTGTAGCCCCACTCTTTCTCTAAGTGTGCAAAGTTTGTTGTCCAGGGGACCTAAGGCCGGGGAGCACCGATTTTTCAAAGCCGACACCCCTTCCATAGACTCCCATGTTAAACAATAATTTCTCCGTTGATTTTGGGCACACATGTAGCCCCATTTTTCCTCTACATGTGTGCAAAGTTTGTTGTCTGGGGGACCTACAGCTTGTGGGCACTCCATCCATAGACATCAGTAAACATCAGTCTAGTCATGGGCACAGTGAGGCATGCAGATGGACACCCTAGGCTTATACTCGAGTCAATACGTTTTTCCATTTTTTTGTGGTAAAATTAGGTGCCTCGGCTTATATTCGGATCAGCTTATACTCAAGTATATCTGGTACTCTTCTTCTTAGGAATAACTTTCAGAAATATATAAGATACAAAACACTAGTAGTACTTGTTGCCCAACACTGCCAATAAAACTACCATTAGACAGGTAAATTGGTAAGTGCATATCTGACTGACCATGCATAATAATGCTAGAATTACGGTACATTTTTGTGGGACCTCAAACATGCAGAATATTATATTTTCCTAGGATACAACATGATAAGTAAAATGCGTGTTAGGCTCGGTTAGTTATCAAGGAAAATAAATAGCTCTGTGATCTTTGGTGCTTATGTTTACTCAAGCACATTAAGGACAAGCCGCAAATTAAACAAATCACCAAACTCTGTCCTAGAAAATCCAACTTCACTTCCAAATGTCAATCCTGGTAACTAACAGAACCAAAAACTGATTTTGCCTCACTGTGTTAGGCCTCTTACACACAGATCAGTTTTTCTTCAGGTTTTTCTTTTCAGTTTACCAAATCCATCTAATATGAGGTCAAACCTCAAGAGTCTCAATTTGTATGCAATCAGGCAGGCCCTTGTACTACATAGTTTTGGTAAACTGAAAAGAAAAACCTGAAGAAAAACTGATCTGTGTGTAAGAGGCCTTAGTGTAGCAATGATCTCTAACCACCTTGAGCCACACAAAGAGAATAATGAGAGTTAGATACAGCTGGTACTACAAATTAGAACATGCTCATTAGTGATTGTCTAGCAAATAAGTTCCAAAAGTGACAAAAAATAGGGATAGTTATTGTAGTTGATCATTGATGTGCACCATTGAGGTACTGATATGTTATGGTAGGTGGGAATAAGAATATCAGTGAACATGCTGAATGCGCGAGATGCCTTGCAATATTGATGTTTAACTGTATAGGCACCAAGAATGCACCCAAAAAGGGTACCTGTAATCAAATTTAACAAGTTGGGACAAGAGTAAAACATGAAGGAGTCTGGGAAGCCAAATGCAGTGCAAGTACAAATAGTATGAAGTCTCTCGGGAATTCTGACGGGAAAACCGAGAACCTGCTCGGTAAGTTGCCCTGTGTACACACGGCCGGGTTTCCTGTCGGGAAAACTGCGCAGAGAGCTTTGACAAGGGATCCCGGCTGTGTGTGTGCTCCCCCGCAGTGTTTCCCCATAGGAAAACTGCCGGGTTTAAAAATCACCGGGAATCCCGGTGGGAAAATAAAGAGCAGGTTCTCTATTTTCCCGCCAGGATTGCCGGCAGTTTTCTTGTTGGGGAAACATACACACGGCCGATTTTCCTGGCCAAAAGCTCTTGCCAGTTTTCCTGGCAGGAAAACCGGTTGTGTGGATGAGGCTTAAAGTGTTTTGGTTCACACGCTTTTCATTTATCTCCATATTTGCAAACATATCTGTTTGACCTATCAAGAATTGAGCAATCTACTCAATCAAAACTGACATTGTATGATTATCTTTACACACTGGGCTGATCTGCAAGCATATTTTCAAGAAAATAAGAATAACCACCATCAGTGTTGTCAACCATCAGCAAAAAAAAAAAATAATCGGCAATTTTTCTCATGCCAGTGACAGAAAAAGGTTGCCAGTAAAAAATATGGATGCGAAGTTCGGCATGTGCAGTTCTGTTCCGGAGCTGAACAAGACCATCCGAGTGCCTGCTACAGTGTGTTCAGGTGGTGCTGGCGGATCTGGCAGAGGAAGTCTCTGAGCGTGCCATGTGATGTCATTGTGCAAGGGAACCAAGTGGAGCCTCATATGTGGGTCTGTGGGACAGGAGCAAGGTGAGCCGGGAGAGGGACTGTCAGTGCTGTTTGGACTAGACAGACTGTGACTCAGGAAGGGACATGCCATGTTGGTGAGGAGTCATCATCTGTGATGTTGAACACTGCTGTCAGGGTCACTGTCACGATCAGGCGTTGGGCTCAGAGGGCAATTGCTAGACAGGTATACAGACAGTCACTTCTGGCAGATGACACAGGGTCATCTGAGGTGCAGGGTCTAAGCACTAACCGGTGTTCACCAGAGCTCCTGATGGTAAAGATGGATTTTGCTGCGTGTTAGCACCAGGTCGCAGTCCTCAGGATCGCCCCACCAGAAGGTGAGCAAGCCAGGGTACAATAGCAGATAAGGATGAAATAGCAGCGTGGTCAGTAAACAAGCCAATGGATCAATCACGAGTGGCTGCAGGTTGGGATCAAGCAGAAGAGTAGTCAAAGAACAGGCCGAGGGTCAAACACAGGTGGTTGCAGATTGGGATCAGGCCGTTGAGAAGTCCAGGAACAGGCCGAGGGTCAAACACAGGTGGTTGCAGATTGGGGGAATCAGGCAGTAGAGAAGTCCAGGGACAGGCAGAGGGTCAAACACAGGTGGTTGCAGATTGGGGGGGAATCAGGCAGTAGGGATATCCAGGAACAGGCCGTGGGTCAAACACAGGTGGTTGCAGATTGGGGGAATCAGGCAGTAGAGAAGTCCAGGGACAGGCAGAGGGTCAAACACAGGTGGTTGCAGATTGGGGGGGGATCAGGCAGTAGAGAAATCCAGGAACAGGCCGAGGGTCAAACACAGGTGGTTGCAGGTACAAATGGCAGCAGAGCAGACAAACCGCAAGGCACTGGCTGGGAAGGCACAATAACCTGGCAAAGAGGAAGTGCTAAGACAAGGCTTTTATAGGAAGTCCGTGGGAGGAGCAAAGAGTTCAAGGTTCAGCTGCAATCAAGACACCAAGCAGAGTAGTCTAATGGATCATATAGGTTTATCCAGCAGATCAGGCAGTAAGCTGTCCAGCATCCCAGATAGCTCAGTGGGAAAAGACAATGCCAGACACAGAAGAGGTCCCACGTTCAAGCCCAGGTCCTGACAGTCATTGTGAGAGTCAGTGTGCCCATTCAAATTTCTTGCCCTCCTGAGTCCTGTCCCTAAGCTACCTACTCCCTATATCAAAAAATAAACAAAAATAAGAAATTTGCTTTTTGTCTTAATATCTACCTTCAATCAAATTGCTAGATGCATATTGTACGTGTTTGTAGCCTAAATACTTTTGGAAATGCCAGTAAAAACTTAGTAAATTTTAGGTGTTGTGTCAGTAAATTTTAATCTGGTAGGTTGGCAACACTGATCACCATTTAATCTTTTAAATTATCATTTTTAAGCAATTTGTCAAATATTAAGGTGACCCCCATATTACAATATGGTATTCTAAGTAGTGCCAAGGACTACTTGAATAAGGTATGTATTTTTTAGAAAGGCCTTCTCACTACACCGCTGTTGGTAAATCCAATGGTGAATGTACATACACTGTACAATCAGATTATACATTTCCTAGATGAAGCAACAGACATAGAGAATTCACCTGACATGAGTGATAAAGGATGACAACTGATCCTTGTTTATCGTTAGAATGTTTCTGTTTGTATAGTTTTGGAAAAAAGTACCAGTGACCCATAAGGAAGATTTCATTTCACTTTCTGTCCCGTTGACATTTTAGAAAGTGAGATGAAATCTACAAAGTGAGGGGCAACCTCCAGTACAGTGGCGGCTGGTGCTCAATTTTTTTGGAGGGGGGGGCGCAAACAAACTGAGAAAAAAAAACATAAATTGCAGCCATTGTGCCCATCAATTGCCACCACTGTGCCATCAATTGCCAACACTGTGCCATCAAACGCAGCCACTGTGCCCATCAAACGCAGCCACTGTGCCCATCAAACGCAGCCACTGTGCCATCAAAAGCAGCCACTGTACCCATAAATTGCCGCCACTGTGCCATCAAATGCCGCTACTGTACCCATCAATTGCTGCCAGTGTGCCCATCATTTAGTGCCACTGTGCCTATCAATTGCCGCAACTGTGCCCCATCAATTGCTGCCAGTATGCCCATCAATTGTCGATACTGTGCCCCATTAATTGCTGCTACTGTGCCCCATCAATTGCCACTACTGTGCCCAATCAATTGCTGCCAGTTTGCCCATCAATTGCCACTACTGTGCCACATCAAATTCTGCCAGTGTGCATCTCCCGGAGCTTACCTGTCTTGGGTCACAGTGGCGTCCTCCACATCCATGCTCCTCGATGTCTTCTCCCGTCCTCTCTATCAGGCATCCAATCACAGCGCCTGTTGTTTCAGCCAATGAGGTGACAGGTAACAGACCCGAGCACCTGATTGGCTGAGAGGCGGAACAATATTAGGAAAGTGATTTATTTGCTTTCCTAAAACAACGCTGAGTGAACAGCGAGCGCTGTTCTACAAAGTGAGGGGGAACCTCCAGTACAGTGGCGGCTGGTGCTCAAATATGTTTTGGAGGGGAGGCGCAAACAAACTGAAAAAAAAAAAAACATAATTTGCAGCCACTGTGTCCATTAATTGCCGCCACTGTGCCATCAATTGCCGCCACTGTGCCATCAAACGCAGCCACTGTGCCCATCAAACGCAGCCACTGTGCCATCAAACGCAGCCACTGTACCCATAAATTGCCGCCACTGTGCCATCAAATGCAGCTACTGTACCCATCAATTGCTGCCAGTGTGCCCATCATTTAGTGCCACTTTGCCTATTAATTGCCGCAACTGTGCCCCATCAATTGCTGCCAGTGTGCCCATCAATTGCTGCCAGTGTGCCCATCAATTGTCGATACTGTCCCCCATCAATTCCCACTACTGTGCCCCATCAATTCCCACTACTGTGCCCCATCAATTGCTGCCAGTTTGCCCATCAATTGCCACTACTGTGCCCCATCAAATGCTGCCAGTGTGCATCGCCCGGAACTTACCTGTCTTGCAGTGGGTCACAGTGGCGTCCTCCACATCCACGCTCCTCAATGTCTTCTCCCGTCCTCTCTATCAGGCATCCAATCACAGCGCCTGTTGTTTCAGCAAATCAGGTGACAGGTAACAGACCCGAGCACCTGATTGGCTGAGAGGCGGAACAATATTAGAAAAGTGATTTATTCGCTTTCCGACCACAACGCTGAGTGAACAGTGAGCGCCCAGCATGGGCCTACGGCTCTAATCAGGTGCTTCCAAAAGAAAAACACAGCTGTAATTCAGGTGCCCGGCGCCCGACAAGCAGCCGGACACCTGAATAGGGGGTAGCAGCGGCGACCATAGATAGATTCAAGCAATGCATGAATCTATCTATGGTGAGAGAGAGGTGACAGGAGAGAGGGAGCGGTGCCCATGCACCCTTTATGGACACACTGCCACTGCTCCAGTCCTACAGTCACCACTGGAATAGGGGAACCCATTGTGTGATTGTGCTTCAGCTTATGTGATGACAACTGTAAAATGTTTGATTTCACATAATTTTCTGTCTCAGTGGCAATGGTCACAAGGACAAAAAGAGAGGATGATTCTGCCCAAATGGAATTCATTTAACAGTTAGAAACCAGATCAAGGTTCTAACACTTCTCCACTAAAGTTTGCCTTTTTTATACACTTTAACCACTTCTCTACCGCAGAAAGAGCCTGTTGCTCTGGGCAGACCTCATATGACGTCGCCCCTTCCCTGCCAGTCATATTTATATAGTAATCAATGCATTTTTATAGCAGGGTTCGCTGTATAAATGTGAATGGTCCCAAAAACGCGTCAAAAGTGTCCAAAGTGTCCGCCACAATATCGCAGTCACAATAAAAATGGCTGATCACCGCCATTACAAGTAAAAAGAAAAAATTAAAATGCTATAAATCTATCCCCTGTTTTGTAGATGCTATAATTTTTGCGCAAACCAATCAATATACGCTTATTGCGTTTTTTTTTTTTAACAAAAACATGTAGAAGAATACATATCGGCCAAAACTGAGGAAAGAATGTGTTTAAAAAAAAATGATATTTATTATAGCAAAAAGTAAAAAATATTGGGCCAGATTCTCAGAAGAGATACAACGGTGTATTTCCAGATACACCGTCGTATCTCTGTTTCTGAGCCCTCCTATCTATGCGACTGATTCTTAGAATCAGTTACGCATAGATTTGGCGTAGATCCGACTGGCGTAAGTCACTTACACCGTCGGATCTAAGTTGCAATGTTACTAGCAAACACAGATTTCTTTGCACCAGGTAATAGGACTAAAATGGGGAAAAAATTAGGAAGTAATAGACTAGGTGACATAGTCACACAAGGGAAAAAAAAAAAAAAAGAAGAGATACACATATTAGAAAGTATACAACAAATAACGGACTGGGAATATCTACAACTAAAACACTTTGTTAACACCCTGCCAGCACCAATAAGAGATATAACTGCACAGAACGCATTTGAAAAACTTTGTTCCACAGGTGAATCACTACAGCACGGAATCGCAGCAATTTATAAAATCCTCACAGAATTAGGGACAAAGGGCCCAATACAAAGCATAGAGATGTGGGAGAAAGAAATGGGAGAAAAGATAGAAGAAATACACATGATTAAAGCCACTTTTTATTATGCCAAAGACATAACAACAGTAGAAGCAAATTATAAATGCATGATGCGGTGGCACTTGACCCCAGTAAAACTTAACAAAATACACACAACGAATTCCCCCCTATGTTGGAGGGAATGCAATCAAGTAGGGACAACAAAACACATATGGTGGGACTGTCCGAGAGTTCAGGAATACTGGAAAGAAGTACTCAAATTAATTGAAGAAATCACTGGAGAAAAGATCCCTCTAGATCCTATGTCCTGCCTTTTCCACAGACAAGGCCTAGTTAAAGGGGAAAAAAAATACGCTTTGACACTGGTCCCCACACTGCTAAATGCAGCAAAGGCCTTGATCCCGAAGTTTTGGCTCCACCCACAGAAACCACCCCTAAAAGAATTAATACATCGGGTCGATCACATCGCAGAGTTGGAGTACCTTAGAGGGGAAGATCTGGGAGAGGAAGGGGAGGAAGAGGCGGGAGGATCTGGGAACAATGGAGAAACTTCAAGACAACGGAGGGGTTTATTCAGGTATTATCAGAAATAGATAGTTAATAAAAGGGGGAAAAACAAAAACAAAAAAAAAAAAAAAAGAAGTTCTATCCTAATAAAAAAAAAAAAAAATAGGAAAAAAAGGAAGAGACAGTCGACCCGATCTAATAGAGTAAACATGGAAACAGGGAGGGGGGGAGAGGGGGGAGGGGGGGGGTCCAGAGATAAATAATGGGATTGAGGGGTTCATGACAAGATACTAATTATATAAGAGCCAAACTGCTAGATTCACTATGTGTTACTACTATTGTTCATAAAAAAAAAAAAAAAAGGAAACGTACGTATACATAATATACATCACAAGTTTTACATAAAAAAAAAAAAATCTTATTATTAAAGTATCCACAAGTGATGCAAATCCGAGGACTATATACGAAGGGCGGAACAAAGATGAACCCCTCCTAAGCCTCAAATTTCGGGTTAAGTCTGATGTGGAAAAAAAATAAAAAATAAAATAAGTTGCAATGTTACGCTTAGCCGATAGGTTCCCGTCGAATATGCAAATGAGCATGATACACCGATTCCCGAACTTATTTGCGCGCCATCGTCGTAGTTTGCGTAAGCATAAGGTTACCCCTGCTATATGAGGGGTAACCTTGCGTAGGTTCGGCGTATGCCATGTTAAGTATGGACATCGGGACAGCGTCGTGTTTTTCCGTCGTTTACGTAACTCGTTGCTAATAGGGCTGTGCGTTAATTACGTTGACGTCGAAATCAATGTATTTGCAGCGTACTATGGAGCATGCACAGTGGGCTACGTTTACGGCCGGCGCATGCGCAGTTCATTTGGCGCGCTTAATTTAAATAGAGCACACCCACCTCCTTCCTACTTTGAATTACGCGGCCTTACGCCGGCCCATTTACTCTACGCCGCCACAAATTAAGGAGCAAGTGCTTTGAGAATACAGCACTTGCCCGTAAAAAATGCGGAGGCGTAGCGTAAATGGGATACGCAGAAGAAACGGAAAACTACGAGAATCTGGCCCCTGGTGTTTTTTTTCAAACTTGCCCCTCTTCTTTTGTTTAAAGCACATGAAATAAAAACCGCAGGGGTGATGAAATACCACCAATAGAAAGCTCTATTTGTGCGGAAACGAAATGATAACAATTTTATTTGGGGACAGCGTTGCATTACTGCGAAATTTTCATTCAAACTGTGACAGCGCTGAAAGCTGAAAAATGGCCTGGGCAGGAAGGGGGTGAAAGTGCCCAGTATTGAGGTGGTTAAATAGAGTGAACCCACAATATCTTTAAATTGTTAGGATTGAAGTTAATTATTTTGTATAAGATAAAATACATAAAGTCAAAACAAAAGGATTCGCCCCGGGACTTTAAATGAAGTGGATAACGTTTCCGCTTGTAAAAATAACAGTAATTGTATAGTATATAATTTATTCAAGTAAAATTGTTTACATGCGTAAAGTAAAAATGTTACATACATAACACCAACAATTGCCAATTGAAACAATACATAGACATTAAATATTAGTACACAAGTATAATAGTGGACAGAGTACACGGACATCGTACTACCCGACTAGCCTAGTTTCACAAGATCCAGCTCGCTCTTCAGGGGTGTGTAACACTGTACTTAGGATGAACAAGTATATTTTTGGCAATCTGGCATAGTATTAGTTGTAAAGGCACAGGGCAGGATGGGTTGTGGGTCCCCATACTCACCACTGAGCTTGACCATGGCTACAAGTGTGCCGCCCCAAGACGGCAGCAGCAGGTGCCTCACCCAGGAGCTGAGGGGGCGGAGTCAAAACAAGGACCCCTCTGTTTGGCCCCCCTATTGTTTCAATTGGCAATTGTTGGTGTTATGTATGTAACATTTTTACTTTACACATGTAAACAATTTTACTTGAATAAATTATATACTATGGGCCAGATCCACAGACATTTATGGCGGCGTATCTCCAGATACGCCGCCATAAATTTAAATCTGCGCCGGCGTACCTTTGTTTTGTATCCACAAAGCAAGATACGCCGTTTTTTTGCTTAGATACGATGGCTTACGCCTTCGTATTTAAGTTGCATATTTACGCTGGACGCTAGGGGCGCTTCCATTGTTTGTCCGTGTAAAATATGCAAATGAGCTAGATACGCCAATCCACAAACGTACGTACGGCCGGCGCAGTGTTTTTACGTCGTTTGCGTAAGCGTCGGTAATGTTAAGTATGGACGTCGGGCCAGCGTCAAATTTTTCGTCGTTCACAGCGTTTGCGTAAACCGTTCGCGAATAGGGATTTGCGTAAGTTACGTTCACATCGTTTTTATTGACTAGTTTCGGCGTGATTTCGCACATGCGCACTGGGATACCTCCGCACATGCGCCGTACAAAAAACACGTCATTTACGTGGGGTCACGCTGATTTAACATAAATCACGCCCCTATCTTCTTTTTTTTTACAATTTCTTTATTTTTCAAATAATTTTCCAACATCTATACAAAACATGGGAGATAACATTCATGTTAGCTAAAAAACAAAAACAAAATACATTCAGTTATCTTAGTACAATGCAGTCTCTCTTTACTATTTATCCCATCCACAAAAAATTAAGGAAGAGAGAAAAAAATAAAAAAGGAAAAGGAACCAAGCAACAACATTCCCACTATTGGGACCCATTCTCCCCCCCCCCACCCTCCGCTCCCGAGAGCTTGGGCCATTGGGTCCCCATTTCGGTTCATGGCGAGAGAAAGGAGCTCCCTGGAAACAACCTCTTATCTCGCTCTAAAAAAAAAAAAGAAAGAGGTCAAAAACTTCCAATTTCTTATGCCGTGTACACACGGTCGTTTTTTGTGTTGAAAAAAAGCGACGTTTTTTAAAACGTCATTTAAATTGATCGTGTGTGGGCAAAATGTCGTTTTTTGTCTTCAAAAAAACGACCAAAAAAAAATTCCAACCTGCTTGAATTTTTTGTGTCGTTTTTCAAAACGTCGTTTTTTGTTTAACAAAAAGTCACCATGTGTAGCAAAAACGTCGTTTAAAACGACGTTTTTCAACCCGCGCATGCCCAGAAGCTAGTTATGAAGCGAGCTTCAATGGAAAAGAGTGGTGAACGTAACCTCGCTTTTTGTGAAAAAACGATGGTGTGTATGCAAAATCGTCTTTGAAAAGTGACGTTTCAAAGACGTCGTTTTTTACTTCACAGAAAACGTCGTTTTTTTTCATCACAAAAAATGATCGTGTGTACGCGGCATTAGTGTCTGGTCATGGGGGGACGCTCTCCCATGTCCTTCCGGAATATCTTAACCCACTCCCCGTTCACCCTTCTACCTTAGTACTAATGGTTCCTTATCCACATGTTCCTTCCCATGTTTACCCTACCCAGTCCTAACCGTTATCCAAAATCAAATCAAAGCAACCCCACCAAAAAAATAAAATAATTTACATTTCCCTCCCCGCTCTCCCTCTCCCTCTCCCCCCCATCCCCTACTCCCCCTCCAATAGTCCTTCATTCTCCTCAGACTGGATCAAATCATTCCATGGTGTCCAAATTTTGCAGTATATTTCGCTTTTTTTCCTACTTGTCCAAATCAAGTCCTCCATTCTGTTCACTTCTTCCACCTTCCTAATCTACATGCTCAAAGTAGGGGGTTGTGTTTGTTTCCATTTAAGCGGTATACATGCTTTAGCAGCATTCAACAGATGATGCATTAATGAGTTCCCGTTTATTCCCCAGGCAGTATCTGACAGATGCAGGAGGAAGAGAGCTGGGTCTTCCGGTATAACCTTTTTGCAAATTTTTTGAATAGTCCTCCGGACGTCCCCCCAGTACCCCCTAATTCTGGAGCAGGTCCAGAAGATGTGTACCATTGTTCCCTTCTCTGCCTTGCATCTCCAACATTCATTTTTTATATTCGGGAAATATCTATGTAACTTATCTGGAGTTCTGTACCATTGTGCAATTATTTTATAATTACTTTCCTGCATTTTGGTGCAAGTTGCTGTCTTAAATATTGCTTGTATCATTTTAGTTTTTTGTTTTTCCTCGAAAGACCTCCCCAAGCCCCTATCTTCTAAATTTGAATTGCGCCGCCTTACGCCGCCAAGGTTACACTACGCCGATGTATGTTACAGCGGCAATTCTTTGTGGATAAGGATACGCCGCTGTGACTTACAGCGGCGTAGTGTAAATTAGATAAACTACGCCAGCGGACATTCTTTGTGGATCTGGCCCTATACAATTATTGTTATCTTTACTGGCGGAAACGTTACCCACTTCATTTAAAGTCCCGGGGCGAATCCTTTTGTTTTCACTTTATGTAACAGGGATGGAGGTGTGTCACTGGGGACACCAGACCTTTCCATTTTTTTTTTTGTAAGATAAAATACATAGAACATTTAGCTGTTGCTTTTGGAATTGTACATATATTTTTTCAGTTCCAAGAACATGTCGAGAGTATTACAACTGTCTACTATACTAAAGAAGCAGCATCCTCTGATAGTATATGTGTTGAATAAATAGTATAGCGCCATTATTTAGTCTACTGACATAAGCAGCGTACTGTGTATTGCTGGAATATGATCACTTTATCCAACTTTAGTCATTTGTGAAAGACTGTTATTTATGTAAGCCTGTGTGCAGCTGCTTGTTATATATAGCAGTGTCTAATTGCCTGTGATTCTTATAATAAAGGTAATCTGCATGTTTATGACAGTGAATGTTACAAGACAGGCTGATATGCTTCTACATGTTTAAATGTTTTTCAGTGTTGTACTGTTATTTGTCTTCAGCCTTCTACCTATTTGTTTTGCTCACCTTAGAAGCTGGTGTGAAGCTTATTAAACATCACTAGTGTACTCATCTTTGACAGCAAAACTAAAGCAAAAAAAAAAAAAAAGAAGACGTGATTCACAGTGCCAGCGCACCAAGGAGAGAAAAAAAGCGAAAAGATAAATGCCATTTATAAATGAATCTGTCAGGATGAAGCTGGGAGTTAATGCAACCACTTTGATGTCAAAATTGTTTCCTCATTTGATGTGGAATGTGTTACATGGTTATTAAGTGAGAAACAAGAATTTGAAATAATAAGATCACCCTTTTATCTTGCTTTGATTTACTTGCACATCCCCCATACAAAGTATTTAAAGTCAAAGAAATGGTAAAAACTGAGGTAGATATAGTCATCGGTAGCTTTGCTCCATCATCTCTGGACACTTATTGTGACAGTGGTGTGACAATGTCACAGTACAGCTTCTAAGATTACATTACCTCTTAAAAGATCCAGGGTCCGTGTTTATGTGTATGGGAGTCTCCGCTTGACTCCCCCACATCAGAGGTCCCAGGAAGCCTGACTAACAACAGCCATAATTAGTAATGGGTGATTCTGCTTGGGTTTGATTCAAGGGCATTTTCAGTGGACATGTCCTGAAATCTGCATTTTTGTGTCAACTCCACTGAAGGTGATAGAAAGTAAATCTTAAAATTAAATTCTCTTTATTCTAAATGTTTAGGTCTAATAGGCAAGTAATTGTCAAAACATGGGGAGCTGGGCACTGCCAAGTGGCTTATGCACCAATTGATAAAATAAAAATAAAAATACCTTTGGGCAGGAAGCAGCACTTTTAATAAGGCTTAAAGTGGCATTCCACCCATTTTTTATGTTTGTCTGTGCTGCATGCCCTAATCTCATAGTGTTCAGAATGGACAATTTTTATTTATTTTGTTGCTTGTAAATACCTTTATTTTGTAGTCCTTCGTTACTTCCTCCTCCTTATTAGCCTAGGCCAGTGATGGCGAACCTTGGCACCCCAGATTTTTTGGAACTACATTTCCCATGATGCTCCACTACACTGCAGAGTGCATGAGCATCATGGGAAATGTAGTTTCAAAACATCTGGGGTGCCAAGGTTCGCCATCACTGGCCTAGGCTATTAAGTCACAAGGCTATTTGCAAGGGTTTCTGGGATGGGCATCATGTTTCCCAGTAGTCCTTGCAAACCTGACTGAAACCTATTACATTAATTGTGCAGCACTGAGCATGTACGAGATATGCAAAGCTGAAATCCAGGAAGTCATACAGTCTGACTTCATGATGCCCACACTTAAGATGGCCACGGTCTATTTCTAGATTATAAACTAAATCTAAATGCTGTAACAACCTAACAAAACAGACCTTAGTTTACAGACTAACTTTACTAGAATACATTAAGCTTGTGTATTAGGCCACTTACACACGAGGAGACATATCCGATGAAAACGGTCCAACAGACCGTTTTCTTTGGACATGTCTCCTGGGATGTTTTGGTTTGATCTGTGTACACACGATCAAACCAAAATCCCCGCAGACAGACAGCGCGGTGACGTTGACGCCGCCACGTCAGCAAACCAGGAAGTAAAATACTTCCACGCATGCGTCGAATCCATTCGACGCATGCGGGAGATTTCGGTCCGCTGGTTAGGCGTATTAACCAGCGGACATATCCGACAGACGGCTTTCCAGATGAGAAGTTTTAAAGCATGCTTTAAAACTTTTGTCTGCTGGAAACCTGTCTGCTAGCCCGTACACACGATCGAATCTGTCCGCTGAAACTGGTCTGCGGACCAGTTTCAGCAGATATATTCGATCGCGTGTACACGGCCTTACAGGGGTATTTACTGTATATTTAAAAAGTGAAATTGTGGGTGGAACTCCCCTTTAACCACTTCAGCCCCGGACCAATTGTCAGCTTAAAGACCAGCGGTCTTTTTACCATTTGACACTGCGTCGCTTTAAAGTGGATGTAAACCCAAAAAAAGAATATTTATTTTTTGATGTCACAATGTAGAGTATAAGATTTCCTATCATCTGTGCCCAGTCTTGCCACACAGAGTTAATCCAGCTCTGAGTAATCCTCTTTTATTGTTCAGTGAAAATTAACAGAATTCCAGATACAAATCTGTCTAAATAAAAAGTCAGTTTCTCTCTTCTTGCTTTGAGTGACAGGTTATTTACATATCTAGCTTGGACATGTTTATCATATGTTATGTTATGTTTATCATAACATGAGGTGATTCCCAGTATAAAAAGTGAGAAATCCACCCCTCCCCCACATAACACATCCTGGTAATATACAATGAACTTTGGATCACCTCATATTATGATAAACATAACATAACATATGATAAACATGTCCAAGCTAGATATGTAAATAACCTGTCAAGAAGAGAGAAATTTACTTTTTATTTAGACAGGTTTTTATCTGGAATTCTGTTAATTTTCACTGAACAATAAAAGAGGATTGATCAGTGCTGGATTAACTCTGTGTGGCAAGACTGGGCACAGATGATAGGAAATCTTAAGCTGCGTTCACACGATTGGTTCAAACCAATGAAAGCAGACTAAAGTTTGTTTGGAACCACCATTATGGTCGTTCTTATGGTGCGCATAATCACAGATAGAAAAGAAGGATATCTGAATGATGCCAGTAGCTGCAGGCATCATTCAGATATCCCCAGGGCCGGACTTACCATTGGGCTTGACTGGGCTCAAGCCCATGGGCCCGGAGGTCCCCAGGGGCCCGGAGGCCCCCAGGGCCCCGGACAGCAACCCCTACTTTTTCTTTTTATAAAAAAAATATGTTTTTTATATACATATATATATATATATATATATATATATATTATTATTATTAAAGGGCCCAGAGGTCTCCAGGGCCCCCGGATGGCAACCCCCCCCCTTTTTTTTTATAAAAAAAAAATATATTTTTTATATATATATATATATATATATACTGTATATATATTTTTTATTAAAGGGCTCAGAGTTCCCCAGGGCCCCATGTGGCAACCCCCCCTCTTTTTTTATTTTTTTTTATAAATGTTTATTTTTCTATTTTTGTTTTTATTTATTTATTTATTATTAAAGAGGCCAAGAGGTCCCCGGATGGCAACCCCCCCTTTTTTTTTTATAAAAAAAATTTAACATTTTCTTTTTCTTTTTATAAATGTTTATTTTTTTTATTTTTTTTATTAAAGGGCCCCCCTGCTCCTCAATTTGCAGCAGCCCCCCCGCTTCTCAATTTCAGGTGGCAGCACCCCCCCCCCCGGTTCTCTGCTCCAGGGGGTCCATGCCTTAAGCTGTGTAAGGGGCCCCAAAATTCCTGATGTCGGCCCTGCGCATACCTCCCAACACGCACGGATTCTGCGGGACTTTGTGCTTCTTCCCGCAGTCCCGCGAAAGGGTTAATTTTCCCGAACTGCAATAGGAGGCAGCACTGAAGCAGGAGGAACCGGAGCGGTGTGTGGAGGACTGTGGCTGCTGAAGGGAAGAAAGCCGACAGCCGGGCTATAGACAGACGAGAGGCACTCCCCCCTCCGCTGATGAACAACTGCAAAACCTCCCGGAGCGGTATGGAGATGTCTGCTGAAGGGAAGAGAGCCGACACATTCCGTGCACAGATAAGAGTCAACTTTAATGCACACCCCCCCCCCCCCCCGCTCAACAACTTCAATTCGCCCCCCCCTCCCCGTTCAACAACTTCAATTCGCTCCCCCCGCTCAACAACTATGATCCCCCCCTCGCTCCAGGGGGCCCCTTCAACACTCAAGCCCAGGGGCCCAGGAGGTCATATGACGTCCTACGGTAGAGAAGTGGCTAGACTCATGTATTATTTTTAATATTATTGTTGTTAAACAGGATTTACTGTATATAGCACCAACAGTTTGTGCAGTGCCACAGATTATTTATTTATTTTTTTGGTTATTTATTGGTACATCCTTTCTGTCACTTTCTCAATGTATTGGTAGTCCTTCTTCCCAGTGTCACACTAGTAAAGCCAAAAGGCAGGACAAGAACCTTATTCCACAGAACCCATGGGTGATCCTTCTCTGACAATGATAGGAAAGGCCCTTCCCAGCCATTTGCCCATAAATCTCAATACAAACCCAACCTCGTGTCTTTCTTTACTGTAGCAAAATCTGCAGAGCAATGGCTGAAGCAGAGCATATGCAACCCTCAGGAGTTAAAAAGGGAAAGTGTATCAGATAACAAGTTTAAATAGGACAGGAGACCTGCAAGAAAATCTGATATGACACCTTGAAGAAAATGCTGCAGTACAAAGTACACAGATAAAATCACGTTATGGATAATTGACTATCAATAATTTGTACAAGAATAAACAAATCAGCAGGAACTGTAGCTGCTGATGGAAATCGGTATTTATTTATTTTAGTTTTGCACCTCTTTGTACACGCTCCATTTGCTAACACTATAAAGGTTCTGAATAGATGGATTTGCTTATATTAGAGTCTTAACCATGACAGAGCAGCCTGTCCAAACCTGACTGAGGAGCAGATAATGTAATGTGACTTCTTCATCAGTATTTGTTTTATTCATTTTCTACCCAGGAACATAATGTTTCTTGTAAGGAGTGACTGCTGCAGCTGAGTAACGAGAACTGAGACATTGGTGGGATGAAAAATCATGATGTTACTTCTGATGGTTTATTTTTTCAAAAATTACCACTGAAAAGTATCTTGTAAAAGTAGAAACTGTTATTTTTTTTTTAATGAAGAGTGGGGAAAGTAAATGTCAATTTTTTCCTACTGTTTATCAAAGTAGGGCTGGAGCGTATTCTGAATGCTGGCAGCCTGTCCAGCAATAGGCAAATGGTTAACATAGTAGACATGTACATTCGTTTTCGTTAGAATGCATTTTCGTCCGAAAATCATTTTTTTTCTTTATCGTTTTAACAAACGATAACAAAAGCGCAAGAAACGAAAAACCGAAAGATCCGACATAAAAAATGCTTTATTTTCGTTGCGGTAGAAATTCGATATAGAGAGATTCGACAATACAGAGAAAAGATTCAACATCATAGAGAAAACATTCAACACTATAGAAATAATAGATTCGACATTACAGAGAATAGATTTTGATTTATGAGAAAATAGATTTGACATTATTACTAGTCATACAACATTAGAATTCTTGTAGGCGGAATATTCGACCGCAAATGTACAATTCGGCGTAAAGATTCGACGCTCCGTCGAATATTCTTTTGACCATTCGACAGAAACCAAGTATTATTGGATTTTCGGACGAAAGCTATTCCCCAAAGAAAAACAAAATAAATCAAAACGATTTTCGGGAGTAACTAAATAAATGTATTTTCCAGACGAAAACAAAAAAATTAAACAAAATATTCCAGTCTGCACATGTCTATAACATAGTGGTACCAGGTCCTTTGAGCACCCATATTCTGTAGGACATGACAGTGAGGGGGGAATCTCTGCAATGCTCTTTCATTTCATTTTATTTTGTAGCCCCCCTACCCCATCAAGATTAAGCTGCTGTTATGGTTCAGTTACCTCTACAGGTTGAAAGAATCTATAAGTAATCCAAATGTGTTGTGTTTGTGGTGCTGCTGCTATGTTTTGTTCTCTCAGCAGGTGACAGCAAGCAAACAAGAAGTGTGGTACTTTCTTTGTAGCGCAGTCCAATGGCGGCTGGTGCTCAAACTTTTTGGGGGGGCACAAACAAACTGAAAAATTCAGAAGAAAAAAACATCAATTGCAGCCTCACTGTGCCCATCAAACGCAGCCACTGTGCCCATCAATTGCAGGCCACTGTGCCATTATTGTGACCCCCCCGCACACTTGCCATCTGCCCGGCACTTGCCCTGTCTCGTGGGGCAGCGCGTGATGGCGGCGAGTGGTGTTCTCCATCCGTCTCCTTCTGTCCTCTCCTTCTGAAAGGCATCCAATCACAGCACCTGTCATTTCAGCCAATCAGGTGGCGGGTAACAGACCCGAGCACCTGATTGCCGGAGAGGTAGTTCAGTGATAGAAAAGCAAATTAATATTCGCTTTCCTTACACACCTGGGTAAACTGAGGCCTATTAGAGCCTATGCCGTTATTCAGGTGCTTTAAAAAAAAATCTGATGCTGTAATCCAGTCAGGATTCCCGGCAGACTTTTTCCTGGCAGAAAACTGCGGTCGGGATTCCAGAGAAAAAGCTCTCATTGGAATTTCCCTGACGGGAAAACTGAATGTGTGTACGAGGGAAAAAATTAGAGAGCAGGTTCTCGGTTTTCCCCTCTGGATTTCTGATTGACCTTTTGCCATCGAGAATCCCGGTCGTGTGTACAGGGCATGAGGTGCAATATCAGCCCACCTTGTCTCTGGGGGTACCAACGTGCCACTTTTTTTGCAACCCATTTTGCAACCCATTTAAGAGCTTGGGGGGGGGGGGGACTCTCCAGTGAGGTAGATTCCATCTTAGCAGTTGTCAACAACAATTATTCTCATTGGAGGATTCCCCCTAGTCCTGGTAACAGTGATTCCTACCGGTGACACCAACAACAATAAATGCCTGATAGGGATTTTAACTGCTAACCACCCTATCCAAAAACCCCCAAAAAAATGTAAACAAAAAAAAGGCAATTATGTACACTTTACCCCTATAACGGAAATAAAAAAAAATAAAAACATAAAACAACCCAACAAAACATGTCTATACTTACCTGCTCTGTGTAATAGTATTGCACAGAGCAATCCCGAACCTCCTCCTCTTGGGTCCTCCACTTGCGCTCCTGGCTCCTCCTCTTTGGTTAGTGCCTCCAATTAAAAGCTGCTTCCCATGGTGACACTCGTGCAGGATTGCTTCTGAACCCCATTGCTGCATCCATTGACACAGACAGAGTATGCCCCACTCCCACGTCACTAGTTTTGATTGACAGCAGTGAGGACCAATGGCTCCCGCTGCCTCAGCAAAGCCGATGAGACCCGGAAGTGAGGGGAGAGAAGAACTGCAGATGTGACCAGTGCTGGGTCTAATAATGAATTGGTAATTACAGGGGGGGGGGGCTATACCAATGCCTAAACATTTTTTCCTGACACAGCATGACAGCATATACGTATGGGAAGGCTCTGCCCCCCTGCCCAATCAGGACCGGTTATACTATAAAAGTAGGTCTCCTCCCCTATCCCCGCATTCTCTGTTTTTTCCTTCACTGCTACAGGCGGTTGTACTACTGCTGGAAAGCAGGAAATCTTATTTTAATTTTTCCCTCACCTTGCCGGACACTTCCCGCCAAGCCGCACAGGTTCATGCCTCTCCTGTAGCGAAGCTCCCCGCTGTGCAGGCAGACTGAACGCCTATCGGGGGAGACCTCACCCTCGGCGAAAAAGATCTAGAAATGGGGGTGCAGGTATCTGGACTAGGAGAGCTGTCTTAAGGTAAAATGATAGGTTTGCCCATTCGCAAAATGGCGGCGGGCGAACTTCCGGGTGCAGCAAGATGGCCGCCAGGACACTTACGGTCACGTGAGACGCCGGCTCAGCTCATAGCGAGGAGACAAGCAACACACAGAGCGCAGCACAGAGACTATGCAGCAACGACACAGCCAGACGTCACAAGCGCACGAGTCAGGACCCAGGTAGGAAAGAGACATGTTGAGAGATGCATGAAGATCGTATAATAACAAGTTACTAAAATGGGATTATCTGTGAATTACAGAATCATGAGCTCTCCTAGGGACCAGCCACACATATTAAGGTGAGGGCAGGTAAAGTATATGTGTCATCATGGCATACCTTTTAAAAAAGAGTGCATTACTGATTGGCTGCAATCTGCTTTCAGCCCCCAGTTACCACACCATTCCTCCAAGAGCAAAGAGACACAACACAGGCATGCCTCAAGCTCTGAGAGATCAGCATCACACTCTAAGGCTCACGATAAGAGCCGACATGGAGTAGAACATAACCAGCGGGAAGAGATGGATGACCTCTGTGTGGGTTGTGGAAGAATGGCCCTCAGAGGGAAGATTTTGTGTAAAGATTGCCTGCGTGAAGCAGCAGCAGATAAGGATAATGAAAGAGCCGAAATAATCCAGATAATAAAACGTACGGTGAAGGAATCTATGCACGATTCAAAACCTACAACCAGTGAACCCAGGTGGTCAAGCAGGGGTCATACAATAGCCCAGAGACATAGAGATCCGTCCCCAGAGTGGGAGTCTGAGGACGAAGGTCAGGTGGATGACACAAAGCTAAGCTTTAGATATTCAGCAGTGCAACCCTTGGTGACAGCTGTAAGAGAAGCACTTCAATGGGAGGAAGAGATAACTCATCCCGCGAAGGAAAGAAAGTTTTACCCTCAACTAAAGAGAACGACACTGTCATTCCCCCTTATAGAGGAGGTAAAGGAAGTGATCCAGGAAGAATGGGGGAAGGTGGACAGGAGAAGGTCGCCTGTCAATAGATTCATGCGAATGTATCCCTTTAAGGCGGAAGATATGCATAATCTGGAGACTCCCCCACTGGTGGATGCGGCTATCATGAGACTGGCACGCCATGTGACACTGCCAATGGACGATGCAGTATCCTTTAAAGATCCATTAGACAGAAAAATGGACTCTGATTTGAAAAGAACCTATTTAGCCGCAGGTAGTGCCTGCAGACCTATGTTGGCACTGGCAACGCTGGCCAAAGCCATTACGGTATGGGCAGAGTATATAAAAGGGGAGATACAGGCAGGTGCGGACCTGTCGCCATCCCTGGAGGTCGTGGACAATATCATACAGTCGGGTGACTTCGTTGGAGAAGCAGCGATAGATTCTCTGCGTTGCTCAGCTAGAGCCATGCAATCCTCTGTCGTGGCGAGGAGAGCGCTATGGCTTAAGCCATGGACCGCGGACACATCGTCTAAAGTTAATTGGTGTCGTATACCCTTTAATGGGACAGCACTGTTCGGGAATATGATGGATTCGGCAATATCAAAGGTGACAGGGGGCAAGTCAGGGCTGCTCCCTCAAGACGTAAGGCCGAAGCAGAGACACTTTCAGGGGAGAAAGCAATATCCTAACAAGGTGAGGGACTTCAGACCCTTCAGGCCCCTCAGAGAATACAGAAGAGGCACGAAGCCACCTCAGACAGCGGTGGCCCGGATATCGAAAGCGAACACATCATCAGAGCAGCAGAAGCCCTTTTGAAGGTTTCTCCGTCCAGACAGGGGGAGTAGGAGCCAGGCTACGCAAGTTTGCTCATGTCTGGACGGAACAAGTCAAAGAATCATGGATAACGGGGGTTGTTCAAACAGGGTATCAATGGAAATTTTTGGTCACTCCCGTGAACCCACATTTTTGCCCCACACGTTTACCTCAGGACAAGGACAAGCGTCAACTGATTATAGAATATGTGCAGACCTTACTGCGCAAGGGTGCAGTGGAACCAGTGCCAAGGCGAGAACGAGGGCAAGGTTTCTATTCGCCACTTTTCTTAGTTCGGAAAAGGACAGGCGACTTAAGACCCGTATTAGATCTGAGGGAACTAAACAAGATTATAAGGGTCCAGAGTTTCAAGATGGAATCCTTGCAATCAGTAACCCAAGCCCTCACGAGAGGCGAATGGATGTTATCGGTGGACCTGAAAGATGCATATTTACATGTCCCAGTCCGTGCACACCTACACAAATACCTAAGATTTGCGGTGGCGGATCTGCACTTCCAGTTCACATGCCTACCATTTGGCCTAGCAACATCACCCAGAACTTTCTCAAAAGTTCTGCTACCAATTATAGCCATTCTACGCAGAAAGGGCCTTCAAGCGTTCCATTATCTGGACGATATCTTACTAGCAGCAAAAGACTCACGAATCCTTTTGAGTCATCGGCACATATTAATACATACACTACAAGAGTTTGGGTGGATGATCAATTGGGAAAAGAGCCAGTTAAACCCATCACAAAGAATTCTGTTCCTAGGGGCGATCTTGGATACCCACAGGAACACTGTAGAACTTCCCAAACAAAAGATGATAACCTTACAGAACAAGCTGGAAGAGGTATCCAGGAAACAATATCTACCGGCATCGAAATGCCTCAGTATTTTGGGGGTACTGTCCTCAACCATACCAATGGTAAAATGGGCACATTGGAGGATGAGATCATTTCAGAGGGGTCTCCTCAAGCAGTGGCAAGGACAATCAACCAGACAAAGGATCCACTTAACAGTGAAAATGAAAAGGTCTTTGGAGTGGTGGAAGGATCCGGTGAACCTCCAGAACTGTCACCAGTTGGTAACAGACCCACCTTATGTGAGAACGTTGGATGCATCGACAGTAGGATGGGGGGCACACCACGAGGGGCTGTTAGCCCAGGGCAGATGGAAATGCAAGACAAAGGAGGTCTCCAATATCATAGAATTGAGAGTGGCATGGTGTGCGTTGGAAGCGTTCCAGACGCAAATACGAAACAAAAGAGTGGTCATCCAGATGGACAACAGGGCAGCAGTCACATATATAAAGAGGCAGGGTGGAACACGAAGCCAGGCATTAATGAAGGAAGTGTCACCCATAATGGAGTGGGCACAACAAAACCTACTCGATCTTACAGCAGTCTACATACCAGCGCCACAGAACTTTCTGGCAGACAGACTGAGCAGACGGACCTTAGATCCCAACGAATGGGAACTAAATCAGTCAGTTTTCCATTGGGTGTGCAAGCAATGGGGGTATCCAGACCTAGATTTGATGGCGACAGCAACCAATACAAAGTGCAGGCGCTTCCTAGCGAGAGCAAAGTTCCAAGAGGCAGAAGCAACAGATGCTCTCAACACCAAATGGATCTGCAGGCTGGCGTATGTATTCCCTCCGATCCCTTTAATCTTCAAGTTACTCAACAGAGTGAGAACTTATCCAGGGACAGTCATAGCGATAATCCCAATGTGGTCACGCAGACCGTGGTTCCCACTACTTCAAGCATTGGCGGTGGACCAGCCCATGCCATTGCCGAACATCCCGGACCTATTGCAACAAGGACAGGTGATGCATACAAATCCAGGGATTCTACATTTAGCTGCCTGGAAGCTGAGGGGAGAAGACTGACGGACGCAGGACTTACCACAGAGGTGGTGGAGACTTTATTGAAAGCTAGAGCATCCACCACTAATCAGATTTATTCAAAGATTTGGGAAGTATTCAAATCCTTTGCTGAAGCACAACAGTTCGACCCAAAAACACCTTCAGAACCACAAATTCTAAATTTTCTCCAAGCAGGTCTAGACAAAGGTCTCAGTGTCAACACACTGAGAGTACAAGTCTCAGCTTTATCAGCACTATCAGATATAAGATGGGCATCAAGAAGTTTAATCCGTCAATTCTTAAAAACATGCGCAAAGATTCGTCCCATAAAGAGATCATACGTCCCACCTTGGGACCTTCAAGTAGTGTTAGACTTCCTATCACAGGAAAGTGGCAGCATGACGCAGACTACAACATTGAAAGATATTTCAGAAAAAGCGGTGTTCCTCACAGCAATAACCTCCGGTAGGAGGGTATCGGACTTACAAGCCCTAGGTTGCAAACCACCATACTTTTGTCGTATGACAGACAGGGTAGTGTTACGGACTTTACCACACTATAGACCGAAGGTCAACACTGCATTTCATATGAACCAAGAAATGGTACTTCCAACATACCAGGCAGGTACAACAGGTGTACCCCATAACTTGGACGTGGGAGCTGTCCTGGAAACCTACATAGAGAGGACGGCAACATTCAGGAGATCAGAAAATCTGTTTGTGGTATATGAAGGCCACAGAAAGGGGCTAGCAGCTTCCAAACGGACGTTGGCAACGTGGCTAGTCAAGGTCATAAGGAGAGCTTATGTGGCAAAACAACTAGAGCCTCCAGCAGAACTCCGGGCGCACTCTACACGTGCGATGGCGACATCATGGGCGAATTTCAGGGGAGTCACCCCCGAGATCATTTGCAGGGCCGCAACCTGGACGACCTTTAATACATTTCTAAACCACTACAAGGTGGATCCGGCGGCCTTAACGACAATACAGTTTGGTCGCGCGGTATTACAAGGAGTGACATGAAGTAATGTCACAGTTAGTGAATATACATAATATATATAGATAGATATGTATATAAAATAAAACAAATGCAGCATGACCCACCCGTCTGGTCTAGTAATTTTTTACATCCCATACGTATATGCTGTCATGCTGTGTCAGGAAAAGGGAAAATTTTATACTTACCTATCGGTAATTTTCCTTTCCTGATGCAAGCATGACAGCATATAGGTCCCTCCCTTAAAAATAAAAAAAAATAAAAAAAGAGAAAAATACAGAGGCCTGAAACAGTTAGTAGGGCCTTCCGCAGTGATAATAAATTACGAGAATGCGGGTATAGGGGAGGAGACCTACTTTTATAGTATAACCGGTCCTGATTGGGCAGGGGGGCGGAGCCTTCCCATACGTATATGCTGTCATGCTTGCATCAGGAAAGGAAAATTACCGATAGGTAAGTATAAAATTTTCCCTTTTACCTTAATGCAAGGAATGCATTAAGGTAAAAAAAAATAGGGTTTAGAATCACTGACCAGCTGACAGCATGAAGGGGGAGGAGCTTTTTTCTAATGTGAGCAGAGACCCCATGTTGGAAAAGGCATCACTGCAAGCAAACAAAGGCAAACTACATAAACTACTGGTCCAGCAGCTTAAAGGGTTTGTAAAGGATTTATAGCATCCTTTACCTAATGCAGTGCTGTTCTCTTTTTACACCTGCCTCTAGGGCCGGGCCTTTTGGCTGGGACCAGAGGAATTTTTGTTTCCTGGCCGGAGGGCCGGCCATCGTATTGCACAATGGTCACTTTCACTCTCCCTCATCCTTCTTCTCCCCCACTTTCTTTTATTTACCCCCGTATTTGTAATTTTTATGTAATTTTTTGTTTGGTGTCACGTTTTGTCAGTGTGATTAACTCCACACAGTAATGCAAGGCTTTCTCCCTGGTGTGGAGTGTCATTCTCGGCCCCTCCCTTGGACTACAGGAGAGTCAGGAGCTGTGTGTTAGTGGGTGTCCTGACTTTCCTGTAATCCAAGGGAGGGGGCAAGCACGACACTCCACACCAGGGAGAAAGCCTTGCATTACTGTGTGGAGTTACAGACAGAAGAACAGGAAGTGAGGATTCCTCAGAAAAAATAAGGACATTTAAAAGCAAAATGGAAGGATGAGGTAAGTGAAGGAGGACAGCACTAAGGTAAAGGAAGCTATTTAGGGGGGAAAAATTACCTATACAACCCCTTTAACAACAAATTAACCCATGCAAAGCCACATTTACAATGGTGGGAACCAAAAAAAAAAAAAAATAGGAATGCTCAAAAAATAAAAAAAATCTTTATGTGTACTAATATGTGTAATCTTCTGCAATTTGTTTATTCATTTTAATTTAGCTATCAGTAATGGTCATACCAAGAGTCCCCATTCAAACATAAAATAACATATTCATAATAATAATTAGACATGTGCAGACTGGAATATTTTGTTCTGTTTTTTCATTTTCGTCTGGAAAATACATTTATTTAGTTACTCCTGAAAATCGTTTTGATTTATTTTGTTTTTCGTTGGGGAATAGCTTTCGTCCGAAAATCCAATAATACTTGGTTTCTGTCGAATGGTCAAAGAATATTCGCCGGAACTTCGAAACTTTACGCCGAATCGTACATTTCCGGTCCAATATTCCGCCTACAAGAATTCTAATGTTGTATGACTAGCAATAATAATAATAAATAATTATATTATTATTACTAGTCATAGTAACCAACATTAGAATGTTTCTATAGCCTATGGGCGGAGCATTAAAATGTACGAGTGCAGTATATCTTCTCCGTCGAATGTCAAATCTATTATTTCTATAGTGTCGAATCTTTTCTCTATGATGTCGAATCTTTTCTCTATGATGTCGAATCTTTTCTCTATGATGTTGAATCTTTTCTCTATGATGTCGAATCTTTTCTCTATGATGTCGAAAAGTACCGTATGTGTGTGTATATCAGGTTCGATAGACAGATTGCTATTCTGTATTCAGTCAGCGTCATGTCGAATCTCTCTATATCAAATTTTGCAACGAAAACGAAAATAAAGCATTTTTTATGTCGGATCTTTCGGTTTTCGTTTCTTGCGTTTTCATTATCGTTTGTTAAAACGATAACAAATAAAACTGATTTTCAGACGAAAATGCATCCTAACGAAAATGAATGCACATGTCTAATAATAATATTAAATTATAATATACAAATAAAGACCTCAAGACCTCCTATTCTCTAGCTCTCGCATTACCTGCTCCCATGCTCCCCTCCAGGACTTTTCCAGAGCCTCTCCAAGCCTATGGAACTCCTTTTTCCAATCTATCCGCCTATCTCCTTCTCTATTAGGTTTTAGAAGATCCCTGAAAACCCTCCTCTTCAGAGAAGCCTACCCCTCCCACACCTAACAACTGTATTTGCATTTGAGTCCATCTGATCATCCCCCACAGCTACTACCCTTTGTTCCACTTGACCCTCCCTTCTAGATTGTAAGCTCTAACAAGCAGGGCCCTCTGATCCCTCCTGTATTGAATTGTATTGTGACTGCACTGTCTTCCCTGTTGTAAAGCGCTGCGCAAACTGTTGGCGCTATATAAATCCTGTATAATAATAATAAATAATAATAAAACACATTATAGGGGAAAGAACACGTTTCTACTATAATATATTTAGAACTGGACATCGTTGCCAAAAAAAGTGTTGATTTTTTTTATTAACCCCCAACCCCTTAAGAAATTACTTCTTTGAAATCTCATAGTTAAAAACACACAAACTGAAGGACATTTTCACTCCATGAAAAATATTGCAGTAGTGAATCACATGATACATTATGTGGCAGATCAAGCTGTGACTGTCACCACGGCCACTTTTCGCTTTAGCTGTGGTTGAAGTCTTTTTGCATTCAGTCCCATGAGGTGGCTGATTCTTCCATCCCTGCCCCAGTATGCAGCTGTAGAAACATTTGAGCCTCTGACAATCTGGCTTTATTTATTTTTTTAGCTTGCTCATCTTATTACCCACAGTAATTGCATATCCTACAGTGACTACAGTTACATTTTCATCCAGAGGACGCAAACAAATAACAGCTCAGTTCATCCATTCTATAAATACAGAAAGAGAACAATCAGATAGAGGACATAGAAAACAAAGCCTAAGTCAAAGGAGCCGCTCATAGCGCAACAACAACTTTCTGAAGTCTGTAGAAGATTCCTTAATAAGCCAGTCAATGGACAGCTTACTTTTTTATCACAACAGACTGTGGGTTCTCTGTTTGATTTGTGACTGTGCTGCGCTTCACTTGTTCAGATTTTTCTACCCAACACATCCAACTTGGCAGTATAAGTCCACCCACACATTCATGAGTAGTGTGCCAAATGACGATCAAATGGAATCTGTGATGAGACACATGGAGCTATAGCTGTGATGTCCAACGCATCATCAGTAGGAGCTGAGGATTCATTTTCCTACTTTATCTTAAAGAGAGGAAGAGATGCCAGATTCAGACTCCCCGCTGTTAAAATTATAGTGTTGATGTAAATAAACGGCTAATAGAGAATCCATCATATTAAAGATTTGTCCCAAAACCTGATTTTGTCCCCTGCAGTTCTGATAAAGTTGGCAGCACATTTTTTAATCACATTTTAGAAACTGTAACAAACAAAAATAGACTGCGCTAGTTATCATGGCATTGTCTGTGTCCTACGCCCAGTACATTATCTCTTTGCAACAGCTAGCAGGTGTAGGAACTAAGTGACTGACTTTGTCCCTAACCACTTGACCCCCCCTCCAAGACCAGGCTATTTTTTTCTTGCAATATTTATTTTCTTTTTAACAGCATTTATTGATAGTTTTTCTTGATGTGTGCATGCAGTCCCATTCATATCTTTTGGGATGCAGTGGCTGTGCAAACATAGCTGCTGGTCCCAGGTTTACAGCCATGTGAGTGTGGGCGCCAGGGCCGGACTTACCATTGGGCTTGACTGGGCTCAAGCCCATGGGCCCCGCCCAATAGGGTAGGGTGACCAGACATCCCCGGTTACCAGGGACAGTCCCCAGATTGAGGACACTGTACCCGGACTAAGTCTGTCCCCGGTTTTGTCCCCGGATTGGATTTGAACACGGGCTGGGGCAATTTCAAAGACAATCGGTGCAGAATAAAAGAAAATCTCAAGTACACACCCCCACTCCTACTAGCTTATGGGGTGGGGTATTTTTTTCCATTATCCGGGCCCCTTTCTGATGATCATGTGCTGGTCGGAGCGGAGGGAATATTTCTTCAGTTTCGGTTGCATGCCCATTCAGCTCCGCTCGCAGGTTCTTCTGCCTTGCCTCAAGTCCCGGCCAGCTGACCTGCCTGCTTACCTCCTTGCCTTTCCTGGTGGAGTGATATTCCTCCGCTCCCCACCCAGTAGAAGCCAGGCCCCAAAGAGTAAGACTTGACAGGATGTGAGGCAGACAGCGGCGGCAACAAGCAGAGAGTCGCTGATTACTAGTAAAAAAAAAAAAATATGTCCCGGATTTCATTTTAAAAATCTGGTCACCTTACAATTGGGGGTCCCTTAGGTTTAAGTTTTTTCAATAATATGTCAGTCATTTAACCACTTAAGGACCAGACCAATATGCTGCTAAATGACCAAAGGCGTTTTTGCTATTTGGCACTGCGTCGCTTTAACAGACAATTGTGCTGTGCGTCCTTTTCTTCCCACAAATAGAGCTTTCTTTTGATGGTATTTAATCACCTCAAAATAGAGCGACATTTTTGAAAAAAAAACAATATTTTTTAATTTTTGTTATAAGAAAAATTGAATAAACTAAATTTTAGTCAAACATTTAGGCCAACATTTATTCAGCCACATGTCTTTAGTAAAAATCGCAATAAAAAAAAATTAGCTACCTGGCGGGAACAGCGACACTAATACAGCGATCAGAAAAATGATCGCTTAGTGACACTGGCAATAGGGAGTGAAAGGGTTAACTAGGGCAGTGATCAAGGGGTTAAAACTTTATTAGGGGGGAGGGTACGGGGCTACCCTGGACCTAACACTAACTGTCTGTCACAGTAACTGTCACACTGACACTAAATGCAGTGATCAGTACATATATGATCACTGCATTCCGTAACACTGTGACAGGGGGGTGGGGGGGGTTAATGTGCCTGCGTGTACTTGTGTCAGTGTAGTGTTGTGCAGACTTACTATGTGATGTCTTCTCTCCTCAGCAGCGGTTGAAAATACCGCCGAGAGGAGAGATTACATCACTTCCCCCTTCCTGTGTTTACACAGGAAGAGGGCGGGTGGCGGATGCGCATTGGCTGGGAGCAATCCGGAGGGGACAGACAAAAACGAACAGCCGCCCCCTCGTCCCGGATCGCTCCTGAAGCCACGGGAACCGCCGTATGTACCGGGGGGGGGTCCCCTGATCCACATCTAGGCAGGGACGTACAGGTACGCCAATGTGCCTGTACGTGCCATTCTGCCGACGTAAATGTACATGCGGTGGTCCTTAAGTGGTTAAAGTGGTTGTATGGTAAACCCTCGGACCCAACATTATCTTAAAAAATTCAAAATAGCCCATAACACAGGCAGCTGATCATTTGCATGACGTCACCGCGCACATTAGCCCCTCTAAACCGGCATTTAAAGCTTGCCGGAATGCAGTCTGTGAGAACTTCCCCTCTGTCCGGCACAGAGGAGAAGTCTTGTGATGTTTAGCTCCTTCCACTCTTCCTGATACTCCTCCGTGTGACTAAAGAAGACATCACAAAAGGGGAGTGAAAGAAAACAGCAGCCGCAGACGCAGCAACGAATGGTTACGGAGCAACGGCGCATTCGCGAGATTACTGACAGGGACACAGTAAGGGCGGAAGCAATGTCATAATTTGAACCACATAACAGCAGTACGAATGGCACTTGAGATACCCGGAAATACAGAGAACAAAACCATCCTAAAAAAGGTATTTCCAGGCCCCGTTTTTGGGGGATATATATATATATTGCATTGAGATGAGCTGTTATAAATTAATAATTGAAAAACTGCAAAAATTGTCCGGGGTTTACGTCAGAATCGTGATCTCTATTTTTATTATCAGTTTATCCAGAATTGTGTAGTTCTAATACAGGGATTTCCAAACTACGGCCCTCCAGCTGTTGTGAAACTACATGTCCCATGAGGCATTGTAAAACTCTGACATTTACAGACATGACTAGGCATGATGGGAATTGTAGTTCCTGAACAACTAGAGGGACATAGTTTGGAGACCCCTGCTCTAATACATAGCTTGTGTATGTATCATTTTGTTCTATTTAAAGTAATGTATAGAAGGTAGGGCCTGAAGGTGACTCAAGCCCAGGGTCCCCATCACCCTGGTGGGTGCATGTCCCTAAACCAGAATGACCTGTACTTCAGTGGCATCTTGATATAGCACAGTCATTTACCCCATAGGATACTGACGCGCTGGTACATAAACTGGGGCCAGTTTAGAGGGGAGCCTTTCTGCCTGCGTAGCGTATCTTCTTTACGCTACGCCAGCGCAATGTTGAGAGGCAAGCATGGTATTCACAAAGCAAATGCTCTCAATGTTGCGCCGGTGTATCGTATAGTTGTCGGCGTAAGCCGACGTAAGTAAAAGTGGGTGGAAGTGGGCTGGAAGTGGGCGTGTAACATTTAAATGAAGCGGGATCCCATGCAAATGATGGGCTGAGCTTCAAAAAATGAACTGCACATGCGCCGTATCTTGGACGCATCCCAGTACGTATGCTCACAGGCACGTCCATGATACGCCGTCGTAGGCAAGTTACGTTGGACGGCTGAAGACATGTTTTTCGGCGTATCTTGCTTTGTGAATCGGCGCAAAGATGCAATGGCGCACATTGGAATTTACGGCGGCGTATCTGGAGATACGCCGGTGTACATCTTTGCTGAATCTGGCCCAATGAGTTTATCTTGGTCTCATCAGAGAGTTGAGAGTGCTTTTGCCTTTGAACAATTTCACCCATACAATGTATTTTCTTTTAGAGCATCTCCTCTTCACGCCCTGAAGATGACCGCCAATGATAAGGTCGAAACGTGTCGGGGTTACTAGTTTGATCATACTATAAGATTATCATGCTATGCTACTGTATATTTGCCCTTACAGCTGCATTACTATGTATATGTTTTTATTGTATCATGTGGCATCCATGTTTTAAATCTAACAGACATGCTCTTGTGACAAATCTATCCAAATAAAAAATGTGTTTATACAATTCAACATCATTATTTCTTGCTGCAACACAAAGCCCCCTGGGGTATCTTTTCTTTCCATAGATTTGCATCTGTGTATGATTACAAGAAATGATAATAGAAAATAAAAAGATGAAAAACAAATATTAACCACTTAAGGACCGCCTCCTGCACATCCTCTTTAAGTGCCCAGCCGTGGGTCGCGGACGCGTGCCCGCGACCCGGTCTGAAGCTTCGTGACTGCGGCCACTGGACCCGCGGACCCGATCGCCGCTGGAGTCCAGTGATCGGTCCCCGGAGCTGAAGAATGGGGAGAGCTGTGTGTAAACACAGCTTCCCCGTTATTCAATGTGGCGCCGTCATTGATCGTGTGTTCCCTGATATAGGGAAACACAATCAATGACGTCACACCTACAGCCACACCCCCCATACAGTTAGAAACACAGATGAGGTCCAAATTAACCCCTTCAGCACCCCCTTGTGGTTAACTCCCAAACTGCAATTGTAATTTTCACAGTAAATAATGCATTTTTTGCTGTGAAAATGACAATGGTCCCAAAAATGTGTCAAAATTGTCCAATGAGTCCGCCATAATGTCGCATTAGTAGTAAAAAAAAAAAAATGCAATAAAACTATCCCCTATTTTGTAAACGCTATAAATGTTGCGCAAACCAAACGATAAACGTGTATTGTGATTTTTTTTTACCAAAAATAGGTAGACGAATACCTATTGGCCTAAACTGAGGGAATTTTTTTTTATATATATATTTTTAGGGGATATTTATTATAGCAAAAGGTAAAAAATATTGATTTTTTTTTCAAAATTGACGCTCTATTTTTGTTTATAGCGCAAGAAATAAAAACCGCAGAGGTGATCAAATACCACCAAAAGAAAGCTCTATTTGTGGGGAAAAAAGGACACTAATTTTGTTTGGGAGCAAAGTTGCACGACCGCGCATTTGTCAGTTAAATTGGCGCAGTGCCGAATCGCAAAAACTGGCCAGGTCCTTTACCTGCCTAAAGGTCCGGGTTTTAAGTGGTTAAGTAATGCGTGTGTTAACCACTTCCATACCAGGCACTTACGCACCTTCCCGCCCAAGCCAATTTTCAGCTTTCAGCACTGTCGCAATTTGAATGACAATTGCGCGGTCATGCTACACTGCACCCAAACAAAATTGGCGTCCTTTTTTCCCCACAAATAGAGCTTTCTTTTGGTGGTATTTGATCACCTCTGCGTTTTTTTTTTTTTGTGCAACAACTAAAAATAGAGCGAAGATTTTGAAAAAAAAATAAAGTTTTTATTTTTTTCTGTTAATTTTTTTGTAAATGAGTATGTTTTCTCTTTCAATTATGGGCACTGATATGGTGGCACTGATGGGCACCGATGAGGTGGCACTGATGGGCACCAATGAGGTAGTTCTGATGGGCACCGATTAGGTAGCACTGATGGGCACTGATAGGCGGCGCTGGTATTGGGCACTGATGGGCACTCATGGGCGGCACTGATGGGCACTCATAGGCAGCACTGATGGGCACTCATAGGCAGCACTGGGCACTCATAGGCGGCACAGGTGGGCACTCATAGGCGGCACAGGTGGGCACTCATAGGCGGCACAGGTGGGCACTCATAGGCGGCACAGGTGGGCACTGATAGGCGGCACAGGTGGGCACTGATAGGTGGCACAGGTGGGCACTGATAGGTGGCACAGGTGGGCACTGGTAGGTGGGCACTGGGCATGGATTGGCACTGTGGGGTGGCACTGACAGACACTGGGGTGGCACTGATAATCACTGAGGGGTGGCACTGATGGATCAATGTTGCCAATCAGTGCCCATGTGTGGGCACCGATTGGCATCATTTTTTTTTACTGCCCCCCTTTTTTTTTTTGTCATTTTCTTTTTTTGTCATTTTTTTTTGTATTTTTTTGGTATTTTTTTTATTTCCCTGGTGGTCTAGTGTGGCGATCCGAGGGGGGGCTGCGCTGATAAACAATCAGCACGAACCCCCCCTGTCAGGAGAGCCGCTGATCGGCTCTCCTGTACTCGCGTCTGTCAGACGCGAGTGAGGAAGAGCCGTCGGCGGCTTTTCCTGTTTACATCGTGATCAGCCGTGATTGGACACGGCTGATCACGTGGTAACGAGGCTCCGCCGGAGACTCGTTACCGAGATCGGAGGTGCAGGGTGTCAGACTGACACCCCGCATCACCGATCGCCGCGCTGCGCGCCCGCACGGGCGCGTGCGGCATGAAATCGTGCAGGCCGTTTGAGAACGGCCTGTCACGATTTCATAACCACTTCCCGGCCGTAAATCGGCTATTGGCCGGGCGGGAAGTGGTTAAAGTGGCTGCAAACCTCATGTCTCGTACACGCAACCATTTTTCTCAACAGGAAAAAAAAAAAAGTTTTTCCTCTCCAGCCTGACTTGCATACACACGTTCATGCAAAAAAACTTCAGGTAAAAGCACGGTGACGTACAACATGTACGATGGGACTTTAAAGGGGAAGTTCCTTTCAAATGGCACCACCCTATGGGCTGCATACTTGATTGTGAGCATGCACGTTTTTTTTTTCCCTCTGAAAAGTATACACACGACTGTTTTTCACAACGACTGGAAACACGACGAGAGAAAGGAGAGCACACAGCAGGTGACTGACACTCTCAGCTATCCATGTTACCTATGCCAATGTGTGGAGGGCCTAGTTGAATACATTAACCACTTCCTATTCCGTGTATGTTAAAACGATGCCGCAAGGTGGCTCTGCCCTCCTGAGCGGCCGTCATATGACATCCCGAGGCCTCCCGGCCGCTAAGGGGGTGGTCACGCACCCACTGCGTCACTCAGGTGCCATTGTGCTGCCTGGCGGCCACGGTGTCCCCCTGGCGCCCCCATGATCGCCAGTTACACAGCCAAGGACATGAATCTGTGTGTGTAAACACATAGATCCATGTCCTGTCAGGGAGAGGAGACTGATGGTGTGTCCCTTGTACATAGGGATACAGATCGGTCTCCTCCCCCCTGTCAGTCCCCTTCCTCCACAGTTAGAATCACTCCCTAGGATACACATTTACCCCTTAATCGCCCCCTAGTGTTAACCCTTTCCCTGCCAGTCACATTTACACAGTAATCAATGCATATTTGCATCAGAGTGTCCCCCCTCTCCTCCCACCCCCACATGTACTCACTCACAGATCTCCAGAATGAAGGCAGCATCGTTCCTCTCTCCAGTAATGTGATAAGTGACAAATCATAGGGGAGAGAGGAAGGAAAGTCTGCTGGCTGTCTATCTCCCCCTGCAAGCTGGAGGGAGCAGTAAGGCTAATACTCACTCCAGCAAGGGAAGGCAGCTGCTCCTCCTGACAGGGCTGAAATCGCAATCACTCACTGTCAGAGAGGAGTGGATCCAGAACTGCAAATGACCGTCCCATTGAGCCATCGGCCCACCAGGAAACTCCTGATAGTCCCAATGGTCTGTACATGCCTGTCATCCACTGAATGATGGATTTATGGGGGAAAAATTGGCAATTGCCCCAGGCCCCCATGCCAGATGGGGCCGAGACTTCCTTTATAACTAATTTTTAAAATTATAAAATGTGTTTTATTTAAAAGATTAACAAAGTGTGTGTGGGTGTCAGGATACAGATCAACTCGTGTGTCTTGCACTGATTGTAGTAGTGAAGTCAACTCCTAACCAATGTTTTTTTTTTCCATATCCCAAATCGTTGGACCAGACTTCCCACAAGTGATATTCGGTTTTCCAAACCTTTCAGCCTGTGGATCTGTACACGCCATCTCTTGTGCCCCTGTCAACGCCATCCACTCAGCAAAAAGAAAGGGGACTTTCCATAATGCTCAGAAAGATTTTACAGAGAAATATTGCAGTGTGATGCATAATTGTGATGTATAACTTCTTACAGTATTCTTACAGTCAATAAAATTGAGGAGGAAAGAAATCAGACAAGTGTCTACTTTGGAACCTAATAGTTTTTAGAACAAATGTGATTTATCATTCAGTTAACTTTTGTATTTGTAATTTTTATTTATATGTTGAGGGGCCCCCAAACATGAAATGCCTCTAGGTCCCCCAAAGTCTTAGTACGGTACTGTATTCACCCCCTGTTCATTGCTAGAGCCCACTTTGCAGTAAGCCCAAGCTGCTGGAACATCACTGCCTATTGCCGCTCCCTATCCAATGTCCATTGGCTATACATATTATTCAGACAAAATTTATGATGGCTGAACACTCCTCTCTCTGTCTTTCTCTCCCTATGACTCTGTCATTCTCATCCTAAATATCGGAATGCTGACATATGACCAAGATCATCCTTTAGCATCAAATCAGTGGTCTTTTGGTCAAATCCTTAGTGTTCATAGCCAGATTTGCCAGACTATGGCGAGGGTTAGCAATAAAGGAGAAGAAAAAAAAGACACATTAGCAGTATTTATAGACAACTGGCTGCGCTGTGCCTTGGAGGAGAAGGAAGAGACAGTGGTGTAACAACCAGGGGGCCGCCGGTGTGTCTGCCCCGGGCACTGAGCTGAGGGGGGTACCCCCCCCAGTTATTATACCGGGATGAGGCGGGTCTCTTGCTGCGGTCTATACTCCGGTCAGACTCGGACTCTCTCTGCTCCGTGACTGCCCATGCGTGTGTGTGGCCGCCGGGCCACTTGTAGTGTTGTTCCCCTCACGTGGGCAGCAGGCTCCTCCCACAGTGAATCAGCAGTTTCAGAATGGGGTCTGTCTGCTCTGTGTTGTGTTCTGACTCCTGGGTATAGCCGTCCCGCCCGGTGGTGACAGTCACAGGTGTGGCACTGCCTGGTCAGGTCAGTGATATCATATGTATGCTGTGCTATCAGACAGTATCAGGTGTTGGGGATGGCCAGGATGGGTCCCGGTCTCATGTGGGTTAGTTTAACTTAGTTAGTGAAGGTAGGGGCCCGGACTATGTTCTATAATGGCATTATATTAATTGTGAACTACAAACGGCCAGTCAAACTGGGACTTGTAGTTCCCTGTAACTGATATAAGGCTATATTAAAGTACTAGAAATACAATGCCTTTATAATGTATAATGTTGCCTTTATAATATATGTTTCTATTGTTTTTTCATAAAAGTGTTTTTTCATTAACATGTATTGCTCTTTACCACCATTACAAATGTAATGCTCTTTATCAACATTAAAAATGTAATGCCCTTTACATGTGTTTAATTATCCTTATAAACAGAGTGGATGTTTATATAAGGGGGGGGGGGGGCGGCAAAAAAAATTCTGCCCCAGGTGCCCATAACTTTGGTTATGCCACTGCGAAGAGAAAAGCTTTGTCTGCAATTTCATTACCTTCTAGATGATCTGTAGCTGTGTAGCATGGCCACACTGAAATAGAAAAGGCAGACTGACCACCGCTTTGTCCTGCTTGCCTTCTACTACCTTCATGTTCAGGTTGCTCATTTTAGGCTTGCTTGACCTTTCTTAATTTCTTGTCCAAAAAAATCCTGATTGGGGAAAGGGAGGGCCTCCCCTTAATTAGTTTCTGCTTGCCCCTCCCCCTGTATTATGGCCATAGGTTTTTCCCCGCTACACCTATGCCACAAGTGCCCTACCGATAACCACATTATATAGGGGAGAGATTGGAGTGCAAACAGCTTGAACAAAGTGGAGCTCAAGCTGCCAAAGTTGGGAGTGGTTATAATGTAGCTTTGTGTTGCAGCTCCAGGTGGCAGCCAATTCAAACTGCCATCTGGAGCTGCACTATGTAGCCACTGTACAATACTTCTGGCTATCGTCTCTCAAATAATACACTTTAATGTTTATCTTAGAATAAAACCTACCCTGTCTGGCCCTCTATAATGCAGCCTAACCAAGCAGCTTACCAACTGTCCAGCCACTGAACAATATTTGTGGCTATCGTCAGATAAGCACACTCTAATTTTAAAACAAGATAAAACCTGCCCTTGTCAGGCGAATGCGTGACAGCTCCCAAGATGACCACGACCCTCTGAAGCTCTGCACCATTCCGGTTCTATTATCCTCTCTGCAGCCTTCAGGACACTCGCCTGTGACCCGCCCTGCGATTAATCATGGGGGGAACATCCCGGGAAAGCTCTGATGACAACCAGCTCTGTGATTAAGGACCTCTATTACTAGCTGAACTCTGCCACTGGCCCACACAGCTACGCCAAAATGGCAGCTGCTGCAGCACGAGGGAGAGACACAGAGGCAGAGGACTCAATAACCAACCAGGACACAGCTCCCCCAACCCCACAGGACAAAGTGAGTCTCCCACACTTGGTGGCACCCTCTTCCACATCCACAGAATCACTGATAGGGAGGTTGATCGATGGACTCCCTATGACACCTATGAGTGATTCCTTAGCTGGCCTAAACACATGACACCCCTCTCGTCCCAAATGATTTTCCCTCTATGATGGCAGCCTTCTCCCAGATGCTGCCCAGAGGTTTAGCACAAAACACTGCTCAAATAACCTCTTCCATTCATGCAGACCTGCAGCAACTAGGCATGAGAAATAAACTCTTTGAAAAGAAGAATGATCAATCCGTAGCCAGAATCAAACAAAACTGCCAGAATGCAGGATGTCCAGGACCAACTAGAAACGACATTATCAAAAATTGATAACCTGAAAAATAGATCCAGACGCTATAACTTTAGGATCAGAGAACTCCCAGAATCAGTGAAAAAAGTCCAACCAGCAGTTCGGGCCCTCATCAAAAGCCTCAGTCCAGACATTCCCGAACACCATCTGGAACTCGGCGGGGGTCATAGAGCCTTGCAACCCCCCAGCTCAGACGGCCTCCTCATGGACATTATAGTCAAACCTTAAAGAAGAAGTGATGAGAAGGACTAGAGCAGCTGATAACCTCACTACACAGGGCCATGCAATATTGATTTTTGCTGACCTCTCGCCTTATAGGGTTCAAAAACAGAGATCGCTTAAACCACGCCTCCAAGTCCTGCAACAAAAGGAGATTTCCTACAGATGGTCATTCCCACTCCGCCTGAACTTTTCCTATTATAATTAAGGATTTGGTTTCTCATCTTTCGTGGAGGCTGAGCGTCTATTTTTTCACCTGGGTCTGATATCGCAATAACCTTTGCTCACCAAGGCACCCCCTTTATCTTTGAAGTGTCCACCTTCTGCAAGCCCTCTACAACCTGCCTGGCTGATGCAACACTCCAAGTGGTCTAAGGAGTCACAACCGCCATGAGTAGACTGCTCGGACTATCATGCCAGACACCTGGTTTGGCCTTTTTTTTTTTTTCTCCCCAGGGTCCTCAACACAACCATGAACAGATTCTTCTCCTCTCCCATCATGGTAATGATGACCTTTTGGGCACCTTCCTGGGGGTGGGCAAGGGAGAAGGGGTTTAAAACAAAGCCCAACTGTTTTCCACCAGTTTTTAACTCTTTGACCATTTTGTTTTTTTCCATTGCTCTATCACTGAAATATGTCATGATCTCTCCAATATGGAGTCTTTGAATAACCATTCTGCTTTTAACTGCTATTTTTATTTTAGAAGCCCTGGAACCCTATTTCATGTTTAGGGGATAAGTGGCCTGTGGTCGAATGTCATTTAGTATAGTAACCTACTGTTGTAAGATTTGAGTAGACTCTCCTTGGTGAATCTGGTTTCTTAACTCACGGAGACCCCTGGTGAGGGTGTTCGGTTTTGACGGGGGTATCAGTATGGGCTTGATATTTCCAGCATTATTGTCTGAGGGGTGTTCGGTTTAGTTTACACTGTTACTGTTTCTTCCCAGCGGGAGGACCGTAGTGGATGCAGTGTGTCTCCATTCGTCTCAGAGGTAAACGTGTTCACCTTCCAGAGCTGGTACGAAGATCCTAGTTTTAGGGTTCTTCCAATATCTCTGATTATAGGGTGGGAATTGTCAGGTTTATTCCTATCCTCGATGGGGCTATGGGTTTATGGCCTGCTCCAACAGATGTTTGTTTGTCTCCGCTTAAATTTACTTTTACCTCTTCTCTCTTTTTCTGCTTTAACTTTGACCCTTTTTAGGTTCCCCATGAATGGCCTCATTGTCAGAAGTTATTTCTTCGGTGGATAAGATATACAATGTCATCAAGATAATCTGCCCTCTAATCCATGGCTAACTCAAAACCCCCTAAATCCACCTTAAAAAAAATTCTCATAACACACAGGGACTCAACACTCCGATCAAACGTCAGAAGCTATTTCAACCGTACCATACCATGAGTTCTGATATTTTCTCCTACAAGAAACACACTTTCCCTCTACATTTATCCCCACCTTTCTACATCAACGCTACCCACAATTCTTCCTAGCAAATGCGGACAACAAAGCAAAATGAGGAAGCATCTGCTTCTCCAAACACGTAAACTTCTCCCAGATGAAGGTGATCATTGATCCTCTAGGTTGCTACATTCTGGTGTCAGGCACTAGAGATTGTGAGACCTACACTTTTATCTCTTACTATACACCAAACATGGGCCAAGCAAAGTTCTTTGAATCACTAATACGTACCCTGCAACAACACTTCAAGGGCACGGTTATTATTGGGGGTGACTCGAATGTTGCCTTTGACCTCTCCCTGGACAAAACATCTAAAGGAACTTCCAGATCCAAATGCCATTTTGGACAGAGTTTTAAAAATTGCACACTTTTTACACTCGGCGGGACTAGTCGATATCTGGAGGGATTTCATCCCCCATACAAAGGATTATACTCACTTCTCAGCACCGCTTAAGACCAGGATAGACCACATCTTTATGCAATCTGCATACATCCCGTTGACCTTAACATCCAAAATTAAAGATACACCCTTATCAGAGCATTCAATTATGACATTAGTTACCTACGGTCATCAGCTGCAGAAGGCCCATTTAAATGGTGACTCAATGAAGCTTTGCTAAGCGACCTGATACAATGTAGAATCTTAGAACAAATCTTAAAAGACTACTTTCTTGACAATGACAATGACTCAGTTACCCCCCGCAATTCTGTGGGCTGCCCACAAAACAGTTATGAGAGGTAAGCTTATTTGGCTCTCCTCCAAGCTGAAGCGGGAACATAGAGAAGACCTGCAGAGGTGCACAGAGGAATTTTGCTTCCTAGCCAAGGCCCACAACCGAAACCCCACCCCTATAACCTTAGCCCAGCTGGATATAGCTTGAACTAACCTTAATCTAGCCCTTACTATAGCTGCAGAGAAACATCTTAGATAAACAGGAGCTGGATTTTATTCCCAAAGAGATAGAATTGGCTCCAAACTTACCACAAAACAGAGTCCTAAACAACGCACTTTAGCTTTCCTGAAAAATCAAACCCCAACAGGAGACCTAACCCAGAACCTGACTAAAATAATGGGTGCCTTCCTAAAGTTTTACTCAAATCTTTGCAAAGTCAATCCCCACCCTCTCCTAATGTCAAGAACATTTTCATCACTGACCTTCCTATCCCTACGATTGTTCAATGACACAGAAACCTTCTAGAAGGCTCCTTTTTCTCTGGGGAGGTCTTAGAAACAATTAAGTTCCTCAAATTAGGCTCGTCCCCAGGACCAGACAGATTCTCAAACGGTTACTACAAAAAGTTTGGCGCCAGCTTTGAGACAGGGAAAGGGACTGAGGACACAGTCCCTTTCTTTTCTGCCTCAGCTGCACTAAAGATGAATGGACAGGAGACAGAGGCTCCTCTCTTTTCATAAACTGAAGCAGAGTAAACACAGGTTACGATGCTCCGTAATGAGTGGACAGAGTCAGTGTTCATTCAGAAAAGGAAGTGGCTGGTAAATGACATATATACTGGCTCCTTTCTCCGCTCTCCATCCTGACAGATCCAGAAGAGGGGGATTATGAAACACAGAGGACTCGGAGAGGGAGACATTAGAGGAGCATGAAGGGTGAGCCAGAGGAGAGCACAGAAGGGGACCAGGGGAGCACAGAGAGGGACTGGGGGGGAAGCCGGAGACAGGGAGGGTGAGCTGGAGGAGAGCACAGAGGGGGACCAAAGGAGCATGGAGGGGGAGCCGCCTGAGGAGCACAGAGGGGGAGCCAGAGGAGCATGGAGGGTGAGCCAAAGGAGAGCACAGAGGGGGACTGGAGGAGCACAGAGGGGGAGCTGGAGGAGCATGGAAGGTGAAGTGGAGGAGAGCACAGAGGGGGACTGGGGGAGCTGAAGGGCCATGGAGGGTGAGCCGGAGGAGAGCACAGAGGGGGACCGGAGGAGCACGGAGGGAGTGCCAGAGGAGCATGGAGGGGGAGGTGGAGGAGAGCACAGAGAGGGAGCTGGAGGAGAGCCCAGGGGGGGAGCCGGAGGAGAGCACAGAGGGGGAGCCAGAGGAGAGCACAGAGAGGGAGCATGGAGGGGGAGCCAGAGGAGCACGGGGGGTAAGCCAGAGGAACACAGATGACATGGAGGGGGACCGGAGAGCACAGAGGGTGAGCTGGGGGAGAGCACAGAGGGGGATTGGAGAAGCACAGAGGGGGACCAGAGGAGGGCACAGGGCCCAGAGATTAGGGACATTTGATGGACAGTCAGGGGTGATCAGGATGATCAGTGTGCGGCGGTGAGAACAGTAGCAAGCACCAATCTCCATGTGTGGCTTTCAATGAAGAAGCTGACAGCCACGGGAGCTTCTCCTCCTCTTACTCCCACGGGTGTCAGCTTCTTCATTGAAAGCCACACAGGGAGATCAGTGTTTGTAACTACCCCCACTGCCCCCCTGAACCTGGGGACGAAACCGGGGACAGTCTTGGTCCGGGACAGCGTCTTCAGTCCAGGGACATCTGGTCACCCTACCTTAACGCCACATACAGCTTATAGGCATCTCCCAGGGATTTAATTTAAAGGATTGGTGCCTTTCCAAATTGCCGTCTAATTGACATAAAAAGTACATTCTGCGATATTTATGAGATTTTTGTTAAATATCCCCCATGGCAGTGTCCAGCTACCTATTCCCTTTTTTGCCACGATCTCTTTCAGCATCTTTCCACTATACATGACCTCCAGTGATGGCTGCATGGCATTTCGGGAGGTGAAAATAGAGGACTATGCCTGTAAAATGTGTGTAGAAAAATTGCCATTTATGAACTCCATTTGAAGCCTCAATGACATGGTGACACTTTTCACCCTATGACAGGAAGTATCATCACAGAGAACTTCAGAGAAAGATGCCTACATATTATTTTAGTGAAACATTTTGAAAATCCCTTTTAAAACTGCATTAGCTGGTTAAAGCTTATATGTGATTTTGGTGATTTAGTTTACATATATTTTAAAGCAGAATTACACAAGTAAAAGTACAAACAAAAAACAGCTGTTGCTACAATACTCACTTCTAATCTGAAACTGTTGCATCTGGGTAGATTTCCCCTCATTGCCCTTCAGGAGGTCAGATAAAATATCGGCCCCAATGGGACAAGACAGCAATACAAATTATTTTTGTTACTAAGTTTATTCAAATGTAAACTAAAAAAATAAGTTATAAATTCATTTATAGCTATTAGCTCATTTTGCAACAACTTGGCACCGGTAGTAATCATGTATTCATGCAACATTTTTTAAGGGGAAGCACATACATAACTTCTAATCTGAGACCTCAGACGTTGCTGATGGAATTAACAGGTGTTCCTGTCATGCTGTACATCTGCTGGGTGAAATGGTATGTCCAAATGCCTTTCATATATACTAGAGTTGTTTGTATCCAAACTATTTGCAAATATATCATGGTCTCCAAGTCTTGTATAAAGTGCTTGTCAACTACTATTGCAATACCAATCACACAGAACCTTATTTAGTGCTGAGCATTGTCAACACCACTGGAGGTAGAAGGATTGACTTACTAAATGAATAGACCCTGTTCATTCAGCAAAATATATTTTCACTGAGCTTAGATACAATGAAGCTGCCTTTGTTTTTTAATTTATCTTGCACATGATTGAATATTATTTATTAACATAGAAAAGTAAAGATAGAAAACATATCATTAACATAGAAAACATATCATTAACATAGAAAAGTAAACAGATTTCACTCCTTTTACCAATTTAAAAATGATCCCTTGCTGTGGTGCTGTGCATTGAGAAATGGACTATGTATAAGTATAGTTTGGCTCTGAAGGAAAGGGTACCTACCCTTAAAACATGGGATTGGCGCAGTGGACCAGAGTGACACTGGATATTGATGAGCTTGATATCATGTGCTGTTTGTGAGTACAAATTTTTCTATTTCTTTAACCCCTTAATGCCCCCCGCACGCCTATGTACGTCCAAAGAATGGCACGTACAGGCAGATGGGCGTATATTTACGTCCCTGCCTTCTAGCGGGTCGAAGGTCCGATCGGGACCCCCTCCGCTGCATGCGGCGGGCGACTTACCTTGGGGAGTGATCCGACTCGAAGGGGCAGCTGTTCGTTTCTGCCCCCCCCCCCTCTTGATCGCTCCCAGCCAATCCCGTGCGCCGCCGCCGTGTCACTTCCTCTGCCTGTAAAATGTAAACATAGGCAGAGGAAGTGATGCAGCTCTCTTCTCGGCGATATTTTCAAACCGCCGAGATGAGAGAAGAGTCACAGTAAGTCGCACCAACACTACACTGACACCAGTACACATAGGCACATTTAAACCCTTGCGATCACCCCCCCCCCCCCACCCCCTGTCACTGAATGCAGTGATCATATATGTACTGATCACTGCATTTAGTGTCAGTGTGACAGTTAGTGTGACAGGCAGTTAGTGTTAGGTTCAGGGTAGCCCCGTACCCTCTCTAATAAAGTTTTAACCCCTTGATCACCGCCCTAGTTAACCCTTTCACTCCCTATTGCCAGTGTCACTAAGCGATCATTTTTCTGATCGCTGTATTAGTGTCACTGTTGCCGCTAGGTAGCTAATTTTTTTTTATTGCGATTTTTTTTTACTAAAGACATGTGGCTGAAAAAAATTTGGCCTAAATGTTTGACTAAAATTTGGTTTATTCAATTTTTCTTATAACAAAAAGTAAAAAATATTGATTTTTTTTTCAAAAATGTCGCTTTATTTTTGTTTATAGTGCAACAAAAAAAAATCGCAGAGGCAATCAAATACCATCAAAAGAAATCTCTATTTGTGGGAAGTAAAGGATGCAAATTTTGTTTGGGAGCCACGTCGCACGACCGGGCAATTGTCTGTTAAATCGACGCAGTGCCGAATTGTAAAAACGCCTCTGGGCATTTAGCAGCATATTGGTCCGGGGCTTAAGTGGTTGGATTGGATTGGAATAAATACTTATAGGGTGCCGAATGCGAGTTGTGAAACTCGCGCCTAAGCGCTTACCAACAAGCTGGGGGTATCCAGTTCCCAGGAGCAAAAAGAAGAAACTAGGACATCTTAAGTAAAAGTGGGGAGCAGACAAGAAATAAACAGAGATATAAAAAGAAGGGGGGGTATCAGGGCACAAAAAGCCTATCACACCTCCCTAACCATGGACCACAGCCTGGAATTAAGGCAGCGTCCTGCTAAGGGCTTGGAAGGCCGAGTCACTATCTGTAGGCTTGTGAAAAAAGAAGTGTTTTCAAGCCCTTACAGAAGGCCATCAAGGAGGAGGATGCTCGGAGCTGATGAGAGAGCTCGTTCCATAGAGAATTCCCCAGTGTTTGGAGCCGGCGGCCACCTTTTGAAGCTGATCGGCTAGATTGAATAATAGCTAACAAGGCGTCAGTCGAACAAAGCTCTCTGGGTGGACAGTGGTGTTGTGTCATGTGCGATAAGTACAACGGACCTAGTTGCCAATAGGCCCGAAACACCAGACAGGGTGCCTTGAACTCAACCCGTTTTACTATCGGGAGCCAGTGTAGATTCTTAAGCACCGGGGAGATGTGATTCCGCCTTGGGCAGTTTGTGACTAGTCTTGCAGCATGATTCTGTGTAATCTGCAATCGTTTTAACCACTTCTGTGGGAGCCCTAGAAAGAAAACTTTAGAACAATCTAACCTAGAGTGGATAAGTCCATGAACTAAGATCATACGGTTGTGCTGGGTGAAGAGATTCTTAATTTTCCGTAATAATTGCAGATGATAGTTGGCTGATTTTATGCAATATTTTACGTGAGGTACGAAGCTTAGTTCAGCATCAAAAATTATACCCAGATTTTTAACCTGCTTAGCTGGAGTTGGGGCAGGGCCAAACGAGGATGGCCAGGCAGGTAAAAAGGTAGAGTTGGCCTGTGGGCCAATCAGCAAAAGCTCTGTCTTGTCGGCGTTAAGGCCTAGTCTGTTTGTGTCCATCCATTGTTGGATGTTAGATAGTCCCTTATTCAGCTGCTCAGGCATATTAGGTCCACTTGTAAGGTCTGCCAAGAGCTGTGTGTCATCCGCATATATCTGGCAGCCTAGGCCATAGCTGGTAATAAGGTCGGCAAGTGGGTGCATGTAGCAGTTAAAGAATAAGGGAGAAAGGGCCGAGCCTTGAGGTACCCCGCAGGTCAATGACTGGGTGTTTGAGTGGTACGACTCCATTTTTATGGAGTCGTATGGTTAATAAAATTGTTTTTTAAGGTAATGCACAAGGCTGGTGTACCCTCTGTTTTTTGTTTTTCCAGTGTTCTCTTTGGGCTTCCCCAGTCCTCAGGGGGCTGCAAAGTCTTGCCTAGCTTCAAGATGTCGAAGACCTAAGGTTCTCTGCAGCTAGAACCTCAGCCTCGAGCACAGGAAGCTGTTTATTTAGCTGCCCACCTGTGGTTGGTTTAACCCTCTGCCATATTGTGTCATACACCTGGCCATAGTCCTGTTCACAACATCCCTGGCCTGTGGCCTTAATATTTGAGGATAAAGGAATGGCCACAAATAAAATGCATTTATTGTAACTTCACAAAAATTTGATGACATCTGACATCACATTTCACATTTTATCAGAATTATTTGTTCCATAATGCCTCACACAGGAGTAGACATTTTATAGCTGTCATTTCTGCACAGAACACAAGCACATAACATTTGAGTCACCTACTCTCCACACCTCCAACCCTTTCCTTGGGAGCACCACAGAATTGAGACCGCTTCCCCATGTATATACTACAGTAAGTCCACAGCATATAGCTTTTAAAACCTTGTCGCCTGCAGCTAAAGGATGGAAAGGGGAGGAATCAAGGTGCTCTCATTAGTATACTAGTCTCTCTCCAATGTCTCTTGCATAGCTCTGCCCAGAGAGCACACTCCCAGAGGAAACACTCATTCCAGGCTTCGCTATTGCTCACAAAATAGGACTCTGTCCTGGGCTTAAGGACTCTGCAGGTACCCACAGATGAAGGTCAGGGGAGACAGGGTAACTACATTTATTCCTCTCATGATCTGTACCACCTAGCCTAGGACTCCAGCCCTGAAAAGAGATCTTTAGTTCAGTTCTGCAAAAGACTACATCTTATCGGCTCTGGGGTATCTTGTTCCCATGCCCTGGACTAGTGGGCCCTCCCACAGCTGGAATTTACAGGGCCACTCACTATACCCCTGACATCACTAGAGGAAGAACTTCTCTAAAAGGGGAGCTATCACCTGCTTATAACTGTACACTTTTATACACAATAGAAGCTGTACCAGAGGACCTATATTGCAAGGATCCCTGTTTCTGCTTCATTCTGTGGATCTGTTCTTATTCCACCTCTCCAAATGCTTTTTGAATTTACCCCTCTAGTCAACAAGGAGGAAATTGTCATGAGGAAGCATAGTTCTGCTTTTTTACCCAGATTACCACCTCACATAGAAACACAGTGCATAGCAAGACATTGTAAATCATCAATGTGGACAAGATCAGCTGCAAGGACTACCTCTTTGCCCATCCACATGCCCTTTTTGGGCACAGTTTCCTCAATAGTGTTGCAACTTACAATTTCTGGGAAACAATGAAATCCATGTTGTGCATGTACCCACCATAACAACTCATGGCTACATATTCACAGATCCTAATATTATTATTTTTGTCCATATTTTAACCACTTCCTGATGGCCATACAACTTTGTACGGCCGCAGTGTGGATCTAAATCTCTGGGAGGCCGTCTATATATGGCCTCCAGCCACTGGGGCATGCGCTAGTGCCACCGACGGCGGCGCGCATGCCCACCGCATCACTGAGATGCCGATGGGCCGCCAGGCACCCGCGATCGGTGGTTACAGAGACAAGGACGTGGATCTGTGTGTGTAAAACACACAGATCCACGTCCTGTCAGGGAGAGAGGAGACCGATCTGTGTCCCTTGTACATAGAGACACAGATCGGTCACCTTCCCCAGTCAGTCCCCTTCCCCCACAGTTAGAACACTATGCAGGGTACACATTTAACCCCTTCCTCTCCCCCTAGTGTTAACCCCTTCAATGCCAGTCACATTTATACAGTAATTAGTGCATATTTATAGCACTGATCACAGTATAAATGTGAATGGTACCAAAAATGTGTCCAAAGTGTCCGATGTGTCTGCCATAACGTCGCAGTCCCAATAAAAATCGCAGATCGCCACCATTACTAGTAAAACAAAATAATAATAATAATAATTCTTAATATAACTTTTGCGCAAACCAGTCGCTTATTGCGATTTTTTTTTTACCAAGAATATGTAGAAGAATACGTATCGGCCTAGACTGAGAATTTTTTTTTTATATTGGGCTATTTATTATAGTAACAAGCAGTGGCGGCTGGTGCTCAAAATTTTTGGGGGGGCGCAAATGAAAACAAAAAAAAAACAATTGCAGCCTCACTGTACCTATCAATTGTCACCACTGTGCCATGCCATCAAATGCAGTCACTGTGCCATCAAAACGCAACCACTGTGCCATCCAAACGCAACCACTGTGCCATCAAAACACAGCCACTGTGCCATGCCATCAAAACGCAGCCACCGTACCATCAAAACGCAGCCACTGTGCCATCAAAACGCAGCCACTGTGCCATCAACACGCAGCCACTGTGCCATGCCATCAAAACGCAGCCACCGTGCCATGCCATCAAAACACAGCTACTGTGTCATCAATTGTCACCACTATGCCATCAAACACAGCCACTGTGCCCCTGATTGTCGCCACTGTGCCCCCAATTGTCGCCACTGTGCCCCCAATTGTCACCACTGTGCCCCCAATAGTTGCCACTGTGCCCCTACTTGTAGCCACTATGCCCCCACTTGTAGCCACTGTGCCCCCACTTGTAGCCACTGTGCCCCCACTTGTAGCCACCGTGCCCAGTACCCCCCCCCCCCGGCACTTACCTTTATGGCTTCTACGTCCCTCGATGTCCCTTGTCCCACCCTCGATGACGCTTCAGCCAATCAGGTTACCTGATTGGCTGAGACGCCTGTCAGTCTTATGCTCGGACGCATTGTAAGAAGTCATGAATGGAAACTATCCTTGGGTGTTCATTTACATTGTAATCATGTGATTACTTTGACCAACTTATAGTGATCACTTGATATCTGGTTGTTGGCAACAGTAATCTGCTATGTCTGGTGGACACAGCAGTCACAGGATCAGAGCGCTGTGTGTCCCTAACCTGGACTAGTTAAGATATTTGCCAGCACACCATGGAACAACGATAAATGGCGTCCAAGCGGATGCTTTATTGCATGATCACAACACAAAACATACTTCATATTCCCATCGTACACTTTCCTGGATAAGCTCTTGGATTTGGGTGCTGTACCAACAACCAGCTGGATACTGATGCAAGTTACAGTTAAGGTATTTAATGTTTCGAGCCACGCAAGGCCCCTTCGTCAGGCATGTGACCAGGCTAAATGGCATACGTCTACTTCATCCAGCTTGCTTGTGCTGCCCACCTACAGTATATGTACTGTGGGCAATCAGGAGGCAGTTAAAAATAATGGGCCAGATTCAGAGAGCGATTACGCCGGCGTAACAGGAGATGCGCGGCGTAAGTCTAATTGTGCGCGTGCGTTTCGATGCACGGCATCCCCAAAACGAGATACGCAAGAAATCTACTTTTTTTTTGTCCAGCGTAATTTCGTTAGACAGACGCATCCATCCGCGCAAAACTGCTTTGGCACACCATTGATTTGCTATTCAAATATGCTAATGAGGGAGTTACGGGGATCCACAAAAGAACGTTGGTGCAGCGCAGGCTACGCGCTGTGTGCAACAGCTAAATGTCCTGTCTAAAATTAGACCATATAAAAGCTGGTCTAAAATTACAAAATTCGTCTACATGTCAGATAAAGCAACAATGTTAGTGAGGAGCTGAGCAGTCACACATGTTGCCCAACAATCTGTATGCCAACATGCCAGTGTCATCCATGCTCATAGCTATACTACTGACTTTAGATGAGCAAAGAAGGAGGAGGGCACTGAGGAGGGCACTGAGGAGGGCACAGGATTTTTTTTTTTTCTAAATTATTTTTTTGGCTTATATAAACTTTTCAATTTAATCTAATCTAATACAATATTCTTATCTGATACAAGCCCCTCAATCTTCCCTCTTCACTCTTCACGGGAGAGGATATATCACACACGCCTAGACATCTATGGCATGGGTGATTCTGAGGTGTCTCGCATCTTCAGATTCACCCCTCATGCCATCATGGAATTAACCACAACCCTGCAGGAGGACATCACCAGCCCAACACATGACACTACCCATGACACCCATGACAGCTACATATACAATCAGAGCCCCATCCCCACAGATTGCGAACAGAACATGTATGGGGACAGCTGGCTGGTTGGTGAGTGACATGGGTGGCAGGCATGACTGCCCCCCCCCATGATGCACACATCACAAGGGGCACATGCACTACTAACATCCTCCTGTCTTTTTCCCTTCAAGGTGACTCTGCATATGTACTGGGACCCCATCTCATGACCCCATCTAATGCCAGCTCACATTATGCATCTTTGCACGTTAAACACACACATTAATCATGGCACAATGAGAATGCATGAATGCACACCACTGTGGTCCCTAGCACACACACCCCACATCCTCATCACATTGGATTGGCACCAGTCCACCATGCAGGACTTGTGAGCAGCAACGCCACGCCAAGGCTCCAATTATGTCACTGTACATTCATACACCATTTACACGGACCTGGGAATCACTTCTCCCTGGTCCTGGGGAACCCTTCTCCACCAAAATTGAGGGTGACACCCCTTTTCCCGCAGGAATGTCACACCCACATTCCCAAATCATACACAAACAGAACCAAAAAAAAAAAAATGACCAGCAAAAATAAAAAATAGCCAGCAAAAATATAATTTAAACAAAATAACAACAAAGAAAACACATAAAAGACAAAAATCACTCTCAAAGACACGTCACAAACAAACAAACAAACGCTAATAAACAACAGAACAAAATCACCTTGCTGTATAGGGAGGGATACAAAGGGATGTACTTTTGCAAAGGAAGTGCGTTTGTCTCTGTCTATTTATGCTGTCTGCGTAGTTCACTAATTTGCCCTAGTCCACTTCCAATTTCACTGATTGCGCCATTCCCGAGTTGTGAGCATGCGCACAGAGGTGCTGACCATGGTCTGCTTCAAGCGCGCATCCGCGAGCCGGCCGGCCCTTTATTTGCATGGGGTCACGGCTCATTTAAATGTAACATGCCCACGTCCTTCCAAATTTGTATTACTCCGCCTTGCGCCTCTGAAATAACGTTGCGCAGGCGCAAATTTCTGCGTAAAAGCGACGAGAATAGGGTGATTGCGCCGCTACATTGCGCCAGTCTAACATAAAGGTGGTGCTCTATGCCGGTCCAATAATGCGCAGATGTACCTGAATCTGGCCCAATGTATGCATTAATTTGTCGTAATCATAAATAATGACAACATTATTGTTAAAGAAAAATATATGCACATAGTAGAAATGTTTTGGTCCATAGAAGCTTTACAGTTGTGAGAGCTAAACTGGTTAAACAATTTCTCCACAGTGCCTGCAGCTGCAGTTATCAGTGGTGGCTGTTTAACCACTTGCTTACTGGGCACTTTTACCCCCTTCCTGACCAGGTGAAATTTCAGCTTCCGGCACTGCGTCGCTTTAACTGACAACTGCGCGGTCGTGCGACGTGGCTCCCAAACAAAATTGGCGTCCTTTTTTACCCACAAATAGGGCTTTCTTTTGGTAGTATTTGATTACCTCTGCGTTTTTTTTTTTTGTGCTATAAACAAAAAAAAGAGCGACAGTTTTGAAAAAAAATTCAATATTTTTTACTTGCTATAATAAATAGCCCATTTTTTTTTTCAAAAAACATTTTTTTTCTCAGTCTAGGCCGATACATATTCTTCTAAGTATTTTTGGTAAAAAAAAAAAAAATAGCAATAATTGACTGGTTTGCACAACAGTTATAGCGCTTACAAAATAGGGGACAGAATTATTATTAATTTTTATAATTTTTTTTTTTACTAGTAATGGCGGCGATCTGCGATTTTTATTGGGACTGCGACATTATGGCGGACACATCGGACACTTTTGACAAATTTTTGGCGCCATTCACATTTAAACTGGCACGCATTTATACCAGGCAGGCAAATCGGCATCTCGGGGATGCGGTGGGCACGTGCGTGGCGCCGGCGGGCACGCGCGTGGCGCCGGCGGGCACGCGCGCGCCCCCCAGTAGCCTGGAGGAGCGGAGGACGCCTAAAGACGTCCTCCCAGAGAATTAGAGCCATCCTGTGGCCGTACAAAGTCGTACGGCCATCGGGAAGTGGTTAAGCACGAAGATACTTTAATGTCCATAGTTTGTCTTTGGATATAATTTAGGATTTACACTGGATTTAGCATTCTTTAGAATTTTAATTTACAACATAATGTTGATTTTCTACTGTAATGGCTCTCTGCATTGGGTAGCACAGTCAGGGGTCATCGCCGAACCTTAAGGCCGCGTACACACGAGGGGATATGTCCGCTGAAAACGGTCCGATGGACCGTTTCAGCAGACATCTCCGCTCGTGTGTATGGGCTAGCGGACAGATTTCTCCACCCGACAGATTTCAAAGCAAGCTTTGAAATCTATCCGGTGGGAATCTGTCCGCCCGACATGTCTGCTGGTTAGTACACTTACCAGCAGACATGTCGGCTCCCACCACCGCCGCGCCGCTGCCGAATGGATTCGGCGCATGCGCAGAAGTGTTTTACTTCCTGGTGCGGTGACGTAGCGGTGACGCGGCGGCGTCAACGTCACCGCCGCGTCATCGCCACGTCACCGCGCCGTCCGGCGGCGGGGAATTTGATCCGATGGTGTGTACACGCCATCGGATCAAACTCCCGATCGGACATATCCGATGGAAATGGTCCGCGGACCGTTTTCATCGGATATATCCGATCGTGTGTATGGGGCCTAATAGTTTCAAATTGTAATAATTTATTCTTTATTTTGCCTTTTTCTTCTGACCACCTTTGCACATTTGTGGATGGAAGGACAGGGGGCATGTTGAGAAGTGTCACAAGGCTCACAAGTGGGGGAGGGCAACAAAGTAGTTGGGAGGAGAAATTAAGGGGAAAGGGAGTGGAAGGGGAGGAGAGGAATTGAGTCTAAACTAAAATTAAAAGCTTTAAAAAAAAAGTGTTTTACTGGTATTAAAAAATACACATAACATTTATTTTTTAACTTAATAAAAATGGTGGAAATGTGCATAAAGGAATAGTACATGGGAGTCCTACTTAGCTGGAGGTAGATTAGGTGTGCTTGCATGCAAAATGTATACTTCATTAAAATGCCATTTCCATTCATTCTCTCTTTCTTGTGACTCAGGGTTTGTATGCACTGTTTCCAAACAGCATCTCTTTTTGATTTTGTAAAGTAAATATTTTTCGAAGCATGTTCTTTTGTCACTACCACAGCAACAGTACTTATAGTAATCACAGCCACGTCATTTGTTTAGTTAGAATGTGATTTTCTTTTTGTGTCTGCCTGAAATCAGTGTGTTCTTTATATTCCTTAATATACTGTTTCTCTTACATCTGCCACAATGACTGATTGCTGGGGCTTTCCATCCTTTTAAAAACAGTGTGCACAGAGAGGCCAACTCAAGCGCTCAACTGCTACTTCTCCGTGCCAGGTTTCCAATGCAAAATGTTTTGGGAATACATCTAGGCCAAGTGTAAATCAATCTAACCAAGGTCTTAGGCTGGAAAAGTTAAAATACTTATCCAATATGGTGAATATGTACATTAGACACATGTGTATAGGCTCCAGTGAAGGAATTCCATTACTTTGAGGTAAGAAAAATTGGACATGTTGTCCAGAAAATTGTTTTGCTTTGTCATTTTTATATTTCCAGTATAATTTCGAAATTTTGTGTAACCTAACTGGTCGCTACCAGAGACGTGGATACTTTCCTTTAATCCTGTAAAGGTTTCAGTTAGCAGTCTTTTGTTATGTCTACTTATTTAATCTAATGTGGGCAAAACATGGCTCAATAAAAGCAAGCAACGCAATGGGTTAGAGCATTGCCTGTAGCCAAATAATTCTCAACAACATAGAGTATGAGTATTGCCATATGCACAGCGGCAGCCTGTTCTTAGGGGTGAAGGGGCGCCTTCCCCCTAATCTCCATGCGCCGGCCCCTAATCTCCATGCAGGGCACCGGAAACATAGATTTCTACATGCTTTTTTTTTAAAAAACTCATGATTAGAGCCGGAGGCTTCAAAGAGTTTGGACTCAGTCTGTAGAGCACTGTGCCCGAATCCCACCCACTTTCAACATTCGCTTTTGTCTTCTTCTTCAGGACAGGTCTTAAGACCGGATTGGCCTGGACGAGAAACCACCTGTGACCTGGATGGGGTAAGTGCGGATCTGGCAGGGTGGTTGGTTTCGGCCTCTCAAAAAATGGAGCACCATCCGCCGCTGCATACACACACATATAAGCTGCTAAACAGATCCTTATTGCTTTAGTTGCTTGCATGATCAGATGATTCCCGAGATCTATACTAGATATAGAACAGTTATCAGCAGGGTCACTCATGACAGGAAAACCACCAGTGATAACTGTATAACTGAATTTAGATTGGGTAAGAAACTAATTTAGTTGTTATGAATGCCAAAAGGAGGCCAAAATACTAGTATACATACTCAATATATACAGGTATATCAATATATATGTATATATATATATATATATATATATCTATATATATATATATATATATATATATATATATAGATATATATATATATATATATATATATATATAGATATATTTGTCCTGCTAAATTGGCCAAAATGTTAGCTTTGGATGGCCAAATAGGCAAGTTCAATGAAATTCGATTGAAAATTTGAAGGAGGGCAATCGACATGGACGCGACCGCTGGATTCGAAAGAACCTGGAAACCGTGGTATGAATATGCAGTACCCAATTACATCAATGATATTGTATTATTACCATGGTAGCCCAGCCTGTTTAACAGTCTACCGCTTAGCGTATATTTGATATTGACAGCCAATTCCGGACCACTCCTGCAGACACCCCTTTCTCCCCTCCCTGCTTTCCTCCCCACCCTCCTCCCCCCGCCTTGGGCTCTGACTATGAACCTCGTTATTATACATGTTCTTAGCATTGTTATAAGGTTGATTTTGGTTGAAACACTTACGTTGACGCATCAGGACTCTTGCCTAAACCACAGCCCTAAAACCATCTGGGCTGGTTGGAAGAAACGAAGCATCTTAAAATAAACTCCAGAAAATTGGTCTCTTAGTTATAACCTTATCTGTACTATTAATATGTCCATTGAAGCCACCAGACTCACCTGTTATGAACTTACCACTTATGTAAACCAAGAAGTTATTCTGTGTCTGTAATTAACTTATTTTATTTTGTTGAATTGTACATTTCTTTATCACCTCAATAAAGATATATTGACAAGGAAAATTTGAAGGAGCAGGTAAAAAAACTGTCAGCAAAACAGTGACTAAATTTGATTGGATGCAATCACTGTTTGAATATTCAGATAGCCACAAGTAAACATTAGTCTTTAGTATTTTTTTAAATTTGCAAAAGCTGGTTAGATCTGAAAATTAAGCCTATTAACTTACTGAAATTAATTTGTTGTGTCTGTGCCTGTCTTACCATAGACTGCCATGAAATACTGTATTAGGGAAGAAAAACTGAACTGAGAAAAAAAATAACTGAACATTGCAAGTGTGGAGTCTTCCACTGTTGACCTCCTTCTCTGAAGATACTAATGACCTGTTTGCTACGCTGATCCTTGGTAGCTTTCTGATAGGCCAGGTATAAGTATGTTGATTTGGAGCTGTGACTTTTCTTCAATTCTTCCACATGTGCATGCCTGCTTGACACATGAAGGAAGGTTTACTAAAACTGGTACACACTCCCTATTCCCCTTCTCGCATCTCTCCTTTCTTTATAACTTACCCAACCATTATCACTTTCGCTATCCTCAACTGTCACATGCTTTCGCTGCACAATTTCCACACTCCTCTTGTATTGTGGTCCGGTCAGGGCTGGAAAGAACACTCAGATCTAGCTGTGCTGAAAAACCTTCCCTTATATTTGTACGCACACTTAGGCCGCGTACACACGATCAGTCCATCCGATGAGAATGGTCCGAAGGACCGTTTTCATCGGTTAACCAATTAAGCTGACTGATGGTCTGATGTGCCTACACACCATCGGTTAAAAAAACGATTGTATCAGAACGCGGTGACATAAAACATAACGATGTGCTGAAAAAAACAAAGTTCAGTGCTTCCAAGCATGCGTCGACTTAATTCTGAGCATGCGCGGCTTTTTAACCAATGTTTTTGCATACTAACGATCGGTTTTGACCTATCGGTTAGGCGTTAAATTTTAAAGCAAGCTCTCTTTTTTTTGACCGAAGGATAACTGACCGATTGGGCCCACACACGATCGGTTTGGACCGATGAAACGGACCTTCAGTCCGTTTTCATCGGTTTTGACCGATCGTGTGTACGCGGCCTTAGTCTTTATGTCTCTGCCGCCTCACATCTGTAACAGATTTTGCATGCACCAGTTCTAGTAAATCTCTACAATGGGAACACCACAAATACCACAATGTTGTGCTCTTCTCTAACAAACCTGATTTGTTTTTATGGGGAGGTAAGTAAAACCTTGGACAGAGGGGTGGCTGTGGACGTGGTATACATGGATTTTGCAAAAGCATTTGACACAGTTCCCCACACACAGATAATGTGTAAGGTAAAGTCTACAGGCTTGTAAATTAATAGAAAACTGGCTAAAAGACAGAATTCAGAGAGTAGTGGTTTATGATTCTTACTCTGAATAGTCTAAGGTTATCAGTGGTGTACCCCAGGGTTCAGTGTTGGGACCCTTAAGTTTTATTATATTTATAAATTATGTAGGGTCTGGTATTAAAAGTACCTTTTCAATCTTTGCAGATGACATCAAGCTATGCAGTGGAATAACGTCCTTACAGGATGTCTCCAATTTACAAGCCAACCTCAATGCTCTCTTTCATTGGGCGACTATATGGCAGATGAGGTTTAATGTTGATAAATGCAAAGTTATGCACTTGGGGGCTAAGAATATGCATGCATCATACATACTAGGGGAGTACAACTGAGGGAATTAATGGTGGAGAAGGATCTGTGGGTTTTGGTAGATTATGAGCTTAATAATAGCATGCAATGCCAAGCTCCAGTTTCCAAAGCGAGCAAAATACTTTCTTGTATTAATAGAGGTATGGACTCCAGAGAGAGAGAGATAATTGTTCCCCTGTACAAATGATTAGTAAGACCTAATCTGGTTAATGCAGTTTAGTTTTGGGCACCAGTTCTCGGAAAGGATATAGGGGTAACTGGAGAAAGTCAGAGGGCAAGTAAACTGATAGGAGGCATGGAGGAGCTCAGCTATGATGAAAGAGAGGAACTAAATGTACTCTCTCTTGAGAAGTGGAGATTAAGGGGGGATATCATCAACATGTACAAATACATAAGTGGTCCATATAGTGAACTTGTTGTTGAGTTATTCACATTAATGTCATCACAGAGTACGAGGGGGTACTTTACGTATATCGGGAAAAAAAATTATCTCCAAATACAGAAAGTAAGAGCTGTGAAAATGTGGAATAGACTCCCTCAAGAGCTGGTTCTGGCCACCTCAGTAGATTGTTTTAAATAAGACCTGGATTTTTTCTTAATAGTACATAATATAACTGGGTACTAACATTTATAGTTTAAGTTGATCCTGGAAATATCCGGTTGCCTCTCTGGGAATCAGGAAGGACCCCCCCCCCCCCCCACTCTAGCAAATTGGATCATGTTTTGCTGGAGTTTTTTGCCTTCCTCTGGACTAACTGTGGGTATAGGATTTTTTTTTTATTATTGGTTGAACTACATGGACTTGTGTCTTTTTTCAACCTGACTAACTATGTAACTATGGAAAAAGGGGGAGAAAGGGAGATGGGATTTTCTAAACGGTGCTCAATACCAAACGTTATTGAAATGAGAAAGAAAAATATTGTACGACTCAAAGAGTACAAAAATAGAAAATTATTTATTAAATAGACATTAATGTAATAATATATCCACAAGACACTAAAGAGTCCTACGAATACATAGGATAAAATGATAGTCGGTCAGAGGTAGGTAAAATCTGATTTAAGCCAAAATAGATTGTTGTATCCCGACAGTTTCGCTTGTAATAAGCTTCCTCAGGGGTAGATGGTAACAATCAAGGCTTTTGATTTTTTAAACTACAAAAATGTAGAAAAATACAAATGTTAATTTCATACCGGCAGATAATGATTGTACAAAATATACATATGGAAAATACAGGCAATATTACTGGGCTGCAGAGGCCACGTAAATTTGTGCTCACCCTTTAACCACAGGAGACCAAGGGCCGTCTCATGAACCACCACCAGGTGGTGTGGGCCCTCTCCCACAGCAACAAACGGACCGCTTCAGCGATTCAATCCTTATGACAGGAGAAAAGTATGATGCCGGACTGACAAGGAAAGACCAGGGATAAGGACAATGAGATAAAGAGAAAAGCAACAATTGGGCAAGGATATACTATGTTCAAGCCAGAGAAATGACTTACTTACATGGGAGCGAAAATATAGGGGGGAAAAAATTATTGAGATGATAACGAGCATAAGGTGGTAGTATGCTTGATTAAACACCTTCAGTCTGGAAATAACAGAAAAATATAGAGAAAGAAAAAAAAATTAGGAAATTGAAAAATAAAAAGTGAAAAATAAATAAAGTATTTTTGAAAGATATTAATGTATGCATAAAGTATATAGAGAGGACCTAGGTCTCAATTCCATAAACTGGCAGAAGAAAAAGGAGAAATGGGAAACAAAGATAAAAATATTGAACCAAATGAGGCATAAGATGAAAAAGTTCAAAAAGTACTGGGATAAAAAGGTGCCCAGTGTAAAGCATTGAGACAGAACAGGGATCAATCAGAGCCAGGTTAGTCCTTACCGTAAGACAGTGTTAGAGGCAGCAACCCGTGTCATCTGCACTGGGTTGTACACACAATGATCTATTTATAGGGATATCCGTCCGACGTGCACAAGCGTGTGACGTGTCGGGGGCTGGCTAATGGGCTCTATTGAAATCAGGGAAGAGGAAAGAGAGAAGAAGGAAGTACTGATCACGTGTGGGCCTACGTACATGACACCGACAGACAGACTCGAACGATGAAAACTCCGCCCCAATGCAAATGACGCTAAGCGTACAGAAGCTGGGATGGACAGGGTGGCGTATCCGGGAGACGGATAGCAAAGAGCCAATGGAAGGTAAATCGAAGAAAAAGTGATATCTAGCAAAGCGGAACCGATTCGAAATGGGCGGGCAGTTTGTGTGGGAAGGGTGCCAACACAAGGCGGCGAGACAGGGACGGACCAAGTCTGCACTAGGGGAAAGGGGGAGCAAGGGAAAAATCGGATGGTAGACCGTAATACCTCTAATGTTCCCTAGTGCCTCTGCAACCCAGAAAAGAATAAAAAATCAAAAACAGAAAAAAGGAATTGTAACAATTAGTGAATAATATTAAACACAATACATAAACATTGCAAAACTATGTAATAATCAAATTATTATCACAAGAAGACACAAACTCATTAACACTAACAGTGTATACAATAATCAAATAGAAGGCCTACCTCCGGGTTACATAGACCCAGGGGTATAGTATGTTGCCAAAATGCGTGGCGGGGAGGGAGACATAAGGGGGTAGAAAGGAGAACATGGGGTAGCATAGGGAATGGGAAAGGGGGAACAAGGGATAGGGAAGGATCGGAGGGGGGGGGGGCGAGGGGAAACCGGTACTAGATGTTACAAGGATGGGGGGAAAAGGAATACAATTAGAAATAAAAGCAACAAAATAACCAAAACATTTTTTTACAAAAATGGCTTAAAGCTAAGACTGTCATTAAACCCAGGATGAATGGTAGCCCTGAGTTTGTATATCCAGCGTGCTTCAAGTTGGAGCAACGTTCCATCAACGCTGCCCCCTCTTGAGTCAGGCGGGATATGTTCAACAGCAAAAAACTTAATAAAGTTTGGGTCACAACTGTGGTAGGTTCCAACATGTCTGCTGATGGCAGTGACTATTTTCTTTTTGAGGATAGGTTTTATGTGATCTTGGATTCTTTTATAGAAAGGTCGTTTCGTTTTTCCTATATAAAAGCCACCGCAGCAGCATTTCGCTAGGTAGATCACGCCTACTGTCTGGCAAGTGACAACATTTTTGGTCGTGTGCCAATTGCCATTTGGCAGTTTAAATTGTTGTTGGTGTCCAACAAAAATACAAACATCACATTTGCCACACGGAGCAGTACCACCTTTTGTTGTTACTTTGGACACTTCAGCCCTGTTAAAGTGGCTGTGTACTAGGCGATCCCTAAGCGATGGAACACGTCTGAAAGTCACCTCTGGAAATTCCTTGATGAATTTTTTTAGTTTTGGATCTGCAGATAATAGGGGCCAGAAATTTTTGAGAATATTGCGCATCTCTATGTGTTGGCTAGAATATTTAGTAATTATTCTTACTCTATCCTTTTATTTTTGGAGTTGGATGAAAAAATGAGTGAACTTCTCTTTTGGACCTTGACACGGTTGTAGGCATGTTTTAATGACCTATGACTGTAACCTCTTACTCTCAATCTATGGTAGACATCCTTTGATGTCCTTTTGTAATTGCTGTCAAGACTACAGTTGCGCCTTAGCCTTAAGTATTGGCTATAGGGAATACTGTCTATCAGAGAGGCTGGATGTGAGCTAGTAGCATGGAGGATTGTATTTCCTGCTGTAGGTTTCCTATACAGGCATGAGTGTATTAGGCCATGCTCATCTTTAGAGATTTTGAGATCCAGGAAATCGATGTCTGTTTGGCTATAGCTGAATGTAAATTTTAAATTGAAATCATTGATTTTAATTAGTTCCATGAACTCAAACAATTGCGATTCGCTACCAGACCAAAAAATTAGGACGTCATCGATGTAACAATGCCAGCTGACTATGTAGTCCATGAGGGGTGCTAGGTCGTCACGGGATAAAATGTTTCTCTCCCACCCCCCCAGGTACAGGTTGGCATACGATGGGGCACACTTGGTCCCCATCGCAACCCCCTGCACCTGGAGGTAGTGGGAGGACCCGAAAACAAAAACATTGTGTCGAAGAATATAATTCAAAAGTTGGAGAACAAATCCATTGTATTTAGAGGCTTCTGGACCTCTTTCTGATAGGAGGCCAGAAATTACCTCCAGGCCCCTGTCATGAGGGATGGTGTTGTATAGACTTTCGACATCTAGGGCTACTAGCCATGTCTCGGGAGGAAGTTGGATACCTTCAAGGGTTTTCAGCAGGTCTATGGTATCTTTGATGTAGGCATGTGCAAAAGTGAAAAATTTGTTTCGTTTCGTTTCGTTTCAATTCGTCATTTAATAAATTTCGTTAAGTTAGGTTCGTTACATGTGTTGAATTCGTTTTCGGAATTCTTTAGTTTTCGACCGAATTTCGAAAAATCCGGTCGAAAACGAAAATATTTCGACCGTTTTTCGAATTCGTTCGTTTTTGACCGAATTTCGAAAAAAAACGGTCGAAAACGAAAATATTTCAACCAGGCGGAGCTTGGCGCGGACCGGAATGGCCGCATGAGAACAGAGCTCCGGCGAAAACGGGGACACAGCGGCTAAATACAGCCCAAGCAGCAGCAACAAAGGCACACTGACCCAGCGATCCAGCCTTGCTGATCACCCGCACCATGCCCAACAAGCGGAGAGGTCTCCCTCGTCCTCAAAAGCTGACGGAATTCTTTGCATGGGAGCAGAGGCAAGATGGCGCCGACTCCCCGGGGCCGTCCGCAGCAAGCACTCCACAGGATTCCCACGATAAGGCCAAAACAACAAAACGGACCTCCCCAGCAGCGAGAAAGCAATCCCCTACGTCCTCATCAGCCTCGGGGAGCCCGGAGAAGTCGCGGCCCAAGCTGGATGGCGGGAATCGCGCAAAGGAGGTTAGTGGAGGCCTAGATTCTGGGGATGACACCAGGGAACTCCCTGACTCAATAGATTGCTTCCCTACTAGCAACCGACCGGTGCTTGACACCGTCCTCAAGGACATGCTGGTCTCCCTTAGGAGCTCACTCCATAGCGACATGCTGACATGTGTGAAACAGTTTGGAACTGAGCTGCAGGCTGTGTCAGCTAGGGTAGAGCACGTGGAAACTAAAATGGGAGAATATGCCTCTACCATTAATAGTCTAGTGGACGCCCATGACGCCAGAGAGGAGGAGATGGAAGGGGTTAAAGCAAAAATAGCTGACATCGAGGATAGATCCAGGAGAAATAATTTCAAAATTAGGGGGGTCCCTGAGAGCATCCCTCAGACGGATCTGCAAAATCATGTCACTCTCATAATTACCTCAATCCTGCCTGATCTGTCAACAATAGATGTCACTATAGATAGGATCCACAGGCTGCCCAAACCCTCTCACCTCCCTGACAATATACCCAGAGACATCATCTTACGCCTGCACTTCTACCACATCAAAGACCGCTTTATGAGAGCAGTACGTAATAAAGATCAGGTGCCTGAACAGTACAAGGACCTGCAGTTTTTTGCGGACCTGTCCCAGTTCACGCTGCAGAAAAGGCGCAACTTGAATACCATCTGCAAGGCATTACGCAATCACAATATTGCATACAAATGGGGGTTTCCAACTAAACTTGTAATAACCCACAAAGGGAAAGATTTCAATGTGGATTCCCTCCCTAAAGGATTGGAGTTGCTTAAAACCTGGGGCATCATCCCTGAAGCTGCCACGAGAGGCCTGTCTGACGGAAGTCCACACCGAGTTCGAGATGATTGGCAGCTTGTGAACACCAAAAATGCCCGCTCACACCGTTAATAAGCCTGCTGGGCTGCACAAATAACACCAGTAGGATTACGGCTGTGATCCCTGTTGAGGAGTTCATTTAGTTTGTTTTTTTTCAAGCTAGACTCTTTCCCCTGTTTCTACCTAGCGTTTGTTTACGCTTCACCCAGGTCTCCAAGACCTATTCAGTTCTTATGTGTTTTTCTTTTTTGAAGACGTTTCAACTGTGTTTTTTCTTTTTTTTTGTTTGGAGCCTTTTTTCTTGTAGCTGGATTTACTACCCCTTCCCGAGCCACGGAGGACCCTCTCTACACACATGTGCCTTCTATCTGCCGGATGTCTCTTCCTGCCGAACACAGCTATCCAAAACTGTGAGTGATGTATGTCATATTCTCCTTGCCTTACCTCTAACCACACATCATCATGCCTGTCACATTTCTAACCATTAACGCCAAGGGTTTAAATCACCCGGCGAAAAGGAAATCCTTGTGGCAAGAGGCGATCCAGCACAAAGGAGATGTCCTCTGTGCACAGGAAACTCACTTCCATGAGCAGAAAATGCCACGGTGCTCACACCCCAAGTTTCCACATGTATTCACAGCAAGCACGTCGGCCAAGAAAAGGGGGGTATTGACTGCTGTTAGGGACACTGTGGCATTTACCAAGCATAATGAGATGGTTGATCCTATGGGTCGATTCCATATTCTAGTATGTGACTTGAACTCAACCCCATACACTATTGTCAACCTATATGCGCCCAACAAGCACCAGATTAGATTTCTACACCAGGTCCTCAGGAAAGCTAAGCAAATGCAGAAAGGCTACCTTCTACTATGCGGGGACTTTAACCTCCCTCCTGATGCGTCGGTGGACTCGACATCTCATTCCATCAGGCACCGTCTATCGCTACAACCGGTACTCCACGCGCAAGACCTATATGACGCTTGGAGGTGCCTCAATGGATCGGAAAAGGATTATTCTTTCTTTTCAGCATGCCACAGGGTCTATACTAGATTGGACCTTTTCATCACCGACAAATGGCTACTACCTAAAATATCTGCATCCAAAATCAATGACATCACCTGGTCGGACCATGCCTCGGTGACACTATCGGTGGAGGATTCGCCAGGCGTGAATACTTGTTTCGTCTGGCGGTCCAACTCGAGGTTGATCCAAGCTGGCGAATCCAAGGCCCAATTGCAGGAAGAGATCTCCAATTTTTTCTCTTACAATGCTGACTCTGTTTCTGATCCGATGGTTCTTTGGAACGCCCATAAGGCATACATGAGAGGAGTTATGATAAAAATGGGTGCTGGGGTTAGGAGAAGGAGGGGACAGCGTATACATGACCTACTTTCCCAGATCCACCTGTTGGAGTCCCAAAACAAACAACATACCACCCCAACATTATCTAACCAATTATTACAACTTAGATATGATCTGCGCATGGTGTTGCTTGATGACTTCGACCTAGCGAATAAGCGCCTGAAAATGTCATATTATGTTAGCGGCAACAAGGCCGGAAAATTGCTAGCCAACCGTCTCAGGGGAATTCGGTACAAGTCCAAAATACCTTATATTTTACACCCGACCTCGGGAGTCAAATTGTTCCACCCACAAGCCATCGCAGATGCTTTTAGTTGTTACTACAACTCCTTATATAATTTGAGGGAGGACCAGTCCACGGTTCAGCCCACTGAGCATATGATATCAAGTTTTCTTGCTAAGGTCAATCTCCCTACAGTATCACCAACTCAACTGGTGGGGCTCAACCTACCCTTTACGGTCCCTGAAATTGTTAAGGCTATAGAATCTCTCCCAATCAACAAATCTCCCGGCCCTGACGGGTTCATAGGGGAGTATTACAAGGCTTTTAAATCCGAATTAGCCCCCTATCTGTCTAATGTCTACAATACCGCTGTCTCCTCCTCCTCTTTCCCTCCCGAAATGTTGTCGGCTCTTATAGTGGCCCTTCCGAAACCAGGGAAAAACCCAGATGTGCCACAGAACTTCAGGCCGATCTCACTTCTGAACAACGACCTGAAGCTCTATGCTAGGCTTATAGCTAATAGGCTGGTTGATTTAATGCCGTCCCTGATCCATATGGACCAGTCGGGGTTCACAAAGGGCAGACAAACTGCGGACGCAACGAGACGCCTGATAAATATCATACACAGAGCTAACATAACCAAAACGCCTTCTCTGCTCCTTGCTTTGGATGCAGAGAAGGCGTTTGATAGGATTCACTGGGGGTACCTGGCGAAAGTCCTCTCCAAATTTGGGTTAGTGGGCGAGATCCACTCAGCAATAATGGCACTTTATACGAACCCCTCGGCTCAGGTATATATATCCGGCATGCTATCCTCCCCCTTCAATATTTCTAACGGCACTCGCCAGGGATGTCCACTCTCCCCACTTATATTCAACTTACTTATGGAACCCTTAGCCTCGTACATTCGATCCCACCCACTGATAAAGGGGTTCAGAAGCGGTAACTCACTCCACACAATAAGTCTATTTGCGGATGACATTATCCTGATGCTCACAGACGTTGAATCCTCCCTGACCTCCGTACACGAATCACTGCAATTGTTCTCAAAGGTGTCCTATTATAAAGTTAATGATACCAAGTCCTACATCCTAGACATGAATGTCCCTCCAGGGGTTCAACATTCTTTGAGCCAAAAATTCCCTTACATCTGGAAAGACAAAGGAATTTCCTACTTAGGGATAACCCTAACGCCCCATACCTCTGAACTAGTTAGAGAAAACTACTACCCTTTATTACAAAAGCTCCCCCCTAAGCTGGCCAACTTGGCGAAGTTCGAGCTCTCCTGGTCGGGTAGGCTGGCAGCCTTCAAAATGCAGATTCTTCCCCAACTCATCTATATTTTTAGAACCCTGCCGATTCCGGTCCCATCCTCCTTTTTTTCCTCACTTCAATCCCTAATCAACCGTTATCTGTGGGGGGGGAAACGGGCCCGCTGTGCATTTAGCAGGATAGTGAAACATAGGTTAGCAGGGGGGATAGGTCATACACATATTAGGGATTATCACGTGGCATCCATCCTTGCTCAGCTGAAAGGTTGGTTTCCCTCCTCAACGCCCACTCTATGGTCCCAATTGGAAAGCCACCAAGTACCGGGTGGAAATCTCTATAACTACTTGTTGGCCAGTGCCTCACTTCCCCGCCCCACCTCCGGATCTAGTCCTACAATTCAGAGCACCGTTGCCGCCTGGCGGCTACTTATATCCCACCCATTCCCCTCGCACAAACTTTCTCCCCTGAAACTTCCGGTTTCAGCCCTGCCGCTGTTCATACCTGGTCTATCCACCTCTAATTGGGGAAGGGGGAGCGACTTGTCTATTGAAGATTTACACGTGGGTCCCGCTCTTAAAACCTTTAGAACTTTGCAGCTGGAGCTATCTCTCCCTGCAACAGAGCAATACAGATATTTACAAATTTGCCATTTTCTGAGGGGATTCGCAGGAGCTTCCATCCAACTTCCATGGCAAATTCCCCAGTACTTATTCTCCAAATCCCACAACATTAAAGGTATTTCATTGTTCTATTCCCTTCTACAAAACAAATGTGCATTCCAGAAGACGCTCTCTATGCGTGCGTGGGAGAAGGATTTTGGTAGGGTATACCCGGAGGAACAGTGGCAGAGGGCACTTAGGGACACATACGCCTCCACTAGAAGCGCCAACCTATGGGAACTGTCTCAAAAACTCCTCTTACGTTGGTACCTTACCCCCTATCGCATCTCCCGGTTTGCCCCTGGCGGTTCCTCCATGTGTTGGAGGATGTGCGGAAATACTGGCACACTGTATCATCTACTATGGACGTGCCCTGGGATTCTCCACTACTGGGAATCTGTATTTAAATGGATTGATCAAGTGTTAGGTACCTCCATGTCCCCTTCCCCAGGAATGGCGCTATTATCCTTGGGAATAGATCTAGTACCACACCATCTGAGACCCTTGTTGTCCCATATGCTAATGGCAGCTAGGCTGTCCTTGGTCAGGCACTGGAGGAGCGTGACTCCTCCAGGACTGACCGAAACAATACAAATAGTTCACACTCATGGCACTTATGAGCGACTATTTGCCTTGAGTACTGGAGCCAGATCTAACGTCGACAAACACTGGGATCCCTGGATTAAGTGGTACCATTCTGGGGTCTAATTGTAACAAGCTCTGATTACTCCCATCAATAGCACATGACCATTTAACTCAATTTTGGCTCCTTTGTTTTCTTGTTTTCTTGTTTTTCTTTTATTTTTATTATTTTTTTTTTTTTTTTTTTTTTTTTTTTTTAGGTTTTATTATTATTTGTTTATATAGTTTTTTTACTTCCGTTTAATTCCTGTTTACTCTTATTCCTGTCTACCTAGATCGGTAGCGTGTTCACTAGCAAATGATGTTATTGTTTCACAATATGGTATACGATGAGCTATTACCTATTAAACAATGCTCCATGGAATGAATAGTATGACTACATACCCTTCCATGTTGTTTTCTGCACTCTACAACCACGGTCAGGGCTATACTACTTCGTATTGTGATATAGGTTGATAATTCTTTGTCGATACATGCTATGTGATATCCACATTGTGTTAATTCTTTGTAACTTGTGAAATCTTAATAAAAAAGATTGAAATTAGAAAATATTTCAACCAGATTAGAAAACAAATAGTCTCTTTTCGAATAGAATTTTTTTCGAATTAAATCCGAAATTTTTTTTTTTATTTTTTTTTCGAATTCCGATCGAATTTAGTCCGCGGGTATTCGATTCGGAATTTAGAAAAAAAAATTTTTTTCGATTTCGACCATTTTTTTCGAAATTCGGTCGAAAACGAACGAATTCCGAAAACGGTCAAAATTTTTCGCTAATATAGCAATTCGGGAATTCGTATGCATCCGAATGTCCGAATAATGGAAAATTCGTCCGAATTTCGATTCGGAACGAAACGAAATGCACATGCCTACTTTGATGTATGAGCTCAAAGACGTTACATGTGGGGACAGGTAACAATCTACCAGAGAGCTAGCGTTCTCTGTTAAAGTAGCACAGCCTGATATGATCGGCCGACCAGGAGGATTCGTTAAAGATTTATGGGTCTTTGGTAGAGCGTAGAAGGTTGGAGTTCTTGGGTCTTTTACATCCAAGAATTTCCAAGTATCTTGATCAATAATTCCTTGATGGAAGGCTTTATAGACGATTTGAAGATATTGCATGTGAAAATTAACTAAGACAGTTTTGGAGATAGGTCTATACCATTCTACATTAGATACAATTCTACTGCACATAGCTTCATAGCTATGATTACCAAATTCCCTCCTTTGTCAGCAGGTTTCACAGTAATTTCTAGATTTTTTTGTAGTGACTTAATGGCCTCCTTTTGTGGTAGCGTGAGATTAGATTTAGAGCAAGGTCTAAAGTTACATTTTTCAATGTTTTGCGTAACCTGTTGTACGAAGGCCCACAGGTTTGGGTTTGTATTGAGAAGGGGGAAATGTCTGGACTTGGGTCTAAACGTCTGTGGTGGAGGAAAAGACATCCGATACAGTGGGGAAAAAATCCAACCATCGATCGTCATCAAAGGGATGGCCTTCCTCCCATAGGTCTGCTAAATCAGTCAGTGCACGCTGTTCCAACATTCTGTTTTCGATGTCAGTAGAGTTAGGGGTTTCAAACTGTAGGGAAGTTCTGTCGAATAAGACTTTATACATTAAACGACGTGCAAAAAGGTGCACATCCTTGACCAGGTCGAATTTATCGATTTCTGAATCTAGGCAAAAAGTTAGACCTAATTTAAGGACCTGTTCCTCCTCATTCGTTAAATTATGTGACGATAAGTTTATAATTGACAATTCAGTTTCATTTGTTTCGATTACGTTTAGTGATACGGGAATATCCATACCTGGGTATGGATTTAATCCTTCGCTAAAAAAATGGGTGCAATACGTACATCTGCAGGGAGTGGTGTCCCGGAGGGGGATACAATAATCTCTGTATGGCTTACCTTATTAATGGTCTCAGAGTGCATAGGTGATGCAGTAATGGAAGTGGAAAGCGCTGTAGGGACTACGGCAAGCAATGCCATTGATTGCGGCCCACGAGGAGCAGTTGGTAAAGATTGAAGTAGGGTTGCAGAATGCAATGATGCTAGTCTCGAGTGCGTTTCATGTGTGCGACGTGGCAATGGGGTACCAATCTGGTGTCCAAGTGATTCAGTAGACGCGGCATCTGAATTACCTTTTCGTTTTTTAGGTATTCTGCCTACCGACATGTCGCGGTAGGTGGTTGATTGGCTAGATGAAGGAGAAGAAGCTGAAGATAGATTAGAGACATTTTCATCCTTTTTAAAATTTCTATGGCTATTGTTTCTAAAGGGTTTTGGGCCTACATTAGTTGTCCATTTGTAAGCAAAGTTATTAGCGTAAACATTCATATCACGTAAAAACTTATTTTCCTTCTTTCCTATAATTTCTATAGTATATACTTCAATATGTTCCTTAAGTGTCTGTTCTTTTTTAATGAACCTTGCACTAGTTTTTATTGAATTGAAATCATCATACCACTTATGTACCGCATTGTCTAGGGAGACAAGTTCTTGTTCATACTCTTTGCACAATAGCGTCATCATGCCAAAAGAGCAGGATTGGAGATTCATTTCCTATAATAGTTTCAGAGGATCCCCTATCTTTCTCAAGTTAGGGAATATCTGAACTCTGAGTCCCCACGGTACTACACTGTTTTCAATATATTTCTCAAAATAACGTTTGTGCCAAAAGATTCTGACTTTACGTTCTAAGATGCGCTGTAGCCTAAGGAAGGCATGATCCAAATCCTTCTCTGTAATGGAACTGGAGTTTATGGTACGTTGAACCTTGTTCATTAACCCATCCCAGGATTCGCCACTAAAGGCTGCCATTGTCTGGAGGAGAAAAGAGAGGGGGGAGGGAGAAACTTGGAAAAAGAAGGGGGAAGGACAGGGAATAACAAAAAATATAGCCACTGCTTAATGGCAAACAAAATTCACCAAGTTAATCATATTATATATAAGATATTTGGTATTAGTGACAATATATTCTTTCTCATTACATATAGATGTTTAGAAACGAGAAAAAATAAAAAATATATATAAATATGTTCAAAAAATGAACCTTTTGTTGCGTGCGTCAGGTGAAGGACCCAGGAAAAATAGTGTATTGAAACACCTTGGAGAGAAATGTATGTTTTGGTCCAATCACAGAAGGCACACCATATTGAGTAGGCACCACATCCTAGACATTTAGCAAATGGAAAAAGGGGGAGAAAGGGAGATGGGATTTTCTAAACGGTGCTCAATACCAAAAGTTATTGAAATGAGAAAGAAAAATATTGTACGACTCAAAGAGTACAAAAATAGAAAATTATTTATTAAATAGACATTAATGTAATAATATATCCACAAGACACTAAAGAGTCCTACGAATACATAGGATAAAATGATAGTCGGTCAGAGGTAGGTAAAATCTGATTTAAGCCAAAATAGATTGTTGTATCCCGACAGTTTCGCTTGTAATAAGCTTCCTCAGGGGTAGATGGTAACAATCAAGGCTTTTGATTTTTTAAACTACAAAAATGTAGAAAAATACAAATGTTAATTTCATACCGGCAGATAATGATTGTACAAAATATACATATGGATAATACAGGCAATATTACTGGGCTGCAGAGGCCATGTAAATTTGTGCTCACCCTTTAACCACAGGAGACCAAGGGTCGTCTCATGAACCACTATGTAACTATGTTTGGGCTTATACACCCTTTTGTTCTTGTTAGCATCCTAAATCAATCACATTTGTGTATAAATCACACAATTAGGAAACATAAGGGGAATACAAAGACACTGAATTTTAAAAGAGCCAACTTCCCTAAACTACGAACCTTGCTAGAAGGCATAAATTGGGATAAAATATTAGGAACAAAGAACACGGAGGAGAGATGGGTTTGCTTTAAGAGCATATTAAATAAGAATATTAGCCAATGCATCCCATGGGGTAAAAAATCAGCAAAAGTCCTGGATGGCTTAACTCCAATGTAAAAATGCATATAAAAACAAAGGAGAAGGACTTCAAAAAATACAATGTTGAGGAATCATCATCAGCATTCAGACTTTATAAAGAATACAACAAGAAATGTAAGGGTGCAATTAGGGTGGCTATGATAAAACACGAAAGACACATAGCGGAGGAGAGCAAAAAAAAAATCCCAAGAAATTCTTTAAGTATATAAATAGTAAAAGAGGGAGGACAGACCATATTGGGCCCATAAAGAATGAGGAAGGACATATGGGTACAATGGATAGGGAGATGGCGAAGGTATTACATTTATTTTTCTCCTCAGTCTTCACAAGGGAATTGGGGCGCTACAGTAACCAAAACTGTCTATCCTCATGACACATCGCAGGAAGCACCTCCATGGTTAACAGAGGAAAGAGTTAAAATCAGACTTGGGAAACTTAACATTAATAAATCATCAGGACCAGATGGCCTGCACCCAAGGGTACTTAGGGAACTCAGTCAAGTAATTGCCAGACCATTGTTCCTAATTTTTACTGATCGTCTACTGACTGGAATGTTACAAGCTGATTGGAGAAAAGCCAATGTAGCACCAATATTTAAAAAGGGCCCAAAATACATCCCTTCGAACTACAGACCAGTTAGCCTAACATCAATAGTATGCAAGCTCTTGGAGGGGATGATAAGGGACTATATACAAAATTTTAGTAATAAGAATAGTATCATTAGCAGTAATCAGCATTGATTCATGAAGAATCGTTCTTGCCAAACCAATCTATTAACCTTATATGAGGAGGTGAGCTTCCATCTAGATAAAGTAAGGCCCATAGACATGGTGTATCTGAATTTTGCAAAAGCATTTGACACAGTTCCCCCTAAATGTTTACTGTACAAAATAAGGTCCATTGGCATGGACCAATGGGTGAGTACATGGATTGAAAACTGGCTAGAAGGGAGAGTTCAGAGGGTGATGATAAATGGGGAGTACTCAGAATGGTCAGGGGTGGGTAATGGGGTCCCCCGGGTTTCTGTGCTGGGCGGCGCGTGCACGCTACGAGTGGCCGCAAAGCAAAATCATGTTATATTTCGTGATATTTTGCTCAGCCAAGCCGACCTGCTGCCGTAAAACTATGGTGGGCGGTCGGCAATCAGTTAATAGGCACCACTACTACAGTGATTGCCAGTGGCAAAAAAAAACTTTTGCTCAGAATCAAGTATGCAGCCAAAATGCAGCCCAAAGGGTGGCGCCATTTGAAAGGAACTTCCCCTTAGTCCTGTCGTATGTGTTGTACGTCACCACGCTTTGGTCGGCCGTTTTTTTTTTTCATGAATGTGTGTATGCAAGTCAGGCTGGAGAGGAATCACGTCAGGAAAATTGAACATTTGGTAGCTAAAGATAGGAATACCAATAAGAAATTCATTTATATTTGACTGGCATGGATGAATTATAAAGAATCTCAATGATTTAAAAAAAAAATCACCCTGCATACTGCAAAGGATTTGAATATATACGTTTATATATCTGAATTCATCCTGCTGATATTTTGGATGTTGTACTTTTTCTCATTGAAACCTTTTTCAATACCATGCCATATAAACCTGAAATGTTTGGATGATGCCACAGATAAACTTTTTCTTTCTCGTTCCTTTTTTTTTTTTTTTTTTTCATGTTTTCTTTCCTCTTTACATGTGTTTATTTTTTTTATTTTATTTTTTTTTCTACTTTAGTATATCAACCCCATTATCTTGGTAATTTTCAATGACCAGCATCACTTTCCTCTCTTCTTCATGGTACACTGTTCCAATATGTCTTTGCTGAATACTATTTTTTATGTTTCATACATCGCTGTATATTTGTGTGATTGAACTCTATTGCATTTCACCTGTACTGGATGTGTTTGGTATGTATTTACGGAATAAAACCCAATTTCCACAATAGGAGCTGAATCCCAAAATAGTAAATTCTGGTATTAAAGTAGTGAGTTAAACAGTCAAATAAGCTGTAACAAATAAAGCAAAATTCAAAATGTATAACATTGGAGAACAAATTGTAAATTGACCACTTGTTCTTTATTAAATACGCCCCAATCCAGAATAGAATTGAAGCTTCTATTTCTCTGTTTATATTGGAATCAATTAACCCATCACTAATTCCAAATGTATTCCCTATGTGCTTTAAAAATTCAACTTCAGCCAAAGACTTAAATACCGTACACAAAATGATTAGATTAGCAGCATATGTTTCATGAATTGAACTTTGCGCCTGCTAAGTCATTAGCTAGAAAGGCTTCATGTACACCATAGAAATATATTTATGATTCAGATCCTGTTTAGAAAATAATGACTTAAAGCTTAAACTCCAGGGAAACAGCTAAACACACAAATGAAGTGAAAACATGGTAGCTGTTTTACCTGCCAAAATTATTTGATTTTCAGTTTATCCAATCCCGAGATCTGTACAGCTCGTCAACACAGCACAGATTTGTCTGGCAGGGCAGGCATCTTGATTTTTCTTCTGCTGCATTTTCACTTTCACTTACAGGTCTGTTCCCCAACCCCGACCTGTGACTGGACAGTGAAAGGAGAAGCAACACACTGATGAGTTCCGCTTTCTGTCATTCTTCCTAACTAATATACTCCTTGTGCTGCTTCTCCCTCCCCCTCTCTGAGCTCTTCTGCACAGGGCCTAATACCAAGTAAAGTTTGGGTACTTACATCACTTGTGTTGAAAAACAAAATACATAACAATGTGTTCATTTATCTCTTTTATATCTACCTGGAGTTCAGCTTTAACTAAGCTGGCATAAGGAATTCCGTGTGTAAAAGGGTGAGCATACAAAAAGTACCTAATTTCAATTAGATATATTCTAGGGTCCCTTACTTCCTGAAACATGTTTTAATTGAGGGAACATGTCGGTTTGGATTTTTGCAAGCTGCCATTGCTAACCTTACTTCCTTACTCTAACCTGAGAGATTCCTTTCAAAATTCTTCCATTGTCCTTAATTTGAAATTCCACAAATTTTAAAATACTAAAAAGTGTAGGAATCCTTTAAAGACCAATTTACAGATATGCATTGCAGTAACACACACATTGCCACAATGCACAGTGAGGCACACCATTCATGTTAGTAAGTTACAGTGCTATTTATTTTAAATTGCACTCCAAGGCACTAAAAGAAGGAACCTGCCTAACAGCAAACCACAACTCACAGTAAAGCAGGTCCAATGTGGAGCATTGGCAATTTATTTAAATAAAACACCCACGTTATTTAAATTTAATTAAATTAACGGATGCCTTAATGATCATTTATATTTGGATAGATGATATTATTATTATTATTATTATATTATAATAAAGAGGTAGATAGATAGATAGATAGATAGATAGATAGATAGATAGATAGATAGATAGATAGATAGATAGATAGATAGGGCCAGATTCACGTAGAGTTACGCCGGCGTATCAGTAGATACGCTGGCGTAACTCAAAATCTGAGCCGTCATATCTAATAAGCGTATTCTCAAAACGAGATACGATTAAATCTTGCTAAGATACGTCCGGCGTAAGTCTCCTACGCCGTCGTATCTTAGTTGCATATTTACACTGGCCGCTAGGTGGCGCTTCCGTAGATTTACACGTCGAACATGTAAATTAGCTAGATTTCCCCAATTCACGAACGTACGCCCGGCCGTCGCAGTAAAGATACGCCATTTACGTAAGGCGTTTTCAGGCGTAAAGATAAACCACCAAAAAGATGGCGCAGCCAATGTTAAGTATGGACGTCGGGACCGCGTCAAATTTTATCAAATTTTACGTCGTTTGCGTAACTCGTCCGTGAATGGCGCTGGACGTAATTTACATTCACGTCGTTTTCAATGACTATTTGCAACGTCATTTGGAGCATGCGCACTGGGATACGTTCACGGCCGGTGCATGCGCAGTTAAAAAAACGTCATTTACGTGGGTCCAACGTTAATTTAAATACAACACGCCCCCTACCTGCCATATTTGAATTATACGCCGGCCCATTTACGCTACGCCACCGCAACTTACGGAGCAAGAGCTTTGTGAATACAGCACTTGCCTGTAAAAGTTGCAGCGGCGTAGCGTAAATCAGATACGCTACGCCTGCACAAAGATAGGCTCTCGTACGAGAATCTGGCCCATAGATAGATATGAAGTATGTGTTCTTATATTCAGCCAGCAGGTGGGGCTCTTGTCTCCTTTTCACATGTTTTCCAGTTTCTCTTTACCTCCTGTTATAAAATTCCTGTTGCATGAAGAACTCAATCACTCAAGCAAAATTGACACCAAGAAATGAATAGAACAGAAAAATAGTTATCGTGTTCATCCTACTGTAGTCACCTGCCATCGATCTGTTTACAGTGGTGCCTGTCCTGTGACATGGATGTATAATATGGAACAAGTTATGTATGATTTGAAGCCATAAAAAAAAAAAAATTGATTACTGTGATTTATTGAAGGCTAAAGAGCATATTTAAAGTCGGTGAATCTGGCTGATTTACTAAAGTAATTGAGAATCTTTAGTTAAAAAATCGTGTAAATATTCATTTCGGTTATCCAATCATATGAGAAGCATCTTCACAGGAATGGGTATTTAAGTTGAACAGGAATTTCCTATTCATATATTTTGAGTGAATATTTACACAATTTTGAGAGTAAAGAATCTCTGCCTCGTTAGTAAATGCACCTTGATTGACACTTATCAAATATTCACAGGTAGTTATTCATTCTCTGTAATAAACACATGCACCTGAAAGATTCACTTGCATTGAATGTTTAACAAATTTCACCTTCATCGCATTATACCTCTAATACTTTTCAAAGTACACATATAAGTATACTAAAATTGTGTTTTATAGATAAAGGATGAGCTAAGGTTCGGACCTGAGTTCAACCTGAACCTGCAGGAAAATTTCAAATTATAGCAGACCAGCGGCCCAGACGGTTGTGGCCATAGTATTCTCTACCCTGCAGCCTCACGTGACAAAGCGGTTGGGATCCTGGTGACATCATTGACTTAATATGGCCACATGACCATCAATAATGCTGCTTTGCAAACTAATCCCCACCATCCTTAATAGACATTGCAGCTTCCAAACTCATAGTGACCATAGAACATGTCTATCAGCAGGAGTAGCTGGGTGGAGTGCCTTCTGAAGTGTCTGTCTGTTTGGCTAAGTGCAGGGATCATTCCTTTCAGCTAATAAACAGGGAAAGATGAAAGATAAAGGGAAAAGTGGAGAAGTCTATTTCAAATCATGTCTGCACCGCTCACCACACATTCATATATACGTACTGATACAACATGTTAACATTTTGAAATATTTCTCATGTTTAGCAGGTTTAAACCATAAATAGATGACATATCATTTTCTAAAGTTCTGTGTTTAAAAAAAAATATTGGTAAAAGTGATAAATGCTACATACAACAAAGTATTATATGAGACACTATAAAAACAATCGCTGGAAAAGTCCCCAGTGATAAAGTGCTTGTGCTGTTGGAATAGTATTGAAGATCTCATACACAGTGCTGTGACTTGGAATATAGATAAAAGATTCCATGCTCCAAAAGTGGAACTTCCGCTTAAACCACCCCTTGCCCCCTTACATGCCACATTTGGCATGTCATTTTTTGGGGGGGGAGTGAGGGCTTTGTTAGAAATTGGACTTCCTGTCCCACTTCATCCTTCCGCCCAGGGACCGCTTAGGCAACTCGTCATATCGCCTTAGGCAGCCCCTCCCTGTAGGCGATCGCCTGGGACACATGACAGGTCTCAGGCGATCACCTGTCCACTTCTAGAGCGCAGCACGGCTCACGCAATGCGCAGTGAGTGCCCGGATGTGAAGCCGAAAGCTGCCATGGCCGGGTGCCCACAGACTGAATGGAGGCACCGGCGGAGAGGGGGGGGGGGGAAGAGCGATGATCTGGGCAGCCATGTTGCTGGACAGTGTAGCAGGTACGTGTCTGTTTATTAAAAGCCAGCAGCTACACTTTTTGTAGCTGCTGACTTTAAATAAACATAAAAAAGGCTGGAACTGCGCTTTAAGTGCTTAAATTGGGTGCCCCCCTAATAGATGTGCACTCACCCTTGGGATTGGACCAACTATCGCTAGTTAGGTCAAATGCGTGTGTGGGGTGACCCCTGTAGATATCCTCTGGACCGGTGGTTGGCTATAGTGGATAATCCTCTAGATCCTCCCAAAAGAAAGTATTCAACTCACATGTATAAGTGCCTGATGTCCTGGCACCCGGAGTGAACAGCAGGTAAACAGTAATCCGTGAAATCTGCCCAATCAGTACATGAAGCCGCTGGTGCAGTGTAGGCTCGATTTCCTGGTTCGGACGTCTAGGTGGAAGTGTGTCACGATCACGTGACCTCTATGCATTTCGGCCATCTATAGGAAGTTGTCAAGAAATATTACAATTTGTTTCATAAAATACTGCTTTCGCCTATTTTATACATTTTTGCATCTTCATCCTCTTTAGGAACTTTCAGTCTACATGCAATTGCTATAACATTGACTGCACATCAGTGTTCAGTGCTGTCTTTCTGGTAATGGATGGTGACAGTGGTGGACCATGTGGCTGCTTCTAGTCTTAACTGAAGATGAAAGTAGGTATAACTGGGAAAACTACTGTTCCGCCTATCATGGTCACAGCCTGAGGAGGAGGCGCGGCTTTTGAATAATGGAGGATGGCCGCCGACGTCTGACATATGGAGAACAGGAGAAGGTAGGGAGATCGTTGTCGAGGCATTTTACAGGCACAGTGAGGCAATATTTGATGGCACAGTGACTCACTGTGCCATAATACATGCCTCACTGTGCCTGTAACATGCCTCACTCACTGTGCCTGTAACATGCCTCACTGTGCCTGTAACATGCCTCACTCACTGTGCCTGTAACATGCCTCACTCACTGTGCCTGTAACATGCCTCACTCACTGTGCCTGTACCATGCCTCACATGCCTCACTGTGCCTGTAACATGCCTCACTCACTGTGCCTGTAACATGCCTCACTCACTGTGCCTGTAACATGCCTCACTCACTGTGCCTGTAACATTGTGAGGCATGTTACAGATGGCACAGTGAGGCATGTTACAGATGGCACAGTGAGGCATGTTACAGATGGCACAGTGAGGCATGTTACAGATGGCACTGTGAGGCATGTTACAGATGGAACAGTGAGGGGTCGTCTTATACAGTGAGTATATCCCAAAACCAAAATTTTAGCTGGAAAATTAGGGGGTCGTCATACGCCGGCAAAAAAAAAGTCAGTTACTTTGCTGAGTAACTAATTACTTTGCCAATGTAGTAACTGAGTCACTAACTCAATTACTTTTTCAGACAAGTAATTTGTAACTGCAACTAATTACTTTTTTAAAGGGAGATGAGCAACACTGCCTGTATCTGTATTCCCTTCCTATCCCTTTTCTCCCAGTAGCCCTAACCCATTACTTACCCTATGGCTTCTTTCGCCATGGTGGTAAGCTTACTGCCCTCTAAAAAATTATTGATGAGGAATTGCTCTCAGAGGGTGGTATAGCAGGTATTGGCAGGTGGAAGCAAACCTGCCATTTCCTGAATGTCTGTGGAAAAAGGGGGATTTTGTAGTAAAAAAAATGCACCGCAAGTGTGATTCAAGCATTTGGCTCACACTTGCAGTGCTCTCCCATTGAACTCAACAGGCACTTTGACTTGGAGTGCCACCTGCAACCCAAGTTAAAAATGCTGCAGCCATAAAGCTAAGCGTTGTGGCTTTAGAACATTCACAGCCTTTTTAGAATGTAAGATAGATAGATAGATAGATAGATAGATAGATAGATAGATAGATAGATAGATAGATAGATAGATAGATAGATAGATAGATAGATAGCGCTACCCCATTCAGGGATCGGCAAATAAAGTTACCTCTCTGTGATGTCTAGGGGTAGATGTAGTAAGCAAAGCAGTAACGAATGTCCAACCTGTAGCTGAAGTTTTCTGAATGCTTTATTATAACTTGAGGTAGATAGGAGAAGGTTGATGAAAGAAGAGCAACTTTGCAGAGTCAGGCTTGGATAGAGAAAGCAATCCTGCTTTCGGTAATTAAGTCAATCACGTCACCACTCCAGCCAGAGTGGGTGCAGTGCACCTGGACAGGCCTCTCACACAGACCTGGCAGCCAGAGTGTCACCGAGAAAGCTGAGAAGGAACAAGTCGCTGCCACCGACTTGGCTCTAGAAGATTAGTAGAGGCCTCTGCCACAGGTCCGGTACTTAAGAGCAATAGAGCATATCCTCTCAATCCTGTCCTCTTGAGATGCGGAACCCCAGTAAGCCACTGAGGTTCCTCAGTCACTTTAGTGTCTCGGAGCCATGAGGGCACAGGGTCGAGAACTCCGCGTGGCACGGGCCCCGGCCAGGTAGGTCATAGTGGTGGGGCCCGTGATGTGCGCATACCCTGAAGGTGGGTGCCGCACCTGGAACCAGAAACCCGCAAAGAACCCTGAAAAATGGCGTCTGCCACAGATATACCCCTCCCCAGCATGCCCCGCGAGAGAAACGCTCCTCCAATTGGCTTCTGGGGAAAAGTGGCTCTGCCTGAACCCCTCTGGCGCCACCTGCCGCCCAGAGTTGGAATCACATTTCTGGAGCGCAGAATGACCCACAGGACAATTCAGGGCTGACAGCTGCCAAACTTGAACAAATCAAACTGGGTGAGAGCAAACAAGTCTCTCACCCTACTAACTTTAGCGTAGCGCCCTTTCTGAAAGTAAGGGGGCGCTACAGATAGATACCACCAGCCACCACTGATGTGTGTATTTCTTTCATGGAAAAGTTCTTTGAAAACCCCATTAAATGTTTTTAATAAAACAAAAATCTAAAAAATTACTTTAAGTGCCTATATTTTCATAGGTTACTTTTGTCTTTTTACAAATGCAATGATAGTCAGATACAGAACCTGCTTAATGAATTAAATAATCTAGATGTATACTGATAAATATTGGTTACTGGTTATCTATCCTTAAGCAGCAGTTAATGAAGCCATTAAATCTTCATTGAGTAGCCTTGTGCAGCTTTGTTACTGTGCACTAGTGATCTCTAGTTGTTGTTGCTGCTGAAGTGTTACACGGCCCCTTAAGTCTGTCACCAAGTAATTCATCTCCTCTGAGAGTTTGTCAGTGTACATAAGTTTTGTTTTCCTTGAAACCAATATACCTGTTCCCCATGAAAAGCCCTCCAGCCCTGTAGGGAATGTGCTGATACGCACAGCCAGCAAAGGTTCATTTAGTGCTTGCTGAAAGATGACTGTGTATAAAGAATTGTGCTAATGTCACATTTCATACAGGGGAGGTAATGAGCCATTAGAATGCCTTCCAAACTCAATATTTTCAGCACTATATGCATACATTTCATTTGTTGGAACAGCTACCAACGTTCTCAGTATACACTAGTATGATATGTACTTAGTAATTTAACAGAAGTCATTTTAAATTCTATAGGCATGACTTACTAAGGTCATAGGTTCTTTTGCCACACTGCAATAAAGTAGTGATGCTTCTATTAGATCTACATACACCCAGCGCCAGCACGTGTGTGGGAAATGTCCTTACAGTACATTTACACCAAAAATTCTAGGGTTGTCCCGATACCGATACTAGTATCGGTATCGGGACCGATACCGAGTATTTGCGGGAGTACTTGTACTCGCGCAAATGCTCCCGATGCTTCTGCCGATACTTTTTTTGTATTTATCAACATGTTCTGTGAAAATTCTTTGAGTTTTTTACTACTGCGTGACAAGCAAATAAAACATTTTAATTCATTTTTACTCATTTTTATTTTTTTATAATGTCTTGAGTTAGAGTTGTTCATAATTCTAAAGAAAATATCCTTAGTCTGTATTGTGGTTTGAAAACTGTCACATGACATTTAAAAAAAAAATCGGTATTCGGTATCGGCGAGTACATAAAAAAAAAGTATCGGTACTTGTACTCGGTCCTAAATCGGGACAACTTCTAATTCTATAGATAAGAACCCCATATTTCCAAGAGTATGACACCTAGCCTCAAATAGTTACCTGAACATTTAGAAATTAATAAAGCCATTAATGACATTTTTTTTTTTTTTACTCCATAACATCTTCCCATTCTACTCTCACATTTATAAAAGCAAATTTTTGTTGTAATTTTTTTATGCCCTACAAAAATATATAATTTGTAGGGCATAATAAATTACAAAAAAAAATCTATATACCTAAAAACTGGAATCTCTTTCATTCTACTTCAAAAATACATGTGTCTTTGGGTAATATATTTTATAATTATGTTATAAATTTTATAAGTTATAAAATATATAAATATAATTGATCTAGTTTATAACATATTTTATCATTTATAGATAATAATAATAATAATAATAATAATAAAAAATAAGATTCTATAGTTCATATTTCTGCACTTGAGTTTTACATTTGCCCATCCTCTGTGATCATTATGAGGAAATCCAATTTTCCTAGTAAGATTTCGAGGAGATAGAATTTGTAAAAGTGACGGGGACATTTAAAGCTTCTAGGTAAAATAGATCTTGTTTTTGGAGTTATCAAGATGTATAAAATATCAATGGCTGGCTTTTAAATAATGGTGTCAAATGAAGTTTTTAATTTTTAAGATGCCACACTCTGCCGGGCATGCATGTGAAGGAAAATGTACCTAAATAAAGCTAACTAGTAAATCCTGCCTAACAGTTAGTGTGATTCCACCCACCCGCCCAGCTTTTCTATGTAGTGTACACAAGAACTCAACACTTGTTCCATGGTCAACAATACAGGGCTTTGTTTTGATGAGCAGAAAGCTTTGTTCTTGATATGCTTCAACAGCATCACAATGATGTGAATGTGTGTGTATGCATGCACAGTTCAACATTTCTGACACCACTGAGATCAGTAGTGTGCACAGCTCCACTTTGATCAAATAAATTTTTATGGCTGCACATGTTTAAGTCTCATGCACACTGCAGCTCAAAAAAAAAGAAGCTGCTTTTACAGGCATTTGAGCTTTTATTTCAGCTTGAAGAAGCTTGTGCTTTTTTTGTGCTCTTGTGCACATTTTTATTTAGCTTCTTCAAGCTCTTTTAAACTCCTTTTGAGTGTTTCCAAGCAAAAAGATTGCCCCCTACCCCCTCATTGATAGTATTTTCTGTTTTTGCATGTTTTCGAGCTTTGAGCTTTTTTTAACTGTTTTGAGCTATTTTTGAGGTCTTTGAGGCACTAGCTCCTCTCAAAATGTGAGTTTTGTGTGTGTGTGTGTGGGGGGGAGGGGTTCTGCCTCTAGGGCTGCGTACACACGAGGAGACATGTCCGATGAAATGGTCCGCAGACCGTTTTGGTCTGATGGTGTGTACACACGATCAAACCAAAATCCCCGCGGACAGACAGCGCGGTGACGTGGCAGTGAGGTTGACGCCGCGACGTCCCCAAACCAGGAAGTAAAATGCTTCCACGCATGCGTCGAATCCATTAGGCGTACTAACCAGCGGACATGTCCGACGGACAGGTTTCCAGTGGACAAGTTTTAAAGCATGTTTTAAAACTTTTGTCCGCTGGAAACCTGTCCGCTAGGCCGTACACACGATCGGATATGTCTGCTAAAAACTGGTCTGCGGATTAGTTTCAGCGGACATGTTCGATCGTGTGTACGTGGCCTGGGAGCATATGCCTGAAAATGCATGAAAAAGCCAAAGTGTGCATGGACATATTGGCTTACTTGGAGGTGAAAAAATTAGAGCTCAAAAGCCTGTAGGAGCTGCTTATTTGAGCTCCTTTAAATCGCAGTGTGTATGAGCCCATAGTCATGTCACTTACCTGTAATTAAGGATGTCCCACTTTGTGCAGAGGTCTGGGTCCTTTTTACTGCAGGGAAGCCTGTCCTCTTTCTGAACTTCTGGCACTGTGATAGTTAGGTGTTTTTCTTTTTTTTTTAAATCATCTGTTAATGCACAAAATAATTAAAATTTTATAGCCAATAACTCAATAATTGAATCTACACATTTAAAATTGAATATTATTAATTATTTAACTACTTCCAACTCAGCCAGGTGGGCGCTTCCTCCTTCTGAGTGGACATTCAGGAACGTCCCTCAGAAGGAGGGGGATTGTGCGCACATCGCATCTTCGATCGGCAGGAGGGCTCTGGGATTGGCCCTTCTGATCACATGATGGATGTGTCCAATCACAGCCATCATGTGATTTAAATAGAGAGCCGGTTGCTAGGCGATCGGCTCTCCTCTCCTCACACGGAAGTTGTCAGTGAGGAGAGGAATGCGGAGCTCTGCAGCCGGCTGGTGATCAGTGAGTATGAGCTTTTTTTACATTTTGTGCCACCAAGGGGGCCTCTTCCTTTTTCCAATGTAGGACTATTGTCTTTCTAGCATAGTACATTAATAGTGCCACCTGTATTCTCCTTCCCATCGGGACAATCTTCTTCCTTACCAATCCCAATAGACATATCTCTGCCTCCTGTTCCAGAACTATTGATGTTACTATAGCAATTATTCTTAGAACATACCTCCAGAATACCACAATCTTTGGACATCGCCAAAATATATGCATAAAATCTCCTGAAATGTCTGCACATCTCCAACAATTCGGAGGGTTAGACTGTGAGATCTTATTTAATTTATCCACTTTAGCCCCGGACCATATTGCTGTCCAAAGACCAGAGCATTTTTTGAGATTCTGCACTGCGTCGCTTTAACTGACAATTGCGCGGTCGTGCGACGTATTTTCCAAACAAAATTGGCGTCCTTTTTTTCCCACAAATAGAGCATTCTTTTGGTGGTATTTGATCATCTCTGCGGTTTTTATTTTTTGCGCTATAAACAAAAATATAGCGACTATTTCGAAAAAAATGCAATATTTTTTACATTTTGCTATAATAAATATCCCCAAAAAAGATATAAAAAAACATTTTTTTTCCTAAGTTTAGGCCGATACGTATTCTTCTACATATTTTTCGTTAAAAAAAAATCGCAATTATCGTTTATTGATTGGTTTGCGCAAAATTTATAGCGTTTACAAAAAAGGGGGTCGTTTTATGGCATTTTTATTATTATTATTTTTTTACTAGTAATGGCGGCGATCAGCATTTTTTTTCGGTACTGCGATATTATGGCAGACACATCGGACACTTTTGACACATTTTTGGGACCATTGGCATTTTTATAGCGATCAATGCTATAAAAATGCATTGGATTACTAAAAAAATGCCATTGACAGTGAAGGGGTTAACACTAGGGGGCAGGGAAGGGGTTAAGTGTGTTGCTGGGTGTGTTCTAACTGTATGGGGGGGTGGCCTCACTAGGGGAAATCACTGATCTTCTGTTCATACATCGTATGAACAGAAAATCAGCGTTTCCCCCGCTGACAGGAACGAGAGCTGTGTGTTTACACACACAGCTCCCGTTCCCCGCTCTGTAACGAGCAATCGCGGGTGCCCGGCGGCGATCGTACCCGCCGGGCATGCGCGCGGGACTCGGGGGGCGCGCACGCATGCCGCCAGCGGCGCGCGCGCGCCCTACAAGTCTCTAAAGGGAGGACGTAGAGCTACGTGCTCCCGCAAGACAGAGCCACCGCTCCGCAGTAATATGACGGCGGGCGGTCGGCATGTAGTTATATGGTGTATAGTGACTCCTATGTATTATCTTGTATTGCATTAGTTTATCTCGAAGTGATACTAGTGTCTGTAGTGGGAACCCCCACACTTCTTCCCAGTTTTCACCCTTCAAGTTTGGGACATCTCTTCTCCACTGTTCACTTAATTTATTTGTATCGAATGGTGTATTTTTTTTTACTAAGTGCTTATATAGGATTGAGATTGTCCCTTTTCCACTTTTCACCATTTTTTCGAGACCTACTTCCATTATTTGCGGGGGTTCCCCCTGAAAACTGGGCCGCTAATGCATGGGTAAGTTGCCTATAGTGTCCTGTTACGGTAAATCAAGTCCATGTTCTGGGGACAATTTTTGACTGTAATCTAAATTGGATACCACAAGTCAATCAATGTATCCGCAATGCACTGCATTATATCAGGTGTCTGAGAAAGGTCAAAAATTTGTTTTCTCAGAACCACCGGAAAGTCCTGGTTCAATCTCTCGTCAACTCCCGGATTGACTTTAACAACATTGTGTATCTGGGTATGCCTCTAAAGTGGCTGAAGAAAATCCAACTCGTCCAGAACCAGGCTGCCAGACTAATTTCCGGCCTAAACAGGCGGGAGCACATTACCCCTACCCTACGTTCACTGCATTGGCTCACTGTGGTAGATCGCGTTGAGTTTAAGGCTCTTTGTCTCGCCTATCGTGCTTATCATGGGATGGGCCCGCAATATCTGAATTCCTTGATAACGCGATACGCCCCTGCACGAGCACTCAGATCACTAACAGCCGGTCTTGTCATTTGTCCATCTGCCCGTTTGCTTACCTTTGGGGGCAGATGCTTTTCTGTGAGAGCTACGGCTCTATGGAATAGTCTCCCTGCTTCCATTCGGTCCCTCCTTTCTATTATGGCCTTTCGTAAAAGATTAAAAACCTGGCTTTTCGAGAAAAAGCCGGTTGAGTTATGTTAGTTCTCCCTGTTGTGCCCTGTTGATCTGTCTCTTGGCTTTTCCTGCTCTTCTCTTTTTCTCTCTCTCCCTGATTTGATTTACCTATTTTTGTTATGTCTTCTGCGCTTAGACGCTGCCCTGACGGGTCAGTATTTGGCGCACTATAAATCCATTAAATCAATCAATCAATCAATATATCTAAAGGTGTAACTCTGTGGGATATTCCATGACTCTCTCATCTCCTCAAATGTGGAGAACCTTTCTCCCTGTATTATTTGCGATATCTTTTTTATCCCATATTTAGTCCATGCCCCTGGATCCTGTATGGAATCCAGGTGTGGCAGTTCAGGGTTCCTCCGTAATGGGGTGTTTGGGGATAGATTCGTTTCTCACCATCCCTCTTTTACCATAGCAGCTTTCCATATTTTAACTGTTGTTTTCATTAGAGGAGTCAACTCTTGCCTAGATTTTAGCCCTTACACTACACTAACCAAACCACACTACACTGACCAAACCACACTACACTGACCACACTACACTGACCACACTACACTAACCAAACCACACTACACTGACCAAACCACACTACACTGACCACACTACACTGACCACACTACACTGACCACACTACACTAACCAAACCACACTTACCAAACCACACTAACCAAACCACACTACACTACACTGACCACACTACACTACACTGACCACACTACACTACACTCACCACACTACACTACACTAACCAAACACACAACACTGACCACACTACACTGCACTAACCACTAACAGACTACACTACACTGACCAGACATACACTATCACTGACGTCACCTACCTCAGCTGTGGTGTGCGGCGCCGGCACGCACAATGTGCCCATCATAGCCATGCAGCCATGCAGCCAGGGAGGAGGGAGACTCAGGAGAGGAGAGCCGCCGAGCAGGGATGTGGCGTGGTGTGCCCGTCACACATATTCAGCCAGAGGAGGAGACTCAGCACTGCAGCAGAGCCGTAGAGAGCCGCCGAGCGGCATTGTACTTCCCGCCTTCTGAAGTCCCGCCTTCTGAAGTGTGACGTCCGCCTGATGATGGACGTCACACGTCCCCCGCAGGCCCGGATTGGACCAGAGGGACGTCCATCATAGGCGCTGCTGCACGTTCCAGAAGACGGGACCTGCTGTGTCTTCCGGACTGGCACGCTCAGAAATAGAATGGTCCCTCCCTGCTTGGCAAAGATCGCGGCGGCGGTGCTCGGGGCTAACAATGCACTTCTTCATGCCTGAGACTCGGGGCTTTTCGGACACCCATTCGGGGCTCAAGCCCCCCTAGCCAGGGCCTAACGACGCCTCTGCCAATGGGGCAGAGGGACTCCCTATAAGGGAGTGAGAGGATCTAGCCCGCTCAACCAGCCCCGTTAGTCCTTCGCCTCTCTTTTTAGAGACCACGTGGTCAAAGTGCGTGCATGTTAACCCAATTTCGAGTGCGTGTAAGTGTGGTTATTTTTGTGGGAGGGGGGGTGGGCGTACTAAGCGCAAGCTTACCTCGCATAGCACACCCACCGGGAGCCGGGCTGAGACCACCAAACTCAATTTCCATGTAGCTGAGCACGGGATCCGAACCTCTAGCTGCAAAGGTGAATGGCTTGTCAGCGCAGTGCCAATTGCGTCAAGCCACCGCAGCTCCCAAATCATTGGTTGTTCATTGTATTTAAGATCTTCTTATGTGAGACCAATTTTTTATTGAATGTAGATGTGTTATTAACTACATTTAAATAATCCAACTTAAGTCATTATACAGTAAAAGGAGAGTATGCTCAGCGCAGAAGTTGATTACACATATGCACTCAGTAGCACAACGGTTGGCATGGCCGATCCGCCCTTTAGGCTCGCTATGCAAGCCGCTTAGGGCCCCGCAAATCTGCGAAGGGCCCCCCAAATAACTAGAGGCCCCGCCTAGTAAGAAGTCATTTTCGCCCCCTCACCCTGCTTCTCAACTTGATGACTGCATGGGAGAAGAGGCAAGAAGTCAGCACCCCTTGCTTCTCAATGTAATGTAATATGTCATTTCCAACAGCACAACACCCCCTCCCCTCACTTCTCAACTTTCTTTAATGTGACATGTCACTGTTTTTGGCGCCCCCCGCTTCACATTTTTAATTTGCCATGTCATTTAGCTTTGAGCCCCAGGTAGGTCACGATCGGCACTGAGTGTTGCTCACAACAACAACCTACTTAGCGTGTCACACAGAGGTGATACAGTGTATACTTGTTGTTTTTCCAGGTAGGAAACTTGTCCAAAGATACAGAAATGCAGCAGCTTCGATAATGGATAAAATCCATTGTTAAGCTTAGAAGGATTGTAAAAGCAGAAAATTGTACTACACTTTTTAAAAAGGATGATTGATATTCCACTTTCAGGCCTCTAATCTTTTTGATTCATCTATCCCTTTTTTTACAATCTCATAGGCCGCAATCAAGCTGCAGCAGTGGAGCAGACCAACCCCACACAGTGCCAAGCCCCACCCTCGCCGGATATGCAGGAAGTGCAAAATGCCAGCACATCAGGTCAGTGTCATACAGCACAGCTTCAGTTAATACATGTAGGCCTGCATAATTTTAATACATGTTTTGTCACAAATTTCAGGTGGACGAGCTGTTGGTGGTGACTTAGACACTTCCAGTGCCCAGGTGCTCATTGGGGAGATGCAGGGCACGAATAGAGGACACGAACATAGCCCTGGAGAAGATCAAAATGGAGAATGTCAAGGTGGACCAAGACCTGAAGAACATTCTTGATGTTCTGGGGAGGGTTTAAAAGAAATACAAAAATAAAAATAAAAAAAATAAATGTAAAAAAAATAAAAAAAAATATATATATATAAAAAATATAAAAAATAAATAAAAAATGACACATGTTTAATTGTGATCCAATAAAGATTTTTGGATACTAAAGAGTCTCTGGCTTCTTATTATATCAATGCTGCCTAAAAGAACAAATGTAGATTTGTGGTGTTTCCATTGACAATGGTGAGTATTTAGTAAAGGAAAATAAACATGACACTATGAGAATGTAGGAGAAAGCTTGAATGAACTCAAATTAGAAAAGAAGCAAACCAAGAAAATGACTAGAACAGGGGCAGAAAAATTGGGCCTTAGTCACTGGTGGTGGTGTCACAACACTGCAAACCCCTCACAGATACTGTAATAGGAGCTCAGCAAAGAGACACATGCTAAGTATTGCATTAAAAATTGTTATTAACATGGGCAGAAACATTGGGCCTTAGGCACACCAAAACACTGCAACCCCTCAGATACTGTAATTGGAGCACAGAAAAGAGACACATGCATAGTATTGCATTAAAAATTATTGTTAGACGCCCCTGTTCAACAGGGGCAGAAACATTCGGCCTTAGTCACATCACAACACTGCAACCCCTCAGATACTTCAATTGGAGCGCAGAAAAGAGCCACATGCAAAGTATTGCATTAAAAATTGTTATTAGACGCCCCTGTTAAACAGGGGCAGAAACATTGGGCCTTAGGCACTGGTGGCAGAGCCCAGAACCAAAAATGTTCTTAATAGCTATAAGCAAGATCAGTGAGGAGGAAAAGGACATTCAATCAGAAGCATAACAGGACAGTCACTCAGCATCAGTCTTGACCACTGGGCACTTAAACCCCCTTCCTAACCATATACATTTTCAGCTTTCCATGCTCTCACAATTTGAATGACAATTACTGAGTCATACAACATTGTACCCGTCTGTAATTTTTGTCCTTTTTTTTCACACAAATAGAGCTTTCTTTTGGTGGTATTTGATCACCTCTGCGTTTTTCTTTTTGCGCTATAAATGAAAAAAGACTGAAAATTGTGTAAAAATAAAAAAAAATGCTAGTTTAGGTCATATTAGCGGGTTATTTATCACACACAGCATATGCATACTACAAATGACACCCCAAAACACATTCTGCTATTCCTCCCGAGTATGGTGATACCACATATGTGAGACTTTTACACAGCGTGGCCACATAGAGAGGCCCAACATGCAGGGAACACCATCAGGCGTTCTGGAGCACCCAGGCCAATTCTGAGATTTCTCTCCTACATGTAAAAATCATCATGTACTTGCTAAAAAATTACATTGAACATATGCTTTTTTTTTGGAAAGACCCTAGAGAATACAATGGCGGTTGTTGCAACTTTTTATCTTGCACAGTATTTTCAAGGCAATTTTTTGAACGCATGTTTTTTTTTAAAAAAAGGTTTGTGCTTAAAAAAAAAAATCAGTAAAGTTAGCCCAATGTTTTTGCATAGTATGAAAGATGAAATTACGCTGAGTAAATAGATACCTAACATGTCACTCTTCAAACTTGCACACGCTCGTGGAATTGCGCCAAACTTCGCTACTTGAAAATCCCCATAGGTGACGTATTGCAAGGTATTGGAGTATTGGGGTATTGTGCAGTATTGGGGTATTGTGGAGTATTGAGGTTATTGCGGATTAAGGGGGGTATTGCAGAGTGTGGGGGGGTATTGCAGAGTGTGGGGGGTATTGCAGACAGTATGGGGGGTTATTTCAGAGTGTGGTGGGGTATTGTAGAGTGTAGGGGGTATTGCAGACAGTATAGGGGGGGTATTGCAGAGTGTGGGGGGGGTATTGCAGAGTGTGGGGGGTATTGCAGAGTGTAGGGGGTATTGCAGACAGTATGGGGGGTATTGCAGAGTATGGGGGGTAATATTGCAGAGTATGGGGGGTAATATTGCAGAGTATGGGGGGTAATTTTGCAGAGTATGGGGGGTAATACTGCAGAGTATTGCGCAGGGAGGGATGGCTGGATCTGTGACTGCATTTGTCACAGATCCAGCCCACAGTGCTGGATCATTACACAAGACCCAGTGGCGATCCTTATCTCCCTGGGGCCCCAAGCTAAATGACATGGCACATTAAAAATGAGATGCAGGGGGGGAGGGAGCTGACGACAGTGACAGGTCACATTAAAGAAAGTTGAGAAGCAGGGGGAGGGGGTGTTCTGCTGTCGGAAATGACTCAGCCAGGGAGTTTAGAAGTGGGGTGAGGGGGCGAAAATGACTTCTTACCAGGCGGGGACTCTAGTACTTTGGGGGCCCTTCACATCTTTGCGGGGCCCTAAGCGGCTTGCATAGTGAGCCTATAGTGAGGATTGGCCCTGACAAGACCCTTTTTCCCCTATATACTTTGAAGAGCAGTATACAGGCGGTGCAAACAAGATAGGGACTGCAGGTTTCTTAAGTAGAATCAGAACCATGTCATACTTTGCTCCTGCATATTGCACAATTTCCTAAAGAGACCCTGAACAAACTACATGACTCTTGTGCCTGATGAGGCCACTGATGTTCCAGTGGTGGTGGGCCGTGAGACTGCCCATACAGGCTTTGCCCCCCAAAGTGCACGTGCTGTGTGGCAACAATATGTCTATTATTTTAGGGGTGGGGGGGGCATTACAATGCCAGATCTTGGCACACTAAATTATTTTTTTGGGGAAGTAAAATTACAGAGAAAAGCGGGTTTGCCATCCGTGGCCTCCTTTTAACAAATGCAGTGAAGAACTCCTGTTCTATGAAGGCTGCCATTATTTCTGCAAGTCAAAATTTAGCCCAAAACAATAATGTCATTCAAGCATTAGCTTTATACCCATATCTAACCCACAAACTCATGCACTGATCATAAAGTCCAAAACTCAATTTTCTTCTCGACGTACTGCGCGATCGTTTTCACGACCTATTCTACAGCCGGCGACCTACGTATCTCACGCAATATCCCTTCATACACTGCGCATGCGGGAAGCTGCGCGTGTATCTCCGCCTATGACGATCGGTCTAGCAATTGTCACGCCCCTTTTTGGTCGGTCACTGCACTTCACTGAAGGCATGATGGAAGACCAGGAGGAGAGTCAGAGAGAGGAAGTTGCAACCTCAAGTGTGGAGAGAGGCCAGGCACACCCCACGAGGAGCAGTAAACCAGCCTCCAGTCTCAGGTTTGCGGAGCTGGTGGAGATGGTTTCAATTCTCGAGGAATATGACTATGATGGCCAACTAGGGCCTTACCCCAACCCTAAAATACTGAAGGGGAAGATTATGGAGAAGGTGCGGAGGACTCTCCGTGAGAAATTCGGGGTGGAGAGGTCAAGGGTCCAGTTAAGTAATAAGTGGTCTGACCTGAAAAGGAGAAATCCAGAGGAGATGGAGAGAATTAAAAAATTCCTCATAAGACGTAAGTAATGTTCATGTGTACTCTGAGTATTTATTTTTATTATTTTGCGGCATTTGTGGTATTTATTTCAGGTTGTGTATATATACGGTTCAAAAATAGATGTTTCAAGGTTCATGTTTGTGGGCATAATATTTGGTTGGTCATTCCATTTAAGTTCTTTTTATGTGACAACAATTTTTTATTGAATGTACAGTTGTATTCAAAATTATTCAACCCCCACTGAAATTGATTATTTTTCCCAGTTTCACACTGATTTTGATCATCCTGACATCCTACTTACAATTAAATCAAAGAGGCACGTGTAGGTCAGACAAATATAACATAACATTTATAATGAAATAACCACAAATGTCTTTTCTGTGCTCACATCATTATCAGTTTTATTCAACCCCCAATTGACATTCAATCTTAGTACTTGGTACAACATCCTTTTACAGTTATAACAGCTTTTAAACTTGAAGCATAGCTTGACACAAGTGTCTTGCAGCGATCTACGGGTATCTTCGCCCATTTGTCATGGGCAAAAGCATCCAGCTCAGTCACATTCCTAGGCTTGCGCACTGAAACTGCTTTCTTTAAGTCCCACCAGAGGTTCTCAATCGGATTTAAGTCTGGTGACTGCGATGGCCATTCCAAAATATTGCAGCCTTTAATCTGCAACCATGCTCTAGTGGACTTGGAGGTATGTTTGGGATCATTGTCCTGTTTAAAGGTCCAACGTCTCCCAAGCCTCAGGTTTGTGACAGACTGCATTACATTGTTATCCACTATCTCCTGTTACTGAAGAGAAATCATGGTACCTTGCAGACACTGAAGCTTCCCTGTACCTGTAGAAGCAAAACAGCCCCAAAGCATGATTGACCCCCCGCCATGTTTCACAGTAGGCAAGGTGTTCTTTTCATCATAGGCCTTGTTCTTCATAGCGTTGATCCATGGGCCCAAACACTTTTAATTTTGTTTCATCAGTCCAGAGGACACAATCCCAAAACTTCTGTGGTTTGTCCACATGATTTTTGCATACTGCAGTTGAATCTTCTTATTCTTTGGAGACAGCAAGGGGGTGCGCCTGGGAGTTCTGGCATGGAGGCCTTCATTATGCAGTGCGAGCCGTTTTGTCTTAGCAAAAACTTCAGTGCCCACATCTGACAAATCTTTTCTCAGTTCCTCAGCAGTCACAAGGGGACTTTTTTCCACTCTACGCTTCAGGTAGCGCACATTAGTTGAAGTCAGCATCTTCTTTCTGCCATGACCAGGTAGCGTTTCAACAGTGCCCTTTGCCTTTAATTTGCGAATGATGCTTCCTATGGTGTCTCTTGGTATGTTTAACATCTTTGCAATCTTCTTATAGCAAATGCCCTTCCTGTGATCACCTCTTCTCTTGTCTTCCCGGACCATTCCCTTGACTTCACCATGTTTGTAACCACACTAGTAAATGTCTATAAGGAGCCGAGTATCAAAGTCATTTAAAGCTGCCTGATTGGTGCTTATTAGGCTTTATTGCAGCTCCCTGACATCCACAGGTGTTTTCAAGACCTGATTGAGAACACTTCAATGAACCTCTTTTCTTCCAAGAAGTAGTCTTTAAGGGCCTGAATAATTGTGTAAATGAAGAATTCACAAAATAACCATTTACGTTTTAGCACCCTCACCCCGCTTCTCAACTCGCTGGCTGCATGGGAGAAGAGGCAATAAGTCAGCAACCCTTCCTTCGCAATTTCATGTAAGATGTCATTTCCTAAAGCAGAACACCCCCTCCCCCCACTTCTCAACTTTCTTTAATGTGACATGTCACTGTCGTCAGCGGCCCCCGCTTCTCTTTTTTCATGTGTTATGTCATTTTGCTTCTGGCCCCAGGGAGGTAATGATTGGCACTGAGTGTTGGCCACAAGAACAAACCAGTTAGGGTGTCACACAGAGGTGATCCAGTGTATGCTTGTTGTTTTTGCCATGTAGGAAATGGATAAAATCCTGTGTTAAGCATAGAAGGATTGCAAAAACAGACAATTGTACCACACTTTTCAAAAAGAAAGATTGATATTCCTCTTTTAGGCCTCTAATCTTTTTGATTTATGTATCCCTTTTTTTTACAATCTCATAGGGCACAAGGAAGCTGCTGAAGTCAACACGCCACAGACAAGACCCAGACAAGACCCACCCTCGACGGTTGTGCAGGAATTGCAGAATGCAAGCACATCAGGTCAGTGTCCTACAGCACAGCTGAAGGTAATACATGTAGGCCTACATAATTTTAATACATGTTTTTTTTCCCAAATTTCAGGAGGTGTCGGAGGTGTTGGTGGCACGGTCGACACCAACAGTGCCAATGTCCTTATCGGGGAGCTAAGGTCATGTATCTCTGACCTAGAGGAAACAAACCTCATTCTTGAAAATGTTTTAAATAAAAAACTAAACTAAATAAAACATAAAAAAGAAAAAAAAATACAAGTTTAAAAATCTTAAAAAAGAAAAATAATATGCCTTGACCCCCAAAAAAAAAAAAAAAATTAGATTACGATGTAATTTTGAGTAAATATAAATAAACACTTTTTAAGTGTGAGATAATAAATATTTTTGGATACTGAACAATGTCTGGCTTATTATTATATCTGTTATATCCTCGGTGTTGTGAGGGACACAAGACTCGGGTCTGGAACAATGGATGTTTATTTCAGTACAGGCTGTACACTGTAAAATCCATCTCAGGACATTACAGGTTGTATGCTTCCTACACGTGGTCTCTCTAAGATGGCTACTATGCCCCTTGACCCTTGTCATCCCTGCGGGATGGAGCCAGCCTTAAAGTGCAAGTACATGTGGAACCCTTCAGGTATAACAATATAAATGCAGTCTAAAATAAGAAATCTATGTTTGTGGTGTTTACATTGACAATGATGAGTATTTAGTAAAGGGAAATAAACAGGACACTATAATAACGTAGGAGAAAGCTAGAATGAACTCAAATGATAAAAGAATCCAACCAAGAAAATTACTGGAACAGGGCCATACAATTTTGTCCTTAGGCACTGGTGGCGGTGTCACAACACTGCAACCCCGCACAGATACTATAATTGGACCGCAGAAAAGAGCCATATGTAAAGTATTTCATTAAAAATTGTTATTAGATGCCTCTGTTACACAGGGGCAGAAAAATTAGGCCTTAGGCACAACACAACACTGCAACCCCTCCCAATATCTTTAATTTGTGCGCAACAAAGAGCCACGTGCAAAGTATTGCATCAAAAATTTGTATCAGACGCCCCTTTTTTCAAAGGGGCAGAAACATTAGGCCTTAGGCACAACACAACACTGCAACCCCTCCCACTATCTTTAATTGGAGCACAACAAGGAGGGACATGCAAAGTATTGCATCAAAAATTGTTATTAGGCGTCCCTGTTAAACAGGGGCAGAAAAATTAGGGCTTAGGCACTGGTGGCGGAGCTCAGAAAAACAACATTTCTGTGCCTCGTCCTCCTCCTCCTCCTCCTCCTCTCTCCTATCAGGAACCCAGGTAGAGTCAGTGACCTCATCATCCCCTCCCTCCTCATCACTGTCAACAACCTGGCAGTATGCTCCAGCTGGGGGAACATCATCACTGACAAATTGCTGTCCCTCTCGGCCACCCCCTCTCCCTGGCCTCACATCAATGCCTTCCTCTATCAGTGTTCCGTCATCGGAGTCTTCAAAACGCTGCGCATGTACCCAACACTGTGTTGAAACAGTTCGGGGGACTCCTCAGGAGGACATGGTGGTACTAGGGAAGTATTGTGTGAAGCCATTGTGCAGAGGGAAGAGGACGCCTTGGCAGCTGCTTTGCCAGATAAACTTTGATCAGTCTGTGTGAAAGAGGATGAGGAGGATGAGGACGGCTTGGTCATCCACTCTACTAATTTCTCTGCATGTTGAGGCTCAACACGGCCAGCTCCTGAATAGAAGGACGAGCGGCCACGGCCACGGCCACGTGCTGAAGAGGATGCACCACATACACTACCAGCGTTACCTCTACATGCAGAGCCTGCTTGCCCTCGTGACTCTCTGCCTCTCTTTGTTGTCCTTCCAGACATATTTATGCGTTCAGGTGGTATATAACAGCACACGTACAATGACACTAACTGCGCTCAGGTGGTATATAACAGCACAGGTGCGGTGACACTAACTGCGCTCAGGTGGTATGTAACAGCACACGTACAGTGACACTAACTGCGCTCAGGTGGTATATAACAGCACAGGTGCGGTGACACTAACTGCGCTCAGGTGGTATGTAACAGCAAACGTGCAGTGACCCCAAATGCGCTCAGGTGATATGTAACAGCACACGTGCGGTGACACCAAATGCGCTAAGGTGGTATGTAACAGCACACGTACAGTGACACTAACTGCGCTCAGGTGGTATGTAACAGCACAGGTGCGGTGACACCAAATGCGCTAAGGTGGTATGTAACAGCACACGTGCGGTGACCCCAAATGCTCTTAGGTGATATGTAACAGCACACGTGCGGTGACCCCAAATGCGCTCAGGTGATATGTAACAGCACACGGGCGGTGACACCAAATGCGCTAAGGTGGTATTAAACAGCACACGCACAGTCAGAGCGACTGCGTTTCTGTGCAATTCAATAGCCCACTTGCATTAACAGCAACTGCCTTTCTGTGCAAATAAATAGCACACGTGCAGTAACAGTTAATGCGTCTATGTGCAATTAACTAGCACACGTTGACTAACACGTTAGAGCATCAAGCACAATCTCCTGCCTGACAGAAACTAATAGCAGAACTAGCTAAGCTATACAGTTTATAAATATATTGACAACTCCTAGGGATGTCAATATATTCTCTACAAACTGTACATTTAACTATACTAACTAGTAGCCTCCCTGGTCTATCTATCTATCTATCTATCTATCTATCTATCTATCTATCTATCTATCTATCTATCTATGTGAAAAGACACTGTGTCTCTATCTATCTATCTCTCTCTCTCTCTGTCTGTCTTTCTCACTTCTCTAAGCAAGCCGGAACACACTACACGAGGCCGCCCGGGAGGCGGCCTTTTATAGTGTGGGGCGTGTGCTAAAGCCCTAATCGTTTTTTGGGCGCTGTGATTGGCCAAGCATGCGGGGTCATGGTGCATGCTTGGCCAATCATCAGCGCGCAACGCCGCAGTGAATTATGGGTCATTCGAATTTGGTGCGACGAACGATCGAACAGCCAATCTTCGATGCAAACATGTGTTCGCATTGAACGCGAAGCTCATCCCTAGTAGACAGACAGAATAGTGTAATGATTCTAAAAAAACGAGTAAATACCTATTAAATTCCTTCATCTATATCACCTCCGGCATTCTAGTTTCTGTTCTCTCATTCACTTCCTGGTTTGCATCGTTAGTTCATGTAAGAACTACATTTCCCAGTATAAATTGTGGCGCACCTAGTAATTCACACCTTCTTGAAGTCTCTAACACGTAGAGAGCGTCCTGCCGCACAGGTGTAGTTCCCAGGAGGGGGCAAGCACATCACTGACCAAAGCCTCCCTTCATGGTGGTGAGTAGCAATCAGACAAGCAGGAAGTGAACAGAGCAGGGAAGAAATAGAGCAACTTCTGAGCAAAAACAAACAATGAGGAAGTGAAAAGAGGAATGTCTGCAGGTAAAGGATGCTTATTATGAACAAAAAAAAAAACATTTCCTTTACAACCCCTTTAACTCTAAAACATGGAAGAGGTGTTATGTTGTCCATAGCAATAGCTAACTGGTAACAATAAGCAGAGACAGGAAACATACAAGATTTATGGGATGATCAACTAGTTTATTTTTATTTTTTTCACTTACCAAGCAAAGCATTGCTTGTCAAACAGAGCAGAACAAAGCATTTTCAAGGGTACATTTAAAGCGGAGCTCCAGCCACGGTAAAAAATTTTTTTAAAGTCAGCAGCTACTAACAGTGTAGCTGCTGACTTTAAATAAAGACACTTACCTGTCCTAGGCGCCCGCTGCCGGTCCCACGATCGCTCCGGGTCCCGCGCCGCCATTCACAATATGGGAAACAGGCAGTGAAGCCGTACGGCTTCACTGCCCGTTTCCTACTGCGCCTCCGCGAGTCTCACGCTGGCTTGTGAATGGGCGCGCTGCTCTCTGAGAACACACACAGTTCCCAGGAAGCAGCGCGCCCATTCACAAGGAGAAGAAGAAGAAGAAAACACACCGCGGATTAGGAAGAGGCAGATTACGGACTTCCGCATAGCAACAGCTATTTCGGGTGAGTATTTTTTTTTTTTTTTTTTCAGGTTTTTTTATTTTATTTTTTTCAAACAACATTGTAAAATGTTGTTATACTGGGTGGAGCTCCGCTTTAAAGGAGTTGTAAAGGAAAAACAATTTTTGCCTAAAATTAATGTCTACAAGGTAGACAGACAGAATAGTGTAATGATTCTGTTAACAAACGAGTAAATACCTATTAAATTCCTTCATCTATATCACCTCCGGCGTTCTAGTTTCTGTTCTCTCATTCATTTCCTGGTTTGCATCACTTGATCATGTAAGAACTACATTTCCCAGTATGAATTGCGGAACGCCCAGTATTTCACACCTCCTTGAAGTCTCTAACACATAGAGAGCGTCCTGCCACACAGATGTAGTTCCCAGGAGGGGGCGAGCATGTTACTGACCACCGCAGTAAAGTCTCCCTTCACGGTGGTCAGTAAAATCAGACAAGCAGGAAGTGAACAGAACAGAGAAGAAATAGAGCAACTTCTGAGCAAAAACTAACAATGAGGAAGTGAAAAGAGGAATGTCTGCAGGTAAAGGATGCTTATTATAAAATGTTTCCTTTACAACCCCTTTAACAGACTAAAATGAAGAAAATAAGAGAAATCCTCTGAATATAATCTAAAAGAAAAGCTGCATACTGATGATGTCTTCTCAGGGAAATTTTTATCAGCTAACAAACTTCAGCACACCTAAAACCATCCTTCTAAAAGTGACAGTCCTGGTGGTCAGACCATGTACTAAAGTTTGTTCAATGATGAAAAATGTACCTGTGAAGACATTACTGAAGGAATGATGGACTCCAAACCAGTACCTGCATCCAACAGAGGAGAGGAGTGTTTGAATAGTTGGAGTGGTGAAATTTTCCTTGACTCTACTGCCTTGTACACACGATCGGACATATCCGATGAAAACGGTCCGCGGACCATTTCCATCGGATATGTCCGATCGGGAGTTTGATCCGATTCCCCGCCGCCGGACGACGCGGTGACGTTGACGCCGCCACGTCACCGCCACGTCACCGCACCAGGAAGTTAAACACTTCCGCGCATGCGCCGAATCCATTCGGAGGCGGCGCGACGGCGGTGGGGCACGACATGTCTGCTGGTAAGTGTACTAACCAGCAGACATGTCGGGCGGACAGATTCCATCGGATGGATTTCAAAGCATGCTTTGAAATCTGTCGGGTGGAGAAATCTGTCCGCTAGCCCATACACACGAGCGGAGATGTCTGCTGAAACGGTCCATCGGACCGTTTTCAGCGGACATATCCCCTCGTGTGTACGAGGCCTACAAGAGAAGTCCATTGCTATGGTTTACATTATCTTAAGCCATAAAATGATGACAGCATTTTTAAAGTGTAGAGTTACCGATCTGGCACATAATTTACACTTACCTTTGATAAATTCCCTGTGTTTGTACAAAACATTTGTATTGTTAACAGGCTTCAGATAACATTTCTGGCCATTGTATTTACATGCAATTTGTAAATGTTTGCTGTTTAGATGACAGGTCAGTTCTGAACAGAAGTACTTCATCTTAAAAGCAATGATTGTGCTGATGCAAATGGTGCTTTCCTTGCCTAACCAACCATGAAGTCTCAGTTAATTCCATATTACCACATGGTATTGTTGGTGGACATTTGTACCAACAAAATAAATCATAAGTAGTGTAAAGGTAACATGCTTTCCCGTTTGCTGTAACAGAAACATTGCTAAATTGCCCATAGCCGTAAACAGGATTTTTTTTTTCAACATAAATAAATTCAGTGACCTTATATAATTTTCCCCCCAGTATTTAATTTTTAATAAGACTCCCAAAACTAACAGTTACAAACAGTTGTGTGTTTTTCAATAAACATTTTCCAAACGTAACTGTAGAATCCAAAAGAAATGCATTTAGGAGTGACATGCAAGTTTATGCATTCATATCTATTTGTAGCACCCTCTACTTTAGGTAGGTGCTAGAAGTAGGGTTTTCTTTTTGTAGTGCATGTAAATTTAATCTGTTTGTTTTGATCTGTGGGAGCTGGGAGTGGCTCAGAGTAGGCTGATGTATCACAGATAGCATAATCGTTCAGTTACCCTGCTTCTACATCTAGAGGATTATAGAAGGAAGGAGGGGAAGAGAGGTGGAGCTGCCTGGGGTGTTTGAATGAGCCCTGACCAATCCCCAAACTGGATTGGCAGGGGGCAGGTCCCCAAACTGGATTGGCAGGGGGCAGGCCTCCTAAATACCTAGAGTCAGCCCAGCTGAGGAGGAGTTGTCAGGTTGAAGAAGCTGGAGATGGAGCACTAGTTTGTCGAGGCCTTTGAGGCACTCCCCAATCTGGGGGGAGTGGGCTTGGGCTTGAGGGGTTCAGGTGCAAGTCGGAGCCTTCCTGAGTAACAAAGGAGGATCTGGATGGGAGGCACAAAGAGAAACCGAGAAAGAAAGCGGGAACTAGTGTTGCCAGGCAAGTCTCTAGGAGGGATCCAGCGAAGTGCAGCCAGGAGGGCTGGTGAGTGACAGGCACAGTTGGGAAAGCTGGGGAGGCACGCCAGAACAGACTGGGAGTGTGCAGCCTGAGATGGATGTAGAGCCAGCAGGAGAGACTGTGATGTTACGGGCAGTGAAGTCGGGAAGCTGTAGCCAGGAGGGCTGGCAGAGCATGAAGAGGACTGACTGGGAGAAGCAGTCCACCAAGGTAAGCTAGCACTAAAGACTTTCTTTTCTTTGTTGCTAAACTAAAGGTGCCCGAGTTCCCTGCCTGCAAATTGCAGTTCCTAAGGCCTGTCAGAGTTGTGCTAGCTGTACCAGGAAACAAGAATTGTACAGGAGAGAGCCTACAAATAAGCATTGTGCTGGAAGAGACAGGGACAAGTGTAAAAAGAGATTCCAACTGATCATTTTATTGATTTCATTATTGATCCTGGGCATCCCATAACATACCTTACCCTATCCAAGTTCAAAATGTTTCAATAAAAACGCAAAACAAATTGACAGTGACTGGCAAGTGAATGCTGAGCTGGGCAGGGTGACAGGTGAACCACAATATCCAGCAGCCCCTATGGGGGTACCGCTACATATTATTAGCCTATTTTTCCACAGACATATGTCCTGCTGCCAAAGGTATCAGCTTTACACATAGGCTTGTAGACTTTCGGGAAAATAATATTGCATCTCTTTATTGATTTTGGGTGCAGAAGAGATCAGGAAAGTGGGTCTAAGCTCAGAAAATGAAAATTTGTCATCTTAAACGGACCATCTAGAAAAGTTAATTGTGTTAGTAGTATGCTGAAAATTCTACCTTTTTTTTTTCTTGCTTCTTCTGAAAAATAGCAGTGCACTTCCTGTATATCTGCAGCATGAGATCTAAGGTAGTGTGCTTTTAATGGCTATTGTTATAACATTTGGTGATATTATTACTGCTCACTTTGCTGGAGAAGATGTAACTGAGAATCTGTACTGCATGCAAATCCTTGCTTCTGCTTCATTCTTTCAGTGGATTTGTGTTCCATACACCTCTCCTGCTACTTTTTGATTATTACCCCGCTAGTCATCTGGGCTCTCATGTGAGGAATTCAAACCCAGTTCCCCTGCAATAAAAAATGGCATATTTAGCCAGTCATGGGAAAAAAAACTGCTTCGGGAAGCCTATAGGCAATAATAGTCGTTTCCCCTCTACTTGGGGTTTTTTTTTGGGTACAACTTTCATTCAGGTCCACTTTAAGGGCAACTTCTGTGCATGGATGTTTCTGCCATTTTTCTGTTTCCTAGTTACATATTAATAATAGTTGTTATCACAAGTGGTACTTATTAATATACGAAGTATAAGTATGATCCGAATTCTAAAAATAAAAAAAATGCTGACTTCACACTAATTAGCATTGTTTGGGCATTCATTTTCTTATTATGAACAATCTTTATCAATTTGGCTTCAAAGCAATTGTGTCCTTTACAACCATGTAACCTTCTAAATCAATGTAAAACTACTTTCCATAAATGGATTTACTTCAATGGCTGAGTGTCATCTCAGGCTGCACACCCCTCAGTGTAGCTCTTTGCTTATTTTCCTTCCAGTAGAATGGCTAGGGTAGATCTAAGCTGGTCTGCATAGGGACCGGTAACATCTTGACTGAATCATAAGCATTCTGTACCCCAAACAGAAACTTCCTGGTCATCTGAACTTATTTTAGGACCTGAATTACTGGTGGAGCCCAGACACTGTTAGACTTTTGAGTGATCCCCAACTGCAGCATCTCTTCAATCTCTTTCTCCATGTCTGCCTGCATCTCCACCTAGCAGCAGTGCATCCTCCCAGCTTTTACTTTGCCAACTGCGAGGTGCATCCTGTCTGGTTTCCCTGTGAAATAGTCATAGTGTTCTATAAGCACTTGCAGCAGTTTCCTGTGTGGGTAGAAAGGTGTAAATTGATCTTCCAGGAGAATTTGAGCTTCCAGACATGGCTCTGTATTACAGAGCGATGTCTTTAACCACTTGCCTACTGTGCACCTACACCCCTTCCTGCCCAGACAAAATTTAAGCTTCCGGCACTGCGTCGCTTTAACTGACAATTACGCGGTCGTGCGACGTGGCTCCCAAACAAAATTGGCGTCCTTTTTTTTCCCACAAATAGAGCTTTCTTTTGGTGGTATTTGATCACCTCTGCGGTTTTTATTTTTTGCGCTATAAACAAAAATAGAGCGTCAATTTTGAAAAAAATGCAATATTTTTTACTTTTTGCTATATTAAATAACCCAAAAAATATATAAAAAATATTTTTTTTTTCTCAGTTTAGGCCGATACGTATTCTTCTACATATTTTTGGTAAAAAAAAAATGCAATAAGCTTTTATCGATTGGTTTGCGCAAAATTTATAGTGTTTACAAAATAGGGGATAGTTTATGGCATTTTTTTTTTCTTTTTTTTTTACTATTAATGGCGGCGATCTGCGATTTTTTTATTGGGACTGCGACATTATGGCGGACACTTGGGACACTTTTCTGACATTTTTGGGACCATTTACATTTATACAGTGAACAATTCTATAAATATGCATTGATTACTGTATAAATGTGACTGGCAGTGAAGGGGTTAACCACTAGGGGGTGGGGAAAGGGTTAAATGTGTGTCCTATGAGTGTTCTAACTGTAGGGGGAGGGGGGGTGACTGGGGGAGGTGACCGATTGTGTCCCTATGTACAAGGGACACAGCATCGGTCACCTCTGCCTGACAGGACGTGGAGCTCTGTGTTTACATACAGAGCTCCACGTCCCCGCTCAGTTACTGGGCAATCGCGTGTGCCCGGCGGCGATCGTTGCCGCCGGGCACTCGCACCGGGATCCCAGCAGAGCGGTGGGTGTGCGCGCGCGCCGCCGGCGGCGTGCGCGCCCGCCTGCGGCTTTAAAAAGACAATGGAGTCCTCCGCCCGCCGTCATTTGACGGTGGGCAGTGGACAAGTGGTTAATTCATATTCTAAATTGATGCCATGACAACACAAGTAAGGCATGGATTTCACTGGAGAAAACAATGGTGGGCAGAAATCTAGCAAGGTCACCCTTTATAATGACAACATCAAGAGGTCTTTCAAGGTAGACATTCCCAACAACACAGGGATGTGTATTGGCGTGGCATAGAATTAACAAAATGGGCAAATATGCCCGCTGGGTATCACCATTAGCACCATTGGAAGGGTACCCCTGATTCCCCCGGGAGAGGAGGCAGGGGTGTTGAGCCTATGGGGATTGGAGGGGAATACAACATGTGCCAGGTATGTTCCACAAGGAACCCTATCTCCCTTTGGGGAGATGGTGTTATCTCTGGGAAGCATACCTATGGCAAGGTGGAGATATGCTCAAATGGAAAAAAAAATTAAAACATTAAATCCCTAACTAAGACCTCTAAGTTCTCTTACCATATTTGAGAATTTGTGTATGAAAATTTTGGCTAATTATTTTTTTTCTAGAATGTATAGGATAGTACTCAGTGGCCAAAATAGCCCAATCCCCTACTTTATCAAGGAATGGGAAAGAGAACTATACTATACATTTTCTTCCTCACAGGTTAAGAAATTGTTGGAGGCAACACGCTATACCTCAATAAACTCCTCTACACAAGAAATTTCATATAAGTTTATGGCTAGATGGTGTAGAACACCAACACGATTGGCACAAATATACCTGACATCAAACAAAAGTTGTTGGAGGGGCTGTAAACAAAGGCCGTGTACACACGAGGAGACATGTCCAAAGAAACAGGTCCGACGGACCGTTTTCATTGGACATGTCTGAAGGGACCTTTTGGTCTGATGTGTGTACACACCATCAGACCAAAATCCCCATGGACAGAGAACGAGATGATGTATAACTCACCGACGTGCTCAAACAAGGAAGTTCAATGCTTCCACGCATGCATCGAATCAATTTGCCGCATGCGCAGGATTTCGGTCCGATGGTTGGGCGTACTAACCATCGAACATGTCCGACGGACAGGTTTCCAGCGGACAAGTTTCTAAGCATGTTTAGAAACTTTTGTCCGCTGGAAACCTGTCCGCTAGGCCGTACACACAATCAAACATGTCCGCTGAAACTGGTCTGCGGACCAGTTTCAACGGACATGTCTCCTTGTGTGTACGCGGCCTAAGGGGTACATTTCTCTATTTATGGTGGTCTTGCCCAAAAATTATACCTTTCTGGGAGGAGTTAGCCCCATGGGTGGAGAAGTTATTTATTAAACCCATAGAAGTATCACCTCTACATTTTCTATTCCACGCAATGCCGGTACAAATTAAATCTTATAAAAAAAGTGTCATCCCACATCTGCTGAACGCAGCTAAAACATTGATACCCAGGTACTGGAAACAAATCACATGTCCCACACTTCTAGAATGGAAAAGGGAGGTAGAGGTAATAATGGAGGCGAGGAGATGGGTGCATAAAGTTAGAAACCAACATGTAATAGATACATGTTAGCATGTAAGCTAAGAAGGGAATGTAGATCCTTTATTTGGGAAAGAGGACCCTTCGCGTACACTTTTTTTCACTTCTTTAATTATTTTAATTTTTTTTCCTTTTACCTTAACCACCCCCTATATGAAGTACACATGGATAAATACATACACCCTGTTCCAAATTATTATGCAAATTCTATTTCAGTGTCACAGAGATTAAATATTTTGTTTTTCAGTTTAACTCATGGATGGCATTGGGGCTCTTTTGTTCACTGAAAACAATCTCAGACACCTGTGATAATTAGATTGCCAGGTGAGCCCAATTAAAGGAAAAACTACTAAAGGAGGGTGTTTCACATTATTAAGCAGAGCACCATTTTCAAGCAATATGGGTATGGGGAAGAAAAAGGATCTCTCTGCTGCCGAAAAAAGTAAAATAGTTCAATGCCTTGGATGAGGTATGCAAACATTAGATATTTCATAGAAACTTATGCGTGATCATCGCACTATTAAGAGATTTGTGGCTGATTCAAGCAAAGACGGGTTTCATGCAGATAAAGGCACATTGAGAAATAATTCTGCCAGATCCATGCATCGGATCAAGAGAGCAGGTGCTAAAACACCATTACATAGCAGCAAACAGATATTTAAAGCTGATGGTGCCCCACGGACATCAAGGTGTCCTCGAGAGTCTCAAACCTTCCATTCGGCCACCACTAACCAATGCTTACAAGCAGAAACGGCTGCATTGGGCAGAAAAATAGATGAAGACTAATTTTCAAAAAGTCCTGTTCACTGATGTGTGCCTTGTAAACCTGGATGGTCCAGATGGATGGAGTAGTGGACCCTGTTACAACAAGGCTGAGCCAGCAGCTAGGCGATGGTGGAGTCATGTTTTGGGCCAGAATCATGGGAAGAGAGCTGGTAGGCCCCTTTAGGGTCCCCGAAGGTGTAGAGATGACCTCTGCAAAGTATGTGGAGTTCCTGACTGACCACTCCCTTCCCTGGTACAGAAGGAAGAACTATGCTTTCTGTAATAAAATCATCTTCATTCATGACAATGCACTCTCTCATGCTGCAAATAATACCTCTGCATCAATGGCTGCTATGGGGATAAACAGAGAGAAATTCATGGTGTGGCCTCCATCCTCCCATGACCTCAATCCTTTTGAGAACCTTTGGAGCATCCTCAAACAAAATATCTATGGGGGTGGGAGGCAGTTTATATCCAAACAGCAGCTCTGGGAGGCTATTCTGACATCTTGCAAACAAATTCAAGCAGAAACTGTCCAAAAACTCACAAGTTTAACCACTTGCTTACTGGGCACATAAACCCCCTTCGTGCCCAGGCGAAATTTCAGCTTCCGGCACTGCGTCGCTTTAACTGACAATTGCGCGGTCGTGCGACGTGGCACCCAAACAAAATTGGCGTCCTTTTTTCCCCCACAAATAGAGCTTTATTTTGGTGGCATTTGATCGCCCGTGCGGTTTTTATTTTTTGCGTTATAATGAAAAAAAGAGCGACAATTTAAAAATATATATATATTTTTTACTTGTTGCTATAATAAATATCCCATTTTTTTTTTTATAGTTTTTTTCTCAGTTAAGGCCGATACGTATTCTTCTACGTATTTTTGTAAAAAAAAAAAAAAAAATCACAATAAGTGACTGCTTTGCGCAAAAGTTATAGCACCTACAAAATAGGGGACATAATTATGATTTTTTTTTTTATATTTTTTTTTTACTAGTAATGGCGGCAATCTGCGATTTTTATTGGGACTGCGATATTGCGACGGACACATCGGACACTTTTGACACATTTTTGGCGCCATTCACATTTATACAGCGACCAGTGCTATAAAAATGCACTAATTACTGTATAAATGTGACTGGCATTGAAGGGGTTAACACTAGGGGGTGAGGAAGGGGTTAAATGTATTGCCTGGGTGTGTTCTAACTGTATGGGGGGAGGGGGGTGACTGGGGGAGGTGACCGATGCTGTCTCCCTATGTACAAGAGAAACAGCATCTGTCACCTCACTGACAGGACGTGAAGCTCTGTGTTTACACTCAGAGCTCCACGTCCCTGCTGTCTCACCGACGATCGCGTGTACCTGACGGACATCGCGGCCGCCGGGTACACGCATCGGATCCTCGGTGATGCGTCGGGACTGTTTTTCACCGCCGCGCGCCACCCTGTGGCGCACGCGGGGAATTACAAGCAAATCACGTCCAAAGACATGACCCCGGCGCCTCAGGTCCGCGCTGTTCACGTATTTTGTTAATAGCGCGGACCTGAAGCGGTTAATGGATGCGAGACTTGTGAAGCTGCTATCAAATAAGGGGTCCTATGTTAAAATATAACATGACCTGTTAAAATGTTTAAAAAGTTAAAATGTTGTTCAAAGTTTGATTGAAATAGCTTTTGATTTCAGTAAATATTCTGTGAACACAACAAATGCCAATTTTCAGTTCTTTACAACCCATAAAGTGTTTTGAAACTTATATCGCATACACACTCTCTGGCTTTTGCACGACCAAAAGCTCATCGGAATTCTGACGAATTCCATCGTAGTAAAATAGAACATGTTCTATATTTAAACTCTGATGGAATTCCTCAGATGGGGCATACACATGGTCGGAATTTCCAATGGAAAAAGTCCATCTGACTTTTTCCATCGGAAATTACAATCGTGTGTACATGGCATTACTGTGCGTAATAATTTGGAACAGTGCATTGTAAGTTTTTTTTTTAAAACTGTTATCATTAGGAGGTTTGTTCAATAAAATTTAAAATGTACTCTTAATAGTTGATAACATGAGAATTATGATGACTGTTGTTTACATCAATTATTTAAGTGAATGAGAAAAATATCATTGGCATAATAATTTGGAACAGGGTGTAAAATAACACACTTATAATAGACACATGATAGCACATAAACTTTTAAAAGGAATGTAGATCCATCATCTGGAAGAGAGGACCTTTTCCCTTTGCTCAAACCTTAAACCCCTCCCTCTTTAAAAAAAATTATATATATATATATATATATATATATATATATATTTTTTTTTTTTTCTCTCTCTTTATGCCTTCTGCATGGCTGTGTGCCCTGTGTGGTTTGTTGTAAATAAAAAAATGTAATAAAAAATTAATTGAATTATAAAATTGATCTTGCGGTCTGCACCCAATTCTCGAATGTTAGCTAACAAGTCTAACTGCTCAGGCAGTGTACATGGAAAGTTTTCTGTCTTCTACCTTTTTCTCTAAAACTTACTATATAAGTGAAGTTGCTTTGTGATTAAATTTGGCCTTTTCCATGCTTCCTGTAGTTTGTTCTGCTGCATATGGAGTATAACATACACCTTCTGGCCCATGTTAGACTTTGCTCTCTGGCTCTGTGGTCATACCAGCAGTTTTTCTTGGTCTGCACCTGTGCCTTGTTCTTCCATACCATTCCAACCAATACATCCACCACAGAGACTTTGAGGCCAGCAATTGCATCATCCCAATTCTCTATGGATCCTCTTACTAGCCTTCAATGTGGGAGTTCAAATGCTGAAAAGCCTGTAGATTACTGGGGTAACTCTCTGTATGCAAACAACAAGTTATTCAAATACTGTTCCCAGTTCCTTCCTTGCAACTTCACAGATGTCTTCAGCAGTTGTTTCCAAGCTGTATTTCTTACACAGGCTGTTAATTTGTAATTAATAAGGATGAGCCATGATACTCATCATCTGTATTTTCCACAAGAGAACCTACATCAGACAAAAACTGTGGGCCCTGAACACTAAGAAGCTCTGCAGGAAACATTACTCCATGGCTCCCAACTGTCCCTGATTACGAAGGACTGTCCCTGATTTGGAACAATGTCCCTCTGTCCCTCATTCCTCCTCATTTGTCCCTCATTTTGATCTGATCTATATAGATGTATATAAAATGCACTTTTTATCTTTCAAAAGGTATTTTCCAGTGCTAAACCTTTCATCTGATTTCTAAATTGCTGCATTTGTAAATTCCAAAAGCCAATATAAAATATTAGTAGTGATAAAAAAAGGACTTTTGGGTTTAACTAATCCTTGTTTTTTGTACAATTCTCCTTTAAGGGGCGTGGCAAAGGGTGTGTCCTATGCCTACATACATTTGCTGATAGGTGTCCTTCATTCTCATCTCAAAAAGTTGGGAGGTATGCTCACTCTCATAAATAATCTCTGCAGAACATCAGAGATTCTAACCTCCCTGAGGGAGGACAGTGCCACAACTTCTGGGTACCAGATAGAATAGTTTACTGCTTGGAATGGGCCAAGGGTTCGAGCCGAACATTGGCTGTTCACCTGTTCACTGAACAACAAAATTAACAGGGTGATCGACCATTTGTTTGGACCACCGAATGACCACAATACACTGTGGGGACAGCCGCACAGTGCATTGAATCTCTGATTGGCTGAAGCAATAAAAGCTTTGCCCAATCAGGGCACAAAGCACTACCACAGCCATGATTGAACACTGTGATGAGGACTCTATGCAATGATCACTGATTGCTGTTAGTCCCGCCCCACACTATAAAAGTATTCTTTCAATGGCAGCCATTTTCAGTGTGATAGCGGCGTGGAGAGAGATATTTACTAGTAATGGCGGCATTCAGCGACTCATAGCTGGACTGCGATATTGCTGCGGACAAATCGGACACTAAGTGAAACGTTGTCAGGAACCAGTGACACTAATACAGTGATCAGTGCTAAAAATATGCACCATCACTGCACTAATGACACTGGCTGGGAAGGGGATAAATATCTAGGGCAATCAAAGGATTAAATGTGTGCCTAACAAATGTTTTCTTACTGTTCGGGAGGTGCTTTTACTAAGGGAAGGCATAGATCCCTGTCTTTTCTTTGCAGGAACACAGGATCAATGTATTCCATACTGACAGAATGGCTGTTTGGCTCCCATACCCAGAAACGCAGGATCATTCCCTGTAGCAGTAAATCTGCCATCAGGCATGCAGCAACTGGTTAACATCATCAGCATTAGGATAACTCACAGGTATCAGGCACGCTGCGTGCTGAAAAGTAAAATGATGAGCGCAATAATAAGTGGAAAATATGTAAAAGGATAGTGCAATATAGACTCCTGTAAACTGTAAACAAATGTGACAATGTGTAATAACAATAAAGTGACACAAATGTCCCATATAATGATGAACAATCAACGATCTTCGTGAATAAACTGATGTTCTTCCATTGATCTTCTAAAAAATCCTCATTTCGGCTTTTTTCGGAGGGCGTGACGGCGCCTGCGCAGTCAGCTCCTAGGTCTGTGCGCAGGCACCGTATTGCGCCGGAAATACCTGAGTCCTAAATCGGGTATTTTCGGAACCAGTGACGGGCTATACAGGCGCCATCAAAATTGAAGATTAGACAGTAAGTGGGGCATTAAAAAAGAAAAAAAAACAGCATACTGGCGCTGACGCCAGTATGCTGGATCACATGGAAAAGCGTATATTTAGGGTGAACCTCCTCTTTAAATGTCTATCTCTGCTATCCTTGATGGCGTATTCCGGTTGTGTATCTCCTAGGATGGTTCCCATATATTGATTTCCGACTGGGTTCCAACAGCAGCAGATAATAGTTAAGATATATCCCTCAATAGTGCTCAAAATGAAAAAGAAAAGGTTACCATAGTGAAGTAAGTAATGAAATATTTAATAAAGAAAATAGAAATGCTTACAAATAGTATAAGATCAGGTGATAAATGTATTCCACAACACTTCCAGTATTTTCCAGTAGTTCTGGCCCTTTCATGTTACGCCATGTCACGTGGCTTCATCAGAGGTGTCGGATTGGTTAAACGTCCTTTCATTTATGCAAGAAAATCGGCGGCCATCTTGCCGGAGTACATGTCTCCGCCAAGGCGGTGGCCATTTTGTAGATTGGTATCAACTATAATGAATCCTCATTGAGAGATATTGCTGTCAGACTATATTCAGTATATCTTGGCAAACTCCCGGCGGTCATTTTGTCGGAGTAAATGTCTCTGTGAAGGCGGCCGCCATATTGTTGGTTAGTAACAATATTATTGAACCGTGTTGGTGGATATTTCTATCAGAATATATAAAGCAATAGCAAGAAAGCAATAGTGATTTTCTAAGTGATAAAAACGGGCACCTAACTACACTTACATAATGATGACAGCTAAAACAATATAAGATAACTGTGTATGCAAGGTGGTAACACTGTCAGGCGGCGTACACACGACTGAGAAACTTGTCGGGCGAAACACATCATTTTCCCTGTTGAGTTCCTAGTTCGGCAGTAAAAAAACTCGTCAAGCCAAATTTTCCTATTGCCCAACGAGGAAATAGAGAACATGCTCTCTTTTTGGCTCGACGAGTTTCCCGACGGGTTTCTCAGCGAAAAGTGTACACACGACCTGTTTTCTCGGCAGAATACGTCTCCCATCAAGTTTCTTGCTGGATTCTGCCGAGAAAATCGGTCGTGTGTACACCGCCTCACAGTTTCAGCAACACTTATGTGGGAATCTCACCGGAGGTTTCAACCTCTCTCATCCTACTCCATACCTTCCAAGTGTTGAAAACCAATGCCCAGGGTACACTGAGTGGATTTCCCCAGCTCTGTTGAGAATAAGGCAGCGTACACATGACCGGTTTTCTCGGCAGAATCCAGCAAGAAACTCGATGGGAGACGTATTCTGCCAAGAAAACCGGTGGTGCGTACACTTTTCGCCAAGAAACCTGTCTGGAAACTCGTCGAGCCAAAAAAAAAGCATGTTTTCTATTTCCTCGTTGGGCAATGGGAAAATTTGGCTCGACTCGGAGGCGGCGTACACACGACCGAGGTTCTCGCTGGAAACCAGCGAGAACCTCGCTGGAAGCTGCATTCCAGCGAGGACCTCGGCCGTGTGTACGCTTTTGGCTCGCCCCGCTCGTCGGGAATCCCGTCGAGCAAAAAGAGAGCACGCTCTTTTTTTGCTCGACGGCCCGCCTGGATGAATGGCTGGTTGCCATTCCCGACGGGTGGGTCGCCGATTTCGACGGCCGGCAGAGAACCTCGACGGGCGGAACGATGTGTTCTGCCCGTCGAGGTTCTCTGCCGTGTGTACACGGCCGGAGTTTGTCTTCTTTCTGGTGTCTCAAAAGACAATTATGTTTTTTTTTTCTCATGATGACAGGCTGCAGGTTGTTGTTGCCCCTTGTTTTCCTCTGAAGAACAGCACAGTAAAATTATATGTGCCAGCTGGCTGGCTAAGCAGGTGAGGTTTTGCTTCTACTGTTTAGGGCAGGTGTTACTGAGCTCCAGGGGCTAGTTGCTGGCAGTCTTGATTCACAGGAATAGCAGGGGTTGTTGTTGGTGATTTTCCTCCTTTCCAGCTACTAGGGAAAGCCCTGTGGTGGTCGGACACCTGTGTGTTTATTTAGGAATCTGCTATTTCTACCCCAACTTTGGCAAATTCAGGCTTCACAAACTCCTGGACTTCTGTGGAACAAAAGTAAGTTAAAAATAAGTTACTCCCTTATTTGCAATGTGTTTTAATTGGCACACATTCATCAGTTCATCTTTACGTATTCTCTTGTACTCTTCCTAAACAAGGCATGATTGCAAAATAAAAGTTTAATAAAACAGGGGTGGGGAGCAGCGTATTGCATTAGGTTGTGCACCCCAAAGCTCAAACACACATGCCTTTCTCTGCAGCCTCAGCTGCACTGGACAGTGAATGAATTGGATAGTGTTCTGTGCTTCCTGTTCATTCACAAACTGAAGCATAGTAAACACTGTTTACTATGCTTCCGTTATGAATGAACACAGTGAGTGAGTTTGTTCGCTGTGTCCACTTAGGAATGGAAGAGCTTGGTAAATTATATATTTACTAGACCCTTCCCCCAATCCCCCATTCTGAAACATCCCCCGCAGCCAGGGGGAGAGGAGGGGAGCCAGGGCACTGCAGGGGGTGCAACATCGGGGGAAGCCCAGGCAATAGGGGGAATCAGCACCACTTGGTACATCCCATGCACATGCCTATGGTGGGGAGGGAATGTTGCTATTTGTCTCTGTATATAAAATAAAGTATTGTGTACTGGATTGATTCTAATCACTGCTTCCACAGAGGTTACAGTCACTTAGTGTAGTTTTAGTTTACTTAACTCATGCATTAATGCTCTAAGTAGAACACTGCCAAAAAGCTGCCAACCAGATGTGACACAAATGCTCTAAAAAGAATTATCCCAACAAGCTATCAGCCAAATGTGACACTAATGGTCTAAGTAGGACTGCTGCCACTTCTGCCACCAGAATGTGATGATTACACACTTAGCCTGAGATTTTCTAGCTTGTGGGGTAACAAGCTCCAGCAGGCTCAGAGTGATCGTCACTGGGGCAGATTAACTGAGCCATTAACCCTTTACATACACCTGCAGTAGCTTTAACCCTGGAAGCATGCACCATTTACAGCATCTTCTTTTTAAATTCTGAGCAGCAGTAAATCACTAGGTTGGCAGCCAATCGTCTCTTAAAGTGGCTCTGATTTTTGTCACAGTGACAAAAAATAGAGAGCAATGAGCATGTGCAGAGCAGGGTGAGACAGTGTATTACTGGATTTTAAACGTAAAGTATAGGCACTTATTTTTAAGTCAAATCAATGTTTTTTTTCAAAGAATTTTAGAGTATTACAAGGAATAGATAAACATTTTGTAGTACAAAAACATGAAAAACATTAAGAGACATATAAGAGACATATTGGGCGATAAGATGCAGTTGCTAATAAGATTAGTCGTAGAAGAGCTTAATCCCATATCAACAAAATAACTACAATCATTCAGAAATGAGTCTCATTAAGAGCAATAGAAAAAAACTAAAAAAAAAAACTAAATATCATCAAAAAAGAAAGTATCCAAGCTGCTATACACTAGAGATGATCAACTAAATAAAGTAATATGGTCATATAGTAATATAGAAAAGTAGGAGGGGGTTGAGCGCTAGGGCGAATGACAAGGAGACTAGCCCATTACTGAGATGAATCAAATATATCCTAGGAGAGAATCTAGTACCCAGAAGCACCCAAAAATGAACAAAAATGTATATGTAAAATAGGTATAGTTAGTTTACTGAGAGACTAAAGTACGAAAGTTGTCACTGTAAGCCCTCCAGCAGGTCCATGTAGAATGGACTTTCTTTGGGTCTATGCTATATTCCACTACAAGAATTTTCATTGCCATAGAGTCATTGAGTATTTGGGTCCACTCGAGGATATGAGGAGGGAACATTTTACAATACATGGCCCTGTCTATTGATCCCTCAATCCAGCAATGCATGTAGGGTCATAGTCAGCATTTTTCTTCCTTCAAACACGATGAGTCAAGTTAATGCCAAAGAGCTCAATTTTGGTCTCACCTGACCACTGCACTTTCTTCCAATCCTTCCCTGAATCATTTAGATGTTCATTGGAAAACTTCAGATGGGCCTTCTTGAGGAAAGGGCCCTTGCGGGTGCTGCAGGATTTAAATCCATGGCTAGAATTATTGCACTCACTCCAGTGTGTGAAGCTATGTGTAATATGTGTACCGCAATCTACACTTTAATGCGTAGGTGCCCCCAACAAGTGTTTACCTTTGTACATGCATATATATGAGGGTGGTTGGATTTTTTTATGTATTTTTGGGCTTTTATGTGCTTGGCTGTAACTTTATTTTATTGCAAATATTTTATCTTATTTTTTTATTTGTGTAACACTAACCCTCGAAGGAGCTGCTGGCTTGATTTGGGCCTGCACTCTACCAATAAACACCACTAACTTGGCTCAATCCCCTTGGCACAGCTGTGATGCAATGCAATACAATACAATGTAAGACAGTACAAAATACCTGTATTGTAACCCCAGGATCCACTGACTGCACCTGGTGGGAGAAAACAATACGCCACAACAACTGGATACCTAACCAGAGATATATTTTACTGTAGAATATGCAAAAAAGTGATTACAGTAATTGTGCTGTCATCCCAACATAAGACAACAGCACAATGGATTTCAATATAAACAATTTGAAAAAACAGTATACATATATATATATATATATATATATATATATATATATATATATATATATATATATGTCTATACCTGGGAGCTCCCCCTACTTTATAAGCTATGTGTGAGATCTCACTTAAAGTACTTAGTCCTGGATCTTCTTTTCTTCGCTACCTAAAGTGGCTCCTTGTGATTTGTAATCCACAGTTTTGGTGAGTTAAATTGAAGTGAAAATGCTCTTGGTGTAGCTGTAACAACTATTTTAACATTGCTTGAGACCTAAAGGTAGATAGGCCTCAAGCCTTCTCAGTGTCAGTTGCTCTGCTCCTTTGTGGAACTATAATTTCCAGTGAGGCCTGTATATGAGTCTAACTGAATGTGAGATTTAACAAACTGTGGGCCGTGACCCGCTCACCCACTGGATAGAGGCTCTGTGTGGTAACTTTTGTCCAGTGACTGCAACTTGCTTCTCCGTCAGCTGGGCCAATCGCTCTCTTCAGCTCCGCTGGGTGAATCCCATCCTCCGATGCTCGGATGAGTGTCTCTGGGTCTCTGCAATCTGGCCACCGTCTCCCCAAAGGTCCTCTCAGGCAGGCCACACGATTCCAAGAGACCTAAAATGGCTGCTCCGGCTCCTTTTATCTCCTACCCAGCATGCACTGCTCAAGAAGGTGTTCATGGGTAGGTCACCAAACCTCCTGGGTGAAAAAGGTCAGCCTCCTCCTCCCAAAACAACAGTCACTTCATGTCTAGTCTTTTGTGCTTCTTTCAGGAAAAACATATCTGCATTACCAGTATTTGGTCACTTGATGGCTCCAAATACTCAAACATAGCAATGTCCATAGACGTTTTATTAAAGTATGCAAACACACATCAACATGGGAGAATAATTTTGTAAATATAAGCTAATAATTTCCCTTTTCTATGAGCAGTATATAGCAGCCTCGTGGCTTCTATCAGTTCCTAGTAAAGGCTTGTAGGAGGAGTTTTAATTTCTCCCACGATTGTCCTGTTAGGATGCAGGATTCCTATGTCTGGCAGTGTTGCTCATCTTACTTTAAAAAAGTAATTAGTTACAGTTACAAATTACTTCTCCGAAAAAGTAATTGCGTTAGTGACTCAGTTACTACATTGAAAAAGTAATTAGTTACTCAGCAAAGTAACTGACTTTTTTTTTAATATTCTACAATGCTTTGTTGAGAAGCAGATGACGGGCGCTTTCCAGGGAGCAGTGAGTTAATACTCCAAGACAAAAGAATGGCAGATCCTTGAGAGAAGAAAACCGGAAACAAATGGTGATCTCATGTATATCCCAGCCTAGGTGCATCCGTCCCACCATGTATGTGCAGCTAATAGGACTTAAAACCCTTATGCATCTGCTACATATTACATCCAAATTATAAGCTGGATTAAAATGTATGTTTATAATATACATTCCCTTGACGTTTACAGAGTCTGTATTTTAAAATCTTATATTAGGCTTTATAAGAATTTTCTATAGTTTATTATTTTATTTATCTTATATAAGCTTTATTGGATGCAAGGGATCTGGAATGGGGATGTCAGATTTTTCTTTGTTGTCTGATGAGGAGATGAAATCACTGACCAAAAATAACCTGCTGATCATTGGTCTGTATAGGTGTCCTGCACTTACCATGTTGACCACTAGATGTCGCTGTGTACACTGTGTTGTATAGGGAACGTTTGTTCTGTGGAACATTTTGTTCCGGCCATGTGTTCCCCGGATCATTGATCAGGTTGCACACACAGTGTGTGTGATCGATGCGAGTTGTTCCTCAGTGATAGGTCAGTGTGAGGCGGGTGGGGCTCATTGTATCCAGGGCTCCTTGCGATTGGGAGGTTTCAGACCGCTGTGACAGGCCATCACATTGGTCACATGATTCTAAAGCGGAGTTCCACCCATATTTATGTTCACAGCGCCGGCAGAGGCAATTACTCTGCTGCCATCTAGTGGCAATATATGTAATTGCGGTAATACCGCCCAAGTAATGGGAACTGCGTTACTGTGAGGGGAAGAGTAATTAGGTAGATTACTCGTTACCCTCAAAAGGGGCTGCGTTAGGTAACTGCGTTTATTGTAATTCCGTTACTTACAACACTGATGTCTGGACAGTGCTGATTGTCCCTGTGCTGATCACATGCACTCTCCCAAGAAAAAAAAAGCCTTTCTAGCAATACACACCAAACTGAGCATGTGCAGTCTGACTCTATAGACTGTAAATATCAGGTTATTTTTTGGAGTCAGTTGAAGAAGGAGATGATCATAGAAGACAGGATCAAACAGCCTTTTACACAATGCAGAGGATTAACCCCTTAGGTTTCACACTAAGGAGTATAACCAGCACGCTTTCCTGCATATACAGGCTGATTTTACTGCTGTGGGTTTCGTGACACTTTATTTATTCTCCTGGGATGGCATCTTTATTGTTAACGGAATAATCTATATTTCAATATACCCCCCATCCACAGACCACATTACCCACCACTACACATTTGTGGGGAAGAGACCCTTGTCCTCTAGACATAGGAATAAGCTGCTTTGTCAGTGCAAGTGTTTGGAAGCTGACAGTGGGTTATGGGGGGATGAGGATGACGGGGGTAGGGTGTTAGCAAGTGGCAGTGGGGTGTCGGGTGTGATGAGGATGAAAGGAGGTAGGGTGTTATCAAGGCGGCAGTGGGGTGCCAGGTGTAATGAGGATGACAGGGGGTAGTAAGTTAAAAAGGTGGCTGTGGGGTGCCAGGTGTAGTGTTGAGCGGAATACGCCATATTCGATTTCGCGATATTTCACGAATATATAGAAGAATATTCGTGAAATATTCGTTAATATTGAATATTCGTGATATTTTATCAAAAAAAAAAAAATTTTGCAAATTTTTTTTTTATACACAAAACACAGAAGGGCAGAGAAAGTATTCGCGAATATTCGTAATACGAATATTCGCATTGCGAATATTCGGCAACATAAAAGGATCGCCTCAGCTACTCGGCCCAGGGTCTCTAATCATACCAGCAATGCTTTTAGACGTCGATGGAGATCACTAGGATGTGATCTGTTTTAAAAATAAATTTGAAAAAATACGAATATCCGCAATATCGAATATTTACCGCGATATTCGATTTATTCGCGAATACTCGAATATGCAATATTCATTACGAATATTCGCAATGCGAATATTCGTGAGCAACACTAGCCAGGTGTGATGGAGATGACAGGGGGTAGGGTGGTAGCAAGGTGGCAGTAGGGTGCTAGGTGGGATGGACATCATAGCTGATTGCTGCATGTGTAATACAGAACACTGCCATAGCATGTACAGTGATGTTATCTACTTTATGGGTATAACTGCCTCTGGAAATCCACTGTAGCTTGTGTCTGCATGCTTTTATGGGAAGCGGATGATCCATCAATCAAGATGTGACATCCCAACTACTGTGTTCTTTTTCAGTTACTGGGCATGGAGGAGGAGAGAGGGACTAGGCCGTCATTCAGGATATGTATACACGCTCCAAATGTGTGATGTCAATACCATGTGACTAGCTCCGATCAAACAGGAAATGTTCTCTCCAGCAATAGAGACCAAATTGAGCATGTGCAGCCAGACTCCACACAATATGTCGTATTCTGACTTGTCCAGGGGGACAGTTCAGGAAGGGGGGGATCTGAGGCATAAACAATCACACAGCCTTTTTACACTATGCAGAGGATTAATCCCTTAGTTTCCACAGTAAGTATAACAAGCATGCTATTCTGCATATACAGACTGATTTTATTGTTGTGGGTTTAGTAGCACTTAGACAAAAAGTGCCCTGTGTGATGATTTTTAGAAGACAGGTTCTTTTTAATGAGTCTTTTAGACCCTGCATGTCTCCTCTGGGCTCCACTGAATGTATTGCAATGCACATTGCTGACATCATAGATGACATCATAGATGCTGCTTTCCTGGTCACAGCAAAAAGGAAAGGAGAGTGGATTTGTGTCCGCTCTTCTCCTTCCACCCGCCGGCACCAGCCTTGTCGGTCCTAGGCCCACAGATTGGCAGTAAAGTCAGAGTAGGATTACTGCCAGCCACTCTGTTACACCAAGGTATACTACACAGTGTAAATGTATGCTATAACAGAGGGGCTGGCAGTAATCCTACTCTGACTTTACAACCACTTTAAGGTGAGGGTACATCTATAGCAGCACAGAGATTGTGACATTTTTTAAAGGCACGGTGAAGATTCATATGTACCAATTGGACCCTTTTTTTTTTTTCACATACATTTAAAAGTTATGTGGACACTGGAATTATTTTGGACTTTGTTTAAAAAGGACATTTGGACACTATGGGTAAGATTTAATAAAATTAGCGCAAACAGAATCTGGTGGTGCTGTGCATGGTTACCAATCAGCTTCCAGGTTTTATTGTCAAAGCTTATGTAGCACTACCCCCAAAAGAGTGTGCTGGTTTGTTTTGGGCAGCACGTTACCTCTGTATCTCTGCCGTCTAGGGTACTGGATGAGAGCTGCAGTAAAGTCAATGTCCACATGACAGGTGTATTTTCTGTGCTTTTTTTACCCTATGGGGCAAAATAGTGAAAATTAGGCGAAGATGAAGGGATAGCGAAATGGAAGACAGCAAATTCAGGTGTAACTGGGTATGGAAACAGCCCTGCTTCCTACGACAACTTTACTTTGCCACTCCAGCCGGAGTGAGTATAGTGCATCCGGACAGGCCTCTCTCACCAGCCTGGCAACCAGAATGTCACTTTAATTAACAGGATTAAGTCTCTGCCACAGGCCCTGGAGATTAAAGACAATTGTGGTCCAAAATCCTTCTTGACTGGATTCAACACCCGGTTCTCCTTTACAGAGCTTTGTTAAAATCAGCAACTGATAGTCGACCTGCATCCAGCCTCTCAGAACCAAAGTGTCCTCCGATGAATGGACAGGCCTCTCCTGAAACACCAGCCTCGTGGATGGACAGCCCAGGGCCATCTGTCAAGTTAGGGACCCAGTCGACTCACTGGATCCACCAGATAGATGAATGTGCTCCAGACCAATGTGGTCCCAGAGCCAGGAACACTGCGACACACACACGCACACACCCGGCCAGGAGGGTCACAGATGGGGGTGGTGGGACGACTGCCCAGCTCAAGGGCAGGAACACAGCGACCCCGAACCAATGGCGTCTGCCCCTTAAATACCCCTCTCCAGCATGCACAGCGAAGCGACCAACCCTCCTGATAGGCTGCTGGGAGGAGATATTCAACTGCACTTGACCCTGCTGCTGCCAACTGTCGGCCTGGGGCAGAACTCACTCCCCAGACAACGCCAGTATGCACAAACAGTACAGCCAAAGCTGGAGCAGAGGCCCTCAATTTAACCAAATAAACAGGTTCAGAGCCAACTACCTCTCTGAACTCCCTCTAAATTTACAATAGCACCGGCTCTTAAAATAGCCAGGCGCTACACGCAATTGAACAAGCTGAAGCTAGAAGCTGATTGGACACCACCAGATTCTGTGTGCACCAGTTTTGGTAAATCTCCCCCTGTGATTCTCTATATATATTTTTTTTTGCGCAATATATTATTCTGATTAATGTAAACATATGTCATATATGCAAACGCATGTCATAAGGGGTGTTGTTTATACTGCCAAGTACACTTTTGTTTTTTGCTTTTTTGTGATAATTAGAGCATTTCAATATTGTTTTAATTAAGTCCAGCTACATTGCTGAGGAGAGAGTGACAATGCTCTCGGAACCTCAAAAGGCCTATTACAGCATTGTCACCCTAGGAAAAGAAAGAGGCCCAGAGAAGATGGCAGTTAACAAAGCAGGAAGCACTTCACTTCTTAAAGGTGAACTGGACATTTTTATAGGGTCTGTAACAGTGTTGCCACCTGATTAAAATTTACTGGCACAACACCCGAAATTTACTGGCGCAGCCAAGTTTTTACTGGCATTTCACAAAAGTTACTAAATTAAATTTTTAGGTGCAAATTTCAGTATTTAGGCTACAAACAAGTACACTAGGTAAATAGCAATGTGATTTAAGGTGGATAATAAGGTAAAAAAAAAACATATTTTTGTTATTTTCGATATAATAAGGGCAAATTATTTAGTCACATCACCCCCTGTCTACATGCCCCTCTGCCACCAACACCCCCTGCCTTCACCCCCCTCTGCGGTGCCACAATCTCCCCCTGCCTTTAATCTCTCTCTGCCTCCAATCTCCCCCAGGCCCCCTGCCACCAACAACCCCTGTCTCCATCCCCACCCTCTGGAATGCCACCATCCCACTCTGCGGTGCCACCAACACCCCATGCCTTCAATCACACCCTCCCACTAACACCCCCTGCCTCCAATCTCCCCCTGCCTTCATTGCTACCTGCCTCCATCCCCCTCTGCAGTGCCACCGCAGCCACCATCACCCCCTGCCTCCAATCACCCCCTGCCTCCAATCTCCATGCGCAGTTCCAAGCCGAACCGATCTCGGCTATTTTTAGTGGCACATTTCCGAAACCACTGACATTTATGAACGTGGGGAAAAAGTGCCCATTTTTAGGAACTGTCCATAAAAATATGGACGGTTGGCAACACTTGTCTGTAAACCCAGGGGATTGGAAGGATTGGTGAACATGTGACCACTCTGATTGGCTGTCACAATGGTTACATGATTGGGAGCCGGTCTCATTGGCTACTAATCATTAGTGGGGTCTGAGAGCTGTCTATGGGAGTGATCAGTGAGCGCGCCCTCCGCACAGAAGTATCAGCCGCCCAGAAACTCATATGTGTGGACATTAAATTTCTCCTTTGCAGCCACATGGATGTGTTAAAGAGGAGTTCCACCCATTTTTTTAAGTTTGGCTGTACTGCATGCCCTTAATGCATAGTTTTCACAATGGGCAATATTTTTAAACATTTTGGATGGTAAATACCTTTTTTTTCCCGTTTTATCCACTTCCTGGTCTTAATCGCCTAGGCGATTAAGTCACAAGGCAATTCGCAAGGGTTCCTGGGATAATTCACCTTTTACCGAAATCTCGCGTTTTTTTTCAACTGTGTGCAGGGAGGGAGAGAGAGAGAGAGAGAGAGGAGCTTTCTGATGTCATCGGTGAAGTCGGGGTGGGCGGGACAGAGCAGCTATCGATCGCCAGCCAATTATTTAGCTTCTTAAGAAAGGGGGCAGAGCCGCATACACGTAGCGGCCCGCCCTGACCCAATCCTATTGGCTGGCCATCGATAGCTGCTCTGTGCCGCCCACCCCGACATCGCCAATGATTATTCTGAAAGCTTCTATCTCTCTCTCCCTAGATTACAAGACACTGTCACTGTGTATAGCAACATTGAGCCGTGCTGGAAGGGGAGAGAGAGAGGAGCTATTAGAATATTCATTGGTGATGTTGGGGGGGCGGGACACAGAGGAACGCCAGCCAATAGGATGGGGTCAGGGCGGAGCTGCATACATAAATAATTGCCTTGTGTTATATAGCCGCTTTGTCCCGCCCACCCCGACATTGTCAATGAATATTCTGAAAGCTCCTCTCTCTCTCTCTCTCTCTCTCTCTCTCAGATTACAAGACAGTGTCACACACTGGCAGAGTAACATTGAGCCGTGCTGGAAGGGGAGAGAGAGAGAGGAGCTATTAGAATATTTATTGGCAATGTTGGGGTGGGCGGGACACAGAGGAATGCCAGCCAATAGGATGGGGTCAGGGCGGAGCTGCATACATAAATAATTGCCTTGTGTTATATAGCCGCTTTGTCCCGCCCACCCCGACATTGCAAATAAATATTCTGAAAGCTCCTCTCTCTCTCTCTCCTTAGATTACAAGACAGTGTCACACACTGTCACTGTGCAGAGTAACATTGAGCCGTGCTGGAAGGGGAGAGAGAGTGAGAGAGGAGCTATTAGAATATTCATTGGCAATGTTGGGGTGGGCGGGACACAGAGGAACGCCAGCCAATAGGATGGGGTCAGGGCGGAGCTGCATACATAAATAATTGCCTTGTGTTATATAGCCGCTTTGTCCCGCCCACCCCGACATTGCCAATGAATATTCTGAAAGCTCCCCTCTCTCTCTCCCTCTCTCTCTCTCTCTCTCCCTAGATTAAAACCAATATAAGGATTGTGTCACTCTGTTTCGGTCCACACCCACTATTAATGCCAGTGCATTTCCTGCCGAATGTGAATTCTCTTTCCTTTCCTCCCTGTGTTGTGATTGACAGGTTGCTATAGCATGGGGGCGGGAACTTCCGCAGACTCGAGATTGCCATAGCAACCTGTCAGAAAAAAGGACGGCCTCCCTGAGGCTTTACTGAGCATGTGCGAGATTTGCTGGTGCATGATGGGTAGATAGCTGCAAAGAAATCCATGAAATGATAGATGCCCACAACTAGAATGGAAACTGCCTGCTTCTCGAGATTAGTAAGTAAATAACTATTTTTAAAGAAAGTAAAAACGCTAAAAGTATGACATGTTAGAAATATTAACTTTCAGGTTTTGACAGTTACAGAGCAGTGTTTAAAAAAAAAATGTCTGGGGGACTGGAACTCCCCTTTAAGTAGACAGCAACAATGTTAAAGTTTATATGAGATTTTAGTTATTGGGTTTACATACAGTACACTTCAAAACTCTTTTGCGCTTTCAAATTATCTCAGAATTTAAAATATTTAAATGCACTCATGCAACATTCTGACTATATATTTGCGTTTACTAGGCTATCCTAAAACCATAGGTGTGCACAGCCTATGGCATTAGGGTGTGCACCCCAAAGCTCAAACACAGTTGCGTGTGTGCATGTGCATATTGACTGACAGTGTCAGTAGTTTTGATTTTGATTTTATTTATTTTGTATTGTTTTTTATTTAAATAAAATTAGGGGGCTTGGGTGAAACATCAGGTGTCTAAACAGGGGGAATCTGTGCCACATGTAGTGATTAGGATGTGCCTGGGCACAACTGGCACACCCTGTGCGCACACCAATGCCTAAAACATAGCTTTACCTAAAATGATACATCATCAGTCTGTTAGGTAGAATTCCTTCTATTCAGAGCACTGTGATGACTGATGAAGTAATGCTGCTTGCCCTACCAGACAGATGTTTAAAGAGCTCTGATGCTACAACTGCTTTGGTACAACACGGCATGCTCTTGGATTCCCATTTTTTGCATGCGCAGTATGTTCAGCTTACAGCGCCATAAAAACTTCTGACGTTGCCATCACAACGTGCGGCGTCGGTGGACGTGCCCGTCCCATTGTGATGGCAACAAAGAAATCTTGCAATGTAATCTTGCGATGTTGAGCATTGGAGATCCACACTGACTCCTGGGAATTATGACACCAAGCTCCCAGGAGACAGTGCGCCGCAGAAAATTACGTTATCAGCCGCCGGTGGAAGAAGGAGGACGTAAAATGAAAAAGCGTATAAACATGGTAAGGTGACAGAAAAAAAAAACAATCGATGATGAAACAATTGCCATATATATGTTACATAAGAGAAAGTTAAAAAAGTGGGTGGAACTCCACATTAAAACACTTAAAGCGGAGGTTCCGACGATTTTTTTTTTTAAAAGTCAGCAGCTACAAAAACGGCAGCTGCTGACTTTTAAAAAATGGACACTTACCTGTCCAGCGCGCCCGCGATGTCATCAGCCGAGGCTGAGCAATCGCTCGGTCCTCGGCTGCTTCCACCGCCATCCTAGGTGATGGAATCAGGCCTGACGGCTTCACTGCCCGATTCCCTTCTGCGCATGGGCGAGGATCACGGTGCGCCGTCACTGGTCCCCGCTCTCTCATGGGAACAGTGTTTCCCAGAAGACAACGGGGGTGGGTGACGTCACAGGCTTAAATTCCCCGCTGGGATCAGACCCGGAGGTGATGCAAATACCTGTCTCAGACAGGTATCTGCACCCCCTCCCCCCTGAAAGGTGCCAAATGTGTCACCGGAGGGGGGGATCCAAAAAGCGGAGATTCACTTTTTTGTGTGAACCTCCGCTTTATGCCTCATGGCTTTGGGCTCAGTAGCCTGGAAGTTGCAGGGCATCCTTGTTCACTAAGCTGATTGGTGGAGATAAGATCAGCACTACTCATGTAGTTAGCACTGCAGACAAAAAGAATGGACTCTTCAGCCAATAAATAGTGGAAGACCTCTTTATTACAACAGTGCAAAGAGCAATGATGACATGCAAAGTGCAGTAATCCTTGGCAGCAGTGACGGCTGGTGCTCAAAATTTTTGGGGGGGCGCAAACGAAAAAAAAAATATTGCAGCCTCACTGTGCCCATCACATGCAGCCACTGTGCCATGCCACCAAATGTAGCCACTGTGCCATGCCACCAAATGCAGCCACTGTGCCATCAATTGTCACCACTGTGCCATGCCATCAAATGCAGCCACTGTGCCATCAATTGTCACCACTGTGCCATGCCATCAAATGCAGCTACTGTGCCCATCAATTGTCACCAATGTGCCATGCCATCATATGCAGTCACTGTGCCATCAATTGTCACCAATGTGCTATGCCATCATTTGCAGTCACTGTGCCATCAATTGTCACCACTTGTGTCACTAATTGTGCCATGCCATCAAACGCCACCACTGTGCCATCAATTGTCACCAATGTGCCATGCCATCAAAAGCAGCTACTGTGCCCATCAATTGTCACCACTGTGCCATGCCATCAAATGCAGTCACTGTGCAATCAATTGTCACCACTGTGCCATGCCATCAAACGCCACCACTGTGCCATCAATTGTCACCACTGTGCCATGCCATCAAACGCAGTCACTGTGCCATCAATTGTCACCTCTCTGCCATGCCATCAAATGCAGTCACTGTGCCATCAATTGTCACCTCTCTGCCATGCCATCATATTCAGTCACTGTGCCATCAATTGTCACCACTGTGCCCCATGCCACTGTGCTCATTGTCGCCTCTGTGCCCCATGATGCCACTGTGCCCCATGCTTCTACTGTGCCCCATGCTGCCACTGTGCCCCATGCTGCCACTGTGCCCCATGCTGCCACTGTGCCCCATGCTGCCCCTTTCCCTGTAAAAAAATCACTTACCTGACGCTTCCATGTCCTCCCTCGATGTCTTCTGCCGCCCTGGAGAAGCTTCAGCCAATCAGGTTCCTGAAAACCAGAATCCGGGAACCTGATTGGCTGAAACGGCTGTCAGTCTAATGCAAGGACCGCAGATTGCCTGCGCTCCGAGCATAGACTTCCGAGAGCCGGAGGGCGGGACTGGAAAAGCCTATCAGAGCCACTGGCTTTGATAGGCAGTTCCCCTCAGCCAACCAGCTGTCGCTATTCGGGTAACCGGCGTCCCATGTCCGGTTATACGAATAGACCAGGCAGCTGGCAACAGTAACACACGTCCAATGCATAGCATTGAACGTGTGTTACTTGCGAGAGGGGGTGGCGCTGCAGCGCCCTCTATAGACGGCCGCCAGAACTTCGGCTAAAATGTCAAAATGACATTTTAGCCGAATAAAAGTTCTTAAAGGGCCCGTTTTTTTTTTTTTTTTTTTTATTCTTTTTTTTTTTTTGTGACTGCGGGAGGGGGGGCGGCGCCCGTGCGCCCATATGGGCGGGCCGCCACTGCTTGGCAGCCAATCAGATATCATCGCTTATTTAGGTGACCACAGCAAACTGATAGCTGAGTTCCTTTATAAATCATACAGTGGCAGATCATGCAAACAAAAATATTTAAGAAAATAAAAGAATGCAGTCCCTTTTACGTAAAATGATGTATTGTTTCCAAAAAGAAGGTCCAATCAACTGAATGTTAGATCTCTCACATATGTTCCATGAAGAGATCGTCATTACTTTTTAAGAATGTCACTGTTTGTGCTTGCAATGCAATGCTCAGTCCCTTGTTCCATATTAATAACATTAAATTAACACAAGGCAGGCTAGCATGGGTACAGTTTTAACTTAAATGTGTGTTGAGTTTTCCTAACACATTATTATACTGGAAAGAGTAGAGAAAGTTACTAGAATGAGAAAAGATCTCACTTGGAAAACTTGTATGCATGCCAAATCACCAACTGCAGAATAAGAAAAAAAAAGACGAATAAGAAAATAAAAAGAGAGAGAAAGAATGGGAGGGAGGGAGGGAGAGAGAGGAATTTAAAGAGAGAGAGAGAGAAAAAGTGAGGGATGGAGAGAAAGAGAGAGTGTGTGAGAGAGAGAGAGAGAGAGAGAGAGAGAGAGAGGTAGTTACTAGAATGAGAAAAGATCTCAATTGGAAAACTTCCATGCATGCCAAATCACCAACTGCAGAATAAGAAAAGAAAATGAAAAAGAGGAAGAGAAAGAAAGAGAGGGAGGGTGGGAGAGAGAGAAAAGAGAGGGGGAGAGAGGGGGAGAGAGAGAGGGGAGAGAAAGAGAGAGAGGGAGGGAGAGAGAGAGAAAAAAGAGGGGGAGGGAGAGAGTGAGTGAGTGAGTGAGTGAGTGAGTGAGTGAGTGAGTGAGTGAGTGACTTATATAGCGAAGCACATGCCTCTGGGAGCTCGTTGTCCATTTCTCCTTTGTCCTCAGAAGAGATGAGTTTTGATCTTTCTCCTAAAGGCCAAGTGGTTCTACTCCAACAGAATGCTGGTTGGTAAAGTGTTCCATAGTCTAGGGCCTTGGACCGCAAATCTTCTTTCTCCTTTGAACTTGTATCTGGCTTTGGGTATCTGGAGTAGAGAACACAATTGGGGTGCTTTAAAGTTAATTTTGTATTTTACTGGCAACCAATGAAGGGGGATCTCAGTAAAGGTGAGATTGATTCCCAGGGTTACCAGTCTAGCGGCCGTATTTTGAACGACTTGCAGACAAGAGATTTGGTACTTCGGGAGTCCAAGATAGAGGTCATTTGCATAGTCAAGTCTGGAGTTGATAATTGTTCCCACCACGACTGCTATGTCTTCTTTTGGGATAAATGGAATGAGTCTGTGTAGTAGGTGCAGCAGATGATGCGATCCACTGACTACTGACCCTATTTGTGCATCCATTGTCATGTAGGTGTCAAAGATGACTCAGAGACTTTTGACTTTGAGAGATGGAGGGAGAGAGGGAGGGAGAGAGAGAAAAGAGAGGAGGAGGAAGAGAAAAAGAGAGGGAGGGAGAGAGAAAGAGAGGGAGGGAGAGATGGAAAAGAGAGGGGGAAGAGAGAGGGGAGAGAAAGAGAGGGGGAGGAAGAGAGAGAGAGAGAGAGAAAATATAGGGGGAGGGAGAGAGAGGGGGGAGAGCGAGAGAAAGAGATAGAGAGCGGGAATGAGCTAGAGAAAGAGAGAGAGAGAGGGCAAGAGAAAGAGAGGGAGGGAGGGAGCAAGAAAGAGAGAAATAGAGAGAGGGGAGAGAGAGAGAGAGGGAGGGAGAGAGAGAGAAAGAGATAGGGCGGAGAGAAAGAGAGAGAGGGAGGGAGAGAGAGAAAAGGGAGGGAGGAAGAGAGAGAGGGGGAGAGAAAGAGAGAGAGTGAGAGAAAAAGAGGAAGAGCGAGAGAAAAAAAGGGAGGGAGCGAGAGAAAGAAAGAAAGAAAGAAAGAAAGAAAGAAAGAGAGAAAGAGAGACAGAGAGAAAGAGAAAGAAAGAAAGAAAGAAAGAAAGAAAGAAAGAAAGAGAGAAAGAAAGAAAGAAAGAAAGAAAGAAAGAAAGAAAGAAAGAAAGAAAGAAAGAAAGAAAGAAAGAAAGAATATATGACCTCCACTCTTATTTTCAAAATGATATTTTTTTAAATGTTTCAAAGAGGGAGGGAGCGAGAGAAAGAGAGATAGGGAGGGAGAGAAATGCTATTTTTTTAAATGTTTCAGAAAATTACTATTGTATCATTCTGAATTTTGTATTTTCAATTATTCATTACATAACATAAAAGAAGCTGCAAAATATTGAGGGTCAGATAGATGAAATTGAATAGACAGATATTATATAAAATAGATAGATAGATACATGGATGATGAAGATTAGATAGATAGATAGATAGATAGATAGATAGATAGATAGATAGATAGATAGATAGATAGATAGATAGATAGATAGATAGATAGATAGATAGATAGATAGGTAGGTAGGTAGGTAGGTAGGTAGGTTAGATAGATAGATAGATAGATAGATAGATAGATAGATAGATAGATAGATAGATAGATAGATAGATAGATAGATAGATAGATAGATAATAGTAAATTGTATATATGTATATTTTAGGAACAAGTAAGGATACAACCCTTTTGAAATGCAAGTATTATAAATAACACATGGGTGTTTTTATTTATTAGATTGATTTAATAATCTGCTTATAATATTTTAAATCGTGTAACTATAATTATTTCATTTAAAACTATACTGTACACAATTACAATACCCAGTTTAATATTTTGTGATTATTAAAATATTTCGGACATAAATGGGTTCACACTGGAATAACATCATATCGAATCATATTAGGATATATTGTTTGTTTTTGTTTGTTGGTTTTTTTTTCTCTCTATTCTTGATTTTTATCTTTTCTGTTATATATTTAGCGATGAACAGTAGGAACTAGATGTGAACACAACCCTGTTTATTTAAGTTTCTTTCATTTTTCTTTTGTTAATAAACGTGCAGCGCTGATTCCCATCAACTCCGAATGTCCTTAATGAGTTTATTAATATATCTAATTACAAAGACTCCCCATGGCTCAGGATCACAGCGCTTCTACTATGAACCCCAACACACGTTCCATCCAGACTTCTCTATAATCAGTATTATTACATCAACATCATGATCAGTCCTCCCAGACACCATTCCTTCCCCTGCCTGAGAACAACACAGGAATAGAAGACACCATTCTACCTCTGCCATGTGTTGTGTGCTATCACAGAACAGAGACCCTTCTCCTTAATCCACTGACATTCACCATCACCTAGACATCCAGGACACAACTGATAGAGAATGGAGGATCGCAATCATTGACATTATCACATTACCCACATCATACATAACCCATGCTCAAAATGTTTAATATATATATATATATATATATATATATATATATATATATATATATATATATATATATATATATATATATATATATATATATATATATATATATATATATATATATATATATATATATATATATATATATATATATATATATATATATATATATATATATATATAATTATTATTATTATTAAAAATAATAATAATAATAATAATAATAGTATTATCATTATTATTATTTACATTTTATTATCATTATTACTATAATTATTATTGTTGTTAATTACATAATATTATTATTATTATTATTTTATTTAAATTTAATTTTATTTAAGTAATATTTCAACATACAATGCAAAATTCATTTACATTTTAAAATCTTACATACTTCCTATATTTATTAAACCTAACCAAATTACATAATATTATTAAATGTAATTAATATTAATATTGGTGGTGGTGATATAACTATAGTATTATAATATAACAAAAATGACAATATTTTTATTCTTGTTTTTTATTTATTTTTATATAACACCTACAATGCAAATACTGCAACTATGTTTCTACAACTACTACTAATGATAATAATAATAATAATAATAACAATGTTGTTTTCAAATTAATATCAAATAAGAAATAGAGAGTTATGAGTGCAATACAGAGCAGCTGGTGTGTGATAGTCTAATGATAAAAATAAAATGCCAAATACATAATTATATTTTGCCAGCTCAGCACACTTGATGACATTTGGATGCTGCTACTAGTTTTACTGATTATGATTACTATTATCATTATTTTTGTTATTATCAATAAATGTATTGTGTTTTTTTGTTACTGTTGTTGTTCTATATTATTATTATTTAATTTTTTTTAACAACAACAGAGCGAGAAATGAAATGTAGCCATTGTCCGCTAGGTGGCGCCCGAGCAGTTCAGATAAGCGTCACCTGCAGTCTTTCATTGGAAGTCTTGATTCAGCTGTAAGCGTGTAACGGATCAGTTAATCATATAGAGGAATTAGCTCAGTATTGTATGTGAGTGCATGTTAAATGTTATTTTATGTCTCTACACTGTTTGGTCTGGCTGTGATTGTATTAGTATTTATGTTTATATTATGGGTTGTGGTGCCTTGCAGGGACATAGCTTGCCAGGCAAAGACACAGGAACACCCAATGCCAGGAGCAATGGTGAGGCCAGGCTTTCACCCCTTGTAAAGTGCCATGCATTAGAAGCTGTCACCTTCCAAAGGCTTCTTTGTTCCCTCTTGCTGTGTCGTTTGACAGATGTGTGATGCTCAGAGGCCAGTGTGTCCTGCTCTGCTGAGTTGTTGTTTAAATTGTTTTCTGCAAGTTGACAAAGCAAAGGGAAAAGTTGTGGGTTCTTGTAACCCCACATGCTCAGCTCTGCGGTCCTAGGGGACTCTGGCATGTACACAAATTGTAGCACAACATGTGTCAGATGCCATAGGAATGCAACAACTGCAACACATTTCTGCAATCCAATACAACACCAGCCTTCATTTAAATAGCAGGATATTGGTTTCATCGGGGCAGAAGCTAAACTCTTATTATGTTATACATATTAGGTTTGCCTATTTTGATGCAATGGACCGCAGTATATCTTCAACATGTTGTAGCAATGACCAATACCTCAAATGTTGTTACAGTGCCTGATACTTCCAACATGTTGTGAAAGTGCCTGATACCTTCACATGTGATGGAAGAAAATGGTAACTTAAACATTTTGTGGCAGCAGTGCCCGATACCTTTACATGCGATGGCAGTGCCTAATACATTCACATGTGATGACAGTGCCTGATACCTTCACATGTGATGGCAGTGCCTAATACCTTCACATGTGATGGCAGTGCCTAATACCTTCACATGTGATGACAGTGCCTAATACCTTCACATGTGATGGCAGTGCCTAATACCTTCACATGTGATGGCAGTGCCTAATACCTTCACATGTGATGGCAGTGCCTAATACCTTCACATGTGATGGCAGTGCCTAATACCTTCACATGTGATGGCAGTGCCTAATACCTTCACATGTGATGGCAGTGCCTAATACCTTCACATGTGATGACAGTGCCTAATACCTTCACATGTGATGGCAGTGCCTAATACCTTCACATGTGATGACAGTGCCTAATACCTTCACATGTGATGGCAGTGCCTAATACCTTCACATGTGATGGCAGTGCCTGATACCTTCACATGTGATGGCAGTGCCTAATACCTTCACATGTGATGACAGTGCCTGATACCTTCACATGCGATGGCAGTGCCTAATACCTTCACATGTGATGACAGTGCCTGATACCTTCACATGTGATGACAGTGCCTGATACCTTCACATGTGATGGCAGTGCCTGATACCTTCACATGCGATGGCAGTGCCTGATACCTTCACATGTGATGGCAGTGCCTGATACCTTCACATGTGATGGCAGTGCCTGATACCTTCACATGCGATGGCAGTGCCTGATACCTTCACATGTGATGGCAGTGCCTGATACCTTCACATGTGATGGCAGTGCCTGATACCTTCACATGTGATGACAGTGCCTGATACCTTCACATGTGATGGCAGTGCCTGATACCTTCACATGTGATGGCAGTGCCTGATACCTTCACATGTGATGGCAGTGCCTGATACCTTCACATGTGATGACAGTGCCTGATACCTTCACATGTGATGGCAGTGCCTAATACCTTCACATGTGATGGCAGTGCCTGATACCTTTACATGTGATGACAGTGCCTGATACCTTCACAATTTGGTGGCAGTGCCTGATACCTTCACAATTTTGTGGCAGTGCCTGATACCTTAACATGTGATGGAAGAAAATGGTAACTTCAACATTTTGTGGCGGTGCCTGATACCTTCACATGTGATGGCAGTGCCTGATACCTTCACATGTAATGGCAGTGCCTGATACCTTCACAATTTTGTGGCAGTACATGATACCTTCAAAATTTTGTGGCAGTACATGATACCTTCACAATTTTGTGGCAGTACATGATACCTTCACATGTGATGGCAGTGCCTGATACCTTCACATGTGATGGCAGTGCCTGATACCTTCACAATTTTGTGGCAGTACATGATACCTTCACAATTTTGTGGCAGTACATGATACCTTCACAATTTTGTGGCAGTGCCTGATACCTTCACATGTGATGGCATTGCCTGATACCTTCACAATTTGGTGGCAGTGCCTGATACCTTACCTTTACAATTTTGTGGCAGTGCCTGATACCTTCACATGTGATGGCAGTGCCTGATACCTTCACAATTTTGTGGCAGTACATGATACCTTCACAATTTTGTGGCAGTGCCTGATACCTTCACATGTGATGGCATTGCCTGATACCTTCACAATTTGGTGGCAGTGCCTGATACCTTACCTTTACAATTTTGTGGCAGTGCCTGATACCTTCACATGTGATGGCAGTGCCTGATACCTTCACAATTTTGTGGCAGTACATGATACCTTCACAATTTTGTGGCAGTGCCTGATACCTTCACATGTGATGGCAGTGCCTGATACGTTTACAATTTTGTGGCAGTGCCTGATACCGTCACGTGATGGCAGTACATGATAGTATTTGATACCTTCACATGGGATGGCAGTACCTGACACCTTCAAAATTTTCTGCTAGTACCTAATGCCATGTGATAAAAGAAAATTATAACTTAAACATGTTGTGATAGTGCCTGATACCTTCACAATGTAATAGCTGTACCTGATACCTTCAAAATGTGGTGGCAGTACCTGATACCTTTAGTATGATACTGATACCTAAACATTTTATTAGCTGATACCTAAACATTTTGTTGCAGTGCCCACTGCCTGATACCTTCAACATATTGTGATAGCAGCCAATACCTGCATGTGGTGACAGTAACCAATACCTCAAACATGTTGTGGCAGTGCCTGATACCTTCATATTGTTGTGGTGGTAGTACTCGTCACCTTATAAGTGCCATGACAATACCTTCAGCATGTGGTGGCAGTACCTGATACCTTTAACATGTTGGAGGCATCCCTGACACCTTTGCTACAGTACCTGATACTTTCCATATGGTGTATTAGTGCCCCATGCCTTCCTGTGTCAGTGCCCCATACCTACAGCATATTGTGTCAGTGCCCCATACCTACAACATATAGGAGTTGATTTACTAAGGGCAAATAGACTGTGCACTTTTCAAAGTGCAGTTGCTCCACAGCTTAGTAAATGAGGTAAAGCTTAACTTTGCAAAGAATATCCAATCACATGCAAAGAACTTAAATATAAAAATAGGATATTTGCTGGCACATGATTGAATGGTGGAAGTCAGCAGAGCTTTTGATCATAAGCTCTGGAGCAACTGTTCTTGCAAAGAGCAACTGCACATTGCAAAATGCACAGTCTATTTGCCTTTAGTAAATCAACCCATTGTGTCAGTGCCCCAAACCTAAAACATATTGTGTCAGTGCCCCAAACCTACAACATATTGTGTCAGTGCCCCAAACCTACAACATATTGTGTCAGTGCCCCAAACCTACAACATATTGTGTCAGTGCCCCAAACCTACAACATATTGTGTCAGTGCCCCAAACCTACAACATATTGTGTCAGTGCCCCATAACTACAACATATTGTGTCAGTGCCCTAAATCTACAACATATTGTGTCAGTGCCACAAACCTACAACATATGTCAGTGCCCTAAACCTACAACATATTGTGTCAGAGTCCCAAACCTACAACATATTGTGTCAGTGCCCCAAACCTACAACATATTGTGTCAGTGCCCCATAACTACAACATATTGTGTCAGTGCCCCAAACCTACAACATATTGTGTCAGTGCTCCAAACCTACAACATATTGTGTCAGTGCCCCAAACGTACAACATATTGTGTCAGTGCCCCATAACTACAACATATTGTGTCAGTGCCCCAAACCTACAACATATTGTGTCAGTGCCCCAAACCTACAACATATTGTGTCAGTGCCCCATAACTACAACATATTGTGTCAGTGCCCCAAACCTACAACATATTGTGTCAGTGCCCCAAACCTACAACATATTGTGTCAGTGCCCCAAACCTACAACATATTGTGTCAGTGCCCCATAACTACAACATATTGTGTCAGTGCCCCAAACCTACAACATATTGTGTCAGTGCCCCAAACCTACAACATATTGTGTCAGTGCCCCATAACTAGAACATATTGTGTCAGTGCTCCCTAACTACAACATATTGGGGTTGATTTACTAAAGGGAAATCCACTTTGCACTACAAGTGCACTTGGAAGTGCAGTCGCTGTAGATCTGAGGGGTAGATCTGAAATGAGGGGAAACTCTCCTGATTTTATCATCCAATCATGTGCAAAAAATGTTGATTTTTATTTTCCTTGCATGTCCCCCTCAGATCCAAATCGACTACACTTCCAAGTGCACTTGTAATGCAAAGTGGATTTAGTAAATAACCCCCATTGTGTCAGTGCCCCAAACCTAAACATATTGTGTCAGTACCCCATACCTACAACATAGTGTGCCAGTACCCCATACCTACAACATATTGTGTCAGTACCCCATACAACATATTGTGTCAGTACCCCATACAACATAGTGTGTCAGTACCCCATACCCACAACATATTGTGTCAGTACCCCATACCTACAACATATATTGTGTCAGTGCCCCATACCTACAACATATTGTGTCAGTGCCCCATACCTACAACATATTGTGTCAGTACCCCATAACTACAACATATTGTGTCAGTACCCCATACAACATATTGTTTCAGTACCCCATACAACATAGTGTGTCAGTACCCCATACCTACAACATATTGTGTCAGTACCCCATACCTACAACATATTGTGTCAGTACCCCATACCTACAACATATATTGTGTCAGTACCCCATACCTACAACATATTGTGTCAGTGACCCATACCTACAACATATTGTGTCAGTGACCCATACCTACAACATATTGTGTCAGTACCCCATACAACATATTGTTTCAGTACCCCATACAACATAGTGTGTCAGTACCCCATACCTACAACATATTGTGTCAGTACCCCATACCTACAACTAATATTGTGTCAGTACCCCATACCTACAACATATTGTGTCAGTACCCCAAACCTACAACATATTGTATCCTTGCCCATTCAGCAGCATCATCCTAGAGAATATCACAACCTGGTGAGAGCAGAGCAGGGGATGTTCCAGTTCTGCCATAGGAGATATTTATTATTATTATTATTAATATTATTATTAATATTTAGTCCATTTATGAAATATTAAGGAATGTAACATACGGGAGACCAAGCTCAAATCTGTCCACCTGCACCTGACAGAGAGCACGAGAAAATAATGTATATTTCAGGGGATATAATGGGGCAGGGACTGTACACCAAAAATGTAATAAATAAGGTGAACCTATGTTCACTGTGAACACCAAATCAAAAATAAAATAAAAGATAATTTATTTTTACTAGCACATGAGTAGGTATACAAAGTGAACGCAGCTTTACTCCATTCGTTAACATTCCTTTTACTAGGTGAACAGTTTCTACTACTTTAGCAAATTATCCCCATAGTGCCTATTCTATAAACAGCACTTGCTGTACTTGTCCATTTATAGAATTGTCCACACTGAGGAGCAAAGATGTAGATTGCTTTACTAGAGGCTTTGAAGACACCTATAGCTAGTTGTAGTTAATACATCACACATGTTCTGTAATGTTCCTCCCTCATCCAAAAAAACTGTCTCAAGGTCACCATACAATCTGATCGTACAATCTCCTTTAGATCTACCATCAACTATGCTAGTCAATGGGCCAGACTCATTTTATACTAATGACATGGATTTTTTAGGTTTAGCTTTGGTAAAACACGACATTGCACAGTGTGTGGGCAGCTTGTAAAGTATGTTTGTTTTGCAGAAGAGTCTTCTAATAGAGAAGAGAACATTTCCATGTATTTCCATGTTTTATTTCCAGCAGCTCTGCATGGGAAGATGACCCCCCAGGCCCCCAACTTCAGGGGGGTGATTGTGCCTGATCGAAGCTGGATTTTAGGTCTTTCTCCAGACTGAGACATTTCTCTTGTGCTAATAGTTGCCATTAACAGCCTACACACGTAGAAAAAGGCCGACATCTGCCTGGTAATAGGGAGGCGAGCAGAGGACTGACATGGCAACATTTGGGATCAGGGGATGGACAGCTCACAAAAGGGAATCTTAGAAAGTGGGACTCGCCTTCATTATCCCCCCTTTTCTTCTCCCAGGCGCTATAAAGTGTGAATAAAGCATTGTATTACCAAATAAAAGGAACTGGGAAAATTCGTGTACAATTGGTGATAGGTATTATTTCTAAAGAGGACGAAAAAAAAAAAAAAAAAAAAGATTAGTAGGACAGCTATTAAAAAAAATCCTGTGTGTGTGTATTTTTTTAAGCCATCACTTTTTTTTTTTTTTTAGAAAGGACAAATCTAACAGCTAATTGGCTTACACCATGTGTGTGCACTTGTTGCACCTCTTAGGTACAGAAATTAGGGGAACGATTAATTACCTCTCCTTGTTAATTAGCTGGTGATGGAATTTATTTGACCAAAATTTATTTGACCAAAATTGGTTAAATCGTAAGATTTGGCTCTAATGACAGGAGAGACATGCGAATTCCCTAATTTTCCAAAAAAAAAAAAAAAAAAAACTCAACGAATATGAATATCGAGAAAATAAGGACAGATTGAAAAAATCGGATTTGGAGATTTTTTTTTTTAATAAGTATATTTTATTGTTGTTCAATAAGCAGCGTAATTTTAGAGAAACTACCAATTTCACCTTCAGAAGTGTAAAATCTCGATTTCGATTATTAGGTTGCTTAGGCAAATTTTGTTTGAAAAAAAAATATCTACGTTTTCTTTATGCAGAGAATACGTATTTTTATGTATTTTTTCATTATTTGGTGTATTTAGAGTAGTTTTGTTTATTTCTACTGTTCTATTTTATATTTATAAAATGAGTTTTAAATTTTTTGAATGTGTATTTGATTATTTTTTTTCCTTGCCTTAAATTTCATTTCATTTTTCGTTTATTTTATTTTTTTCTTAAAAAAAAAAATACTAAATAATGAGGCCTTTTTGGCACAAAAAAAGTCCAGGTTAATTGAAAGAAGCTTCCCTAAACAATTTTAAAGAGAATAAAAATCATTTTAATTTCTTCTTCTCTTTTTTTGCCCAAATTTTACAGAAATCTCTTAAATTTCGTTTACATTTCTGGGAAATAAAAACTCTCAATTTTGTTCACCATTTTTTTCTATCTCTGAGAATTGGGTCCTACTATTACTGCCCATGTGCAGGCCCTATAATTTTCATTTGTGATAAACAGATCAATGCTAGATGATCAATCACAAGAAAGCGATTCTTTCAATTCATTTAGGCGGAGACATTCAGCGGGTATTAAATTATATCAGCTTATCCTTTGCGTTGGCTGTTTATTTGCATGGAGGCTTAGAGTACAGCATTAAAAAATGAATCCCCTTTAAGCAAATTATAGGCACTTTCCCCGGCCAGCGTGAGCGGTGGAAATGATTAGCTAGTTGGATCAAATGTAAAAATCAGCCAGAGACAAATCCTTCCAGAGGTAACACATAAGGATATAGGAGTAAAATCAATAGAGCTTGGCAGGTTGGAGGAGGCAAATACCATGGAATGAAACCTTTGTCCTGTAGGTGGCGCTATGTTGGCATCGTTGCTTAGCCTTTGTAGGTTATCCATTCTAATAAAGACTTGCTGGAGAAAAAATAAATAAAAAAAATAATAATATTTCACTCTATTTAATTCTCTTCATTTACAAGAAACCCCCTCAAATTCATAAACTGAAAAATGTGTTTCATCTCCACATGCCTGTGAATAAAAAAAAAAACTGTTTGAATAAATAGCTTATTTCTAAACATGTTGTTGTCAGTGTTAAACACCCTATGTCATTTTTATTCAAACACTAACATGATTACACCCAATTATATATTCAGCAGTCTTCCTTATTTTAGAGTAAATTTGCCTGTCTTTAATAAAACCAGACATAATGGATCCCTGTTCCTAGATCCAGCCTCCTTTTCTGTAATTTGATTGAATTACACCTCCAATACGTCTGCATTTTTTTTATTTTTTTTGCTACATTATATTCAAAGATCCTTTTAGCTTAGAAAATATCTGATTCGTGCATTGGTACGAACTAGAGAACGATTTTTTTTTTTTTGTATTTATTTTTGTTTTAGGAAAAAAAAACTTTTTTTTTTCAGAATATTGCTCATGTGTTGATGATTTCCTTGTGGACTGTTTGTTACTAATGTAACAGAAGCCAGTTAAGTATTGTTTGGGGATCTTGTTGTTTTTTGTGTTTTGTATATGGTTTGGTTTGTGGATAACGTTGCAAAACAAAGGAACAAGTACAGGCAGGTTATAATATTTATCAAGGGATGTTGAATATAGACACAGTTCAACAGAAAAAAAAAAAAAAAAAAACGAAAGAAAAAAAAAGCCAATTACATTTATCCTAGCAATTAGTGCAATTATCTATATACTGTTCTTATGTTGTTGTAGCTGAGCTGGTGTAATAAGCTCGCCTCGGGTCTGGCTAGTATTAGATTAGACTGTTACAGGTTGTGTTTATGAACATACATGCGGTTTATAGAGATTACACCTTTACAAATGACATAAGATTATCAACCTTGTGTTGAAGATTCCAACTGCAAGACTTAAAAGAACACAAACAACAACATGATAATCACTTCGCATAATAAAGAATAGATCCATACCCCTGTGCCATATGGTTACAATGGAAAGGGTTCTCCCTAATAGGAATGTGTCGCTATTGTTGATAAGGAAACAAGGGGTATTAAGTTATTTTTTTATATATAAATATTTCATTTTTATACTTACACTTTTTTATTTTAGGTGTGAAATATACACAATCTCAGCAATGTAAAGAACCGCAGGTTGACTTTGCCAGCCACTGAGCAGCTTTTTTTTAATGTAACAAGACATTTTTTTTATAGAAATTTGCTAACATTCTCCAATAGTGTTTGCAGTCTGGATGATGCTTGTGTCTAAGCAAAGCCTGGCCGGCGGTGTAAAGTCGATTATTTTGCACGTCTATCATGGCGTGATCACTCTGTTTTTATTTCCCGTGAGCTAAAGTTATTTATTTGTTATTTTTTCTGAAGATATGCAATTATTGTAATGACTAATGGCTGTTTATGCCCTTGTTAGCTGCATCAAGCACAGCCCTTTGTTTTAAGGGGGGGGGGGGGAGAAATCATTTAAAATGTATTGTACAAACAGATCCAGGCAGTGAGTAGAGGCAGAGTGGGGACAAGGAGTAAGGCTTGTCACCTCTTCATTCTAGGTGACATCACAATAGGTAGATACAGCCAATTTACTAAAAGAGTGTGTTAAAAAGTGAATGCCTCCCTTTCTATGAGCTAACTAACAAAGGGAAGTTCCCCTTAAATCTGATTGGTGAATCAGCCCGATAATGTATATGTTGCAACTCAAGTGAAATTTCCTATATATATATTTGTGTGTAATCTAAACTCAGAGTCTTTTAAAAACAAAGGAAATGCCCTTAAAATCCATTAATATATATATATGTATATATATATATATATATATATATATATATATATATATATATATATATATATATATATTATAGATCTAAAACATATCTATATTGAACATGTATACTATAATACTATAATACTATATACTATATACTCTATATATATATATATATATAATATATATATATATATATATATATATATATATATATATATATATATATATATATATATATATATATATATATATATATATAATATATATATATATATATATATATATATATATATATATATATATATATATATAGTATATATGTGTAATATACCGTAATATATATATGTTTATATTTCTATGTCTATCTATCTAGCTATACACACACCCATTTCAATATTTCTATTATCCAAATCAATCCCATTATATATATATATATATATATATATATATATATATATATATATATATATATACAGACAGACAGGTAGATAGATAGATAGATAGATAGATAGATAGATAGATAGATAGATAGATAGATAGATAGACAGACAGACAGACAGATAGATAGATAGATAGATAGATAGATAGATAGATAGATAGATAGATAGATAGATAGATAGATAGATAGATAGACAAAAATATAGATAGATAGATAGATAGATAGATAGATAGATAGATAGATAGATAGATAGATAGATAGATAGATAGATAGATAGATAGAATTTATATATATATATATAAAGAGAGAGATAGATAGATAGATAGATAGATAGATAGATAGATAGATAGATAGATAGATAGATAGATAGATAGATAGAGATAGAGAGATATTAATGATCTACTAGCAATTAAAATCATTAGCTTTTTTACTCTTTTTCGTTTGCACATGTGAATATTTGTCTGCTGTTCTTCCTCTCTTAAATTAATTCAGGTTACTGAATACTGAGCCCAAAAAATCAGATTGGAAGATCAAATGGCAGTAGGGTTCCCATGGCTGGTAATGGTCCACTCCACATGGCCCACCATCACAGCTTAATTCGTGCCTTTCAGTGGGTGGAAGATGGCTCAGCAATTGAGCACAGTGCACTCCCGTGAGCCGTGAAGGGTCTAAGGAAAAATCAAGCTCTATTCTGTCCCCCCACCTCTTCAAAGAACATCCATAATCATGAACTGCTCACCGCTCTCACCTACCCATGCACCACTCTAGAAGAAGTGACATCCAATAGAAGGGAGGGTCACCATGCACAAGGAAACAGTAACAGTTTGCAGTTGCCTATAAAGTTGATTTTGGATAGCCTACAGGGTCGCCATCATGAAGTGCCCAAGTGTTGTGAACCAATCTTTCATCCATAGGGCTTAAATTAGCTTCTACTACAAAGACAAGAGAGAGAGAGTCGGAGCTTGTAGCCCATCTTATAGAGCTCTTCCCAGGAGCTCACCAGCAGATGTCATTTTACATCAAGTTTTTTTTTTCCCCCTTCACTTTCTGTAGCAGTCAGAATCTTTCTTTCTTCGTTTATCTACATGAGAAAACTACTAATACTAATACAACAGGAGCAGTTGTTCTGGTATTCTGTAATGGGATGGAGGTAAAGAAATTGGGAAAATACACTAGTATAACTAAATGAGTCTTCAGATTCTGTTCTGGTAATACCAGATAATCCCCAAAAATTGATTGATGCATATATATATATATATATATATATATATATATATATATATATATATATATATATATATATGAATATAGATAGATAGATATATATCTATATATATCTATATATATATATCTATATGAATATATATATATATATATTATATATATATATATATATATATATATATATATATATATATATATATATATATATATATATATATATATATATATATATCCCTATATATATCTATCTATATCACAATAGGGTTTATTTACTAAAGCTGGAAAGTGCAAAATCCGGCTCACTATAGAAACCAATGAGCTTCTAACCCTAGCTTGTTCTATTAAGCTTTGGTAATAAAACCTGAAAGCTCATAGGTTTCTATGCAGAAGGGACCCTGGTTTTGCACTTTCCAGCTTTAGTAAATAAACCTCATTGTGTACTTAAAAGTATATATATGTATATATAAAGTGAGGTGAGGGAGAGAGAGAGAGTGCTACTAAACAAAGGTATTGGGAAATACACTTGGATAAGTAAATGAGTCTTCAGGTTCTTTTTTACTAATACAAAATAATCCAAACAAATTGCTTGTTGCCCAGCCTACCTACATATATATATATATATATATATATATATATATATATATATATATATATATATATATATATATATATATATATATATAATGTGTGTGTGTGTGTGTGAGAGAGAGAGAGAGACTTTAATATGCACAGCACTATATATGGGGCTGGGGTTAAAGTAGGGCAGGCAAGCAACCTATGGAAGATTGCATATATAATTGTGTGTGTTCTGCTAAGAAATTTCCTCTAGTGTAATAAATGTAGTATTATTTAATATAATATTATAATAAAAATAATAATAATAATAATAATAATAATCACTGACATAAAGCTAGCACTGAAAATATTTTTATTATAAATCACATTAGTATGTTTTATTATCATTTATTTTATTATTAAATATTGATATTATTATTTTTTATTTCGCACAATTACTATTACAACTACTGCTTTTACTATGACTATTTCTATGAGCTTCTGATTACTACAACAGTTTTTTTTTTCTGCTGATGCTTTTAGCACAAATACCAGCACAGGCACAGCTCCCCAGTATCCAGGCTAGTAGGTATAAATCATTGTAAAATTACACTGCAGCCCATCCAAGGTGAATGTAGCTGGAGCTCGGGCACTTTCCACTTTGCCAATTGCTGGTTGTGCCCCTTCCCAGGACACAGGCAGGCAGAGTATACAAGAGAATAAGACCCGCACTGCAATCTACATATTAATGTTCCACACTGAGACCTCATTCAGGAACTGCTGCTAATCTACATGTTCTTCTCAGAATTGTGGCGACTTATTTTTTTTTTACCAGAATAAAACAAGTTTAATATAAAAGAAACCATTGATAAATATAAGGGATTCCTTTCTCTTTATTAATATGATATGGGCAAGCTTCCCACAAGCCTGTCCTGCCTCTGTGCTCAAGCTTTACATTAACTGCAAGTGCAAATTAATCAGCAGGTCCACATAAATACACAGCTCATGCTCGGAGGCAGACACTTCTCGATCTGGTTATGAATTACTAGACAGGTTAACACCTTTGTTGAAAACACTAGCAGTTCGGTTACGTTTCATAGGCCTGGTTTCATGAAATGAACTGGAGGCAGCGACTTCTTTATGCATAATGCTAATAGTGGGGTTGAGGGTATAATGAAGGCAGGCGAGCAACCATATGGAGGATTTCAGAGGTTCCATTGGCAGTGGTGCAATGCTGAGAGACTGTGCAGGGTAGAACTAATGGTTCCCTGCCTGTAGAGGGTTCCAAAAGTTCTGTAGGTAGTTATCCAGGAGTCTGTACAGACATTTGAACAAAAGAAAGTACCAGAGATTCTATAGGCAATATAGACATTATATAGGTAGTGTTCCATGGAGCTCTGGAAGCCTGTACAGAGAAGTGAAGGTACCCTGCCTATGGAGAATCCTAGAAATATAGGTAGTATTCCATGGAGCTCTGGAAGCCTGTACAGAGAAGTGAAGACACCCTGCCTATAGAGAGTCCTATAGACACTTTATAGGTAGTGTTCCATGGAGCTCTGGAAGCCTGTACAGAGAAGTGAAGGTACCCTGCCTATGGAGAATCCTAGAAATATAGGTAGTATTCCATGGAGCTCTGGAAGCCTGTACAGAGAAGTGAAGACACCCTGCCTATAGAGAGTCCTATAGACACTTTATAGGTAGTGTTCCATGGAGCTCTGGAAGCCTGTACAGAGAAGTGAAGACACCCTGCCTGTAGACAATCCTAGACATTTTATAGGTAGTGTTCCATGGAGCTCTGGAAGCCTGTACAGAGAAGTGAAGACACACTGCCTGTGGAGAATCCTAGACATTCTATAGGTAGTGTTCCATGGAGCTCTGGAAGCCTGTGCAAATAAGAGAAGGCACCCTGACTGTGGAGAATCCTAGACATTCTATAAGTAGTGTTCCGTGAAACTCTGGAAGCCTGTACAGCGAAGTGAAGACATCCTGCCTATGGAGAATCCTAGACATTTTATAGGTAGTGTTCCATGGAGCTTTGGAAGCCTGTACAGAAAAGTGAAGACACCCTGCCTGTGGAGAATCCTAGAGATTCTATAGGTAGTGTTCCATGGAGCTCTGGAAGCCTGTACAATTAAGAGAAGGCACCCTGCCTGCGGAGAATCCTAGACAATATAAGTAGTGTTCCATGAAGCTCTGGAAGCCTGTACAGAGAAGTGAAGACACCCTGCCTATAGAGAGTCCTATACATTGTATAAGTAGTGTTCCATGAAGCTCTGGAAGCCTGTACAGAGAAGTGAAGACACCCTGCCTATAGAGAGTCCTAAACATTTTATAGGTAGTGCTACATTGAGCTCCAAAAAAGCCTTTACAGAGAAGTGAAGACACCCTGCCTATGGAGAATCCTGGATAGACTATAGGTAATGTTCCATAGAGATCCGGATGCCTGTAGTGAAGGTACCCTGCCTATGGAGAATCATAGACATTTTATAGGTAGTGCAATGGAGCTCTAGAAATCTGTACAGAGAAGTGAAGGCACCTTGTCTATGGGAGTATCCTAGGCATTCTATAGGTTGTGCTCTATGAACCTCTGGAAATCTGTAAAAAAAATTGTCTTGGTTTGGCCTAGTAGGGATGTATTATATTTTCTCATCATCTGAATAGTTGATTTATGCTTTTCCTTCTAAGGTCGTCATTATCCAGGATTCATTGTTAATGAACTCTTAAAACAATAGATTGTATTAAATTGTATTGTATACACTTTGAAAATTAATAATTTGAAAGTAAAAAAATAAATGCCAGTTCCATACAGAGCTCATACAGAGCATTTTGTTGCTTTTTTTCTGCCAGTAAACTGCCTCTTCTAATGCTGAGCTTAAAATATGCTTCTGTGTGTATAGACACATAGGGGTTGATTTACTTAGGCTTCATGTACATGGAAAGTTTTTATAACCTATCCTGAATGATTTAACTTGACTGATAGTAACCCACGTGTAAATCGTCCGTTTTGTCACATTTACATGCTGTGTTTGCGTTTAGAACCTTTTTTTAAAAAAATAGCCAAAAATAGCTTGAAATGTCTCTAAACTCAGCCTCTGAACCCATTTTTTTGTGTTCCAACTGTCTAGAAACAACTCTAAATGCCACAGTGATAAGATAACATTGAGGAGAGTTCAGGAGCAGTTGAAAAAAATGCCCAACTGCTCCTAAACATTTGTTTAGCAGCAGCAGTGTACATGAGGCCTAAAGAAAAATTGACTGTGCGCTTTGCAAAGTGCAGTTGCAATATGCAAGAGCAGTTGCCCCAGAGCTTACTAAATGCAGGGCCGTTTGAAGGAATTTGGGGGCCACAAGCAAACGCCTACGTTAGCACTACACAAATTTTTTACACCCATGTTCTTACTCCTCCCCCCCTCCCTAGTCCCTATGTTTTTCTATTCTCACCTCCTCTTCTTCCCTGTAGGCTGCCGCTGTAGCGTGGCCAAGCTCCTCTTCCTCCGGTCAGTCCGGTGTTCTATCATTATGGGTCCCCACTCCCCTATCAGATAGTGCCCAGGCCGGGCCGGAGATTCAGTTTACCCGGCTGGACTGAAAGGAAGTGAGCACTCAGTGTGCACTTCCTGTCAGTCTGGCCGGGAACAGGAAACTGAATCTCCTGTACCATGTGCGGTATCCGGCCAGACTGACAGGACTCCAGGAGGAAGGAAGAGGAGCTCGGCCACGCTACAGCCTGGGAAGGGGAAGATGGGGGCCCCTGGCCAGCTCGGGGCCCCAAGCAATTGTTTGTTTTGCCTGTCCTGTAGCGACGGGCCTGACTAAATGAGCATAAGCTCTGCTGACTTCTATCATCCAATCATGAGCAAGCAAAAATTGTGTTTTGTTTTTCCTTGCATGTGATTGGGTATTCTTTCAAAATTAAGCTTTACCTCATTTACTAAGCTTTGGAGCAATTGCACTTGCTGAGTGCAACTGCACTTTGCAAAGTGCACAGTCTAGTTGCTTTTAGGCTACTTTCACACTGAGACGCTTTACAGGCACCATAGCGCTAAAAATAGCGCCTGAAAAGCGCCTCTCCTGTCACTCCAGCGTGAAAGCCTGAGGGCTTTCACACTAGAGCAGTGCGCTGGCAGGATGCTAAAAAAAAGTCCTACAAGCAGCATCTTTGAGGTGCTTTAAGAGCGGTGTATACATCGCTCCTAAAGCGCCCCTGCCAATTGAAATCAATAGGGAAGGGCCACCGAAGTGCCGGCGCTTTACCGCCAGCGCCCCCAAAGCCCCAGTATGAAAGTGCCCTTTGTAAATCAACCCCATAGGCTTCATGCACACTGGGCTTAAAAAAAACGCCAGTTCCCTTGTTTTTGTAGAAGTTTAGCATTTTTTCTGCCAAGAATCTCCAATCAAAAATGCAAACCAAAGTTTTTTTTAAATATGCCTATAATCTTCCTAATGTACACAAAGGATAACATTGAGTTGCATGTACTGGAGTTTTGTGTTCTGCCTGTAAAAGCAGCTCAATGTTATCCTAAGTGTCAATCCATGCACATTAGGACATGAGGCATATTTTGACTTTTATCCCGTTTGGTTTGTGTTTCTGATTATGCTGCGTACACATGAACCTTTTTTCGGGATGTAAAAAATGATTTTTTTTTTATGTCATTAAAAACGATCGTGTGGGCTCCAGAACATTTTCCAGAACGTAAAAAAATGGGCATTAAAAATTTAGAACATGCTCATTTTAAAAAAATGGTTGTGTGTGGGCTTTAACGATGTGAAAAAAACGTGCATGTTCAGAAGCAAGTTATGAGAAGGGATCGCTCGTTCTGGTAAAACTAGCGTTCGTAATGGAGATAGCACATTCAACACGCTGTAACAGACTGAAAAGCGCAAATCGTCTCTCACCAAAGTTTTAAGAAATCAGCAAAACCTGCCCAGGGTTGGCGCCATCTGAATGGAACTTCCCCTTTATAGTGCCGTTATACGTGTTGTATGTCACTACACTTTGCTAGAGCATTTTTTTTCACGATCGTGTGTAGGCAAGGCCGGCTTAACAATAATCGGGTTGAAAAAAACGTAATTTTTTCTAGACCATTAAAAACAGTCGTGTGTACGCGGCATTAGAGCTTGGAGGTAGAAAAACTAAAACTCTCCTAAACTCCTCTAAACTTTGTACAAAAAATGCTCTACAAAGTTTCCATGCAGAAAAAATAAAACCTTTCTGGTTTTCTTTCTGATTGGAGCTTTTTGGTAGGAAGAAAAACAAAAAAATTCTCCTAAACTCATCTAAACCTTGTACAAAAAAAAAAGATCTGGCATTTTTTTAAGCCCAGTGTGCTTATGAACATTTTTTTTTTCTGCTAGGAGAACTGTCCTTTTTTTTCCGGCCAATGTGCATGGAGCTTATAGAGCGTTTTTTGTACACAGGCGAGTTTAGCGTTTATTCTGCCAGAAAGCTCCAGTCAAAAACGCATACCAGAAGCTTTTTTTTTCCCTACATCTAAACTCTAAAATATGCTTCAAATCGTCCTAATGTGCATGGGCACATAGGATGACATTAAGCTGCTTCTACAGGCAAAACATTGGGAGCCTGTACAACTTGCCTCTGAAGACTTCCAGATGGTCTACAGGCAGTACTCCATGAAGACCTGGGAACGTGTACATAGAACTGAAGGCAGCCTACTTGTAGAGAATTTCAGAGGTTATACATGCAGTACCCCATTAAGTATTGGACCCTGCACATAGAACTAAAAGCAGCCTGCCTATGAAGAATTCTAGAGGTTCTATAAGTAGTACTCTATGGAGTTTTGGAAGCATAGAACTTAGGGAAGCCTGCCTATGGCGAATTTAAGTTTTTTAAGCAGCAATCAATGTAGCTCTGAAGATAACTGAAGGCAGTCTACCTATGAAGAATTTCCAGAGGTTATATACAGTCAGTACTTAATTGAGTCCAGGGAATGTGTACATAGAATTGAAGGCCTGCCTGTGAAAAATTCCATAGGTGCTACCGGCAATACTCCATTGAGTCCTAGAAGGCTGTACATAAAACTGACTGAAAGCTGCCTGCCTATAAAGAATTTAAGAGGTTCTACGGGCAATATTCATTTGATTACTAAAAGGCTGTACATAGAACTTACTGAAGGCAGCCTAAATCCAGAGGTACTGTAAGCAGTACTCCATTGGGTCCTAGAAGTTTGTACATAGAAATGAATTCAGCCTGCCTATAAATAATTCCAGAAGTTCTATAGGTACTTAATTTAGTCCTACAAGCCTGTATATAGAAATCCAAGGCAGTATGCCTATGAAGGTTTCCAGAGGTACTATAGGCAGTACTCTATTGAGTACTACAAGCCTGTATATAGAAATGAAGGCAGACTGCCTATGAAGATTTCCAGAGGTACTATAGGGTCCTAGAAGTCTGTACATAGAACTGAATTCAGCCTGCCTAAAAATAACTCCAGAGGTTCTATAGGTACTCCTTTTATTCCTGCAAGCCTGTATATAGAAATAAAGGCAGACCATATGAAGGTTTTCAGAGGTATGAGTCCTAGAAGTCTGTACATAGAACCGAATTCAGCCTGCCTATAAATAACTCCAGAGGTTCTATACTCTTTTAGTCCTACAAGCCTGTATATATAAATAAAGGCAGACTATATGAAGATTTCCAGAGGTATGGGTCCTAGAAGTCTGTACATAGAACTGAATTCAGCCTGCCTATAAATAACTCCAGAGGTTCTATAGGTACTCCTTTTAGTCCTACAAGCCTGTATATAGAAAAAAAGGCAGACTATATGAAGATTTCCAGAGGTATAGGTCCTAGAAGTCTGTACATAGAACTGAATTCAGCCTGCCTATAAATAACTCCAGAGGTTCTATAGCAGGGGTGGCCAACCAGTGGCCCGGGGCCCACATTTGGCCCGCGGAGCCCTCTGATGTGGCCCGCGACCTCCTGCTCTGGAATGGTGGGTTGGAAAGCCCAGATCGCAGGTTGCCGACCCGCCATACCACAGCATCAGTGTTCTGAATGAATCTAGTGGTAGAGGAAGAAAGCGGCTGCAAAGCAGAGCCCCATAAGCTGATGCTTCCTCTACAGCACCGGCTTTTGCCACAGGATGAGTAAACATCAGTGTGAAAGCAGTCTTAGGCCCTTTTCACAAGATCACCCCGACCAAATGGGACACTCAATTCACCTGTATAGAGCGACAGATGTCTGTTTACGCCCACTTACCTCCTATCTGAAAAACAGAAGGGAGTTCATTCCCTTTCATATGGGTGGATCGGAGGGCTATAGCGTAGCTGTGACCTGTCATCCGCCCACTCTGCTCCGCTCATTGTGGCCCTCGACTGGTTACCACGTTAGTTAAGTGGCCCTTGCTCTTCAAAAGGTTGGGCACCCCTGTTCTATAGGTACTCCTTTTAGTCCTACAAGTCCTACAAGACTATATGAAGATTTCCAGATGTACTACAGGCAGTAACCTATTGAGTCCTACAAGTATGTACAAAGAACTGAATCCAGCCTATACCTATAAGAACTCCAGTGGTACTATAGGTATTACTCAGTTGAGCTCTGGTAGTTTGTACAGAGGCATGAAGACAGCTCTGAAGAAGGATTGTTAAATAAGTAGGATTCCTGTGGAGCACTGGCAGGGCAGAAGTGAAGGTAGGCTGCCTGTTGGGGATCCCAGTTACTCCCTGGAGGAGTCTCTACGGGGAGTGTGGTGTACCTATGCTAGACAGGAGGGTGCTGATCCCATGCTATTCTGCTACTTGTGCTCTTCCCTTTCCTCTCTCCTGGTTTTCAGGCAAATTTGCCTGTGCCACAATGTTATGATGGAAGGCTGCTGAAATGACAGGCCAGGAACAAGCTTGTCTTAATCATCTGCTTCTTAATTTAGTGTGTGTCTCTGTTATGTGTGTGTGTGTATATGTGTGTGTGTGTGTGTGTGTGCTCTCTCTCCCTCTCTGTCTCTGAATCTGCTGACAACCTGCAGATTTCTTAATGAGTGATAGGGCTGGGCTGCTCACAACTGCCACAGTTTGTGGTGTGAATGCCCCTCACTGAGAAGTTTGGTTCTCTCCTGTTCCTGCAAACCTAATCGTATAACCTGTAACCAAAACCCACAGAATGAGGACTCAACACACTAAACACAGTAACATCTAATCACTGCAGATCTTAGCACCCATACCAGCTGTTCAGGATTATATAGGCTTTCATAGGATAGACAGAAAAGCGTGTTAATTATATTTTTATGGCGATAAATTATATAGTCTGCTCCTAATGAATTATCTGAGATGAAGCTTTGGCTTAACGCTAATAAAAGAATTCTCCGACATTATTTGCATGTTGGAGGCGACAAGGAATTTTCTTCTCTTCAGGCAAAATCGCAAGCGACTCTCTCCTTTCCTTCAATCCCCCTGAATAGAATTCTATATAATAGGCTGAACGTGATTATCCTACTTATATCTACATCAGAAAGTGAGGGCTATAAACAGCCAGCATCCTATGATAGTGGAAATGAAGGGGTGCTGTTACTCATAGTAACCCCCCCCCCCTTCATCTCATACAGAGGGACAGAAGAAATGAAGCTTGGAACCCTTATTATCCCCTTTTCTCCAGTATTTTATATAGTGAATGGAGACCAGTCTATTATAGACCCCTTCATAGAATGCTATTCCTTATTGTTGCACCTTTTTTTTCTTAATTTTTTTATTTTTTATCCACACTTTAATAATCCACTCTTATGTAGGTCTTCAGAAGAACATTGTTATAGGATGGGGTGACTTTCTTATTAAAAATGTTTTTTTTTTTTTTTTAATAATATTTTTTCATTTAATATTTTTTATTTATTCTGTCTTACTATGAAATAAGACGTCCGGAAAATATTAAGGAAAACAGTATTTACACACATTTACACATTTGTATTTGTATGTGGGTGAATTATTTATGTTAAAATGTGCGTGAATGTCACATATTATTCCATACTGATAGCAACGTTTTAGTCCGTATAACAAATATACACAACAGAAACTTCAGTCCTTTAATGGATAATATTTTACATCTTAACAATCTTTATATCATATACATATATATATATATATATATATATATATATATATATATATATATATATATATATATATATATATATATATATACACATTAGCACATTAGTATTATTATTAATAATATATATATATATATATATATATATATATATATATATATATATATATATATATATATATATATATATATATATATTTATTAATAATACAAATAATAATAATAATATGGATTAAAGTATTAGTGTGTGTGTAAGGGATGCATCGATAGATAGATAGATAGATAGATAGATAGATAGATATAGATAGATAGATAGATAGATAGATAGATAGGATAGATAGATAGATAGGTAGATAGATAGATAGATAGATAGATAGATAGATAGATAGATAGATAGATAGATAGATAGATAGATAGATAGATAGATAGATAGATAGATAGATAGATAGATAGATAGATAGATAGATAGATAGAATAAATGTTAGGGTGAGTGCAAGCATATTTATGTTTCTCTGTCTATCCATCCACCCATTTATCTATTGCGTATACAGAAAAAAAAGTATAATAATATATAATTAGATAGATATATAGATGGATATACACTATCTATCAATCTATCTATCTATCTATCTATCTATCTATCTATCTATCTATCTATCTATCTATCTATCTATCTATCTATCTCTCTATCTAGGTACATTTATGT